>ML682063.1:8553653-8779109 GCA_007922195.1 Podocnemis expansa
AGTAAGTGCTATACCAATTGAGTGAGCACCCCCAGTCGTCAGCTAGTGTTATACCAATTGAGTGAGCACCCCTACACCCCCCACTCCCCAGCTGTCAGCTAATAAGTGTTAGACCAATTGAGTGGGCACCCCAATACCCCCTGAACTTCCCAACACCCCCAGTTGTCAGACAGTAAAAATCTCAGACCAATTTAGCGAGCACCCCCATTTATCAGCTAGTGTCAGACCAATTCAGTGAGCACCCCAACACCCCCCTCATTTCTCAGCTCCCCAGACACAAAGCCCAGCCCCCAGAGGCACAAAGGCAGGAGCCAGGCAGGGCGCAGCCCGGCTCCCCGCAGGCATCGCACCCTTTGTTAAGGCGGGAGCGGCACGTGGGAGCGGGCGCCCCGCGCCCCCAGCCCGGCGGGGCGGCGCCGCTCGGGCGCCCCACACGCCCCAGCACACTTGGCGCTGCCCCGCTGCAAAACTCCCTCCCTGCGGACTGAGCCGGGTCCCGCTGCAGCCCCCCACCGTGCCCGGGGCGGAGCGAGCAGAGCCCCGG
The DNA here is from genome assembly GCA_007922195.1 of Podocnemis expansa. Lineage (NCBI taxonomy): Eukaryota > Metazoa > Chordata > Testudines > Podocnemididae > Podocnemis > Podocnemis expansa. Next base: position 8,554,198 of record ML682063.1, read on the forward strand.
CCCCAGCACTCACCTCCCGGCGGCACAGCGCGGCCCTTGCTCCCGCTCCCCGCCCGCCTCGCACCCGGCGCCGGGCTGCACCAGCGGCGGCTCCTCCCGCGCCGCGATCCCCAGCCCAGCTGGCCGCAGCGTTCGCTCCACGCGCCGCCTTCGCCCCGCCCTCCGCCGGCTCGCTCTGCCATTGGCTGCCCCGCCCTCCTCGGCGTTCTGAAGGGAGCACGTGAGCGGCAGGCGGGGCGGCCCCGGCTGCTAAGTGACGTCACAAGGGGAGCGGCTCAGCCCTGCCCCACAGGGGAGATTCCGCCTGGGCACGTGCGGAGCCTCTAACACGCCCCCGTCCACACGCACCGGGGAAAAGTTCCCTGCCAGCCCCAGATTCCTGTGGTAAGGGCAGGGTACCCTTCTGCGTAGAACAGGGGCTGGCTTCTATGTCTAGGGGTGTCCCAATAATGTAGCACCAGCAATCGGCACAAGCCCCCACCCAGATTTCGGGGACGCCTGCCCTGTTTCCTGGGCACCACTGTTGGCTCTAAGCTATGCCGATGGGCGCACGCATAAATATCATGAGACCTGCGCACAGAAAAATTCAATAGTGGTGCTCCCAAAGAAATGTTTTTGCTGCCACAAAGAAATTGTTTGCACTCACAAGTCTAGGAGTCATTAGAGGGAACAGGCACCCCAGAGGGGTAAGAGTTCCCCACTCGCATGCATGAGACTGAGTGGAGTAAAACAGAACTTTTAGTGGTAGCAAAACAGAGTGCAAAAGGGAAACAGCAACAGAAATAGTGCTGGTCTAACTAGTTAGTACAGAGCAAAGTTCCCAACAACCCACCTCGCATAACAGAACATACAAGACTTAATGGCAAAACCAGCCCTGATCTGGGGAATCAGTGTTAACTAGGCTCCTAGCAAACCCTACGGCAGTGGTTCCCAACATTTTCTCTGCCGTGGCACACCTTGCTACCTTTAATTAATTTGAGGCACACCACCATATAGTTTCCAAATGAGCTTATGAATATTCATGAGCCAATGAGCTAATCCAGAGCTCTTTGAGTTGTTTTTTGAAAAATTGTGTGGCACACCTGCTCAAGCCTGACGGCACACCTGTGTGCCATAGCACACTGGTTGGGAACCACTGCCCTAGGGTACATAGGGAGTGTCTTCCACACCAGCTGTCCACCAATGCCATCTACTAGTCACTCACTCCATCCTATAGAACTGTTCCTTGGCTCCACCTGCTGTTCACTGGCTCCACTCTCCGATATCTCGCTCCGCTCAGTTCAGTGCTGGCCCCTCTCACCATCCACTGGCTCCATCCGCTGTCCACCGGCTTCGCCCTCAGGTCACTCACTCCGCCCAGCTTGCCACCAGCTCCACCCACTCTCTCCATCTGCTGCTCCTCTTCAGAAATTTCAGCTTGGGGGGAGTTTCTTTCCAGCTCAGAGAATCTGCCTTTCCCCTTCACAGCACCTCTTAAACATCAAGTAGCATGCAGCTATCTACTGCCCTTAACATAACAAAAGGCCTCAACTAAGCCCTAACCTAAGCTATTATTCAACAGAGACTGAAATGAGATAAACATATCACCAGCATTTTACACCAGAATATGAAGCCTTTCTTGCCCCTTTTCTTCTCTTTTTCAGGATGAAATATGCACTCACCTTTCTTTCAAGCCTCTTCTACACTAAGGGTAGTTTTTACCCTTTAACTAATCCAGACAGCTTTGAAACAAACAGAAAGTAGCAATTTACAAACAGACAGTATTTTGTATTTCCCTTCAGTAGAATTATAGATTTTGACAGATTTGTGAACAGATTGATCCCAAATACCATTACCCACTATGCTTTGTACTCAGTATGCAAATACCATGCTAATACAGGACCCATGCAGATTAGTTGCCCACTTCAGCAGCTGTTAGGCGCAGCTCTTAAACCTGCCTTACATCAGCAGCTGTTAGGCACAGCTCCTAAGCCTGCAAATATGCTGCTCTGGTGGGCAACGTTTTCCGCTGGACACAACAAGCGCATGACTCACATTTCTGCTGCACCTTTTCTGCCATCCGGGGCCAATAGAACCTACTACAAATGAGCTCTAGGGTTCTTTCCATCCGAGATGCCCTAAGTCATCATGCAATGCCCTCATAGCCAGTGCTCTGAATTCTTTGGGTAATACGAATTGTGTCTGCTGCTTTTGTGACAAGTCCATGGTGGCACGATGTAGCACACCCTGAATCAATTTGAGGTTACCCCATTCTCTCAAGAACAGCCTGCAGTCAGGTCTAGATGGGATCACCGTGTCAGTGTTTTCCCCTTCTCTTTTAGCAACTAGTGTATCATGGATGTCAACATCTTGCAGCTCAGCTTTTTGCCAGTCACTAGTGCTGAGCCTCAGCAATGGGGACTGGTCTAACACAATATAATTCACAGAGACGGATGGCACCGCTTCAGGGGGCAAACCCAGAGCCTTGGCTGCCAGGCCCTGAGGACCCCCTTGCCCCTCGGGTTCTCGACAACCCCTGCTGCAAATAGCTCTAACCCCGTCCACAGGAATCACTCCGGAGTCTGAGACCTGAGGACGCCGCGATAAGGCATCCGCATCTATATTGCTCGTTCCGGATCGGTACTGGATGCTGAACTCATAGTCAGCTCCTAAGCCTGCCTTACACAAGCATGGAGGAGAAGACAGGGAAGTATGAAAAGAAGGACTCATGGAGAAAACGTAGTATGAATGTAAAATTCTTCTGGGCTTAGGGGGCCCTGAAATGCTTCCCCCTAAAAATATGGTGTTCTGGGGGTTCCAGCACTCTTTAACCCCTGTAAGTAAAAAGCAGACAAGATCATGCATTTTTTAAATGCCTACTGGATGGAGGACGTGAAGGGAAAAAGGAGGACATGTCCTTCTTTTGCATGACATCTGGTAACCCTCTCCCCCTTGCCTAGATTTGTTCTGATCCGGAAGGTAAGACACACACCCCTTAATCAGCAAACCTCCTCCTTGGGTGTGTTGAGAGTCACATTTCCTATCACAGATTTCCCTTACACACACACCCCCCAGTCAGCTAGTAACAGTCTTATACTAATTTAATGAGCACACCAACACGCCCCTACACCCCCTTACAGACCCCAAATTTCCCAACACCCCCCAGTCATCAGCTATTAACAGTGTTATACCAAATAAGTGAGCACCTACACCCCCTTACACCACTCCCTCAGTTCTCAGCTAGCTACAGTGTTATACCAAATTATTGAGCACTCCAACACCCAGGGCCATCCCTAGGGGGAGTGCAGGGCCCTGGGCAAATTGCCCTTTGTGGGGCCCCCTCTACCCCCCACCACCAGGGGGGCAGGGTCAGCTGCCCAGGGGAGGGCAGGCCCCTGCACCAGCCATCCCATGCCGGGGACAGGGGGAGCCAGTGAAAAGCATCAGTCCAGTTCAGAGCTGTGGGTCCACCCCCCCACCCACCCCCCCAAGCATCCGTACTGCTTTTGGCTCTGTGCTGGAGCAGCAGGGAAGGGGTGGAAGTCAGCACAGACCGGGGGTAGCAGTACAGGCCCTAGGCTGCCTCCTGCCCCCTTCCCGCTGCTCCAGCGCAGAGCCCAAAGCAGCACACGTGGTGGGGGGGTGGGGGACGCACTGGCAGCGCTGAATCAGGCCACCGCTTTCAGCCAGCTCGCCCAGTCCACAGTGTGGGGCAGCAGCAGCATGGGCCCTGCAGAGCCCCAGGTGGCTGCCTCTCTCGCCCTACCCTAAGGATGGCCCTGGCAACACACCCCCTAACTTCAAGTCCTGGGGAGAATACTGTTTACTACTTTAGTAGAAAAATGCATTGTGTGCTTTACTTGTGGTAGTCACACAGCCACAGAACAGGGGCTCAACGAACTGGCTGGGTTCATTTCCTCCTTGTGCCACATCAGCTGAATTGTTCACTAAGTCAGCCACACCTGTGCAAAACCACAGAGGGCACTGGGGCTATATAGTGAGCACTGAGGACATACAATTTCCCATTTGTTTTACTCTCGTGCAGACACGTCACTGGCAGGGGCTCCGGGGGCCTCAGCCCCCCTGAAACTGAGGGCCAGTCCATGAGTAGCGCACCTCTAAACTGCATGGGGGTGTACCGTCGCTCTTCCATGCAGGAACGCTGCGCGCAGCTGGCAGCCACGGCCTCTACCCGGTATGAAGACAGAGTCTTCCGGCCAGCAGGGAACTGCCCCAGGCTGGGCTGAGAGTTTTTAAAACTCCTGCCCTGGTTTGATCCTGCTCTGAGCATGCTGGGAGCCTCAGCTTCTGCTGGGGCCGTGCTCTCCTCTAGTGCCAGGTATGCAAGCCAGGGTGGAGGGCAGTCTGGGGGGCAGGCACACCAGCCCAACGGGGAATGGGCGCAGGGGAGGGGGTCCGTCTGGGGCAGCAGGGGCCCGTGGCAGGACTGGGGGTTAGGGAACAAATCAGGGCCCCAGCAGCTGGTGGGGGTCTGTCCCCCCAAATTTTTAATTCCAGCAGCACCCCTGCTCTCACGAGGGACAACAATGGGGGTTGCTACCAGCAACTGACTCCGGTACTTTTACCCCTGTCATCTGAAGCTGAAATGATTAGGTTTAGATATTCCGTTAATTTATTTTTGCAGGTTTGGTGCAGCCCTGTTGGCAGAGCCGTAACTACAGTTTACAGCGCCTGGCACACGTTCTGATCAGAATGCACCCCTTACAATGGTCAGGGCTTGGGGTGGGCAGCGCAGAACACACCCTTTAATGAAGCAGCTAAATGGAGCTGCTCTGGCTCAGTTGGGGCAAAGCCCCACTCGCCCCACTGTAGTTACAATCCTGCCTGTTGGCTCCAGAATATTAGAGCAACAAGGTAAGTGAAAGAGTAGCCTTCATTAGACCAACTTCTGCTGGTAAAAGAGAGACAAGCGTTTGAGTTTGCACAGAACTCTTCAGGTCGGAAGGAGAGCGCTGTACAAACTCAAAAACTTGTCTATTTCACCAGAGACTGCTCCAATAAAAGAAGTTACCTCACCCACCTTGTCTCATGTTATCTGTATTGTAGTAAGGCCAGAAAGAACTTAATGCAATAAATACATTTGTTAGTCTGTGAAAGTGTCACAGAACTCCTTGTTCATTGTGCTTCATTAGCCCTCTACAAACACATGACCTGAACAAAGATTGTCCTGAAGACCTTACAATCTGAGCCCCTGATCTAGTCACTGAAGTTGTCACTATCTTCTGTGTTTTTAAAGTGGTGTAATGCTCTTCTTTTAGTTTAAACCTGTTCCTAACTGATTTAAGTTAAACTACAAGAAAGCTGGTTTAAAACCAAAATAAAAGCATCTCCACTGCCTTTTGCACAAAGTTGAAAACAGAGCTTAAATTAAACCAATGCACCTTTCCCACATGCACAAGCCCTATGTAAGAAAAGGGACAAAAAGTGGAGATAGACAAGGGAAGTACAAAGACACATGACAAGGCTGTTTAGCATAATAAGCAGTGCCCTTAGGCTTAAAACAGCAGCTGGCTATCTGTTGTCACCGTGGTAGAAAGCACCAGCAGGCCTATACCAGGAATCCCCCTGTTACTAGCATCAGTGGCTACGTAATGATATTGCCACCGCAGTGAGAGATCTGACAAAAAAGGCTCAGTATAGACACAGCATATCTGCCCTCCCCCAAAGGAGAGAAATGTCACCACTGAGATTAGAAATCAGTGTTTCCTAGCTCCCAGTCTGAGCTGAGATCACTCATAATAGGAATGTCTTCTTACACCAAAAGAAAAAGTAAAAATATTTAGGGGAGGAAATATAGCTGAGTCCTGGTAATTTAAAAAAAATTTGAAACCAAGTCATGGCAAATTTGTATTAAAATTTATATTTATATATTTTGTACTGATATTACATTTTCTATTTTTGTATTAATATTTGTATTAAAATGCTTGATTTTTATCAAAATGTATTACATGAGCTGGCTTTCCTCCTTCTTGCATGAGCTGCTTTCAAGAAATCCCTTCTCCTTCAATCCATCCCCTGCTGCAGGGATGATACACTGGTGGGCAACACCATTTCTCTCGCTCACATACTTGCAATCAGAGCTAGGCAAGGGACAAGGCTATCCCTTCACTCCAGCAGAAAGAAGCAACATCAGCTCTTCACATCTAGCTTTGTGGGTAGAGATGGGTAAGGAGTGGAGATGGTATTTACAACCAGGACCTGACAAAATGAAATGGCAGGGAGTAGCCAGAACGTTTCACACTCCCACTAAAGGAAGACGGATGGGGAATCCTCCCTGCATCAGGATGTTAATAATGATGATGATGATTTTGGGGCCTCAAGAGGGGTTTGTTGTAGTCATGGTACTCCCAGTGGCAGTGCCAGGTTTTGCAAGCACAACGGGCTTTGGTGGTGAACTGGACAAGGAGCCAGCCCCATACTCACCTAGAAACAGCAGCTCCTGCAGGACAGGAGATACCAAGGCAGACTTGCTCTCCAACCTTGTGAGAGTTTGTGTCACAAGCCTCCTTTTGTCGGTTGCAAAATATGCTTGAAAAAGGACCACACTGAAAGCTATTGGGCGCACAAGGGCAGTCACCACCCTGACCTATATTAACTCCAACACTGAGTACTCCTAGTTTACTGAATCTAGCCAAACTCTACTGATCTGTCATCCCAACCTACTATTGGGTATCTAAGCTCCAGGACCAAAGACGGGAGGGGATTCTTAGGTATGTGTGTCCACAGAGTGGCAGCATTAAATGGATCTATCATCTTAAAGGATGGGTTTTGCTTGAAAGGTGACTGAACAAAAGCCAATTTTTTTTATTTGTGCTTTGAAGGGAATAAGCAGAGCAGATGTGCAGAGAGTGTCTAGGAAAGAAGGCTGATTTGCTGTGCTACTGAAAGCAAGTTTATGTGACTTCGTTCCAAAAAGAAATTTTTTTAAGAGTGGGCATAAGGGTACCTTGTGTTTTGTGGGCAGGAGTAGAGCACCAGGTCCCAGTCTCAAAGGCCAACTCTTAATCAAGTGATCTTTGACTAATCACTAGAAAATCTGTTTCTTCCTTTTTAGACGAAGGGCTAGTCTACATTTAAAACTTGCAGCAGCACACAGTTGCATCAGCACACCTGTGCCACTGTAAGAGCACTTGTGTAGTTGTCTGTTGACAGGAGAGAGCCCTCCCATAACATAATAAAACCACCTATGCAAACAATGGCAGTTATGTTGGCAGGAGAGCATCTTCTGCCGCCATAGCACTGTCTGCGCACACACTTACGGCAGAAAAACTTATTCCAGGGTGGGTTTTTGTTGGGAAGGTGGTGTTCTTACCTGATGGCCAAACTGTTAAGGCACTGTAGCTATGTCAGTATAGACCCATTTTGTAGACACAGCCTCATTCTTCAGTCAAGTTGAGAGGAGTAATTGCATCTCAGCAATTTGTATTGCTGCAAGTATAGCTGATAGTAAAACAATATAAACAAGGAGTGCTTGCTGAACTAGGCCAACACAGCTGCCCCTTTGGAACTTTAAAACAATAGAGTAAAGGGGATACAAAGAAAACTCTGTGTAAGTAAGCCCTAAATCGTCCTATATTTCAGTGTGTGCATGTGTGTGTGTGCACGCGCACATGTGTAATGTGGGTCCTTAAAAAACTTAAGAAATAGCAGCAGCAGCAAGAGAAACCTGTAGATGATAGTGAACAGCAACCTATGGCTCTGATTCTTCTCTTAATTAAAGCATTGTAAATCCATCTTCCATTTTTCTTAATTTCTATGCTTCAGTTCAATAAACCTCACTCTATCACAAAAGTCTGTGGAGTTTCATCAATTAAAAATGAAAATTTTAATGTGTTCACTGCCCCTGTAATATCTTTTCCCAGAATTTAACCATATATTTCAATCAGTACAGTTCTGGTTTGTGTTGCAGAAGTTTCCATCCCCTTATTCCTAGACTTATCATGAAGAGTAATGACTTGTGTAGCACAAAGTATGATGCTACAATCAATCAGGTACCATCTCCTTTGATAAGCCCCTGAATGTCATTCAGTTGCTCCATAAGGGTTTCTTTCTTCTTGGTCAGCATATTTAAGAAGTTGGTTGCTCATAGAAATTTTCCTGCCATTCCAGTTTTACACGATTTCTCACTCCTTCATTAAAGACCTTGTATTTGGTGAAACATCTGGCAATTAATGTTCTTTTTACACCCTACAAAATTTTGGCTAGGCAGTAGTCCAGTAATTGTACAGAGTTCCTTTGATAGAGGAATAGGTCAAACACTGGGTAAGCCATACCTGATGACATGATCTAGGACTTACTGTGCAACTCTGGAAGTCATAACATATAAATGGAGTCCATAAGTTAGTCATGAAGTCACCCTTTGATCATATATATCACTAGAGCAAGGCATGCTGCTGATTCAGAGCTGAATGTTGGAGGTTTTCTTGGCTGCACAGTCTCAGTTTCTTTTGAGCTGCACTGCTCAAAATTTTTAAGCATAGAGTCTGTGTTTTCTTAGCCATCTGAAGGTTTTGCTTCTTGAAAAAGTTATGAATATTCATACTAACCTGAGGTGCAAAGCAAATTAAAATATATTTGAATTTTTAAAGTGGGATTTGATTGGATCAGCCAGTGAAGCTATACTGGTACACAACAGTTGAGGCTCTGGTCCTTTAAATCTTAATCCTATAATTTGTACAGATCTATGGAGATGAATGATTGGCATGGCAAAAAGGCCTACACTCAAATACCAAAGGAGGCACTGATATGCAAAAAGTCCACCAGTTTTATACTTAATTTTAACTATGCTACTAACATAACACATAATTCACTAATGAGGGCACACCAAATATGTTGCAAAAAATTGCAGTCAAAATCTTGGCCTTCTCTCTCCTAACACCAACAATCTTATCTGTGCCTCTGCGTCCCAGGAGCTGTGACCCTGCCCCAGGCAAATCCACCTCCTCTCTACTCTCCCCCTCCCTAGGCATGGTTACTATCACAAACCACTCCTCCCCCAGCTCAGTATCTTCCCCTTTCCACACAAATATCCCAAGAACTCCCTTCCCATCCCTTCCACCTCTCTGCCAGCTTCCACACCTATCCTTGCTTCGTTCCACACATTCTCTAAGAACAACCCCATCATCCAAGAATTCCTCCCATCCTGTTTTGGCTGGAAATCACTATGGCAGCTGAGCAAAGCAAAATACATATCTCTTGGCAACACAACAGGCAGCCAGGGATCAGGAATATGTACCAAGAGACAGCTGGCCAACGATATCACTGGGAGGAGATGAGAGGAAAGGTCCCTCACACACTCCAACTAATTAGACCTTTGGATGGCTGAAGAAAAGCATTTGTTTGTGACCATCTAATGCCGGGGAAGACAAGATATATTCTAGAATGAGCAGAGTGGCAGTGGCATGCAAAGACCACACCCACAAGTCCACTTGTGTGTCAGGTCAAATGTGTCACAATGTTAACAACTGCAAAAGCCACTGAACATGTAGAGTGCATAGTATACTTTCAGGGACAGCACCCGTAATAAAAGTACATTTCACTACTTGTATTTCAAAGGCCACATTTCAAATTTAACATACATTTTGAATGGAAATTCAGAATTCTCTCATCTTTTACCCCAACACCACTATGAGCAAACAACCCCGTCCAATTATTTAATTTAGTAAATCTTCCTCAGACATCTTTCAGATACTTGTCTGGTCTGGAAAGAGACTAGGATCAAAATCAGAACTATTTTTCTGACCCTTTCACCTCAATTTAGAGAAGTCAGATACAATGGGACCCAGAGACCAAGGTTCTGCAAAAGCTGTTCTAAGCAGCACTCTATTGCCTACAACAAGCAAAGTTGTCTGATTTAGATTTTCATTGGAGGGCTGGAGTTTGGCCTGGAGGGTCAATATGTATCACCACCCTGGATGGTTTTGTAAAATACATCCAGATTCTTTTGTCATGTTCATGAATAATTTTTTCTTTCAGTTTTCTATCCATTTGCTAGTCCAATGATCAGTTAATTTGTTGCTTTCAACAGAATATAGCAGGCACAGAACTACAGGTAATGAGTATTCAGTGGGCCATATCCTGCTCAGATAAACGACTAACGAATCCAGTGTCATGCCACTTAAATTTAAATTTAGTGCACATTTATACAGGCATCAATAATAGAGCAATTTGTCTAACACTGCAGGAGAATAGAAAATATGGTAGCCATAGAACAACAAAGGAACAGTCCGCTTTGAATGAAAGTTGCGGAGAGTGAAGTTTATACTCTGAACCGCAGCAAACCTGTCGTTCATTATAGACTGGCCAAGCTTAATAGGTTATCCTCTAGTTAAAGAAAATTTAAAAAAAAAATCAGCTTTTCCTCTCTTTATTGATTTTTTTTAAATGTGCTTTAAGAGTATTTCCATTCCCATTATTAGTGTAAAGAGAGCTAAGCACTGCAATAGCCAGCCTGAATGAGACATCAGAAGGAGACGGTTAATCCAAGCTATTTTATCGCTTGACCACTAACAAAGAAGCTCATTTTTTTACAGAAAATCTTGTTTGTGAAGAGGGATATTGTGAATATAGGGATGAGAGTGAAAGAGAAAGTAGCATCATAATAGATTTTTTTTCCCTCTCTCTTTTGCCTTGCTTATGTGACTATTCAGTGCTCCAGTTAAAGTTAATAGAAGCTTTGCACTGATTTTAGTGTGGACATCATCAGGCCTTTGCATCTGCCAAATTTTATTTCACACCCTGCCAGAATGTCACCACAAGAACCACTCCAGTAGTTTTAGTAATTTAGAACTGGGCTGAACAAAGCCTTGGAAAATAAAATGCAGGGAAAAATCCTGCTCAGGCAGGGCAATGGACTGGATGATCAAACACCTCTTTTTCCATGCCTTTGTGATTCTGTCTTGCTGCATTACGCGAGTGGCAACCAGGCACTGCAAAGTGTCAGACACTCATTCTTTGCAAGTGTTGCATTGAAGTAAATATTCAATGTACAAAAGCTATAAAAATATAAAATCATGGGGTCTATTGCCTACATATTGGTATCCTCCTAACACATTTTGGGTAGATCTCGATATAAATAATAGAAAACACTCCATTTCAAAAAGTTATCTGTATTTGATGAAGGCTTTTTTTTCTCAGCAGTAAATTCATCCACCAAATGTACATAAAGTTATTCTATAGTAATAATCTATGTTTGTAACTACTTCATATAATATCATTACAGCAAGAAGATTCAAACTCAGTACCCTTGTCTCTTTAAAATAAAAAGGAGGTAGGAGGTCTCCTCTGTGCCTGATAAAGTGGCAGCTTCAATAGTTTATCCAGCAGAGAGCTGTAATAAACAAGTCTTCAGTCTAGTAGAAGACAGTGGTGTGAAAATAATTGGATCAGCTCTAGACTGGTTGATACAGAATGCGTCACATTGAACAGTAAATTGTTTTAGGCCTGTTAGTAGACCTGATGCTAGAGACTCTTTAATACAACTTTCTCACCCCCCCACCCCAGTTTTCTCTGAACTGCCGATGAGCTATGCAATATTCTTGAGAAAGCAGGATGTCTCAGGTTTTAATGAGACTTTTTTAAACACTTTAATAAGCATGATTAATGGATTTGGATTCAGTGTAAATCCACAAACCACTGAACTCAGTCTCCATGTCTCTCTGTAGACTATTTCCTGTTATGTAACTGACGGGCCCATAAGGTAACACGAGGCCACAAAATGAACTACTGCTCTGGACTTCTCTCAAATCTAGTATATCACTTGTAGATGGTCCCGGATTTTGGAACAAAGCTGCTCAGAAAACTGGTCAATATACAATTCAAGATCATTCCAAGGTTTCTTCTAGAGCCAGGGTCTCAAACTCAATTCACCACAAGGGCCGCATGAGGACTAGTCAGTTAGCCCAAGGGCTGCACCACTGAAAACTTTTCATACAATGATATTACCAATATCATTAACAATAGAGTCATTGTGGGCCACAGGAAATAGCTTTAGGGGCTGCATGGAGCCACATGTTTGAGACCCCTGTTCTAGAGTCTTTTGTGTGGTATGTTGTACTTGTCTTCAGCTGGGCCTTCTTTTCAGTCCAAATTTTAGAAATATTTATTTTGACACTAATGATAATCTCTTTGTTGGCTCTGATGCTAATGGGGCCATGTGTCCTGCAGTCCAGAGCATATGGCTTTCTCACATAAGTGCCAGAGCTTGCTGTGTTCTTGTTGCCCTCTTTTCTGGGCTGCACAAGGACATACCCTTCTTGCCCTTCACACTTTACAAACATTCACTAATTAAACCTTAAAGCATCCTGTAAGTCCTGTTACCCTAATTTTACAGAAGGTGGGGTGGTGAAGTGGAACATTAACTCACACAACAAAACAATGACACCGCTGGAATTTCAATTTAGTGGTTCTTGTCTCCCAGTCTTTGGCTCTGACCTGTCAATTGCACCCTTGCTTGCCAACACTTCCAAGAGTCACATTTGCAGCAAAAATATAAATTGGTAGACTGCTGCAAGGAACTACTGTCCTCTAGTATTTTTCAGATAGGCGAATTTAAGTGTGAAGTGATTTGTCAGGGGCAAGGGGGGGAAGAGTGTTTATTTTGAGGTATGCAGAAGGATGGTAGCCTTTATTTGAAATCTCCACCTGTCAGCAGATTATGGTCCTGCTGGAAAATGTTAAGTGTTTTTCTGTTCACTCACTGGTTCAAATAGTTCACTACTGTACCTCCCAGACATAGAAAAGGGGCAGAGCTCTGCAGAAAGGACATGGGGTATGATTTGGCAGTTCTTAAGGTGTATCACTTCCAGTCGTGAATATAACCAAACTCCAGGAAGGAGACCACCTATTATTGACTTACATGGACTATAGATAACTGCGTGTGGAAGCCACTCGGTACCCTACTCCTGCTTGCAATGAGGACAGTGCTTCACTGTGAAATGTATTTTTTTTCTTTAACATGCATGACCAGAGCTCTAGATGACTACATTTAATACAATGAAATAAATAAAAGAAAATGTAAATTGTATTTAAAAGGACTGTATTAAAGTAATTCTTCTCCTTTAAGTGGTTATAGAACAACCTACCTTTCAGTGCTTTGCATGTCACAGGGAAAAGCATCCGAGAAGCTGCTTAACCTCACTGACTTCAGCTCTTCTATTCTCATGTGTATCCAGGTGCAAGGTATCTACATCAAACTACAGTTCTTCTTTGAGCGCTGCTTGGATGCATTCAGTAATAGGTGTCTCCGTGCCGGAGCGCCGGATTGCAGGGGCATCGCTGGGGCGGGGAGGGACCCGGGTCATGGGCCCAGCCCCCGCCCCCAGCCTGAAGGCTACACCCCCAGCCGGAAGGCCACGCCCCCCGGCCAAGCATAGGGTCAGGGGGAGGCTGCGCTGCCACGGGCAGCAAGGCCGCGGTGCGGCGCGGCCCGGCCCAGCCAGAAGCGGCCACTGGAGGCCGGGGTCACGTACGCAACCCTGGATCCGGGGACGGGGCCACTGCAGCTGCCGGTGGCCAGGCCCCCAATCTCCAGCAGGGGACGGGGCCTCCGCGGGCGGCCAGCCAGGCCCCGGATCCCCAGCCAGGGACAGGGCTGCCACGGCCACAGGCAGCCAGCCAGGCCCCGGATCCCCGGCTGGGGATCCGGGGCCTGGCCTCCAGTGGCTGCGGCGGCCCTGTCCCCAGCCGGGGATCGGGGGCCTGGCCACCCCCAGCCGCAGCCACGGGCCTGGCCTCCAGTGGCCGCTTCTGGCCAGGCCCCATGCGGCCTAGCTGCCTGCAGCTGCACGGCCTCCCCCTGGTCCTATCGCTGGCCAGGGGCAGGGCCTGCTGGGTGGCCAGCCAGGCCCCAGATCCCGGGACAGGGCCACCGTGGCCTCAGCCAGCTCAAGATCGGGCCCCGGATCCCTGGCCAGATTGGCCGGAAAACTTTTGTCCTAGCCTGTCAGGAGAGGGCAGGCAGCCTCCGCCCCTCGCACCACCCCGTGGCTATACATACGGCCGCCTCCCGACCCCTCCTCTGTTTCATTTCTTCCGCCTTGCGCGTCAGATTTGGAATGTCTGCTCCTTGCGAATCGCAAGCAGCCTGTCCTCCATTCCATGAGCTTGTTGCCCAGCTGGGAGCATTTCTCTGTGGATTTAATTCCACCACAAGAGTTCCCCACCGTCAGGCCAGAACATCCTGCGATCATGCCAGGGTTCAAACCCTGCGCCGAGTGCAGCAAGGCCTTCCCCCGGGATGATCCGCCCGGGAAGTGCCTCAGGTGCCTGAGCAAAGACCACATGGTCTCAGCCTGTTCCATATGTCTCTCCTTCAAACCTCGAACCATCAAGGAGAGGGAACAGCAGCACCATGCCCTAGCATCCGAGGAGGCCCAGCACCCTTCACCCAAGGCTTCAGGTTCCCACCCGGCACCGAGACCCAGCTCGGCACTGGAGCCTACGTGGCACCATACCACCAGTAGCCGCCACCGCCATACAACCTCGGCACCAACCCAGTGCCCTAGCACCTCGGTACTGCTCAAGGTCGCCCTCGGGTAACCCGGTACCACTGGTACCGGGATCGCCCTGGTGCCGCTCCCCATCATCTCTGGCGCCGATGGCCCAGTACAGTCCAGCACTGGCTATATTCGCCCTTGGCACTGCAGGCTCGCCATAGCCCAGAGCCACAGGAGCGGGAGTTCTCCCGCCCAGGCAGTCCTCATTCCCCGGGCAAGGACTTACCATGGAGCCGCATGGAGTCACTCCTTGTGCCTTCGACCCCAGAAGTGGTGGAGGCTGCATGAGCCCTCCCTGTTACTCCCCAAACCCCCTGCCCCAATCCCAACCAGAAGGGGCAAACCGGCCTTCATATCGAAGGCCTGGATCCACCCTGGGCATTCGCCCTCACCACATAGTCCCCTGCCTTCCACTCCAGTGGGGGCTGGCACCCTAGAACCATCCCCCCAACAACACACCACCTTGCCGTTGTCAGTACTGCCCCAGGAGTCTCGGTCCCCTTCCCCCGCTTCCAATCCAGAGGAAGGACTTTCAAAGGGCTCTAAGAGGCCTCTGCGCTGCACATCGGCCCCGTCGCCTTTCCACTTCAGGATGCAGGAATGCTCCCCTCGAAAGACTCCCTCCCCACCACGACGAGCTCCCGGTACCGCTCTCTCTCCAGCACCGGGGTCTTATACGGAAATCTGTCGGCACATTTCGATTTGTTGCGCTGGGCCCCGGCCCACTTAGGCATGGAGGTGCAGCTTTTGAGTCTCCCTCCCGATAACCTCTTCGGGCCAGCCTTTGCCTCGACGGAACCCTTAACAGTCCCGCCCCACCCAAGCATATGGGACCTTGCATGTTCCTGGTGGCAGAGCCCAAGTTCTATTGCCCCCATTTCGGACACAGCTAGCGTTAAATATCGGGTTTCTGAACTGGATTTTCCCTCTCTCGCTGGTCACCTGGTCCCCCCAAGGAACGTGGTGTAGATGGTGCTGGGCCCAGGGGAGCCCCCAGTGACCCTCTCCCATCCTCCAGGGAAGCCAGGGAACTGGACCTTTTGGGCTGTAAGGTCTACTCCTCATCAGCCTTTCAACTGCGAGTGGCAAACAACCAAGCCATAACCAGCAGATACTTGCTGGATGTTTGGGAGTCACTCGCAAAATTTTGACACTTGCTCCCACCTGAGGCCAGAAAGGAGTATGATGCCTTTCTTGAGGAAGACAACATAATATCTCAAGACCTTCTCCTTTCGGCATGCGACGCGGTGGACACAGCCGCTCACACCATGGCCTCGGCGGTAACCATCCACCAGGTGGCAAGGCTTAGGGAGGCTAGAGTGCCCCCTAATGTGCAGCCAGCGGTGCTCGACCTGCCCTTTGAAGGGGACGCCTTGTTTCTCCCAGAAACACTATCTGTGGTGGGCACCACTCGAGATCCCTGGGGAGAGGCCAAATACTTTGGCTTGCTCCCTCCCAGGCACACCCCTCCCACTTAGGCTTCTGGGGCAACCCCCCATCCCCCAAATTCCCACCCATTTCTACCATAGTGGGAACACAGGAAATTTTCTTCCGGTGCCATCATCCGCTGCAAAGGCTGAGACCTCTTCCCCCTCTCTCCTGCAGGGAAAGGCCCCACCCAACTCGCTGCCACCCCACTCTTGAACCTCAGGGATTAAAGCTTTAGATCATCGCAGTAGACGGTTGACACACCCTTCTCCCTCTCGAAGGGGAACTGGGTTCAGTGGGAACCACCCCCTCCCTCCCTTTCTCTATTTGCTACTGAGCCCCCAGGTGTCCAACCCTGACCGGGGTTTACTTCTTCTGACCTTGGATGGTATGGGCCTTGCCAACACAAGGACGCCCCCTGCCTGCACCAACAGTACCTCGGTACCGTGGTCCAACCCTACACTCCCTCAGCAGCGGCTACTTCAGACACTCATAGGGAATCCGCCCCTCCCCCCCTTTCCCCGGGCATCTTTTCAACCCTGCGTCATTGGTGCCAACATTCTTGCCAGGGACAAGAAGCGCGTCTCATAGTAGCCCCAGCCTTTGCTGCAGAGGCTTGGAGATGTGCATACTCGACGCTCACTCGGACGCAGGACCATGCCTGTGACCCTGATGCCTCCATCAGGTAGGCCTTCTTGATTCCGGGTCGGGGGGGGGGGGGGGGGATACCTTCATTCGCATACCGTTGGCATGATGAGTAACTAGCCCTTTGTGGCCCCGACACTCCAACTCGATGAGAATTACCTCCTACTCGTCAAGTGGGACACGTCCACATAGCCATGGCGGATCTTAGCCTTTAAGGAAGGGCCAAGGCGAACGGCCCCCCTCGCCACCCCACACTTCCCCTTCCTCACAGAAACTAGGGCTCCACACACCCTTACCTTGTGGGTAATCTCAGTGGTTGCCAGGACACCTACCCCTAGGAGCCCTTGTCCTAGGCCCACCTCACAAATGTGGTGGTCAGTTCTTCTCATACTCCCTTCGCTCATGAAGCAAGGACCTAGTGTACTCTACTCGAACCTCCAGATAAGGGAACCTAAGGGACGGTGCCAGTGTCGCATCCCCATGGAAAGGGAACAGTGGTGGGATAACTTGTTGGGGCCTTCCCATATCAGCGTCCTCCTCTGCGGTACCAGCTCATCATAACCGGGCAGGAGGTCACATTTTAGGCAGAGGGGATCCTTGCCGAATGACTCATAGCTGCCTTCTCTGCCTCTCAGTCATGTACCCTGGCAGGGGGCGCCCCTCCACCCCCCTTCTTTTTTGGGGTCTTCCCACTATGTCTGCTTGGAGACCTACAGCTCTACCGCGGGGTCACCTCCACGTGCATTGGTGGTACCTCAATAGTACTGCTGTTCCTCCTCAATTCTTGAAGAACCATTGGCATACACTGCCCATCCATTTATGTGATGAACAGAGGGAAACACTCTAGAGCCTACTTCCCACAATATCCAAGAGTTTAGGGGTTGTACCCCCTCAAATCATTTTCTGACTTCAGCTGGGGATAATACTTCATTTGGTTCTCTAACCCCAAGGTACCCTTGAGATACCATGGTTGTCAGTCTGTGGTGGATTCACTTCCTAGGTGGTGGGAAAATGAACCTTCTCTGGCAACCATATTTTCAGGGATAACCCTGTATCCAGGAGCTTTCCCTGGTGTCTACACTGGCACGGCATAGCGGTAGCACTATCCCTCTTGGTAATGCTATAGGCTCTCCAGACCGTGACCTTATACGACACCTCTATGAACCTGTTGGCCCCTCGTTGGGGGTGGCCAAGCGATAGCTGGTGCTATTCTGTGTCCCTCTTCTCCCTCCCTCATGTACTTGTGATGGCCCTCATGATGCAAAAACCCCACGAGATAATAGGCCAAGGTGGGCCCTCCCCGTGAGCTCTCATGCTACCAACACCCTTACAAGGACCAATCCAGTAGCACTATCTCAGGCCACCTTGCCGCCCTGTGGTGCTAGTGTCCCAGAGTTCCTCTCCTGCGAGAACCCAGTTCTTGGTACCTGATTCGGCTGGAAACATGCACTTGCACACTATTCGAATCTCATAGCCAGCATACCTTATGCCCCTCCGCACTGCTGAGCTTGGCCCTCAATATGCTGCTGTGAAATGTCTCACGAGACCCTTCTCAATCATTCTCAGGGCCCCACCCCACACACTCCCGTAACTTCACCCTCACTCGCATCAACCAGATTCTGCTAGGACTGGTCCTGGCCAGGCCAAGGGATAAGGTTATTCCCCTGCGGACCTGTGTACCCTGCAGCCAACCAGATTAGTCCATGACTCTTTGGTTCCCAGCTAGGGCCTTGATGTGCTCAGTCCATGGAGTAATCTTCACCCCTTCCTTTGTTCTCATGCGGGCCATGGTTATTACAGCTAACTCCACACTTGTTGGCATCCAGCGTTTTCCCACAAGGTCACGCTGCAAGGCCCCATGGCCAGACACTATCTTCTGGCCGTCATACTTCATGTTTTCCACCCATGTGGAGCATCTAATCACAACCCTATACATTCACATTGCTTCCTTCATTCCTGTTATGGTGACCTTGGTCCGATCTGCTTACGCTTATATGTCCTGGTGGGTTTGGTCCTGCCCCTGTCTTGGGTTGGCCCTCAGTTCTCAATTCTTCTGTGCCACGTCAAAGCCTGGTCGCCTCTTGACTCCAGCTGGGATCTTGTTGCTGGGGTTCTCCCATATGGGGCATGTTGTTGTGCTGAAGGCAGAAGACCCAACTCCACCCGCCATCCATCAGCATGGCTAGTAGTCACCTATTACTGAATGCATCCGAGCAGCGCTCAAAGAAGAATGGTGGGTTACTCACCAGTAGCCATCCTTCTTTGAGATAGGCTGCTCGGATCCATTCAGGTCCCTCCCCTCCGTCCCCTCATCTGGAGTTGGTGACTCTAAGGAACCGAGGAGGGCTTGGGAGGCGGCCGTATATATAGCCACGGGGTGGCACGAGGGGCGGAGGCCGCCTGCCCTCTCCTGACAGGCTAGGACAAAAGTTTTTCCAGCCAATCCGGTGCTCCAGCATGGAGACATCTATTACTGAATGGATCTGAGCAGCCCATCTCAAAGGATGGTTACTGGTGAGTAACCTGCTGTTCCCAGGTGATCCCAAAGCAGAGAGCCTGTGGCCATGAACTCTTCTGTTTTCAGGACTGTGACGGGGCAGACATGCCCCGCACTAGCAGAGCCCTTTTTGGGCTGTATAAAGAAGAAGCCCCGCCCCTAGAGCCCTCCCGGGCATGCTCCAGTGCCTGGGCGGGGATAAAAGGCTGCAGCTCAACTCAGTCTGGGCTGGCTAGCGAAGGGGAAGGATGTCTCCAGAAGGCTCCCACCCCAGAACCTTGCCAGCCCATTCCAGCGGAAGCTGACCTCCCAGGGTAGGCCCTAGGAGACCGCGCAACCTGAGGGAGCGGTGCACCAGAGGATCGCAACCCAGGGGAAGGTTAACCCCTGCCATACCATGGCCGGGGGAAATTGCGCCTTGACGCCGACTGAGACTTTCCAACCTGCCGCCAGGTAGGAAGCAGTCCAGGGGCCCTGTAAGGGGGAACCGGGGACAGGGGGATCCAGATCAGCGTGTTTCGGACTGGATCCCCGCTGACTGGGTAGCATACCCCTACAACCCTAGGGCCCTGGGCTGGGGCTCAGAGAGACAGGAGGGTCTGAGCCCCCCTACCTGGGGCCCCACACCCTGGGTAGAGACTTTCGGTGCATGGACTGTGGCTGCTAGGCCATGCTGCCCTGACCTGAGGGCCGCATAGAGACTTTCAGTGTGTGGACTGTGGCTGCTAGGCCACGCGGCCCCGACCTGAGGGCCACGTAGAGGCGTACAGCCGTGACAAGGACCTATTCAGTTTTCAGCATAATGTACAGTACAAGGTTTGCTATGCTTGAGTTTCCTTGATATTGGCAAGGGTACAATATCACAAAATCCTACAGTATTCATTCTGTATATAAAACATGCAGTAGGTTTTCCTCTGTTGCCAGGCTAATATTAACTATGATGTTTGCAAACTAGAATGAAGCCAGTTACATAACAGCTAAATCAGGCACAGTTCTACACAAGATTAGAACACATCTTGATTTGTTTTCTAACTACATTTTCTATTTGCCTCCAAAGTCCAGCCTGCAATCCACATACAATATAATTGTAATCCTTAGAGTTGTAAAATAGAGTCACTCAAAGGAATTAGACAGAAGGAAGTAAACTCTCATCATGGGATCAGCTAACAGCAAATGGTAAAGCCAGACAATGAGAATATTAAGGGATGCAAATGGAATTTTCTTTCCTTATTCTCAAGTAGTCTCAACTGCAGAAGGTAGGAAAGGAATAATAAGAGAATGCTATTCTGAATTCTAAATTATGTGTACTTGCTCATATTAAGCTCTAATATATTGTAAGCAACTGTACTTACCTCTGGGTCCATTCAGGTGTCTTCTTACTCCCTCCTCCAAATAATAAGAATTCAAGGCATCTCTGAGTGCAAACAGCCATACTGGTTTATATTGCCCACTCTTAGCCAGGCCCCCAATAGGCCTGTTCTTACAATACTAACTGACATCCTAAACTGGTGGGTTACTTACCAGTAACCATCTTTCTTTGAGATGAGCTGCTCGGATTCATTCAGTGTCGGGTGTGTCTGTGCCACAGTGCACGATTAGCCAGAAACTTTTTAGCCCTAGCCTGTCAGGACAGGGCTCGCCGCCACCACCCTCCGACGACCCTGTGGCTATATATATATGGCCACAGCCCGGCTCCTCCTCAGTCCCCAATAGCTGCTAACTCCAAATAGCAGGGATGGCAGGTGGGTTCTGAATGCATCCGAGCAGCCCATGTCAAAGAAGGACGGTCACCAATAAGTAACCCACTGTTCTTCTTCAAGCGCTGCTTGGATACATTCAGTATAAGACGACTGCTAGCTGTACTGTGGAAGGTGGGCAGAGTTAGAACCTTATCCGCCGTCAGCACGGCTACCCACAAACAGCACAGCACCCAAAATTAGGTGAAGAAGCAGTGGGCTGCCAGGCAAACACCTAAAGAGATACTACCAAGTGCAGGATCTTCAAGAGAAGATGTGCACAAGAGTGCCGAGGGGTCATTTGCCACTCTGGGGGACTTGCTATATCATAATAGCAAAAAAGCATCCTTGTCACCAGCAAGACTGTCTAGCATAGGAGGGTTGCCCTTCCCTAGTAGAATCGACTCCTGAGAAAGGCAGTCGTGATCCAGAACAACAGGCTCCTACAGCCGCAGGCGATGAGCAAGGGTGGGATAATTGCCGCCCTTGCTGCCTTAACCCCAAAGGGAGGTCAGTTGGGTTAGGTTACTAACCAAGACGGGGGGCAGGGAACACATTGCCTCTTGACCAAACAAAGGGGAGGGAAAAGGCCTTTCCCCATTGGCAGGATTGATAAGGGGTGCCCTAAACTAAGGCATCCTGCCTCCATATGGAAGATAACATAGGAAGAAAAATGATGAGGAAGGAGTAGCTGGGGATCCTGCCCCTCCATCTGTTGAAGCATGGGAATGGAGGGCCTAGAGGGAGGGCCCCAGATTGAGGCCTAGACGCTTGGCAGGCCCATCTCTGGGGCCCAAAGCATCAGAGACACTCAATCAGGGAGGCCATCAGAAGGAGAGAAGTGGGCATTCCTTCTTTAGAGGTAACCCTTCAACAGATTATAGGTGGAAAAGGGGGACCCTTAGGTACACCCATCCTAGCATCAGAAGAGAAGCCAAATGGCGGAGGTCATGTGTGTTGAATGACCAAGGAGTGAAAAACAGAAACTGGAGGAACGGTGATTGAATTCCCATGTTAGGTCATCCCCAGCTAAAGGGGAGGGGGAATGCCATGAGACGGAGGGGTGAGAAACCATTGCAGGGTTCTGGGAGAGGCTTACGCAACTTCAAAGCTAGGTGTGCATTTCTCTTCCTTGCCCCTGTACTCTACTCTCTCGATACACGGACTCGTGTAGAGAGAGGTGTGCTGAATCGAGGGAAGGGGTATCCGCCCATCTCTATAGATGGGTCAGGTCCACCCTGAGAGTCGTGCCCCCAAGCTCCAGAATCGGAGTATTAGAGGGAGACACGTGGCTCGCATGATATTCTCACGTCTCCTCTCGCCTGATATTCTCACTCTCACTTCTAGGGAGAGGCAGTCAACCTTCATATCACAGCTGGTTGATTCATCTCTAGTGGTAGGTGTAGGTGTTGGGTCCTGGCTGCAATAGGCCAACTACAAGGGATATTCCATAGTTCCTGATGAGGACAGAAGATGATGACTTAGCCAAGATGCAAGGTGGATGTGATCTATAATGCCTGCTCCAAGAGGGCAGGGGTGTTATTGGTGAACCTCCCCATGTATTGGAAGGGGTAAGGCTTGGGCAGGTCCCAGGTGGAAGAAGGGAAGAGAGACCTCGGGGAGAGGGAAGGAGGGCATTAGGCAACCCCTACTTAGGGAAAAACAAGGGAAAGCCACTGTGTCCTCTAAGGAACACGGAGAGCATGAGGGGACATTACAAAGGCGACACTCATAAGGGTCAGGCTTTCCAGCCTGCTAAGGGTTTTGCAAATTCCCTTGGGAGCCAGAGTTCTGCAGGGGAACTAACTGTGACCTAAGGACCATGGATCCTCAAGTGGGCTAACTCAGGTGTATGAATACCAGTGGGGGTTAAGAGTTCTATCCACTACTATCTCCCTTCGTTGCAATTCTAGAGAGGAGTGGAATGCCATAGAAAAATCAAAGCAGCTCCTTGATGGCTGTCTGGGGTTTTCAGCAGAAAGTATCCCTTGCCTGGTTGGAGAAAGGCACCAGAGCACAGGGGGTTCCAGTAGAGGGCTAAACGTGAGGTTTGCCAGTGGGCAGATGGACCAATGAGATGTGGTGAACGTCCTTGGGGAGGAGGTGTGGGAGCTGAAGAGGCAAAACCCCAATGGTGGAGCTCGAGAATGCCTTGAGCAAAAGGCCTAATACGAGTCTGAAGACCACGGCCCTGAAATTAAAAAGGGAAATGCCTGGGGAGGGGAGGAGGGAAAAGGTAGAGGATATGAGCTCTCCCTCCTACCTACCACCTAGGAGGAGGGGTACATCATCCTGCAATAATTTCCCCCACGATCTGTTGTAGACCAACACGAATAAGAAATGCTCAGGATCAGCGACGTGGGAGCATATCCATCCCAATGTGCCCGACTGGGGAAGGGTTGATTGAGGTGTGTGGGGGAGGAGCTTCTGGGTATGAGGATAGGGAGTAGGTATCCTCCCCTCCGTGTCCCAGCGGCTGTAGCGTGGGGTTAACAGCTGCAGAGCAGATGTGGTGGTGGTGGTGGGGCATCATGTGCCCCCTTCTCATACCTCTATTACCCCTGGATTTCTACCAAGGCTCTAAGGGCACATGTGACTAGAACCAAGGACATGTGAGGAGAGTTCTCCAGTTACCAGGCCCTTACTTGACCTGAAGGGTGCACTAAGGGAAGAGGGAGACGCATCGTTACCAGGGAGGAGGAAGAAGCAAGGCTGATTGCAAGGGAACGTTTAACACAAGTGATTTAGGGTACCCCCTTGAAGTTCAAGGGTTACATTTGATGGAGAGAGAGGTGACCCTATTGGAGTTGATCACCTTCAACGGGAGAAAGCGGGCCATCAACCCATGGTCCAAGGGCCCCTAAAAGGTAGCCGTTTTGCCTGTGGGGGAGAAGGACTACTGTGAGGGCCGCTCACCCCAGGCGTTCGTAGGGTTGCGGTCACCTGGGAGAACGTTGAGGCACCTGGGGAGTAAGCATACCTGGGGCTCTGAGCACTGACCTAGAGTCACAGTTGCCGCAGATCAGGGAGTCAGTGGCCAGGGCAAAGAGAGACTGTCCTTCAAAAGGGAAGATCTAATATGGACTGCTGTAAGTCGTGGGAGAGACCGGTCAGTGCATAACCATGGCAGTAGCAATGCCGCAGCTGGCCGTGTCTGAGGCATGCCACGCTACTGTAAGGGCCATCACATGAGGCCAAGGCGCTTTCCTTGATGAAGGCATCCTAATCCTCCAAGTGTTCTTGTGGGAGGAAGCTGATCAAACTCTTCATAGCGTTACACAGATCTAGGGAATATCTGTTAAATAAGGCCTGATGGTTAGCAATCCGCAGCTGAAAGGCTGAAGTTGAATAGGCGTTTTGACCCAGGAGGTCAAACCTCTTGGACCCCTGGGAGCCCCGGGGTAAATCAGGGCGGCTCGGGCCAGTGTGTCCCAGTGATGTGAAGGACACGAGCATGAAGACAGATCATAATGGTGACCAGAGAGTATGCAAACCCCAGGTCGAATAAGGGGTCTTGGTTCCCCTCAAGGGGTGTGACCCCGACCCCCAGGTGGGCGGTGACCCGGCGACGGGGGTTGAGGTGTGGTAGGGTCTTCTCTATAAAACCCTGGCCCTGGAGTCATGACTAACTGGGAGAAGGGACAACACTGGTACTGGGGTGCCCTCTCCCTGGGCCATGGTACCGAGCTGGAACTCCCCTTCCAAGTCCTCAGTGGGAGGTAACCAGCTTTGAGTGCAGTACCGAGAAGAACCCGGTGCTGGGGACCCTTCAGTAGGAGGCCGGGCCCGAGGCATGCACTCTTGGACCTCTTTGCAGTGCCAAGGCAAGGTGTCGGCGCCATAGGGGTCAGAACCATCAGTTCTGCAGCGATGTGGGTTTAAGGAGTGAGCGGCTCCCCCCAGGGCTGGGTAAAGTGAAAGGAAGGCGGACTTACGATTTGTTTCAGTGGCCTGCCAGCGATTTCAGGAGCCAAAGAGCCTCCACCACTTCAAAGGTGTGGATGGCACTGTGATAGGCTCTAGGTCCTCACCCCCAGAGGGGAGAGTCAGAACGGCACCACCACTTCAGTGCCGAAATTGATGCCAAGCGCACTTACCTATGCTCAGATGCTCTGGCCCTTTTTCTTCAGAGAGGAGGTGCCGGGGCAGGGGCGTCACTGCCCTGGGGAGAGATCTGGGGCACAGCCCCAGGCCCTGCCCCCGGCCCACAGGTCCCACCACCTGGCCAGGGCCAGGGTCGGAAGCCACTGTGTGCCACCATGGGCAGCTGGGCCCACATCCCCAGCTGGGGACGGGGCCAGAGCGGCCGCCGCTGCTGCAGACAGCCGAGCCCTGGATTCCCGGCTGGGGAAGGGGCCAGGAGCGGCCTCCACGGTCAAGCCCCAGATCCCCAGCTGGGGATGGGGATGCCGCGGCCATGGGCGGCTGGGTTCCAGATCCCCGGCTGGGGACAGGGCCAGGAGCAGCCTCCGTGATCAAGCCCTGGATCCCCAGCTGGGGATGGGGCTGCTGCAGCTGCGGGAGACTGGGGGGGGGCACCAGACCTTGGGCACCGGCGCTGGGATTTGGGCACATGCCCTGGGTGCCCAGCACCAGCTACGCCCTTGGCCAGGGGTAAGGTCACACGGCACCGAGATGGTGCCAAGCTAAATGCTGATCACAGCTTTCATGCACAGCCGGAGAGCAGCATTGAGAGGGCTGCAGTGCCAGCCTAGCACATGGTGCCAAGTTAGATGCTGATTGCAGCTTTTATTCAGAGCCAGAGAGCAGCGCTGAAAGGGCTCTGGTGTTGACCAAGCACATGGTGCCAAGTTAGAGGCTGATCGCGACTTTTATTCATAGCCAGAGAGCAGAGCTGAAAGGGCTCCAGTGCCAGCCCAGCACGTGATGCCGGTGAATCCTCAGCTGCAGGGCCTGTTCTTGGGCAATGTTATGCAGCCTTCATGGAGCATAATACATCCAGTGAGGGCTAACGATGTCCGCAAGCAAGGCTTCTAAAACAGAGCGGACAGACAGGCACTTGCATAAATGCAAGAAGAGGGCTGTTCTGTAACTGTTGCTGAGGGCAGAGAAAAAGGAACTGAGGAGGAGCAGGGCTGCAGCCATATATATAGCCACATGGTGGTCAGGGGGTGGTGGCCGCCAGCCCTGTCCTGACAGGCTAGGGCTAAAAAGTTTCTGGCCAATCGTGTGCTCCACCATGGGCACACCTTATTTATCTTCTCAGCCAGGGCCACAGCTGTTCCCTTTTGCCTCCCCAGGCCAGGATCTAATCAGTGCTATCAGCTGGGACTCCCCTTCCTTGCTTTCTGTCACTCTTTTACCACAGCCCAGTCAGTGAAGCACCAGTGACAGAAGCCCTGAAGGGCTTGTTTCCCCTCTACTCTATCACATATGTAATGCAAGGGATAAGGGGGAAATTGTAAATGAGCACAAAAGTGTTGCAAGGTGAGATGACAGAAATAAGGATGCATCTGCTCAGCAGCTGGAAATATGCTTCGCAGCACAGGTGGACAGACACAATAGCTCTGCTTGAATTAGCATGCTGAAAATAGGAATATGGCCACAGCAATATGGTTTATGACTAGGAATAGATGTGCAAGTATGTACCCGGGTGGTGGGCAGTATGGTACTTGGAGGGCTAGCGTGTGTCACTACCCATATTGCCACAGTCATGCTGCTATTTTTAGCACACTAACTTGAGCACAGCTAGCATGTGACTGTCCATCCAGGCTGGAAAGCACACTCCCAGCTGCTGTGCAGACATACCCCACCGGAGAAAGAGATTAGTAATTTAAGGTTAGAATTACCATCTAACTGCACTGCATGTAGTTTCCGTGGCCTAGTTTAGTCAAAAAGTTTACTGTATTAAAGGCCTCAAATCTTGTATAATTTATCACTTTATTTTCTGTGTGTTTGTGTTGAAGCAGGGATTGTAATCCCCCGTTGTGCAACCAAGGAAGGAAGAAGAGTGGCCATGTTTCATGCTAGAGAGGAAAGGGTTCCGAAAATATTCCATTCAGCAATACCATCAGACTGAATGGGCTATAGACTGGCTTGGTGGAATTTAAAAGTTGCAGCCTAAAGTTAACTCTCCCCATCACATCCGAGCGATTTGGGAATAAGTTCTTTCAGAAATGCCTGCACTTACTGATCCATCCAGTTTTCCCTCAAACATATTTGCATTTTTCCCAGTGTTGCCCTTTACCTTTACATATAGGAAAGGCTTCCCAAAACCCATCAAAACCACTGTTTTATCCTTCTCTCACTCAAACTCTTCTCTGTCATCATGCCTTCAAAGAACTCAATAATTTTTAGGTCCTTGATACCATGACTGCTGCTTGTTATGTTAATCATAATTGTTCATTACAAAGAAGTCTGGTGGCACTTTTAAAGACTAACACATTTATATATCACATGAGTTTTCATAGGAGAAAATCCCACTTTCTCCCATGAAAGCTCATGTGATACATAAATTTGTTAGTCTTTAAGGCTATGTCTACACTAGCAAATTAGTTCGGACTAAGTAAACTTAGTCCGAACTAATTTGAACCCTGTCTATGCTAGGCTTTCCTAGTTTGAACTAAAAATTTTTTTAGTTAGAACTAAGCAAAGCTTAGTCCAAATTAGTTAGTTCAAACTAACTGCTTAGTTTGAATTAATTTGCATTTTTACTTCGAACTAGCCAAATGGAGACATCCTAGTTTGAACTAAATACTTTCAAACTAGTGGTTAGTTCAAACTAAGTGCGATTTTTTTTTTTAGTTCAAACTAGAAAAAGTGTGGCTAGTTTGAAGTAAAAAGTTAGTTTGAACTAAGCACAGTTTTTTAGTTCAAACTAACTTTGAACTACTTAGAAAGTCCAAACTAAGGTTTTAGGTCTACACATAGCCTAAAAGTGCCATCAGACTCCTTGTTTGTTTTGCTGGACTAGACTAAAACTGCTACCCCTTTGATAATTGTTCATTGTGCTTCCCATGTCTGTTTGTTGTGTCCTCCTGTCTCTCATCATCAGAGACTCAAATTGCTAAGCTCTTTAGGATATGCTATCTTTTTATTATGCTGGTACAGCAGGGATCTCAAATTCAAATCACCACAAGGGCCGCATGAGGACTAGTACAGGGCTGCATGAGGACTCATACATTAGCCCAAGGGCCACACCACTGAAACCTTTTCATACAATGATACTGCAAATATCGGTAATGATAGTGTGGGAGACAGGAAATGGCTTTAGGGGCTGCATGCAGCCTGTGGGCCACATGTTTGAGATCCCTGGGGCACAGCATCTGACACAAAATCCTTGATTTACAATTTTAAGTTCCACCTCATTTCAAATAATAAATTAACGAGAAATAAAAGGGTGTAAAATTCAGCATGGAATCTGTCTAACCTAGGTAATACAGTAACTAAAATGCTTGGTGAATGAGCAGTCAGATTATAGATGAACTAAATCAAGCATGTAGGCAAGATCATAAAGACTGTGTCTTTTTCACGTTTTGAACAATACCTGGCATGATGGGGTCCTGACCTACATGCAGTACTGTAATACAGATAAATAATAATAGTCTGTAAACTTTCAACTGACATCTAATAAACAGGCAGTTCTCCACTGCCCCATAGTATTAAAGAGAGAGAATTCTTGCATTTCTATATGCACCTTATAGAATGGTGTGCAAATATTGTTTGTTGCTGTTCCTTTATGCTGGAGGGTTTAGAACTAAAGACTCTGAAAACTTATTACCATATTAGATAAGAAACAGGCAGGGGAAATAGCCTCTGGAGATAGTGAAAAAGGTAAAAGAAATAAAGAACATCTGAGTGTTCACTGGCCTGCACCGTGTACAATAATTTTTACCAGTACAAACAGATCAGAAAGGCAACATTTGAGCCCTAATGAAAATAATTATGTACGGTACAGGGAAATGGAGATTCAGGCGCAAGATGATACATCACTAGAGGAATATTTTAACATCAAAGCTGCTTATATTAAATAAAAATTCCCCCTTGCGGTTTTCTGCTACAGGAGAGGAGTCTCCTTCAGCAGCAGAAGTTCTTCCAGACAATCCCTACACTGGACACAGAATAGTAAACTTGTGGGAAAGTGTGTGGGAGAATTAAGCAAAGACACTTCAGATCAGAGATTAGAAATAGCTACGGTCTCTTAAGCCTAACTTTTTTTCTCCTAGGTCTCTGTAAGATGCTGTGATGACTGAGCAGAAAAGAAACAGCAGCAAGCAGTAAGGTCTGTTCTCTGTTGAGTAGGAAAAAATCTTTATAAACACAAACCAAACAAGGTAAATTATGCAAAATAACTTTCCCAGACCAACAAGTAATACAGACGTCAGGAACTGGGTAGGAATCTCTACCCCGTCCACAGGCCCTTGGTCTCTCCTGCTCTACATCAGATCTTTTTATAACTCATCCTTTTGCAGATCTTGAAGGGAGGGAGAAAGGAATCTAAAGTTAACCTATTGGGGACTGGGCAGTTCTTACCTGATTCCATCCTCATAGGTTTAATCAATCACTGACAGCTTAACAGAAAACAATGTGCATTATTCACCACTCAGCTGTTTTGTCTGACAAACTGTTGGATTACTGACAAAATATCCCTCCTTTTCCAAACTGCCCAACATCCTCCTCCCTCTCCCAACACTGTGAATCAGCCTGCCCTATTTTTTCTGTTCTAAGGTGAGTAGCCCACCCCTCTGAGATTCCCGGCCCACTTCACCCCCTTTCTTCCAGCATCTTCTCACATACATCTAGAAACCACACTGACAGTTGCTTTAGATTGACTGAAAGGGAAGCGTACCAGCTGCTGATTCACCAACATCTTTTTTGAATCACCTAGTACATGTTTCTTTACCTTGAAGATTTCCCATTCAGGTATGGATCTAGCCCAGACTGAGTGGTTGAAGCCACAGTCAGCTTAATGGCCTATTAAGAAAACATGTCAGGCACTGTTCCTTCTAAGCTGTGCGCGTGTGCACGCGCGCACAGGTCATGAAACCTGCGCACACAACAAAATAAAGTGCGCACAAAAAAATTCAATAGTGCTAATATTGGTGCTCACAAAGAAATGTTTTTGTGCACACAAAGAAATTGTCTGTACACACAGTCTACGAGTAATTAGAGGGAACATTGTCAGGTACAATGGGAACTGATGAGTCACCAGGACGTGCTCATTTGACTCTGGACTCCATATTATTCCTTTATATTTCCACGGGTAGCATGACAAAGGCCAACAGACATAAAAGGCAGCTGTGCAACCTCAATCTTGTTTTCCATCTTCAGTTCAGTCTTGAGCTATCACCTACCTCTTAATCTATTCATCTACAGCTGAAGCTGTGAAACAAAGGACTGAGAGTTATCCAGGTACTGGATGTACAGAGGAACTGTACAAACCTGCATACTTCAAATTCTGAAAAGGATTTGATGTATATGGTCTTTTAATCATTATATACCAAGCAAGGTGTCCTGTGGCACTTGAAGACTGACAAATTTATTGATCGCATGAGCTTTCTTGGGAGAAAAATCCCACTTTGTCAGAGCATCTCCCAAGAAAGCTCATGTGATAAATAAATGTGTTAGTCTTTAAGTGCCACAGGACTCCATGCTTGTTTTGCTGAACAAGACTAACACAGGAGCCCCTTTGGAGCTAATCATTGTATGTATCTAATTGCCTGAATCCTTTAACGATTCTCTTTATAGTTTGTTTCTTTCCTTGTACAATAAAACTTTAGTTTAATTACTTAAGTATTGGCTCACAGTGTGGTATTTTGGGTTTGATCCACACATATTGATCTGGTAATGTGGCTAATCCTTTGGGGGTCAGGGAACTCTGAGTTTCAAGTAACTTATCTCTTTACTAGACCCAGTGGTTTAATGAGGGCCAGAGACTGATATGCAGTAAAGGAGGCTGAGTATATTTTTGTTTTAGCTTCTTGAGAATCAGTGGGGAATCAGAAGCATTGTTTGTGGCTGGTTGGGGAAGTCTGACTTCTGGTAACCTACCAATAATGGGCCCTGTGAGCCCCCCCGGCTGCCACCACCCCACGCCCCAAGCTGGCTGCTAAACCTGCAGCTGGCCTCTTTCTGAACCTCGCCCTGCAAAGATCAGTACACGCTCATGCGCCACACCATCCACTTCCTTGTCCTCACATCCCACCCTGACACAAAATGGCGAGACCTCATTTCACCTCTGGAGGACGAGGACCCCTGGTGTGCCAGCCTGTATCCCACCTTGACCCCATGGCCCACCAGGGACATTAGTTGGCAGTTTCTCCATGGAGCCATGAGCACAGGCATGTACTTGGCATGGTTCACCTGTCGTCCTGACACCTGCCCCTTCTGCAGCGAGAGGGAGACCCTGGTGCATGCCTACCTAGAGAGCGCCAGGTTGCAGCCCCTTTTCCAGCTCCTCCAGAACCTGTTATTGAGGTTCTGGCTGCACTTTTGCCAAAACCTATTCATATATGCAATCCCTGTCTGTGGCCCCACAAAGTCGCAGGACCTCCTCACCAACCTCCTCCTGGCTTATGCCAAGACCGCCATCTACAAGATCAGGGAGAGGAGGTTGGCTGGGGAAGGGGCCTGTGACTGTGGGGCCTATTTCCGGTCCCTCGTCCGTGCACGCCTCCGGGCAGAGTTCTTCTGGGTGGTGTCTGGTGGCTCCCTCAACACTTTCCGGGAGCAGTGGGCACTGTCTGGGGTTCTCTGCTCAGTGTCCCCTTCCAAGTCCCTTGTTTTAAACCTTTGACCTTCACACCCGTTCCCGTTTTTCATCAGTTGTTCCCCAAAATCATTTGAAGATGGATCCAGTACCACCTCCCCTTAAGGCTGGAGAAGGGGTTTTAGAAGTGGGTGGGCTTATGCCCACCCACCCCACCATCTTCAAAAGGACCTA
The DNA here is from genome assembly GCA_007922195.1 of Podocnemis expansa. Lineage (NCBI taxonomy): Eukaryota > Metazoa > Chordata > Testudines > Podocnemididae > Podocnemis > Podocnemis expansa. Next base: position 8,585,902 of record ML682063.1, read on the forward strand.
CCAATAATGGGAGAATCTACTTTCTTTTTTGCAGCCTGCACTTATCTTGGAATTGTCAGGTGGCTACCCCAGGCTGGCGGGGTCACACTGTCCATGCCAATGATGCAGGAACTGGAATTTCAAAAACTCCCAGGACTTTAAAGGGAGAGGGGTAGCTGGCTGCAGGGCAGCAGAGTTCAAATTGATGGCCAGTGGTCACAGTGGGGATTGTGGGACTTCCTGAATGGCATTTACTACAACATAACCAAGCATGGTACCTACCATGATACTCTTTTTTTGCTGAAAGTTTGGTACAAAAAGCTCTGTGCCTCTCAATGAGGTGGTTTTATTTTGTCACAAAATCCGGGTCAGTGGGAAGGTGATTGCACTGTGTACGCCACCACTGTTTTGGCACGGAAAGCTGACTTTGGGGAACAAGTCTCTAGTGTAGACCAGGCCTAAGATACTTTGCTCACAGTATGCTTCCAAAGGAGTGTTATTCAGCACTGAGTCAGGGTAATCAAAGTGTTACTTACACTTTGCTTTCAAAAGAACATTTTTCCTAGCCTTGCCCACTACTTTTGTTTGCTGTGGTGTCACCTTTTAAGGCAGCAAAAAGTCATTAGCAGCACTTCTGTCTTTAGATAAGTAAGTCATCATTTGAAGAGTGATCAGCAGCAATTACTGCATAGCATGAGTGTAGAACTGAGGAAATTTAAATTTGTCTGATAGTGTGAGATAACTGTTTCTTCTGTTAGAACAAAAAGTTTAATTCAGCCAGCTAATATTCACCTAAATGCTTGGAAACCAGCCAAATTCTCCTGTCAGTCAAAGCTTTGCCACAAATATCAGACCAAAATCATTTAAAGTTTGACTCCACTGGCTTCAATAGAATCACATAAGTATACATTTGGCCCACTGTTTTATTTATTTTTATGTCATTCATTTTTTTTTTTATCCAGCTGGCCTTTGGGACATTGTAGAAAATTAAACCACAATATACACAGGAAACCAGGAAAACCACTCACTATAATAGACAAACAAAGCAAAAGGAAAAATAACGCTAAAGGGAAATTCCACAGTGGTAGTCATGTTAGTCTAGTTCAGCAAAACAAACGAGGAGTCCTGTGGCCCTTTTAAAGATTGACACGTTTATCATTTCAGCCACTCTGTAATGCATTTAGTGTAACAATCCTTAAACAGCCTTATTCTAGGACCTAGGTTTCAAAGACAGACTTCAGAGGTAGAATTCATATGTAAATTTGATACCAACAACTCAGATTTGAATAGAAATAGTTTTTGGCTTTCTCATTATAAACAGTGATTGTCACCTCTCTCAGCCTCCCCATCTGTTGTTCCACTTAGTTTGAATCAATACAATCTGTTTGATTTACTGAAGTAATCTGACCTGATTTTGTCATGAGACTTACTTCACTGCATTTATCCCTCCTTCATATACTTTTTTCCATCTTCACGCATCTGATGAAGTGAGCGCTCTCCCACAAAAGCTCACACAATAAATACATTTGTTAGTCTTTAAAAATGCCACAGGACTCCTTGTTTGTTTTACCAAAGGAGAAACAACTGGTGGAAAAGGGAAGCCAAAAGATGACAAAGATGCACTGTTCTGAGTAGCCCAGTTAATTCAGAGGCGACTATTGGATGAGGAACAAGACAGCTAGACTTTTCTCCTAATGATGGCAGTTTAAGTGAGTTTTATGTATTACTGGTTTTTGTCTTTTATTGTCCTAATCCCTTTTGCTTTGTTCCAAGTTCCTCATATCTAATAATGCCATGGTTATTATTTTATTACTCTGCTCTGAGTGTTACCAGAATTTCAGGTCCCAGGATTGGCTTGGTGCCACCAGAGCCAATAAGCACACCAAGATTTGTGATCACAAATGGGTCCCCTATTCCAATGCAATGAGACCCCGATCAACAGAAACAGCCAGTATTTATACATTTTAACATTTGCATATGTGTTCCCATTGGCTCCTGTACAGAACTTGCATTGTTACACATTCATAAACAATTAGAATAACTGCCAAGATTGCAACATTAACTGTCAATCACAAGAACTAGAAGTTTCCATGTCACTCAAAAGTGGTTTCCATTTTGTTTTGCCAGAAACCCCATTTTGTTTTATCAGCATGTTAGACTGAGTGTTCAAACTCGGTTTACCCAACACAACATCAACTGTTGCAAACCTTTAGGAATTTTATATAAATGTTCAAACTGTCTACATGAGCAGTGTTTTTTCAAGTCAAACAGCCTTGACCCACTTGGGAAATGAATCAATAATTACTAAACGGTAACAATGGCCTGTTTTTCTGGTGGGTAACTCAATATAATCCATCCGGATATGACTCCAGAGCCATTCAAGCCTTTGATGGACTAGCGAGCCTTCATTTTTAGAAACATCTGGGCTGTTTAATGTGCAGACTAGGCAATGTTTACCCAGCATTGCACATCTCATTTTACCTGTAGCCAGCGTCCTAATGTTTTAAACCGGGATCGGAGTTTTTTCTATGCCAAAATGGCCATTTCCATTGCATTGCTTGTAGTAAATCTCTTTTGCTCTAACAATGCATACTGGTGCTCCTTGATCTCCCTGTTTTGCCATAAGCAAACAACTTGAGTGCTGTTCAGTTTTCTACACATTCACGTCCCCTTATTGTAGCAGGCTTTGTATACTAGCATCACTTCTCTGTGAGGCTCCTAAATGTCCAATGGGTACAGATTTTTTTTCTAGGTTCCCCAAGCAGCTGCTCCTGAGTAATTAGCACCTGCCACTCTGGACCTGTTTCCACCCTCTCCTTGGGTGCTTCTTCTGCCTTATTTTTCTGCCACTATTCCCAATCTCATGGGTGGGTACTGTCAGCAGCTAGATTGGTGCTTGGTGCTGCAGTCTGGTTTCACATAGTGCCTCAGTTTTCTCAGCATGATAGATGGCTTTTTTCTTCTAGATGGGCATCCAATCTAAGCATGCTCATGTAGCCCAGTTGGCCTCTGAGGCCATAATTACAGGGTTATTAGTTCCAGCACCCATTTCAGCAGCGTGCATGCCAATTTAAGTTGCTTGTGCTGAGTGTGATGTGCAGCTCCCTGCTGCATAGCAAATCGCTGCACACTCTGTTTTGGGAGGCTGTTGAATCACAGAGGATCCATCCACAAAGCTAACCTCTGGGTTGCCAGGTAGGGTTTCTATACCTTCCCAGCCACTTACAAGCTGAAGAGGATTGGGAAGGGCTGGTTCTGTTGGAGGAAGAGGGCAATCATGCACAGCACCTTCAGTTACCAGGGCATTTGGGATGTGGTTGGAAGCCCTTGGTGGTTGCAATTCCACATTTCTATTAATTAAAGCTATAAACCATTTAGCCAATCTAGGGCTGGATACATGCCCTTCTCTAATTTTTCCCAGTCTCTCTGTACTTAAGAGGGGTGTGGGCCATTTGCAAAATAATTGGGGCAGAACCAGTAAGGTATTGCCAGTATCCCAAGGTCCAAACCAATGCTAACATTTCTTTTTCACAAGGGGGAAAGTAGTCTCTTGCCCTTCCAGTACTCAGTAGGCAAATGCCTCGGGTTTTTGATCAGAGATCCCCTCCTGGCTTAAAATAGCTCTTATTGCCTTTGAGGAATGAGCTAACTGAAACACAAATGGTTCAGTTCCAGAGTGATAGCCATGTTAGTCTAGTCCAGCAAAACAAACAAAGGGCCTGATGGCACTTTTAAAGACTAACAAAATTGGTTAGTCTTTAAACGTGCCACCAGACTCCAAATGGTTTAGTGTTATTCAGGTAATCTAGTGCACAGAGCAGAGGTTACTGTTTGCTTGAGTTCTAGGAGGTCCTGATCCTGTTCTGGCCCCATTTCCAGGGTACTTTCTTCCTCAGCAACTGGTACAGTGACTGTGCCTTTAAGGCAAAATTCTCCACATGGCTGTGGAGCCATTCTGAGAGACCTAAAAAGGATTGCATTGCAGAACATCAGTGGGTGTTGGCAGTTTACAAATTAATTCCACTCTTTCCTGGTCAGGGGTAATGCCTTCTTGTCCTAACACTGAACCCAGGTATCTGGCCTCTTGCTGACACGGTTGGGCTTTTTCCAAATTAATTCAGAAGCTGCTTGCTCTTTCAGAGAGATTACTTCATTGCCCAAAAGCAGCTAGACTTCTTGGGTTACAGTCCAAATAAGAATGTCATCTGCATAAAAAAATAACATTCATCAGTGCTGTGCACCTATCCCATAATTTAATAACATGGGCATGGGCATGGCAAATCATGGGAGAATAGTGAAGCCCTGGTGGAACATGGATAAATGTGAATTGCTGGTCCCTGTAGGTAAAAGCAAATTTATACCAGCAATCAGAGTGCAGTGGAATAGCAAAGAACACATTTGATAAATCCAATACTGAAAGCCATTTAGCTCTCATACCTATTGCAGCCATCACTTCTGGTAACTTGGCCACTACAGTGGCTGTCAGTGGTGTACTTTTATTCAAAGCCCTGTAATCTACCATAAGACACCATGCTTTTCCATCTGCTTTCCAAATTGGCCATTTGGGAGAATTATTTATGCTGTTGGTTTCCACTAATACTCCTTGCTGTAAGAAAGCAGTAATCATGGGTAACAATCCTTCTTTTGCCTCCCTTGGGTATTTATACTGCTTGTGGCCTGGCGGATCAGATCCTACAATTAGAACATGGGCACCCACCTGTCCACAGTCCAGTTTATTTGAGGCCCATGCTGGTGGCTGTGCCTGTACTACCCTAGAACATCCACAGGATACAGCTCTGATGTAACTGAGAATGCCTCGAATGCTTTCAGAGTTGCCACTCTGCAACAACTCTAGGTATTCCCAATCTAACAGCCTGCATTTTAAGCATACAATTCATGCCTAAAAGAGCTGCTTCTCCAGCAAGTGCCAAACCAAAAATTCCTGTCTATGTTTTCCTTACAATGGTGTAAATAAGGGGATGAGAGAGAAGAATATCTACACTGGAACCTTCAAACCCCTCTGCCATCTGCCAATGATTCCCCTTTATCATGACCATTGCAGGTACTAAGCAGTCATCAACCAATGATATACTAGCACCAATATCTACAAGCATATGGTGTTTGAAAGCCCCCTGCGCAAAATCCACCCAGCTAGTGGGTCATCCCCATTTATGAGGTGTTGAAAATGCCACATGTATCAAGCAACTTAGAGATGCCATGCTCCTTGCCTCTGAAGGCTTCCCCCTAGGAGGTGGGTCAGGTGCCAATTTTTAATTGCAGTGTATACATAGCCTGACGGTCCTTTCCCTGAAAAGCTTATAGTCTATGTAAAACTAATACTGGGTAATACAACACAAGACTATCTTTATTATGATTTGAGGAGCAAATTATTATAACGTTATGTTTCCAGGAGGAAATTCATTTAATTCACCCTGTTTGCTAGGTCAAGTCTAGTCCAAGTGAGTGCCAACTGGAAAGTTTATAGCTTCTGATGGGCATTCAGTGATACAACTACAGTGCCTAGCACAACAGGGCACTAATCCTTGACTGCAGGCTCTAGACAAATTGCAACATAAACAATAATACACAAAAATTATGTTGAAATGTTGCAAATTCAAGCACCCAAAAGCTGGGATATGCCAGAAGTCAAGTTGCCTGTACAACCTTACCTTAATTCAGCACCTTGTACATATGAATGTCGAGACGGTCTTTAATTACATGATCATGTACTATATTTTCCACAGAATGCCTCCCTCATTCAGCACACGATTGGCAGAGCTCAGTGAATGTGCAGTTTTCTCGTCATTGTTCAAGGTGTGGCTGCAGACTTTAATTACTCACTGCTGAAATTCTATTCTGAAGACACTCTACAACAGTGGTTTTCAAACTTTTTTCCTCAGGACTCGGTTGAAAAAAATCATTTATGCCCATGACCCAGCAATTACATCTTCCAGCATTTCTTTGCAGTCTTTTGGCAGTGGCAGCAAGGGGCACCCTGACCCAGTGCCAGGGCGTCTGCAACCCAGTATTGGGTCCTAACCCTAAGTTTGAAAATCACTGCTCTACAATGCTGACCATCCCCAGAACAGGTCTGTTTTATGCACTGAATGAAGCATGGATTCTGTGGAACAGATACTTCTGCTCATACCCCTTATGTTTAGCCTTTTCTGCCCTGCTCCCTCTAAACTATCACTGTTCCAGTTCTGTCTCTTCTCCACCCATGGCTTTTCATCACACTTCCATTCTCTTCACCGAGTTAGTCCCTGTTGCCACTCCTCAGGCTTCTCATGACATCCCAGTCTCCTTGTCCAGCAGCTACTATTCTCACACCCCAAACTCCCCATTCCAGTCTTCCCAGATCTAGTACAAGTCTCCACACAGGTCATGGTTTTCTTGCCTATCCAGTTCTAGTTCTCTACTCACTCACTGGAGCCTTATCCACAGCTTCCTTGCCCAGACTGTCCCAGTTACCCTCCTACCACTCCCCAGATCCATTTCTCCTCCCTCCTGATCACCAGTCACCCTCACACCATCCATGTTCCCCATCCCTTCTGGCCCAGCCCCATTAGATTCTTGTCCTACCTCAGCACCCCTGCCTGACCCAGCCAGCCTCATTTCTCCAACCACACTGTGGCTCCTCATCAGATGTCTCCAGTCTCTTGCCCAAACTCCTTCCTCCCTACCCTGTCGGTTCCTAGTCTAAGTTTCCTTGTCATACCAGTCTCAGTTTTTCCACTCAGCTCCTCACCAATTTCAGCCCCCCCACACCCAACTCCACTAGCTTCTTTTAGCTGCTAATATCTAAGAAGTTTTTACTGAGTGTGTGTGAAATAAAAATTTTCAGAGACTTGTAAGTTGGCTAAATTTGGTGAATTTTCATAGAAATGTCAGAAGCACATCCTTCACACAAAGGTCATCCTCTGCCTAAATGCCAAGGTCCTGTGTCAAACGATGGCACACTAGATCATTTTTCAAATAAAAGATAGCCAGTATATATATTGGGGTGACTGGATAGCGTAGCGGTTAAGCGCACCGTAGTGGTTAAGAGTGATGCCCTTTGATACGGGAGACCGGGGTTCAAATCCCGGTGGGTACCTATCTACCTTCCCAGTAGGGGTCCTTGGGCAAAAAACCCCCTAACGCCTCACTTGCCTACCTCGAATATGAGAGTGACATGAACTAGGAGAGTCATGCTGGCTTGGACGTCGCCTGGATTAACAAGGTCTGTGCCAGCTGTTGGGGAACCAGGACAATCTGACGATAAGTGGGCTACTGGAACAAACCATGCATGGATGAGACAAGAGAACCTGGAATTGATGGAATGCTACTACAATAGCAGACCTAAGGAGAGAGGATATATGAAATGTATGAGGGGACTATGGATGGACAAAAGACCTACATCCACACTAACCGAGAAACATCTAGTTACCCAACGCTTCAACATAGTAAAGAGGCAGCTGCTCTCACAACTGGAGATAGACCAACTCCACATTACCTCCTGGACTCAAGAAGAAGCCCCAGAAGAACAACTAGATGTGCAGCCACCACCTGATGCTGGAACTTCACTGCCCACCCCCTCCATTACAGAGCACACAGCAGCTGATATGAGGTACAAGATCATGGATAAACTAGCTACAGTCAACCCTTGAGACCGATTACCAAGGCTCGTTGGAAAAGTACCATCAGATAGTATGCTAGAAGATGCCAATAGAGCCCTAATGACAATTCCTACTACCACCATCACTGAAACCAATGAACTGGTATACGCTACAGCCTCTGTAATCCTGGAGATGCTTGGCTACACAATCAAGAAGAATACCAGTACATACCCACCCTGGAAAATGAGGTTGGAGGATAAGATCAAGGCAACCCAGAAAGAAGTTAGCCGGCTGGTGGAACTACAGAAGGGTGTAGAGATTAAGGATAAGACTCGGCTACTGAGAAAATACAAGGGCCTGACTCCATCTGAATCCCTAGAGACTGCTAAACAAAGGCTCACAGCACTGGCCACTAGGCTAAGGAGATACACTAGAGAAGCAGAGGCCAAAAAGATAAATGCCCTATTCTCCAAAGAACCATCCAAGGTGTACTCCATCCTGCAGTGCAACAACACAATAACAGCAGAGCCACCAACAGCAGAAACTGAACAGTACTGGAAGAACATCTGGGAGAAAGAGAAGACTCATAACACCAGTGCAAAGTGGCTTCAGGACCTGAGAAGAGACCACAGCAATCTCCCGGAACAGGAACCAGTCACCATCACAGTAGCCGACATCCAACAGCGGGTCAAGAACATGAAGAGCTGGACAGCACCTGGCCCGGACATGATCCACACCTACTGGCTAAAGAAACTAACAGCAGTGCATGAACGTCTAGCAGCACAGATGAACCAGCTGCTACCAGCAGGCTCCCACCCAGACTGGCTAACACAAGGAAGGACAGTGCTGATCATGAAAGACCCCCACAAGGGAACAGCACCATCCAACTACCGGCCAATAACCTGCCTCCCCACAACATGGAAAGTCCTATCAGGCATCCTAGCCGCCAAGCTACAGGACCACATGGGCCAGTACCTGAGCACAGCTCAGAAGGGCATTGGGAACAACACCAGAGGCTCAAAACACCAGCTGCTCATAGACAGAGCAATCGCCCAAGACTCAAGGTCTAGACAGACCAATCTGTGCACAGCCTGGATTGACTACAGGAAAGCCTACGACTCAATGCCGCACACATGGATCTGTGAATGTCTGGCGCTATACAAAGTCAACAGGACACTAAGGACCTTCCTCAAGAACTCAATGGGACTGTGGAAGACAACGCTGGAAGTCAACTCAAGACAGCTTGCACAAGTGGCCATCAAGTGCGGCATATACCAAGGTGATGCACTGTCCCCGCTGCTGTTCTGCATTGGCTTGAACCCCCTCAGCCAGATAATCACAAGGACTGGATATGGATACAAGTTCAAGAGTGGAACTACCATCAGCCACCTCCTCTACATGGATGACATCAAGCTGTATGCTAAGAATGAATGAGACATCGACTCGCTAATCCACCTGACACGGATCTACAGTGAGGATATTGGGATGTCATTCGGACTGGAGAAGTGTGGCCGGATGGTAGTAAAGAGAGGAAAGGTAGTGAAGACTGATGGGGTGGAACTACCAGCAGGCCACATAGCAGACATACAGACCAGCTACAAGTACCTTGACATCCCACAGTCACATGGGACCCACGATGAGGAGGCAAGGAAGACAGCAACATCCAAGTACCACCAAAGGATAAGACAGGTCCTGAAGAGCCAGCTCAATGGGAAGAACAAGATCCATGCCATCAACAGGTACGCCCTGCCAGTCATCAGATACCCTGCCGGTATAGTGAGCTGGCCAAAGGAGGACATGGAGGCTGCCGATGTGAAGACCCGGAAGCTCCTCACAATGTACGGAGGTTTCCACCCCAAGTCCAACACCCAGAGACTGTACGCCAGCCGGAAAGAAGGCGGGCGGGGTTTGGTGAGTGTCAAAGCCACTGTCCTGGATGAAACCCAGAGCATCCAGGAGTACATCAGTAAGATGGCACCCACAGATGAGCTGCTGAGAGAATGCCTGAGGCAGCAGCAGCAGACATGGGAGGAAGATCAAGCAGAAGAAGTGCCATGGCAAGACAAGACCCTGCATGGAATGTACCATCGACAGATAGCTGAGGTGGCTGACATTGGGAAATCCTACCAGTGGCTGGAAAAAGCTGGACTAAAAGACAGCACTGAGGCACTGATCATAGCAGCACAAGAACAGGCACTGAGCACCAGATCCATTGAAGCAGGGGTCTACCACACTAGACAGGACCCAAGGTGCAGACTGTGCAGAGAGGCCTCAGAGACAGTCCAACACATAGTGGCAGGATGTAAGATGCAGGCAGGAACAGCATGCACTGAACGGCATAACCAAGTAGCTGGCATTGTGTACAGGAACATCTGCACAGTGTATGGCTAGACCCTCCCAACACCAGATGGGAAATCCCACAGGTCGTGGAGAGTAACAGGGCTCAGATTCTGTGGGACTTCCATATCCAGACAGACAGGCAGGTACTGGCCAATCAACCAGACATCGTGGTAATAGACAAGGACCAGAGGACAGCGGTGGTGATAGATGTAGCAGTGCCAAGTGACAGCAACATCAGGAAGAAGGAGTATGAGAAGCTGGAGAAGTACCGGGGCCTGAAAGAGGAACTAGAGCGGATGTGGAAAGTGAAGGCCAAAGTGGTCCCGGTGGTGGTAGGAGCACTCGGGGCTGTGACTCCTAAGCTGGGAGAGTGGCTCCAACAGATCCCAGGAACAACATCAGAGCTCTCTGTCCAGAAGAGTGCAGTGCTAGGAACAGCTAAGATACTGCGCAGAACCCTCAAACTCCCAGGCCTCTGGTAGAGGACCCGAGGTTGAGGATGCCACATACCACCCATAGGGAGTGAGAGAGGAATTTTATATAAAAAAAAATATATATATATATTTTAACATTGCAAAACATTTTTCCCTACTCTCATTCTTGGAAATGGCTGAACCATTTTGACTAAAGTTTTCCAAAAGCATTCAGGTAACCTTAGTACTAGAAAGATGATGCCTCTAGTTCTACCTATTATAAGTAAAACTAATAGGTGACTAATAACCAGTTCAGGTCCTATTAAGTGACACAAGTGCCAAAACAGATTACCTTCTCTATCACAACTCTGGCATCTTTTTTGATCAGTCTTAGCAGAGGCCAAGAACTCGACAGACCAACAAGTCTCTACTCTTTTTGCTACAGACAGAACTTGCGGATTAGAAGTGTGCAGGGGAAGTAGGTTGTGATTTATTAGATTCATGCATTAGATATTTAGATTAAATTTTAGATTACTGGAGACTCCAAAGGATCATTTCTTCATATGTATTTATACAGTGCTTAGCAACTGTGGCTGTGACATGACTACTAATATTCAATGACGCAATCCTCTAGATTATTGAAAAATTTAATTTGATTCAATTAAATGAGTCCAGCAAGATAACAGAGAGCAAAGGATAGTCCATCTTCTTCAGTCTTCTTTTGGCAAGAATCAACAGCTTTCCTTTTATAAGTGGCAGTTTTGCAAGTCTACTTCCCTAACTAATTCTAATGCCTTTTCTTTGTCTTGGAATATTAAGTACTCTATTAGCTCTGTCTTGGTGGTTCATCAGTATAAGAATATGGAAATTGGCTGCAATGAGTTCTTTCTATCTCAAAATAGACTCAGAATCCTGTATCTCAGTGATTTCCTTGATGAAGTTATTTATGAAAGAAAGTACCTCCTACTTCCTGTATTTCAGGGAGACATACTAATTAGACTCAGTCTTTTTGTTTTCTCATCCAGGTCTTGTACTTTTTCTAGGATCCTTGCTATCTTTAATTTTTCATTACTTGATCTGGGGGTGCAGATTCTGTCTTTACTGCGTCTAAACAGACATTCCAGCTTTGAAATCCTCCCTTAGAAGTCCTCTATACCAGTTAATGTAACTCACTGATTTATGAACACAAGTCAATCATGGGCATTGCTGTCACCTGGCACACAGCCCCATGCCCCAAATCCTGGCACCAGTGCCCAAGGTCCTGGTGAGGCCGCTGCCTCTCCTGGTCTTTGGCCAGATCCAGCCGGAGATCCGGGGCCCAGCTGCCCACAGTGGCAGCGGCCACTTCTGGCCCCTTCCTAGGCCGGGCAGGCCCGCGGCCGCAGATGCCACTCCTTGCCCTGCCCCTGGCTGGGGCATGGCCTGCAGTCAGGGGGTGGGGCCTGGGCTGGTTCCCCGGGTCCTTCACCGGGGCAGCGACACTCCTGAAGTCAACTACCTTACTTTGAGATTTATATCTTTTTGCATTTCTTTTAAAGTTGTTTTTGTACTGCAGTTTCAGTATTTCCTGTGCAGACCTTGTTTTCTACCTGATACCAGGGCCAACTCTACATCAGCGCAATCTGGTAAATCCTGATAAAAATAGGTAATTTGACTTTCTTCTTCGAGCACTGTTCGGATACTTTCAGTAATAGGTGTATCCATGCTGCAGCGCACAATTGGCTGGAACTTTTTTGCCCTAGCCTGTCAGAAGAGGGCAGGTGGGCACCGCCCCCTGTGCCACCCTGTAGCTATATATGTGGCTGCTGCCTGGCCCCTCCCCAGCTCCACTGTCCATCTCAGCATCGGTTGTGGAACAACCCGCTCCTTGTGCTTGCAAGCAGCCTGTCTTTTCATTCTTTGCTGTGTACGAGCCTTTTGCTTGATTGGGAGTACCTATTCGTGGACTTAGTTCCACCGAAGAAGGTTTCCTCCTTCGAGCCAGAGCATCAACATCACACTCCTCCGCTGTCTGCCATGCCGGGGTTTAAACCCTGCACCGAATGTGGCAAGGTCTTCCCATGGGATGATCCTCATGAGAAGTGCCTCTGGTGCCTGGGTGAGAGCCATTTGGTCACCACTTGCTCCATCTGTTTATCCTTCAAGCCTAGGACAATCAAGGACAGGGAGCAAAGGCACCATGTGTTGTCCTCAGGGCAAGCGTGGCAGTGTATCCCAGAGACCTCGTAGTCCCGTGTGGCACCACGTGCCAGTTCGGCACCGGAGCCTTCCCGGCACTGTGTCTCCAGGGAGCACAAGACCAGCTCAGTACTGGTCACAGTACCAAGGTGTCAGCACCACTCCAGGTCCCCCGCAGGGGATTCCCCACAGGACCGGGCAGGGTTGGTACTGCTCCCTACAACTTTGGAGGAATTCGAGGTGGCTAAGGCGCTCCTCCTACTGCTTACCCCACCCTCTCCAGTATGCATGGGAAGGGGTAAGCCAGCCTTCATTTCGAAGGTCTGGGCGCACCGCAAGCAGCACTGAACGCTATCTCTGGTGTCGGTGCCAGGTTCCTTGGCACCAGAACCTATCACCCCTTTAAGTCCCAGTACCGTTGAGCCCTCTCCCTGGCACCGTATTAACTTGCCATCCCTGGTGCTGCCTCCAAGGCCTTGAGGTGCTTCTCCCCCTTCCAGCCCAGGAGAAGGGGCCTCAGGAGGAACTAAACGGCCCGTCACTGAGCTTCAGCACCATCGCCATTCTGGTACCAACCCAATGAATGGTTCCCCCAAGAAACCAATGAGCCCACGTCGGCATCAATCCAGTCAGCACCAGCTAGGGCTTTAAACCTGTACCATGCTCGTACACAGGTGACCTCTCAGCACATTTCAACCTTCTGCGCCATGTCTCTGCCCATATGGAGATGGAGGTCCAATCCCCTGAAGGGCCCACCAACATTTTATTCAGACTGGTGTTCACACCAGTGGAACCTGTCACAGTTCCCCTCTACTCGCATGTTTGAGACTTAGCCTCATCTTGCTGGCAGAACTTGCGCTCTATCTCCCCAGTGTCAGATGCAGCAGGCCTTAAATATCGAGTCCTGAGGTTGGAGTTCCCTTCGCTTGCGCACCACCCAGTCCCATCTCGAGCGGTGGTAGAAGTGGCCTTAGATCCGGGACAAGTTCCCCGTGACCCCCTCCCAACTTCGAGGGATGCTAGGGAGTTAGAGCTACTAGGCCGGAAGGTGTATTCCTCCTCCGCCTTCCAGTTTCACATTGCTAATATCCAGGCCCTAGTAGGCAAATATATGTTGGACGTTTGGGAGCTAATAAACAAGTTTAAACACCTACTACCACAAGAGACAAGGGAAGAATATGATGCCTTCCTTGAGGAGGGCAAGATAGCATCTCAGGACCTCCTTTTATCTGCATGGGATGCCGTAGACACAGCAGCCCACACTCTGGCCTCGACCGTGACCTTGCAACACATGGTTTGACTACAAGAGGCTAGAGTGACCCAGGTCTCCCAACAGGTGGTCGTTGACTTCCCTTTCAGCAGTGATGCTCTCTTTCTGCCTGAGACCGATGCTGTTCTGGGTACTGCCTGTGACCCTTGGGGGGTAGGTAAAATATCTGGGGCTCCTTCCCTCAGGGCCTGTCCTATATCCATCAGTCCCGTAGGGCACAACACTGAGTCCGACCCTCCCCTCCACCAGCCAACGACAAGGAATTAACTCCCACTTGGCTTTAAACCCAGCTTAAGGACCGCTCCATTCCGGCTCCACTTCCCCCCACTCCCCCCCATCTGGGGGAGGTGCCAACCTTCCAGCCAGGGGTAATTATTCACAGCCAGCCAGGCTACTGTCGAAACACCTCTCCTGAGAACCCCTGCCTCAAGGGGTGCCCACTGACTCGGGACCCCCCTCTTATGAGCTGATGGACTGCACCTTTTCAGGCAGGGTCACGGTCTAACCCAGGCCTTTCCATATACCTTCTCACAATCTAAATACCTACAATAATCAGAGGAGACCCAACTCTTCCTGTGACCCAGGCCTCCGTTAGCGTAGCTGGCAGAGTGAAGGATTGTAGGCCTAACCTTCCTTGACAATCCTTAGGTAGCTGGTTTGACTCTAGCCCAAAGGACTGCCACATCCCTATCTTGTTGACCCCTTGGCAGGGGGCAAAGCTCCCCTCCCCTCTGCTTCCTTGTGTGGCGCCTCCTCTGCTCCCTTTGGGGCGCATAGGGCAACAATAAGGACACCCAACAAACAGCATTGGGGATAATGCCTTCCCTCAGCCCACCCCAAGGTAGGCAGGGAGTTTCCCCATGGGTGCTCTTCCCGTGCCTGGGAGACATTCACACACTCATCCTTGGGTAAGGTTTAGCTCCTTACGCCTCTTGAACCAGACGTCCAAGAGATCTTCCTGTTCCCCACCCCTCCTGTCCACTAGAGAGCACCTCTCTCCCTGTCCGCAAGGTTTGGTGGAGCTCCTTACTCACCGTTCGAGCCAATTTTCCTTTAGGTCACCAAGCACGAATTAATAGGTGTTCAAACGATACTCAATCAAGGACCCAAGGTGTCCCTGTCAGTATGGTTTCGTGGAGACTCTCGCTCTCCCTTACCCATCTGCTTGCGCCATTCTCCTTTAGCTCACCAAGCACAATAGCTCACACTCCAACAATCCCAAACCAGGAATCTAAGCTACATTCTACCAATTCGGTGGTGCTTCAACCCCTTCCAAGCCCATGGGGCAGGCTAACCAGGTTCTGCCTGTCAGGTACAGGACATAAACATATGAGTTCACTGGACGCAAGTGTTTGGTCAAGTGCTGATAACTTCTGTTAGGGAAATACCCACATTCACTTCCGTCAGCTGGTAGGTAGCTTGGTGAACATGCCTGAGAGGGGCTTCACTGGCATGGAGCCTCTACTCCATCTGCTTCCCCTTCTCAGTATGGAAGAAAGGGCTACTTAACGTATAAGGGAAGCACTTCTCCTGTCCTCAAATACCATGGCCTGAACTCTGCTTTGGCACCCATGACCACCCTTCCCCTAGCTCTCTAGGGAGAGTCTCAGGTTAGCAGAGGTCACCTAAATCAGTCAATGAGCACTAGGCGTGTTCCAAACATACCTGGGTTTCACCTACTACAAGAGCAAACCCAACAGTAATTGGACCCATCCCCTTTCCCCCCTCTCCTCCTCTGGCCGAAGGTTGGGAGATTTTGGACCACCCGCCTCCCCCTTTACACCCATTGCTGGGGTCAGTCTCACCGATGGATCAGAGATCAATTCTGTAGATGTGGTACAAGTATGGGCCCAAACGTTGTTTCTCAGAGGTGTCTATCCAAGGGTGTCCTTCTGGTAGCTCACCCCCTGAGGGCAGCTGTAGTGCCCCGGTTACCCCTAGGCCAGCTTTGGGCACCTCTTTAGAGGTTCCATCAGGTACAACTCCCCTTTTCCCTGCTATCATCTGAAGATCATCCTTATCCTTAGTAGCCGCCACTTGGCATACTAAGCTCCAGTCCTAAGCTACTGCTAGGTCCCGCCACACTCGACAGAGCCTCACATCAACACAACCATGAAATTCTGAGCAGTGACCTGAATTTCGGGGACCTAGTTGACCCCGGTAGAGACCGTCCTCCTTGGTAAATACTAATGATAATAACAACAATAGCAGAACAATAACAATAACAAGACGACACAACAGATAGACTGAAAAGTGTCTTGAAGGGGAGGGCCGGGTCTGCCCCATTGGGGTACACACCCTTGCTCTGCTACTGCTGGAAGAAATCCTTCCCTTCCTTCTCTCGTATATTCCCATAATCCTCTTTGTGGTTCCCTCTTCACAGAGAACCTCAAACCCGGTACTCATGCTCCCTGCACTCCGTCCATCCTAAGGCTGGGGCCGCAATGTGGTGGTCCTTGCACGGCGCAAGATCATGCACGCTGAGCGTGAAAACGATATTGTTGGCCATGGGGACTGGCACCCAGGTCCTCTGGGCACATGAGCCTAAGACTCAAGCTTTGCCCTTAGCCATGACAGCTCCTGGCCTACATTTCGTTCAGCTGTCTTGGTGGCCATTCGCTAGCCACCGAATTGAAACAATAACAATAAGAACAACAATAATAATACTGACAATAATAATAACAAGGAAAATAGTAATAATACCATTCCCTAGTGTCAGTGTTGCCAGCTCACACACTCCCCCTCCAAAAAAAGGAAGAAGGAGTGTCACGGTGCCATCGCAGGGGTCATGCTGGCCTCAGATAATACTCTGCAGGCCTATATGTAGCCTCACATACAGCTAACTCATGTAGCGCTGTAGCGGGGGCTAAGCACCCATCTCCCTCATGCCGGTTCAAATACACCTCTTGCATCTGGTGCTGTGGGAGGTCATCATCTATTACCTCCAGGCCCCAGTGTTTTCCCCGCTAAACTAGGAAGAGGTATTCTCTCCTAGGTCCTCCCTACCTAACTCCCTGCAACGTCACCCCTGGGGTGAGACATCAAGTGTTCCAGATTCACATAGTCACCTCCGGCCCCTGGTCTACCTGTGCTTCACTCCACTGGACTGGGATGGGATCCCCCTTTTCTCTCCCCGCTTCTTATAGTGTCCGGTATCTACTGCTGCCAGTCTGACAGCTCCATGGTCTCCTAATTCCTCCACAGGCGTGTGCCATCGTGTGCTACAGCCAAAATACCCAACCCTCTGGCCTCAGCATAATTCTACCAATACTTTCTCAGATATTTTATTGGCGACATATTCCTTAGCCACGATGCATTTTGTCTCAATTCTTAGAGTACGGTGACCTCATACCATTCTGCCCTCTCACATTAGCTAGTGCTTGGGCAAACTGGGCCTCCGATCCTCCATTGGGCTAGATTCTGCCATCCCGGGTCGTTCTTGCCTGGACCATGGTCCTTAGGTCAACACTTTAGACCCTCCAAGGACCTTACTTGTTGGGCAACTACCAGTGTTGGAGAGATGCTGTGCTGAGGGCTGAAGAGCCAACTCCACCCGTCATCCATCGGCATGGCTAGCAGTCACTTATTACTGAATGTATCCGAGCAACTCTCAAAGAAGAACGGTGGGTTACTTACCAGTAACTATCCTTCTTCAAGATGGGCTGCTCAGATTCATTCACAACCCTCCCTCCATCCCTGCAGTCGGAGTTGGCGACTCCTAGGAACTGGGGAGGGGTTGGGTGGCAGCCACATATATAGCCAGGGGGTGGCACGAGGGGTGGTGGCCACCTGCCCTCTTCTGACAGGCTAGGGCAAAAAAGTTCCAGCCAATTGTGCACTGTGGCATGGATACACCTATTACTGAATGAATCCAAGCAGCCCATCTCAAAGAAGGACAGTTACTGGTAAGTAACCCACTGTTTTTTCCCCCCTCTAAGTCTGTTTCCTGAACTTCTTTAAAGTTGCCATAGTTTGGGAGGTAAGAGAATGGTAGACATTAAATCAAACTTCTGGTGGATTTCTGATCAGCAAAACTTCAGAGGTATGAGCCATCTGCCAGTCTGGATGACCTTGCTATCAGTGTATTGTTTTTATATCCTTTACTTGCAGCCTTTCGGGCAATGTGGTTTTGTTCTAGGCAATGCTGCCACATAAAGGTAGTAAGAGAGACTTGATAAGTAGTTCAGCTATTTGTTGCTGCTGTCCTTTTTTCCCATTGTGAATTTCCTGAAGTTCTACCCAAGTTTTCCTTGTTTGGGCATAGCATAACCAGTGGGGAAGAAAAGGCACTAGTACTCTGCTTAAACTCTTCACACATTTCCAGCCTAAAATGATCAGCATGAAATAGTTGATCTTCACATTAACATTGTCATCTTTAACGCTTCAGCAATAACACTCACTCAGAAGAAGGGGGGCAGTTCACACCTCTCAGTTTTCTTCTGACAGAGTGAAAAAATACCTCTGATTCATACAGACGGTTTTTTTTCCCACAACCATAAGGATTAGACGTTGGTTTTTCTTAAAATGAAAGCTTACATTCTGCAGAAAATAGTGGTGCCACAGGTAACATGCTAGTACCTCAGGTACAGCCTGTGGCTAATCAGCCTATCCTGCCTATATTAACTTCTCCAGTTCTAGTGTGAGGGGGATGCCCTGCCACATCACAATAAAAATTATGCTGGGTTTTGATTTTGCATATGTGCTTCCAAAAATGTCATTTAAAGCAGCAACATAGTCCAACAGTCTACATATTTGTACATGGAAAGATAATAACATGATAAACTAAGGAACAAAAGACTGCATCTAAATTATTATAGGTCCTGTGGTCAGAAGGAACCAATATGATCATCTAGTGACTAGGGGACACTTCACCAACAGTCTAGGGATGTCAATAAATAAATTTGTTAGCCTTTAAGTGTCAGTAGAGGCTTAAGCTGTTACGCAAAAAAAATTAAAATTCTTGGTTTTTTTTTCCTGAAGAAAATATGGGCCTTCTTCCTGACTGTTACTAGCTTTCAAAAACAGTTTGACAATGCCACTCATTGACAGAACAGCTGCCACAAGCATTCCTGGTGAGAATTTAGGAACAATCCTTCAGATGTATTGCTTCTGGGGGTGCTGTGCTGATTTAGGGATCAATACAAAAGGTAGGAAAGGGTTGCTATTTGGGATTGTTTTCTGTTTGAGATGATTTTGCATCTTGGCTCTGAATGCTACATTGACATGTAACATTGTAAGGTTTTGGTTTTGTTGCTGGAAGGCAACATATTACCTCTGCAAGAAATTTCCTATGTATATGAACTTTATTCAACAAATTGCAAGCCAGAAAGTAATTCTCATAAATTGTGAAAACATAATGTAATCTTTGCTGCCATCTTCTGGAAAACTGTGTGTATATATGCCTAAGTATTCTGGATGCTGTCCTTTTTTCTACCCTTGCAGGAACACAGTTTACTACCAACTCAGCTGCAACAATCACTGATGATAACCACACAACAAACAGTAATTCAGTTTCTTAGCACAGATACGACCCTGGAACTCAAATTTTTACTCACTGCCCAACAGCTCCAGGCTCCCCAACCCTCTCCTGTCCCTTCCCTGACCCCCCTGCTGGCTCCCCACCCCCCAACCCCTTCTTCAATGCCCTACCAGCCCTGGGCTCCCCAACTGCCTCCCACCCCTTTCCCGTTACCCCCCACCAGCTCAGGGACCCACAGGGTCCCTTCCCTACCTGGCCAGAGTTGCAGGGGCATCCCCAATATTTGCCCCCTAGCTGCGCTGCTCCTGCCCTGAGCACTCATCTGAGCATGCGCCAGGCGGGAGATTTGAAAACTCCCCTCCCCAGCCTGGCTGCAGCTCCAGGGCAGGGCGGTTGGTAGAACACACGTAAGTAAGGAGGAATGCACTGGAATGCTGCATTCTGCCCCATTATCCTATTTTTAGGGGCCTCAAAATGCTGGTCCCTAAAATTTGTGGGCCCCAGAACAGTGTTCTGGTGCATTCCCCCTTACTTTAAACCCTGCAAGTACCCTTTTAAACCATCCCTGACCGGTGTTTGTCTAACCTGCTTTTTAAAAAGTCCAATTATGGAGATTCCACAATTAATTAATTAATTAAAGTTCTAATCAAGGATAAAACGTTTCCTCTCCACACATTCCAGAAATAAAATTTGTAGAGGCCCAGGCACATCATACACACACCCAAACCTGACAGCTTGAAACAGTTAAATCTTCCCTTCACTCTGCAACTGATAAGACTAGGAAAGTGGAGAAACTGCTTCCAGTCAAGTGAGAACTATTTCTGTATGTGAGAGTGGAAAAAAGAAATCATCTTCTTGTGCAAAAGGAACTGGTTATATTTATGCTGACTAACTCAGAATTCATAATGTTTCTTCTCTCCCAAAGGAGGTCATCCCTGAAATAAGGATTGTCCCTAAGATGGTACAGGGCCCCCTATGCATATCACATCAGGGCCCTGTGATGGGTCTCAGTCAGGTACCCAAGACTGAAAATCACCTTGGATATGTCAACACTGGAGCCTTAGGTTGATTTAACCTGTCTTAAGTTGACTTAAGAAACTCCGAGGCCCAATTTAGAATTTATTACGTCAACTTAAGCAAGTGCTTAAGTAGACTTAATAAAACCTGCCCAGAAAGTTGACTTAACCTTTTAAGTCAACTTTAGAGGGCAGGAAGGGTTGGGGCCTGGACTTGGGCCCCATCCCAGGTCCTGATCAGGCTCTGGGAGGCCCAATCCAGCCCCAGGTGCCACTGGTGAGCAGCTGGGAGCCGGACGTAGCCCCAAGTCTCTGCCACATGCAGCAACAGCCTGGGAGATGGCTCCTGCCACTGCCAGCAAGTGACTCAGAGCCACTCCAAGCCACTTGCTGACAGTGGCAGCAGCTGGCTCCCAGCCCTTTGCTGCTTGCAGCAAGGGGCTCAGGGCTGGATCAGGCTCCCAGCCACCTGCCAGCAGTGTTAGAAGCTGGCCCCCAGCCACTTGCCACTTGGAGCAAGCAGCTTGGGGCCAGATCTGTCTCTGCACTGCTTGTCAGTGGCAGCAGGAGCCAAATTGGTCCCCCAGGGGTGGATCAGGTCAGGGGCGGGGGTAAGTCTACAGTGTCTGCAGCGTAGATGTACCCTGAAGCTGACTTAACAAGGTCTACTTCAATTTGACTTAAGTCAATATTGTTAAGTCGACTTGAAAGGGCCCCTGAGTGTAGACATAATCCTTGTTAGTCCTGTGCCTACAGCATGAGGAAATCTTGATTGTGCTTAACTTGATGTCAGCTTCCTGACATCCTTAGCCTCTTAGCTACCCAAGCACTCTCCATTGCACTTTACTTTAGCTTGTAAGTTACCAATGGATGCACCCCACTCCCTGTGAAGCATCCCCTCACTGCACTGTTCAGCCCCTTATAATGGAAAACTCACAGAAATACCAGGTCTCCTTTCTCCAAAGGAACAGTATGAGTAGCAGCTTGTATGGTTCAACCCAGGATCAGTACCTTGCTTAATAGTTCAGCACTGAGATATATTACACAAGTTTATTTTCAAAGAGTTAAGTGATAGCAAGTAAGGAAACTAGAAACAAAAGATTACATCTAAACCAAAATCATAACATGCTTTCTTCAAATGAAAGGTAACAAATTAGCCCCCTGTTTAAAAAAGTTTATCTCACCCACAAAGTCCTCTGCAATTTTTCAGCCAGAGTTGGCTGAGATCCCATTTTGATGAGTTTCAATGCATTGTCTGTTTACCTCTGAGAAGCAGGGTACAGGGTGTTTTCTTTGTGTTCTACTTATATCTCAAAGTTAAATGCTTATGTACAAAGACTGTATAACCCCTCACTGTTTCTTTTCATGTGTGGGTTGTCCCTGTTGGCTTCACATCTCTTTGATAACCACATATCTAAACAGACAGTTTGCCTTGCCTGGCCCTCTGCGTTGCACCTCAGCTTCTGCTCCCCTGATATTCAGGTCTCCACAAAAGACTATTTTGTTGTGCTTGCCATCACCTGTGTGTTTTATTTACAGTGTGCACAGGAAGGCCATGCCTACACTAGAGCATTTTTGCTACAGTAGTTGTACCAGTGATTTAAAAAGTGCTATATGTATAGCACTTACACCTGTCCATACAGCATGCCCTGTACAACAAAGAAGTGTCCACATTGTACTTTGAATTATCGCTGTCCGTTGCCCATTAACTTAATTGGATGGCCACCCCTCCTGGGCCATCATTTAAGTGGGTAGAGTGGAGCAGATGGCCCCTTCAACTGAATGGCCATTGACACCCAATTGATTTCTACAGGGCTAGGTGTAGGTGGGCACTGCCCAAATTGCAAGATCTGTAAAATGGTGAAGGCATGAGTCATGCTCACCTGACGTTTCCCACCTTACCTGTAATCAGCAAACTGTGGCCAATCATAGCCACTGGCGGGAAACAAATGGTTTAAAAACCCAGGGTTTGGGTTGATCAGCAGGATGGTTCCTGACATTCTGCCTGGCCTGATCACCCAGACACTTACCTACTCCACTCACGAGTTCTTCCCCGAGCATACCACGATTGAAACTGCCGGCCAAATAACGAGTCTCTCTCCTGCTTGTAATGTTGCTGCTGCTGCTGGTGGTGGAATTGGTAAGAGCCTGCCCCTGCAGCTTTCTTTAAAACAAAATACCTCCTCTTTGGCTGCTGTTTTTGCCATTGCTCTCTCCGAGCTCCAACAAGCCCACACTCCTAAGAGCAGGCTTGTCTTTTGCTTTCTGGCTTCCCCTTTTTTTTAGATTGCTGTTTTGCTCTCCAGTGTTTAAAAAAGTTCCCGTGTTTCCAATTGTTTGCCACTGCTCTATTTTTTATTGCTTGTTGTATCTCTCCCCTCTAAATTTGTTTGAACTTAGGATACCTTAGAAGTACTACTTTGAGTTGCAACATTGTTTCAGTTTAGTCTGTAAGCCTTAGAAGTGTTAGGATAAATTGTAAGATTGTTTCATTTAGTTTGTAAACCTTAGAGTTATTGTGCTGGGTCATTTTGCCTTCCCCTCTGTGACTCCCCTGAGTTAAATAAACTTTTCTTACTTAAACTTTCCTTGTCCCCTCTTTATCTTTTGAATTCCCCGTGTGCTCCGACTTCCCCCTGCTCCTTTCCCTTTCCCTACCGCCACTCCTGCCGCCCCCGCGGCTCCCCTTGCTGTGGCTCCCCCTTGCTGCAGCTCCCCCTTGCTGACACTGCCACCGGCTCCTTGCTGCTCCCTCTTGTTGCCGCCGGCTCCCCGCTCCTGCGGCACCCCCTAGCCGCCGCTTTCTGCAGCTGCTGGCTCCTGCGGCTCCGGCTCTCCCAGCCGCTGCTGCCGCCGGTTCCCACTGCCCCTTTCTCCCCGCTGCTTCTTGCAGCTCCTTTCCCTGCCGCAGCTCCCACTCCTTCTCTCGCCGCCGCTCCCGTGGCTCCTTTCCCCACCGCTCAGCCCCTTTCTACCTCCCTCTGTAACCCCCAAACTTCCCCGTTGCTGTCCAGCCTGAAACTTCCTGCTCCCCCGCTTGTTTCCACTCTTCTCTGCTACTGCCGCACACTGAGTTTGTATTGTACCCCTTTTTATTTATATGGTGTTAGAACATCTTTTTAAGCCACTGTGATTTGATTCATAACTGTAGGTTGTTAGTTTGAGAACCCCCATTATCCCCCAACTTGTTCCACTCCATAAAGTTAAGTTTATTTAACAAAACTCCATTGTAAAAAGCCGTGACAAACCTCATATACATACACTTCATAATTAATTTTGTATTAATATCCATTTTTAATAAAGGTTAAATTGTACCCCACTGGTGTGGTAATTGCCCCCCAGGATCCTCAAAGTATCGAACCTGCTGGCAGGGTCAATTGCCAGTGAAAGCAGTGCATTGTGAGCAGCTATTCGGCCATACCACTCATCAGCTTCTTTCACTAGGAATTCTGGGATGAAGAAGAGGAGTGCAGAACACCTTGGGTGCTGTTTCAATGTCCCATGGGCCAGCATGTTTCCTTGCCATCAATCATTGAGTTGCTATTAGCAACTTGAGTCTTTTTTCAATGGTTTTCCTCAATTTCCTGCATGTCCACAGTACAAATCTCAAAAAAATGGATCCCATGCTATTCTTCAGCATCACTTGCAGCATTCTGAACACACTGCAGCTGGTTGTGCAGTATATCATTAGCTCCAAGTCAGAACAGGAATCTGAGAAGCCGGACCTGCTGAGTGACATGCAGACAAATAGCACTACATTGCTGTTTTCATTCATGGAGCATCTGCACACAGCGCACCACAGCATCTGGGTACAGGACACAAACACTGAGTGGTAGGACTGCACCTCCGCGATGATAAGCAGTGGCTACACAGCTTTGAATGAGCAGAGCCACCTTCATGGAACTGTGTGCAGAGCTGGCCTGTGCCCTGCAGTGCAAGGACAACTGAGTGAGAGCTGCCTTCCTGATGGGGAAGAACATTGTGATCACCAGGGGGAAGATTGCAACTCCAGACTGCTACTGGTCGGTGGCTAATCAGTTTCCATGAGATGAAAACTCTCCACCCTGACCAAACAGGAAGTGGACCCAAGACATCAGAAATCACAACATTCTAAAACCAGCGGGTCAGCATTCAATCTTCCTGATCACTCCATTAATGATTTCCTAATTGCTATGCTCATACAGATGAGTACTAAATCAAGGCTTCAGAGAGAAGCTACTGAAATTGAATTTATTTGCAAATTCGGTTGCATTGCTTCAGGACTTAATAGGGACATTGGATGTTTCTTTCACTACAACAGATTATTGGACCTCATCTCCCTCTGTATGCTGGTGTTTGAATCTTTACAACTGTTTTGATTTGCTGTTACAGTGTGACCTGTCCTCGTGACTTACACTCCCCTGTATTTATTTCCTCCCATTCTGTAAGTTCCCCCATCTTCAAAGCATCTGACAAAGTGGAATTTTCTCGCACAAAAGCTCATGCAATAAATATATTTGTTAGTCTAACTTCCCACAGGACTCCTTGTTTTTTGTTTTACTGAGAAATTCCTAAAACTTAAAGTGGAGGTGTGTGGGGGTGGGGGATGGGACGGGGACTGCTTGCTGCAGAACAGCTGAGTGCAAGTGGAAGACGAGAGTGGTCAGAATTGGCATTGTGGGACATTTCTGGAGGCCCTTTAATGCAAGAGAAACATGAACCAGTGTCCACACTGACTCTTTTGTGATAAAGCAGTAGTGAAAAAGGAGCTATGCCTCTTGAACAGGTGGTATTATTTTATCAACTAAACAGGGCAGTTTTGCTGATAAAATGTTCATTACAGTACATACACAAGGATTGTTTTGTTGACAAAAGGTTACTAGGGGCCAAATATCCTAGGGGCCTCTGAGAATCAGGGCTCTGCCCTATCTCCAGGCCAGCAGACAGTCTTACATGCAGTTCTCTTCTCCCCTGTTTGATCATGCCCCTCCCTCTCAGGCCTCCTGCCCTGGCCTCTATAGCCCCCAGGCCAGAGGTCACCAGCTGTTCCAGAAAAAGCAAGGAGGCTTGTGGCACTTAAAGACTAACAGATTTATGTATCGCATGAGCTTTCATGGGAGAAAATCCCACTTAATCAGATGCTTTGAAGAGGGGGAACTTACAGAATGGGATGAAAATAAATGCAGGGGAGTGTAAGACATGGGATCAGGTCATACTGCAACAGCAAATCAGAGCATTTGTAAGGATTCAAACTTGAGGAAACAGCACACAGAGGGAGGGTGGAGTCAAATTACCTGTTATAATGTGAGAAGAATCCATAGTCACAATCAAGTCCTGCTTTCACACAATCTAATTTGCATATTAGTTCAATTTTGGCTGTTTCTCTTTGAAGTCTTGATGTCCCATTGATTTTCTTGAGACCCATCATTAACAAATCATCAATGGAGTGATTAGGAAGATGGAAGTGCTCAGCAATTTTTTTTTTTTTTGTGTTGTGATTTCTGATGTCAGTTTTGTGCCCATTTATTCTCCTGCATAGGGACTGTCCTGTTTATTCAATGTATAAGGTGAGGGGGCATTTCCAGCACATGATGGCATAAATCACATTAGTGAATGAGCAGGTGAATGACCCTTTGATGGAGCAGCTGGCTTGATTAAGTCCTATGATGTTTCAGTTTCCCTTATAAACCCACACTTCAATTCAGCCGAAGCAGTCACACATACCTGCTTTCATTCCCTCTGGCAAGCGCTGACAGAGCAGAGGGGTTTATCTCCTCTGCACTGTCACAAGCATCCACTGTGTAAGCTTACAAAGCTTAACTTACATCCAACACACAGAGTTGTAAATAAACATCCCTTGTCTGACAAAAAACTTTCTTCTCCACCTCTATTGTGATGCAGAATCTAAGACCATTTTTTCAGTGTACATAAATAACTTCTTGCATTGTATCTCTATGCACATTTCACAATAGTATTCATAAGTAATGTGATCCCAGCTTTTGGGTAAGACCTCACGTCACATTCTTTGGTTAACCACAATGTATATACCAGAAACAGAACATGTGGTGGTCGCTGCATTAAAAATGCAAATACTTATGTACTATTGTGATATAGCGTGGAACTTCTTTAGCAGGATGAGCAGTCTTGCGAAGTTATTAGGAATGTCAAAGGGCTTTTGGAACAATATGTGTAACCCTTCTGCCAGAGCAAGCTGGCAGAACAAGGGGCAGGCTCTATATCTAGGGGTTTCCAAATAATGTTACAGCACCAATCAGCTCAAGCCCCTACACAGTCTTTTGGGAAATCATGCATTATTCCCTGGGCACTCTGCAGGGGTAATGCTTCCCTGCTTGCAAGCACAAGTCTGAGTGTAGTATACAGAACTTTTAATAGTAATAAAAACAGAATGTAAAAAGCCCAATAACAAAAATCAGCACTGATCTGGAGAATCAGTGCAGAGCAGGTTCCCAACATGATCCCACACAGCATAACAGCACATGTGAACTCAACAGCAAAACCTGGCTGATCTGAAGAATCAGCACAAAACACATTCCCAACAAACCCAGGGCATATAGGGAATGTCTTTCATGCCAGCTCTCCACCAGCACCATCTGCTGGTCACTCACGCTCTCCGGCCCTCCACTGGGTGCTCGTGTCAACTGTTGGCTCTGCCCACTGGTCACTCACATCTAGCCCTCTGCTGGCCGCTCTCACCATAAGCGAGCTCCACCCACTCGTCACTCACGCTCCACTCTCACCAGCTGCTGGCTCCACCCACTGGTCACTCATGCTCTGCTTTCACTGTCCGCTGGCTCCTCCCACTGTCCACTGGCGTCACCTGCTGGTCACTTACTGCATCATTCCTCTTCTCTCAGTGATTTCAGCTCAGAGAGAAGGTTTGCCTCTATCAGTGATTGCAGCTTTTAAACCTCAAGTAGCTACAAACAGCTTCTCCCATTAAAACAACAAAAGAAAGGCTTCACAGGAAGCCTGGCCAGACTTATCTTTGACAGTGAGGCAATAGGGTGAGGCAAAGCCTCAGGCATAGCTCTAGGCAGAGCTAATGCTAAACCCCTGCCCCTGTCTTAACTTCACTAGGCTAGAAGGAGGGGTGACCCCTGTTTTAATATTCTTTTTCGCTAATGGTAGCCTTTATCCTTTAACCCACCTAAACAGAGTTTGAACAAGCAAGAGAGTAGCATATTACAAAAGACAGTATTTCATGTTTCTCTTCAGTAGAATTACAGTTATTAACAGAGTTGTGATCAAATCAGCCCAAATACCATTACCCATATTGTCCTGCACCCATAGTGAAACTATGCTAATTTGCTCTTTGTGCTAATGCAAATACAAAACCTATGCAGATCAGCTGCCCCCCTCACCCTTAGAAGCTGTTAGGCACAGCTTCTAAACCTGCCTTACATATGAATGAAATGGATATTCTAAGAAGTATCTTGGGGTGAGGGAAATGCAAAGTCCCCCTGCCCAAACTAAACTTCTGAAAATATACCATGTGGAGAAAGACCCATTGTGTACCAACTGATCTGGAGTTTCCAGAAGCAGGTAAAGTTCCCTGACCTGTTCAAAGCATGTACTGAGCATGCTTGTTTTAGTCAAAAACACAAAAAGTAACAACATCAAAATTTAAAGTACATCAGAAGCAGGAAGCCTGCTAAACAACCACAGGGCACACTAGACAATGCAGATGCTAAAGGAGCACTCGAGGAAGATAAAGCTATTGTTTAGCAGCTAAATTAATTCTGTGTGTGCATCAGTTTTCACAGCTGAGGATGTGATGGACAGTCCCAAACCTGAGCCATTCTTTTTAGGTGACAAATCTGAAGAACTGAAGTGTCATTAGAGGCTGTTTTAGAATAAATAGATAATTAAACAAGAATAAGTCACCAGGACTGGATGGTATCTACCCAAGAGTTCAGAAGGAATTCAGATATGAAATTGCAGAACTGTAGCATATAACCTATTATTTAAATTAGCTTCTGTACCCAGGGCTGTTTTGGGGGGGAGTAGGGGGAGAGGGGCAATCACACCTGGCCCCATGGTTCTGTGGGCCCTACACTGGCCTGTTGTGAACAGGGCAGCACGGGGCTCACCCTGCTGCCCCCCCCCCCCCATGGCTGCACTGTCCCCCACCCTCCTGACTTCAGTGCAAAGCCAAAGACAGTGGGGCAGGGGTAGGAGTGCAGAACCTGGCCTCTGCTCTGGGCTGACCCTCCCCACCCCCAAGGTGGAACAGCTGCCCAGGACTGGGGTGGGCTGGCCAGGAGGCCAGGTGTGAGAGTAGAGCCTGGCCTCTGGGCTCTCCTGCTCTGTCCCTGAGTCAGCCTGCCCTGCCCCCAAGGATGGAGTGCTGGTCCAGGGGAGGGACAGGCCATCCCCCAGAGGCTGGGCTCTGCTCTTCCACCCCTCCCTTGGGCCGGATGTTCCACCCTAGGAGCAGGGAGGGCTGGCCCAGAACTGAGGCAGGAGAGCAGAAACCAGGCCCCCGGGCTGGCCTACTCTGCTCCTGGGGGTGGAGTGTCTGGCTCAGGAGAGGGGCAGGAGCATGGGGCTCAGCTTCTAGGCCAGCCTGCCCGGTGCCTCACCAGTGTGGGGGAGAAGGCAGGGGGGCCTCCTACAGGCCAATTGGCCCCAGGCCCCATGCCCACCTAGGGATAGCCCTATCTGTACCAGATGACTAGAGGATAGCTAACATGACATCAGTTTTTTTTTTAAAAAAGCTGCAGAGTTGATTCTTACAATTATAGGCTGGTAAGCCTAACTTCAGGATCAGGCAAATTGGTTGAAACTATAATAAAGAACAGAATTATCATACATGTAGATGAATACAATTTGTCAAGGAAGAGTGAATATGGTTTTTCTAAAGATAAGTCATGCCTTACCAATTTACTATATAATTCTTGGAGAGGTCAACAAGCATGTGCAGCAGGGTGATCCAGGGGATATAATGTACTCCAGTGGTTCCAAACCTCTGGCCCAGGGGTCAAAAGTGGTCCATGGGGGCTTACAAAGTGGCCGCCCAGTTTCAAGGCACTTCACCTGCACTCCCACCATTTGGGCCAGACTGGCAGCAGGGCAGCCTGAAGTGCTGAAGGGGAACTGTTCAGCACCGGATGGGCCGTCTGGGCCAGGGGATGCCCTTTGCAGTGTTCCTGCCTCACCCTGCCCCAGCCAGCTGGGAACAGTGTGTGGCCACAGCTCTTCAGAGGCAGGGCTGGAGAGCAATGGCCACATGCTGGCCCACCCTGTCCCCTGAGATTCAGCCTAAGGACTGAAGTGGAGCACATGGGGCTAAAGGACATATGTGGCTTCCCTGCTGCATCCAGGGGGAATGGAGAACAGTGAGGAAGTAGGCAGCCTCCTCACTGAACCCCTCCTGTCTGGGTACAGTAAAGGTACTGGAGAAAGACTGGTGGCCTTTCAAGACTGTAACAATGATACCTGTGGTTCCCGCGCCAAAAAGATTGGGAACCACTTGTGTACTCACATTTTTGGAAAGCCTTTGCCAAAGTCACTCACCAAAGGCTCTGAAGAAAGGAAGCTGTCATAAGATGGGAGGTCTTTTCCTCAATCAGTAACTGATTAAAAGATAGGAAACAAAGTGCTGGGATAAATGGTCAGTTTTCAGAATGGAGAGATAAATGGTGGTGTTCCCTGGGGGTCTCTCCTGGGACCAGCACTGTCCAACATACTCATAAATGATCTCAAAAAAGGGGTTAACAGTGAGGTGGTTAAAATCTGCAGGTTGTACAACATGACTCAAGATAGTTAAGTCCAAAGTAGACTCTAAAGAGTTACAAATGGATGTCACAAAACTGAATGACTGGGTAACAAAATAGCAGAGGACATTCATTCAATGTCGATAAATGCTAAGAAATGCACTTTGGAAAACATCATCCCAACTATGCATATAAAATGATAGGGTTTAAATTAGCTGTTACCACTAAAGAGATCTGGGAATCATTGTAGATAGTTTTCTAAAACAGCCTCTCAAAATGTTGCAGCAGTGAATAAAGCTAATGAAATGTTGGGAGTCATTAGGAAAAGGAGAGAAAATCAGGCAGAAAATTTCAGAGGGATAGACACGTTAGTCTAATTCAGCAAAACAAATATAAATCCAGGATATGCCCACATCTTGAATACTGCATGCAGGTTGGATTGCCTCATCTGAAAAAAAAGATGTATTGGAATTGGAAAAAGTACAGAAAAGGGAAATTAAAATAATTAGAGGTATGGAAAAGCTTCCTTATGAGGAGAAATTAATAGGACTAGGACCTTGCAGGCTGGAAAAGAGATGACTAAGAGCATATATGATAGCAATCAATAAAATCATGACTGGTGTGGAGAAAGTTCTTTACTCCTTCTCATAACACAAGAATTAGGGGTCACCAAATGAAATTAATAGCCAGCACGTTTAAGATGAACAAAAGGAAGTATTTCTTCACAAACTCAACCTGTGGAACTCCTTGCCAGAGAATGTTGTGAACATCAAGACTATAACTGGATTAAGAAAAGAATAGACTTATTCATGGTGGATATGTCCATTAGCCAGGCTTGCCATTGATTGCTATTTGCCAGGGAC
Organism: Podocnemis expansa; assembly: GCA_007922195.1. NCBI lineage: Eukaryota > Metazoa > Chordata > Testudines > Podocnemididae > Podocnemis > Podocnemis expansa. The sequence goes on from ML682063.1 coordinate 8,616,754, forward strand.
TAGGAAGGAGCAATGGGATGTGTCACTTCATGACTACCTATTGTTCATTCCTTCTGAAGCACCTGGTATTGGCCTCTGATGGAAGACAGGATTCTAGTTTCGATAGCCCAGTGTTCTGACCCATTATGACTGTTTGTACGTGCCCAGCTGAAGCAGTGATGAACTTGTGCGACCACAAGGAATCCCCTTTGGTGGGTAGTTGAGATGCTGCTGCTACCAGCCTCATATTAAGGTGAAGGTGCGCTCTGATAAGCTTATTAGCATGTATGTAGGTTCTTTTAGTGTTTTTAATATGTTCAACCCACCCCCCAGGGGGCTGTTTCTCCCTTAAGAATAACATTAGCTTGCTTAGAAAGAGCAGAGAGGTAATGACAACTGGGGGTAGTCACAGAGCTGCCCATCTCCAAAGAGACAGTTGGGGTTTGCCCTTGAACAACTTCCAAAGGTGCAGCCGTGTTAAGGAACTTCAGCAAAACAAACAATGAGCCCTCTGGCACTTTTAAAGACTAATAAACGTATTTACTGTATAAGCTTTCCTGGGAGAAAAGCCCACTTCATCAGATACTTGACGATGGAGAAGTCCAAATGTACTTCTGTACTTCTTCATCATCAAGCACCTGACAAAGTGGGATTTTCTCCCATGAAAGCTTGTGTGATAAATGAATGTGTTAGCCTTTAAAAGTGTCACCAGCCTTCTTTGTTTTGCTCAACCAACTTGTTGGTTTGAGAAATAACATAGCAAAGGCAGGGAACCGTGCCCTGAAATACCCCGCTCAGCAAGGAGCAGCACTTGAGTGGCCACCCAAGGGAAGTGAGGGCTGGGGAGCCAGTGCCCTGGGCTGGCCAGCAAGAGGTACAGCAATTGCAGCCAGGGATGTCTCTGGGCATGGAGCCTGAACAGTCACAGTGAGCTAGGGCAGTATTTCTAGAGCCCTGCGCTGATTCAAATAAGTGGATCCGTAGCCAACCTGCATCCGCAAGAAATGGTCCACGGATATCCGTGTTGTATCTGCAGATGCGGATATAATGCGGATAGCTGCAGATATCCGCGGATTTGCAGGGCTCTAAGTATTTCCCAATCAGTATGCCCCAGCTACGGTTACCATATGTCAGGCAAAAGGAGGACATGTCCTCCTTTTTACCTTTACATCCCCAATCTGGCAGGCATTTTAAAATACATGATTTTATCTGACTTTTTACTTACGGGGGTTAAAGTATGCTGGAACACCACGGCATACCTTATTTTTAGCAGGAAGCGTTCCAGGGCCCCCTAAAAACAGAAAAATATGACATTAATACTACATTTTCTCCATGCGTCCTCCACCGTCCTCCTTTTCGGACTTCCCAGTCCTCCTTTCCAGGCGTTGGTATCCGGTAGCCTGAACTACGGCACACGCTCGTGCCACAAATTTTTTTAAAAACAACTCCAAGAGCTCTGGATTGGCTCACGCCGAGTCCTGCGTTCATTTGGAAACCAAATGGCGGTGTGCCTCAAATCAATGAAAGGCAGCAAGGGGTGCCAGGGCAGAGAAAATGTCGGGAACCGCTGAGCGAGGGGGGCTGCGTGAAGGAGGCTGGATGCCAATGGCCGCCCCAAGGCACAGCCAGGCTGAGGCACGGGAGGCAAGAGACCCACTGGCCTCGCTCCTGCACGGAAGCCCGCACGTGGGGCGCGAGCCGCGTCCCCGCCACGTGCCCCGGCCCCCGCGCCCCCCTTGGCCAATGGCAACGCGCCCAGGCGCCCCTCCCCCCGCCTCGCAGCCAGGCCGCGTGACCGTCCCCTCAGGCCGCCCAACGGTCATTCCAGGCGGCGGGCGGCCGTTGAGAGCGCGCGCTGGGCGTTCTGCGCACGCGCCGGCTGGCGCTATTTATTCTGCCGCCGGGCGGCTCGCGCCACAGAGCGCTGAGGGGAGGCGGCCTGGGCGCAAGCGTGGCGGTGGCTGAGGAGAGGGGACGCTTCGCCACGGAGCGGTGGGGGGAGGGCGGCTGAGCCCCCACACGACGGGCTGTGGGGCGACTGTCCCCCCATCCCAGGCCGGGGGGGGGTGCAGAGGGGCGAGCCTAAGGCCTGAATGCCATGCTGGGGGGCATCCCGGCCCGCCTGCATCAGGGCCTGCTGGCCATGGTGCTGGATGAGACCTGGCTCTCCCTCCTGCTCATGGTCGGCACCGTGGCGTTGGTGGCCGGATGCCGCAGGCTGAGCCGGCGCCACCTGCCCTCACGCCGCCCGCGCCCTCGCGCCTTCCTCCTGGAGGCCCTGGCCACCTTCCAGGTCTGCGCCTGCACCAACGAGCTCCGGCTGCTGGCCAACGTGCCACCCAAGCCCCACGTCGCCCTCACCCTCACCTACGTCTTCACCGTCCTCCATGGGCTGACGCTGGCGGGCAGCACGTGCAACCCTTGCGGCACCCTCCAGCAGGTCTTGGACGGAGGGGTCTCCGTCAAGCAGGGCGGGCTGAAGGTGGCGGCTCAGTTCGTTGGTGCAGTGCTGGCCAGAGTTTACATGCAGCACGTCTGGGCCCTGGGCATCCTCCCGGTGCATGCTGAGGCCCTGGCCCAAGGCTGCAGCGAGCCCATCCAAACCACTGAGACCCAGGCTTTTTTCATAGAGATGCTCTTCTCCGCCATCTTCCAGTTGACCATACTGCAATTCGAGTCGGTCAGAACCAGGCTCAGAGTCCACCTCGTTGCTCTTCTCATTACTGTGCTGGTGTATGGAGGTTAGTGGCCTTTTTGGTCTCTGATTGTTTCAAGTTACATTTTTGAAACGTGCAAGGTGTTCTGAAAAACCTGAACATGCCATATTGTTTAAGTAGCGCTGTTGCTGTCCTTTACAGCTGACAAAATGCAGTTAGCAAAGGTTTTGAGCTAAGTGGATCAGGTGGGGGAGACATTATTTGGAGGGCTACTTGCATAGATCGCATTGCAGGATGGGGCCAAAGAATGAAACAGAATGAAATCTCTGGTCTGAAGAAGTTGCAGGCTAAACCACAACTGGGTAAAACTAAGTATGTCTCCAGATGTTTCTTTAAGTTGTCTTTCTCAAACATGCAGAAAAATCATTTCCGTATACAACTTTACATTACGTGGCATCTTCCATATGACTTGTGTCACACAGTGCTTTGATTTAAACAAAATAAGCAAGGAGTCTTGTGTGACACTTTTAAAGACTAACAAATTTATTTATTGCATGAACTTCCTTGGAAGAAAATCCCACTTCGTCAATAAATTTGTTAGTCTTTAGAAGTGCCACAGGACTCCTTACTTGTTTTGCTGAACCACAGTAACGCAGCTGCCCCTTTGGAATTTGATTTAAACAGCAGCAGTGTGAGAAAGACATTAGATAAACTTGCATCAATTTAGCAACAGGATAGAAGAGCAGCTGCATCAATGTGGAAACCTTTAATATTGATACACTACATGGAAATAAAACAAGGTTTACACTAATGAGATTTAATTAGGTATGTTATTTTGCGCCCTGAAGTGGACAAAGACCATCAACAAATACCTGAGCAGTGTATGTAGTGGTGGTGATTCACAATCAATTCAAGCTACAACACTGCCAACAAATTTACAAGACCAGGCAGTCTGGAGCAAGTCCGTGAAGATTTGCAGGAACAAGCTTAGCAATTTTGAGCTACATTTTGAAATGAATTTTTGAGGACAGAGACAACCTAATAATGTACTTTAACAGATTTTAAGTGTCACACCTTAATCTTTCAGCAAAAGTCTCGAACTAGGGGTGTACACTAACTAGATTATAGTGGCCTGACAGAACGTAAAATAAATACAAGTTTCCTGATTACTAACATTCTTCTACAGTCTGACATTTGTAAGCCAATATGTCATGTCACCTCTTTAGAGGCCAGGCCTCATAAAAGGGATAACAGCCTGTTACTGCTTCTAGTCAACTCAGTTGATAGTGGCCCTGTGGATCTAATGGTCTTGGGTTCCAGCCGTGCTGATGATCTGTGTATGGGGTTTGCTCAGCCTGATGGAAAGTTTGTATTTTTTTAACATGCTTTTAAAAAACACTGATACTGTGGCATCTTAGACTAGGGTGGCCAAACTGCAGCTTGGGAGCCACATGTGGCTCTTGAATGAAAAAGTACGGCTCTTGGAAGGACGTAAGCAAATCAATTTAGTAGGTAAAAGTATATGGCTATATGCCTCAGTGCGGCTTCTGAAGGTTTACTAATCAACTTGTGTGGCTCTTGAGTTCCATAAATTTGGCCACCCCTGTTATAGAGTAATAAATTGTTTAGTCTACCCCTCTGGAAGTTTCACTCCGGTACTGCATATAAAAAGGTGCATTAAAAGAACGTTAAAAACATGAAGTCAACAACTCAGAAGTTAGGAAATTCTAGAATTAAGGTTGCCTGGGCAGTCTTAATTCATCTTTGTTTAAGATTATTATGTAGTCTTTAATTACATGATTACTTGCTATTTGTTTTAAAGGATCCTGCCTTGTTCAGTGCATGGAATGGACACTGAGTCAGGCAGTGGATTGCAAAAAGAGAAGGAATAGCATCGTGCTGTTAAGCCAGTTGGACTGGGACTTCAGAGTTCAGTTCTCTCTGTCACAAGCTTCCTATGCGATGTTGTGCAAGACTGGTATACTGCATACCTGAAAGAAGTCTGAATTATGGTTGCACAGACAAACTTAATTCTGCTAATTCCTACTCTGAAAGTTTGACTTTGCAGCCTTAATGATTTTTTAAAAATATTACATCTTGAAAATCATGTGTAGGTGCATGGGATTATCCTTGAAAACCATGTGGGATAGTCCGATAAGTTCATTTATGCTTGGGGTCCTCATTCACAGTTTTGTAATTGATATGTCTAAATTATTAAAATAGGCGCATTTCACTGCTGTGTATTTCAGATGTTCAGTGTTTTCTTCAACAAATATGAAATAGATTAGACAACGATAATGTAGAATAATTATTTGCCTTTTTAAAAAAAAATCTTCTTTTATGCGTTCCGAAAAATGTACTACATCTGTGAATTTGAATTAAGGTAGATCGTTTGTTTTAAAAGCTGAGTTACTAGTGTGCTCAAACTTACCTACAGTAAATGATGCAGAAATGTCAGAGTACCCTTACTGTATGTCAGACTTCAGCGTGCAGTGAATTTTTTTTATTCTAGCTCATGATAAAGAGCTTTGAGCTGCAAGTGTAGATGTGTCTTGTCTAAAAAGTGATTATATAGAAAAAAGCATTTGTTTTTCCATTAGAAATTTGTTTTGTGTACATTTTTTAAAGGATTTTCTCTAGGGTTTTTTCCTGTTCTGGACAGAGACTTCTATGCTCTAAACTAACTAGCCAGTGTGGGGATAATTCATAAACCCTGTTACCTTTGCTATTATAAGGCACTTTCACCTAGGCATTTAAGCATACACTATCACCAAAATTTTTTGCTAGTGTCATTTCCTTCTTTGTGTATAATTACCAATAAACCTGAGCCAAGAAGGGTGTTACAGGTGTACACCTCAAATTTATTTTAACTACCGTTAATATACATATAAAATGTGTCAAGTTAACTGCTGCTGATGTGAAAGGAAGTTAGAAAAATCAGTATTTATGAACTGAATGATTTTGTGAGGGTGTGATTGCAAGACAACAAATGTAGAAGGTCTCAACATCCTAGACCTATTCTGTCACATTTTGAAAGTAGAAACAGCTTTTACCTTTTCTGCCTGTTACACTTGATACAGTAGTTGTGCAAATACCAAAAATCACATGTGTAATTGGTCCCATATAATTTAGGTCTTTAAATACCTTCTGTTTGAAAGAAGGTACTCCTATTTCAAAATCATAGTATAAAAATGGAAATAAAGTTTATCTGTCACACCCCATAATTTTTATGCTAATGCCCAATCTTCCTGACTAGCAAAATTCAAAAGCAATGTTTAATGGTGATACGCAAAATTATCATTACTTTTTAAAATATGCTATAAACCAGTGGTTCACAACCTTTTCAAGGCTGGGGACCCATTTTTCAACAGAAAAAAAATTTGTAGCCCCCCTCGCCATCTGTATGAAGAAGTTGCATGGCGGCACTTCCACAGGCAGAATGTGGCCTGCAGTGCCAGAATCCAGCCCATGTTGCATGCCCATGCCCCCCTCACCCCGTCCCTCCTGGGCAGCGGGAGCCACCATGGCCGTGCCCTGCAGGGAGCAGGAGTCGCTGTGGGTATGGCCCTCTCTCCCTTGCTGTACTAGTGAGTGGGACTGCTGCAGCCATGGACCCCAGCCAGCCCCTGCAGGGGAGCAGAGCTGAGCTGCCACTGGCATCAGCAAGCGGCACGGCAGCAGGCAGCCCTCTGCACTCCCACAGCTGGGATCCAGCCCAAGTGAGGAGCATTGGGGCTGCAGCTGGGCTCTGGACCTGGCAGGGAGCAGCACTGTGGCCCCCCTGGAACATGTCTGTGGGCTCCTGGGAGTCTACAGACCCCAAGTTGGGCACCACTGATATAAAACAATTACTGTTGTACTATGAAGTGTTGTATATTATTAAAACTATACTCGTCAACTTAATAAAGAATATTTTTGATGTTACCCTTATATTTACATGAGACTAGTACCTCATCATGTGAACTACTGTGATACCTACAGATATGTTCCAAAGGGGTAGCCATGTCAGCCTATTTCAGCAAAACAAACAGGGATTCTCATGGCATTTAAAGACTAACAAATTTATTTATCACATGAGCTTTTGTGGGACATAATCCCACTCATCAGATGCTTGAAGATGGAGAACTACAGATAAATGGGAGGAAACTAAATGCAGGGAAGCGCAAGTGATAGGATCAGGTTAGACTGTTACAGCAAATCAGTGTAGTTGTTTAGATTCAGGCAGTGGAGAACAGCATATTAAAGAGGGAGGTGATGGAAAAGGAGAGCAAAATTGCCTGTTGTAATGAAAAGAAATTGTACACTTGCACTTCTCTGCATTTATTTTCCTCCCATTCATTTGTAGTTCTCCACCTTCAAGCATCTGATGAAGTGGGATTTTTCTCCCACAAAAGCTCTTGATAAATAAATTTGTTAGTCTTCGAGTGCCGCTAGACTCCTTGTTTGTTCTATGGGTACGTATCCTTGAATGCAGGGAGCGCAGAGGGGTACAGATACAAGGGCAGAATTCAAGGTTGTTTGAGGTACTTTAACTTTGCATTTCTGTATTTTCTGGTGTTTTTTCTTGTTTATAAAGTATAACTTTAATTTTTATGGATGGCACTTTTTAAGAATAATGTTTTATTAAGGTTCTAATTACATTTTTGGACCTAGAAATAAGTATCTCAATATTTAAAACTGCCCAAAACTGGGACGTGCCTTATGAAACAGTGATAGTGTCATGAATTTTCAATATAAACTTAATACTGTATGTAAAATAATGTTTTATTTTTATTAAATATATTGCTATAACAAATTATTACAGACATTCTCAGTTTACTAAGCAAAACTAGCTATGGAGAATTGCTGCTTAAGTTCTTACTATTCTGTTATGTACTACTGCATTATCAGAGTTGTGGAGCAGCTGACCCCTGTTCACCAAATTTGACTTCATCCTCTTTGGAAACAACAGGAGAAAAAGAGCCGCAGACCCTCCTGCTCCTCTGTTTTATGAATGTAAAGTTCTAGCAGTTACAACATTGTTAAGAGGAGGGTAGAAGAAAGCATACGGAAAAAGAAACAGCAAAGGAGGGAGGAGAGTGAAGTACAAAGGGGAGGGTTAAAAATGCCAGGGTTGCAGGAGGGGAGGGAAAAGGCAAAGAAAAAATATGAAGGAAATTTCTAGGGTAAGAATTGTTGTTTCATTACTGTGTCCATTGATGCTCTTCATTAATTAGATCACTGGCCAAAAGACACAAACTATAATTTATTCCCTAAGCAGTAGCTTAAAAAGATCAAGGGTAAGGTGGGTAGCTCACCAGGTTTGGGGGACACATCCAGGGCTGTCCCTGGGGTGGGGGAGACCAGGCCAATCAGCTTGTGGGGTGCCCTTTGCCCTACCCCTTGCCCTGGGGGTGGCAAGGTGGGCTGGCCCAGGGGCCAGGCCTCACGCTCCCGCCCCTCTCCTGAGCCAGCCAGAACAGCTGGCCGGGGGGGGGCAGTGGGAAAGCAGCCAACCTCACCCCCCACAGCCAGCTGTTCTGAGGGTGGGGAGAGCAGAGGCCCAGCTTTCTGCTGCCCTACAGCCTTTGGCTTCATGCTGAAGAGGGCAGGGCAGGGACAGGGACAGGGGACAGCATGGCTATGGGGGGAGGGGGCAAGCCTTGCTCACAGCAGGACAGTGCAGGGCCCATGGGCCATACCCCCCCAGCATCCCTGAGTAGAGCACAGGCAAGCATGATTCTGGGTAAGGAGCCTGCAATAAGTGTGCAGTTTACTTTGAAATTAGAAGGATGTCATCACCAAGGTAGCAAGATGCATCTTTTGATTTACTCATTTTCACTTGGGCTAGAAGAGGTAGGTAGTCAGGCAAGAAGGGTGGAATTACTATCTGCTTTTTATTCCTTGCTCAACGTAGGCCAGGGTCTGCAACCTGTGGCTCTGGAGCCACATGTGGCCCTTTGGCTGCCCCCTTGTGACTTTGGGGGACCTTGTGGTGGCCTGTGTCAGACTCTGGGCTCCCCTCTGCCACAGGGGGATCCTCTGAGGGGAGGGCTGGTGCTGGTTCTGTGCCCCCCCACCCCACCAGGGGCCCTGTAGATGGCACTCTGGCCCAGTTCCTAGCTCCCTGCACCAGGAGGCTACACCTATTGTGGCTCTCAAAACACTTGATTACTGAAGAAATTTTTAAAATGGCTTTTCTTATCTTTTTGAGTGCTGATCCTTGAGCGAGGCAGTGGGAGCCATACAAAGCAGTTTCCTCATGCGCACTGGGGTATCAAGTGAATCCTCTGTAGGGATTGCAAAAAGACTTTCATGGAGGGCTCCACAATCCTCTGCTGAAGGTGGGGGTGCTGTGTGACAGGCTGTTCCCCAGATCCAGCCTAGTGTGCCCCTGTAGCCCCCTGATTCTCATTCCTGAGCCCTGCTTTGCCAGGTGACCATTTGCTCCTGAGTCAGTCCACGTCAGCCTCTCACGTGCAGTCAGTCCCAAGCAGGGTGTATTCCAGGTATTGGCAACCTTTGTGGGTCCCTGTGCCAGCCCTGCCTGACGCACCCTCAGAGGGTGCCAGGGGCAGGGCTATGCCTCCAGTTTGGAGCGTCCCTGCTGGTGGGCAGCCTCTGGGGTCCCGGCCGGGGCTGGCTCTTGCCCCTGCCAGTGAGAATATGGCCAGTCAAGACAGAATTGCAATATAAATGAGTCAGGAATGACCACAAGGAAGTAAAAGGTAAAATGCACATACTAATCTAATATTTCTACCTAAACTGACCTTATAGTCCAAGCCTATGCTCGAGGTGTTTGGCTGTTAGATATTTGTACAGCCAGTCTCTTCTTGAGATGAGGCAGGGTGCAGGTCTTGCTTAAAGCTGTTTCAAGGTGGAGATTCCTAGGCAAAAAGCCCCAAATCCCTCAAGTGTCTCTCTTTGTGCCAAAACTCCCCTGGCCTGCCCTCCGCCTTTCTGCGCAGAGGTGATCCTTTTGTCTGATCTGAGCCAGGGAACTCAGTTAGTGTATCTTCATTGCCTCCTTCAGGTAGTCACTTGCTTGCTGCCCTGTCTGTCTCCCACTCCCCAGAGCTGTGTTACACATCTGTACACATGCTTGAGGCTGCAGGAAACATATCATCATAGTAATCATGTAGAATAGGCTGTGAATGTCCATGAAGAAACATTGCATGGTGTAATTAGCAACATATCATGCAATCAGTGTACAGGTGAACAGGAAAATCAGATCAGGGTGGCCAAATTTATGGAACTCAAGAGTCACATAAGTTGCTTATTAAACCTGTGAGAGTTGCACTGAAGCATATAGCCACATACCTCTACCTATACCAAAATTATTAAGTTTAAAATTCATTGAATGTTTTCATTTTATCATAAAAAGAGGGCAAATATTGATCCTACTAATGTCAGATTCTAATTATTACTTAAGGTTACCATGAAAACTAGGCCCATACAGTAAAAAAAACAAAACAAAACCAAACCAGACCCTTAGTTGTCACTCAGTGTAGAAGACTGCAGGCTAGGGGTGAGTTTTTTTAAAAGCCCAACCATGCCACACTTCTCCCCCCCCCATGCCCAACCATGCCACCACTTCTCCCTGCCATGCCAATGTCCTCCAGAATCCCCAGGCTCTCATGCTGGCTCCCCCAGGCATGCTGGGGGAGGGGGGGGGATTTAAAACTCCTAGGCTGGGGCTGCTTTCCTACATTGCTTTGCTGATGTTCTGGGAGCTGCACTTCTTCATTCAAGAGCTGTGCCTGGCTCCCGAGCTGCAGTTTGGCCATGCCTGATATAGATCATAACCCAGGGTGTCCAGATGTGCATCCTGTCATGCTGACTTTTTTCTTCTGCTGCAGTAGTACTTTCCCACACCATACAGTCATAATTTCAGTGGGCACCATTGCAGTACTCAGGCTAGCGGCATATGGGCCTGGATGGCTTCAGGATGCCAGCAACAGCTGTGCATTCTTTGCTTCTGTTACTCTTAGGAGTGAAAAATCAGCTAAAATCACTCTTCGTCTACAGAAGAGGGTCCCAGTATTCAGCTCCATTACCCTGTACAACCAGAATCACGTTGAATCATCATGTCCACCTCATTTCCCCAACCACTGAAAGGCTATACTCACCATGGCTGATTCTGTGAGTGGTGCCAGGCTCAATCCATCCCAAGGAGAAGTAAGAATGTAGTGCTTACAACTTTGGGTGAGCACAAGAAGCGAGTTGAGTCTCTTAAGTTTCAATTTTTGTCACAAATACACTAACAATAGTACTCGGGTGTGTTGTATCTGCAGCACAGGCAGTTGTGGCTTTCAGGGGCTCCTGCTCCATGCTTGTGAAACACCTGCACCAGATAAGGAGGAAAAAGAAGAGGGATTTAAGATGACTTGTTCCAGGAGAGCCTTCAAGACAATGCTGCATTAGAGAACAAGCAGAGGGCCTAGAACATCCTCATTGCAGACACAGAATAGAGGGGAGAAAGGTGCTGGGTAAAGATGTCCAGCAGGAGACGCTTGTGCTTCTCAGGCATCAAACAGAAAACTGCAGACTCTGGTGGAGCTGCTGGTTCAATAATACTATGCTCACCTCCCTCTGTATCCCACTGAAAACTCAATAGTGGGATTTTGCTATACCTTCCCTCTGCATGCCACTGGTCATCAGGCACCGGTGCACTGCTCTTAACACTCTGTCCTGAGGAACCTGAAAGACAATCCCACTTTCATAAACACTGACTGACATATGAAAGCCACAGCTGGTGTGTGTATACCTGAAATGGATGTTGCTGTTCTTTACTCTTCGTTAGTTCTGTTAGTTTAATTTACTAACTTTAAAATGATTTTTTTAAACTGTCTGGCATGTATTACAGAATAAAATTCTGGTTTTTTGGGACAAAATCTTTTTTTAGTTTACCCCATTGGCTTGCTGGTGCTAAGCAGTTCTGAAAGCAACCAATTACTAGTTACTGCACTCTGGAATGCAGCCCATAATATTCTTAAGCGATAGTAATAGAATCACAACGTTATTCCTACAAACACAGCGATTTCTGTCCAGTTCATGACAAATCACCAGGGAGCAAGACCAACTAGCAGACACTACAGCAACACACACTACTGCAGCTCACTATTAAAATAGTCTTTCAAAGCCTCCTTCAACCACAGAAGAACTCGGTGTAGAGTTATTATACTAGTCCTTGTAACTGGCTGTTCAAATTCAGTGAACAGCTACTTGCCTTCTGCCCCCCACCCTAAAAGCAACTCTTCCCTCTTTGCTTCCCAGATATTATGTAGAACACAGAAGGCAGCTATAACCATTGGAATATTTTTCTCAGAGATACAATCTTGTGAATATACAACACCGGCAACCCTTCAGATGCTGAAAGGCATATGTAGCTATCATTTTGTACTGGTTAAGTCTGTAATTGAAGTGCTCTTTGGTGCTGTTGGAATGGCCACTGTACAGCTTCATGAGCCTAAGGAGCCAGGCGCTAGGCTGAGTCACCAAAGATCATTACTGGCATTTCAAAATTCCTAATAGTAATCTACAGAGCAGGAAAGAAATACCTGCTTGTAGCTTCTGAACAGTCCTATGGTCTTAAAGGTGCAAGCACCATGCACCTTCCTTGACTAGCCCATACTCAGGTCAGTAAAATGTTCCCAGTGATCCAACAGCACTTGCATAACCATAGAAATGGTAGCTCTTTCTGTTGATGTACACTATGGGTAGGTAGTCTGCTGCCTAAATAGGGATTTGCATACCATGTCTCCCTACCACCCCACTTTTCAGGAACTCCATTGCTGCAGATCCAGCCACTATGTTTCTGCACATTGGTGAGAATCAGTCCTGTGTATCAGGAGTCATTAATAGTCCCCTACACTTGCATGACAGTGGCCCCCACAGTTGGTTTCCCAATTCCAACTTGATTCCTGACTGACTGGTGGTAGTCTGGCATTGCAAGTTTCCAAAATGCAGTGGCCATTTGCTTCTCAACTGTCAATGCAGCTCTCTTTGTGGTGTCCCTGCACTGGAGGGCTGAGGCAAGTTTGGCACACAGACCCAGGAATGTGTTATTACATGGTGGAAAGTTCTGGAGCCACTGTTCATCATCCCAAACCTCCATTACAATGCAATCCCACCAGTCAGTGCTGGTTTCCTCAAGCCCAGAGCCATCGCTCTGTCTTCTTCAGCTGCTCCATAAACATCACAACAAATCTTGAACTGGTTGTTTTATGTCCCACAGCCATTTGACCTCCTTGGAAGCCATATGCTCCTCCTGGCTCCTCTTGTGACTCACAGACTTATAGACTTTAAGGTCAGAAGTGACCATAATGATAAGCTCTAATCTGACCTCCTGCACAATCCAAGCTACAAATCCTCACCCACCCACTCCTGTACCAGACCCCTAACCTGTGACTGAATTATAAGTCCTCAAATCATGGTTTAAAGCAGGCGTGGCCAAACTGCAGCTCAGAAGCGACATGCGGCTCTTGAATGAAAAAATGTGGCTCACGGAAGAACATCAAGAAATCAATTTAGGAAAGCAGTCTCAGCCTAGGAGTTTCAGATCTCCCACCCTGAGCATGCTTTGAGCATGTTTGGTGGGAGCCCCAGTGTGTGCTTAGCTGCTGGAACAGCCAGGTAAGGGGGCCCTGGCGAGTGGAGGGTTTGTCTGGGGGTGCTAGCATCAGAGCCTCCGGGTCAGGGAGGGGGTTGGGAGGGCGAGGAGAAGCGGTGGCATGTTTAGATTTTCTTGTAGGCCCTAATGCAGTTTACTCGGTAAATCGTGTTTTACAGGTCCTTCCAAACATGATGTCAAATAATAAGAAATGAGACTATGAGAAGATAGATACTATACAGCTATATGCCTCAGTGCAGCTCTCAAAGATTTAATAATCAAATCATGTGGCTCTTGAGTTCCATAAGTTTGGCTACCCCTGGTTTAAAGACTTCAAGATACAGACTCATCAGCGAGTGACCTGTGCTTCATGCTGCAGAGGATGGCAACTCTCCTGCCCCAGGGCTTCTGCCAGTCTGCCCTGTAGTAAAATTCCTTCCTGACCCCAAGTATGGTGATCATTTGAACCCTGAGCATGTGGGCAAGACCTCACCAGTCAGACACATGGAAAGAATTCTCAGTAGTAACTCTGTGCTTCCAATGCTCATGACAATAGTGCAGAGCTAAGGAGGCTCCAGGCTTCTGTCAGAGTTGGCAGCAGTGAGGAGGGACACGTGAGTTTGTGGGATTTTGTGAAGAAATGCAAATTAGGTGATGCAGATGAAATTATGGCATGGAGAACACTGCTTTATGAGAAATTGACCCCATGGTCCCAGTCACCCCACATGACTTTTTTTTGGCCTCATCAGACATTGCAAAAGCTTCCTAAAAGACAGTGTGCTGAATGGTGGCAAGTTGCACAGTGAGATGCCTACTGATGCACTTTGCATCGATACTAGCATTCCTGATGAGTGTGCGCACTGCCAGCACAAGAAGCCCAGCATGTATGTACACCAGCTATGTACTAAGTGTTGTTACTGTACGTTAGGGTAACTTAGATCAACAGAATTTTGTAGCGTCAACATGACCTCTGTTACTACCACCAGTAAGAAAGCATTATCACTCAAAAACACTGTAGAGATATGTTTTCCTCAAGATGTATAGTTCAGAGCAACAAGAAATGACAGGACAGATCTTAAAAATTACCTAAATAAATGCCAGTTCAGGATGTTACCCCGTTATTTTAGTGACAAGGGGTCCTTGTCCTGCCTTGAGGGACACCATGATTTAAGACAAGCAGAATAATCACTTTTGTTAACTATGACTATTTTATTATTTAAAAAAAAAAAGAAAAAATGAAATAAGACAAAATGGAACAGAAGTAGTCATAGACAATGGTTTACAATTTTTTCTGTATGATTCTTTGTGGAGAGCTTTCAACAGAGATTACACATTAAGGGTTAGCCCTCCTTTGTTGAGGGCAGATCTTTAGGTAAGAAAACCAAATTGTTTTACTCCCCAAAATATTCATGAATTCTTAGTGTATTGTACATAACTAAAACAATTTATAAATGAAAAAAGAAATTCTATTTAAAGGTTGGTGAATCCCGTTTGATTTATCATGGGTAAACTGAATATAAACTAAGTCTTTTTTTAAACAAAAGGAAGTATTTAAATTGGTGACTTAAAAGAAACCAAATGAGTGAATGTTAAGAATCTTTCATCTAAGTTAAATCCCTGTTTACCAAGGGTGGCATATCTTCTTTCCAGGAGTATATAATATATGTGTTGATTAGCCTGTGAAGATGTTAGTTCTTCAAATTACAGTAGCATTTTAATATCCCAGGGACAATTATTCAAATGATTACAGGAACAATTAAAATCTAATCCACTGGTAATTTGCAAATTCCGTCTCACCAATGATGCTGAAGTTTTAGAGATGTCATCATGGTACAGAAGCAGTGCTCGAATGGAAACTGCTTCTTGATGCTGTATTGTTGCTTCTTTGGCTTTTGTGAAGGGCAGGGGGCAGAGGTGAATGGGGCGGAACCACATGGGGTCACATCTCCCCCAGATTTCTGCCAGAATTTATGCCTTTCCCTCATCCCTGTTGCATACTACCAGAACCTTTAAATTATGCCCACTTCCCTACTATCAGGGGTTACTTGTTGTCTGGTAGGAGGATTAGCTGTTTGCCAACTTGTAGAGCTATTTCAGTTCTTCAATTTTATGGTTATATTGCTTGTTTTAGTGGCAGAAAACTTTTAGGCCATCTTGTAGGTTAAGAGCCTTAACTTTTTCTTTATAGTGTTCATTTTCTGAAACATCCCATCTGTTCTAGCAGGATTTAATAGGAATTGAAATTCAATTTCAAATGAGTACCAACAATCCTATTTTGTATACCAGTCTTTCAGCTCTTAGAATAGTTTTTTTTAACCTAAATGATTCTTTTAAGAAAATACTTTTATAAGTAAATGGTTATTTAATAAGATATTGTCCTTCTTACTATCTTTGGGCTCAGTCTTCAAAGATACCTTCATCCATTGAGACTGGTAGAGCTCCCAAGTCCCTCCCAGTCATCTGAAAGGGGTAAAAAGGAAAATCATTCTCATAGTGAGCACAAGCCTAGGTAAAAGGAGGCATTCGTTTCTTCAGACTGCTCAGGCAAAAGTTAGTTTAAGGCCCAAATCAGGTTTTTTTTGAAACCCTGACAAAACCCGATCCCCAAGCACATACAGTAGTTTCACAGACATAGGTCCACGCTTTGCTTAATACCAGCGTCAGTGCATAGTATCAGTGCCTTGCACTTATGACTTCTCTGCCAACCCTTGTGGTGCAAATGCTTTCAGCACTGATTTTCTTGGCACCAAAATTGTCAGTACTGAGTAATCTTGTGATGACTCTGCAGGTTGAGTCATCCCAGAGAGTGCCCTGCAGTACTGACCACCAGTTGTGTTATGGTATCACTCACTTCTTTAATTCTGGTAGTGGGAAAGGCTGGCTTACCCTTCAATTCTGGTTAGGGTGGTCCCACTATTAGAGGAGAATCATTTTCTGCCTTCCATTCTGAGTAGAGTAGGGATGTACACACATACACCCCCCCCCATGCACACCTACTCATCTTTCCCATCCTTATGACTTCCTTGCTGATCTGACAGAATCTAGCTCTGTCACTGTGGGCATGAATCTAAGGAAGACCATGTGGCCTTATATCCACCCCACTGGTCCACAGCCTCTTACTTCTCCCATGTCCTGTCTTGGTCCTAAAAGGCTGCTTAAAATATACAGCTGGCAAGGAAATCTACCTCTGTAGCCCTCTTTAGTATTAATCCCTCCCCCAACCCCTTCATGGAGCTGTTCAAGCAGCACAACCAGGGCTGGATTATCACAGGGGCTTTAGGGGCTTAAGCCCTGGGCCCCAGCCAAAAAGGGGGCCCCAGACTCCAGCCCCTAAAACTGATAATCCAGCACCCACCCAGCTCAGCACCAGCAGGGCAGGAGTAACAAGAACACTCCTGTCCTGCCAATGTGAGTGGTTGAGGGGCAGGGCAGGCCCTGGAGCCAGAGGCCAGGCTTTGCGCTCTGCTTCACATCCTGCGCCAGCTGGCCTGCCCCCAGGTGCTGTGGAGCAGGCCAACGCCTGTTCACTCCACCTGGGAGGCAGGGCTGGCTGGCTCACAGTCCTGGGGGCTGCATTGGAGGCCCCTATGCCACATGCCATCCAGCCCCCTCAGCCCCCAGGCAGACTGGCCAGAGCCGGGACAGGAGCACCCTCTGGCCCCAGGGCTCTCCCCCCTAGTGATGTGGGGTGGGCGGGGACCAGCCAGAGTGGTGGGGGGGCCTAGGAGGGAGAAGCCTGCATTCGGAGGAGGCAGCCTGAGGCCTCTAGGCCAGTTAATCTGGTCCTGGGATGTCGTCTTCATCAAACAAGGCAATAGGACCCTTTATTTCTGTTCAACCTGATGATTTCAAAATGCTTCAGGAATCTGTGTCGCATGGCATATATGTTAAAAAAAGAAAAAGCCCTGCGGAGGCAGTGCAGAAGAAATTGCATAAGTTTATTGACAGTTTACATAAAGCAGGGTGGAAATGTAGTCAATATTTTTCAATGAAAAATGCCATTTTGACTAAAATCAAAGCATTTTTAAAAAGTGTTGATTTCAATTAGTGCTTGTGAAACAGAGCTATTTCAAATTGAGAAATGTTCATTTTGGAATTTTGAAATTTCATTTATGAATTTATTTTCATTTTTTATATTTTTATTTTTTCCCATTATTTCATAAAGTCAGTAGTACATAATATTCCTTCTTGAGCCTATCAGCACCACATTCTCTCGGAGCTTCTCTGGTTTAAATTTCACACTCTTATCAGTTGGTTAATCAGAATGAGGTATCAGAAAGATGTACTGATCAGCTGGGACAAAAAGCAGGAAGCACTGTAGTGTAACTTCCATGCAAAGTGAGGGTTCATTGTTCATTCTGATTTACTGGTATTCACACAGCGAAAATTAGAAGCAAGCTTTAAAAGACTTAACCCCGAGTAAAATCTGCAAAAACAACCCCCTCACAAATGGTCAAACATGAAAATGTTTGCAGCATAAAAATTCTGGTTTACAAATATCATACTCATCGCAAAATGGCTACCATCAGAAGAACGCACATTAAAAGTTGAAAACCAAAACAACAAACAGCACCCCAAAGGCCAAATTATCACTGGTATAATGCCACTGACGTAAGCGGTGTTACACTAATGATGAATTTGGCTTCCCTAATATATATCATATGTCTTTATGAACCCTAATCCTGAGAAATGCTGACCATCTTCACCTCCGGTTGAAGTAAGAGGAAGTGAAGGTGATGGCATTTCTCAAGATCATCCTTATCTGTAGGGAAATTTTTTTTAAGTGAAAAAAGTATTCCATAAGGCAGAATTTCCCCTTGTTATTACCTAGCAATAACTTATTATAAGATAATGTACCTGAAAAGATACTGGAACAAAATATTAAACAATCAGTATGTAACACTTAGAAAATAATAAGGTGATAAGGAGTTGTCAAGTACAAAACATGTCAAATCAACTTGATCTCCTTTGATAGGATTACTGCCCTAGTGTATGGGGGGAAGCAGTAGATGTGATATACCTTGATTTTAGTAAGGTTTATTAAACACTTCTGCATGACATTCTCATAAGCAAACTAGGGAAGTGTAATCTAGATGAATTTATAAGAAGGTGGGTGCATAGCTGCTTGAAAGGGAGTATTCAAAGAATAGTTATCAATGAATTACTGTCAGATAGGGAGGGTGTATCTAATGGGGTGCTGCAGCAGTCAGTCTGAGTTAATATTATTCAACATTGTCATTAATTACTTGGATAAAGAATTAGAGAGTATGCATGTAAAGTTTGCAGATGACACGAACCTGGGAGGAGTTGCAAGCTCTCTGGAGGATAGGTTTAAAATTCAAAATGACCTTGAGAAATTAGAGAATTGGTCTGAATTGAATGAGATGAAATTTAATAAAGACAAGTGCAGAGTACTTCCTAGGGATGAAAAATCAAATGCCCGAAATGGGGAATAGTGGTCTGGATGATAGTACTGTTGAAAAGGATTTGAGGGTTAGAGTGTATCACAAACTAAAAACTAATCAACAGTGTAATACAGCTGAAAAAAAAAAAAAAGCTAATATGAGGAGGTAATTGTATTTCTTTAATCAGCGCTAATGAGGCCCCAGCTGAATTACTGTGTCCAGTTTGGGGCACTACAGTTCAGAAAGGATATGGATAAGCTGGAAAAAGTCCAGAGAAGAACAACAAAAGGGATAAAAAGTTTAGAAAATGTGACCTATGAGGAAAGGTTAAATAAAAAAACTGGCATGCTCACTCTTAAGAAAAGAAGAATGAGGGGTGACCTGGTAAAACCTCCAGTCATATTAAGGGCTGTTATGAACAGGATGATGATGAATTACTCTGCATGGCCACTGAAAGTAGGACAAAAAGTATTGGACTTAATCTCCAGCAAAAGAGATTTCGGTTAGGTATTATGAAAAGCTTTCTAAGTACAAGGGTAATTAAGCTCTGGAATAGGCTTCCAACAGAGATTGTAAAGTCCCCATCACTGGAAACTTTTAAAAACAAATTGGACAAACACCTATCAAGGATGGTCTAGGTTTATGTGATCCTGCCACAGCACAAGGGACTGGACTTGAGGATTTCTCAAGGTACCTTCCAGCCTTACATTTCTATAATTCTTTGCTTCTGTGAATGTTAAAATTCCTTTAAAAATTATTGTTAGTGTAGGAATAAGATCCCCACCTCTGTTTTCATGTTCTGTTGTCAGGTGGCATGGATTGTGTCATGCACAGCCTGAGCATTGTGTTTGAGATTTCATGGACGCTAAACTGACAGCTTATTACTCTGAATTCCCAAGGGCCAGAGATCAGAATTTTTCAGTCTGTCACCTTTGGAATTTGCTCCCTTTGGGCATTTGGGCAAGGCTTTTAGAGCAGTCCACAGGGAAAGAAGCAAAGTACATTTATATGCTTGAGGTTCTGGTTTATTGTTTGGGGGCTGGGCAGTAGCAGTAGTAGTAGTTTTTTATTTACATTTGTATAGGTTATGTACACAGTTACATTTATTAACTTTTTAAAGTAACACCTACTTGTTAAGGCAGAAAGTTCTGTAACAAATCAATAAGTAAATGGAACATATTAATAGAATAAAATTAGTCTTTTAATAAAATTTCATGACTGAGCAGGAATTAGAAAAGGAAGTTACTAGTAACTGAAGTTCTTCAAAACAAACAAGGAGTCCTGTGGCACTTAAAGACTAACAAATGTATTTATTGCATGAGCTTTCTTGGGAGAAAAATCCCACTTCAACAGGTGCTTTTAAGATGGGGGAGCTCCCACGAAAGCTCATGCAATAAATACATTTTTTAGTCTTTAAGTGCCACAGGATTCCTTGTTTGTTTTACTGAACTAGACTGATAAGCAGGAGCATCGCTGCCCCAGGAAAGGACCCAGGGCACCGGCCCAGGCCCCGCCCCCACCCGCAGGCCCTGCCCCCTGGCCAGGGACAGGGCCGGGAGTGGCCACAGGCAGCTGGGCCCTGGATCCCTGGCCAGGGCCAGGGCTGGGAATGGCCGCGGAGGCCATGGACGGCTGGGCCCAGGATCCTTTGCCGGGGCCGGGAGTGGCCGCAGCAGCCATAGGCAGCTGGGCCCTGGATCTCTGGCCCCATCGGGCCGGAGACTGGGAGGGGCGGGACCCAGGGCACTGGCACTGGGATTTGGGGCATGGACTCCATGTGCCCAGTGTCATGCTAGGCCTGAAAAGGCCAAGCCATCTTTGTAAAATACATGACCTAAGTCTAACCTTTGAAGACATATTATATGGAAATGCAATGTATGAGTAGACTAGGGCTTTGATATGCATTTGTATTCTTAGTGGTTTCTTGATGATATTTAGAGGTATCCTGTTAGAGGTTAGCAAGGTGAATGAAGTGCTTCTCTATCTGTTACCATTGTTCTATTGGAAGGGGTCAAGAGGGAACATCAACATCTAAAGGGACCTTTGATGTACCAATGTAAACTGTCTGTTAATGGCGCTAATGCAGTTAATTACCTGGGGTGCCCAGGAGGTGAAGGTTTTCCTTCAGAGGACAATATGTATTCCTATGCTCCACTTAAGAATGTACCTGGGAACTGTCATCAAAGCCCACATTAAGAATTGACCTGCAAATGCCCACCTTGCTAGATGCAACTATAAAAGGACATTGGGAACCAAATTCCTTGGTCTCACATCTGTCCAAGCTTCTCAGGGAAAGTTCGGGCCGCAGGATTGAGATCCCAGCCAACACTGGCCTGGAAACTCCCCTGCTAATTCTCATGGGGGAGAATTAGAACAAACTCTACACTTGGATTATTTGGTCTCTATTCCTATAAACTGGATTACTAACAACTGAAGCTGTGAAACAAAGATTTATCTTCTTTGGACTCTAAATCATTTGTGTGTATGTGATTCACTTTGACCCAATAACGTCCCTCATTTTGTTTTTTTTCTTTTTATATTAAACCTTTAGTTGTAGTTACTAAAGGATTGGCTGGCAGGGTGTTATTTTGGGTAAGATTCAAGCCTATATTGTTCTGTGTAATGTGGCTGACCCCTTGGGGTCAGAAGAACCTATTTCTTTAACAGACCTAGTGGCCGTACTGGGGACCAGTGATTGGAATGCAGTAAAGGGAGCTGGCTATACTATATGGTGGCTTCTTGATATCCATTGTGGGGGATCAGAAGCATTGTTTGTGACTGGTTGAGGGAGTTTATCTCCAGGTAACCCACCAGTGCTGGGTGAATCTGCTCTCCTTTTTGCAGCTTGCCCTGATCTTTGCATATTCAGGTGGTTATCCCAGGAGGCCTCACACCTGGCACCAGTGATGCCCCTGCTGATATGGCTGCCCCTTTGGAACATGAAGTTCTTCAGAGTTCACTCTGCATAGTCACACTCCTGGCATAACTGACCCAGTGCAGCTAGAATTGTCTAGTTAGTAGAAATGCCAGTTAGGGCCAGGCTGCCCTGGCAGTGGCACCTCCAACCGCATAGCATCAATTGTGCGGGTTTGACTGACTGCCTATCAAGACATGCTTAGTCAAACCCAGAGTTAGCAGGGACTCGATTTGTAAAAACTTACCCAGAAAGTAGCATAGAGCGGATTCGATGGGAAGGAATTTCCTGTTGTTGAATCAACGCTGTGGCGATCCTGTGGTGAGTAGGTGTTAGGCAGTCAAAGGGATATATGCAAGGTATTTTAAGTACTTTGCGTATCTCCCTTTGATTGCCACTGAAATCCCCACGCAGTACAGCTAGTCCTCACTTAGTGACCTACTCGTTTAGTGACCCCTCAGAGTTATGACTGGCTCTCTGATGAGTTGGTATTATGGCGATGTACGAGAACTCGCATCAACTCTCTCAGATTACCTATATTTACAGTACACTATGCAAACTAAGTTCAGTACATTAGAGCTTAAAACATTTAAAATATATATGAAAAATGTTATAAATGATGCAAAGGTGACATTAAAACTATCTACCGATGGTTGAAAAACCCACTACCAGTAAAGTACATTATGCCTGAAGTACCGGTAAGGGCTGCTCCTCGTTTAGTGACCAATTCGTTTATCAACCGGGTTTCAGGAACGGAACCCGGTCACTAAGTGAGGACTACCTGTATAGACCAGCCCTCAGAAGCACATTGGTCAGCCCCCTTCCCCTTCTGACCGAGAGTGCACATTGGAGAATACATGCTAAAGGAGAAGAGCAAGTAATGATGCAATCAGGACTTCAAAGAAGCAGGAAAGGTAGGCAGGGAGTGTGAAGATGAAGAATGCATATCAGAGAACTCCATTTATAAGCACTGAATTTCCATTTCTTAGAGTGCCCTCTGCATATTCCACCCATGGGAAAGTTTGGCAACCTGTACCTCAGTGAAGGGGCAGTGTCCTAAATGAACAATGATTTGACATACTGACCATTGGCTGTGGATTCTAAATCTAACACATAGTGACTTGTAAAAGCATGGACTGTTGTCCAGGTAGCCATCTTGCAGGAGAACACAATGAGTTAGCAGTTCATTCATGGTCTCTAAATAATTTGTCAATTCAGAATATTTTCTGTAGTAGGGATCCCCCCTGTTTACCACCAGACTAAATTCAAAATTTCCAAAGGGATAGCCGTGTTAGTCTAGTCCAGCAAAACAAAAAAAACAAACAAGGAGTCGTGTGGCACTTTAAGACTAACATTTAATTTTCGCATGAGCTTTCGTGGGAGAAAATCCCACTTCATCAGATACTTTGAAGATGGGTGAACTTACAGAATGTAATGAAAAGGACACAAGAGGGGCAGACAGTCAGTCTTTTACGGACACATTTTTCCTAGACTGGGGAATGGTTTTCATGTATGTGATTTCCCCCTTCCCTCTAATTCCCGAAGTTCTAAACAAAGTAAAAGAAGACTCTGGCTGGGTGATCTTAATTGTTCCAGCATGGCCAAGATAGCAATGGTACATTGATCGACTTACAGATTAAGGTCAGAAGGGACCAATATGAACAATACTTCATTTATCCAGTGACAATTATAGAATTCTCCCCTAATCAACGGACCTGTTATTGCAGCAACAAGGAAAAATGCTACTCCCAGCTCTCAAGGCTGTACATAGAATGGCGTGGGCAGTAGGTCTATGACTGAAATATAAAGTTCATGCCCCACTGAGGTTCAGCAAATTCTCATTAATGCTAGGATACCCTCTACTAGAAGATGTTATGACTGAAGATGGAAAACATTCACTATACTGGGCAGAAAACAGAAATGTAGATCACATTTCAGTCCCTGTTTGGATGGTCTTAGAACACATTACACCTAAAAACAGTGTGTATCTATTGCAATACACTTAGGCCTGGGTCTATACAGCAGCACTGGGTCAACAAGATATATGCAGTCTACATGCATATCTCCCTTTTGACTGATTTACCCTCTCTTACTGTGGCATCTTCAGTGGGCTGCGCCCATGGCAAATGCTCTCCACTTGATGTGGCATTCCTCTTTTCTGGGGGTTGGGGTTACTGTGTTGAACAGAAAGCACTTCCATGGAGCAGATCTCCACTGGCCGGTCAATTGGTCCTGTCTAAAGGAGAACATCTGCACATTAGGTAGAAAAGATCTTTTGAAGTTTCAAAAAATTCAGCTACACAAATGTATTGGAACTTCGGACAATCAGTTTGGGCCCAAAGCATGTCTCCTGCAGATGTGCAACACAGTTGTCCAGGTTGCCATAGATAACATGGCTCCAGTTTGTTATGTGAACAAACAAGGAAGAACTCATTCAACTCACCTATGCCACAAAATGATAGAACTATGGGATTGGTGCATATATTTCAACGTTTACCTGGTTGGCTAGAAGCTCTCACTCACTTAGTTGGGAGCAGCTTAAATGCTTGAGATTGTGCCTGTACAGCCCAAGAATGGGGGGTTTTCGTAGCAGAGAAGAGTAAGAAAAGCTTCAAAAGTGGGGGATTTGGGATGACACAGCAATACACCAGTCCAGACTGCAGCAGGGGAACATTACAACTATATGAGTAAATTATTAACCAGTTAGGATGCTGTTGCTATGTTATTAATCAGTTGTAAAGTAGCTTGTTAGTCATTTTGTTCTAAGACTATTATAAATGGTAAATGGCTCCTTTAGGTAATGTTGATCACTAATTTAGCTCCGGATCACTGCCCTAGGGGCATGTTTGGCTACATGTTGGCCTTTTTAAATTACTGATGTTGATTTTGTTTGGTCTTCTGGTAAATGTTTGGTAAACAGAGACACGTTCTCCTACAACTGGAATTGATTCTAGCTGTCATACTTACAGGTAGTGGATGGCTATATCCGTATTTATGGATGTATTAAAAATTATTCTTTGAGTGGTGTCCATGTAGATGCTCTACTTGAGGTGTTCAGTGCACCCTCACATCCTGGATCGTGATTTTCACCACCAGTACCCATCTCAGTTGCACATGTGCAGCCCCTTCCTTATGACACCACTGGAGCCTTGAACTGTGCACACACAACCAAACACTGCCTCACTGTCTTCTCAGATGTTTGCACTTTGAGGCAGAGCCTGCAGCAGCTACAAGTATAGCTTATCTTAGTAGTTAGATAGTTTATAGCTAGCATTGGTTTCAGACAGTAATTAGTTACATAGCCTTCCCATATTACCCAGTTAAAAAGGAATTTTTTTCCTTCCCCCTAATACAGTAGAATAGTTCTCTCCCTCAGTCAATTGACCATGGTGCCTGATTCAACAGGCTTCAAGAGATGTACTTCATATAGGGGAGCCATCCCAGCATCAGATGGACACTGTCAGTGTGTCTGATGCCTCAGTGAGGGACATATAACCCAAAAGGGTAACTATTGTAAAACCAAAAGGCTGCAGCCAGAAGAGTCAGGGGTCTCTGACTCAAACTGATCCTAAGGGAGACGTTGTTGGGATCTGTCTCTGACCTTCGCTATGGAACTTCACCTCAATCCACTGAAAAACCACTGCAGAGAAGAGCTTCAGCTTTTCCTTGGAGCCTTTCAAAAAAGAGGAGCCCACCAGCTAAATCAGTGGTGCATAGACTAAGCACTTATGAGGCACCAGGTTATTCTGGTACCACTCAATCAGTGGCACTGAAGGATTCCCAGTGTTTTAGTGTGGAGTTGAGAGCCAAGACCAAAATTATCTCTGCCACCATTGAACCATTGAAACAATCAGCCAGAGATACCTGCTGCAAACTGACACTGAGAAAAGTTAAGGCGCTGACCCTGTGTATAGCATTAATTACCAACATGACACAGACAGCAGTGGCACCGACCACTGCATCAGCAGTATTTCTATCAATGGCACCAACTACAACCATGGCGCCAAGTGAAGACATGGTATGAACTGTGGTAACTGGTCAAAAAAAAAAAGGCAAAATTATTCATCGTCACCGTAGAGATACATCACTGACATCTACAATTCAGTCACCACTGTTTGGCACAGACACTTCTCCTTATATAGCTCCAGATGAAGCCCTTTCTCCAGTACCATTCTCCAGCAGAGACAAGGACAGGGAAGAGGAAAGAGTCTTTTCATCTCAACACTCCTCACTCATAGACCAGCTTCCATCTCTCCAAAACACAGGGCATGCACCAGATACCAGAGACAGACATGGTGTGGACCACTTCGGGTTGGACCACCAACACTATACACTATGTGGTGGCCCAGTTGGGACACATGGTCTGTTTACACAAGTGGTTATAGCAGACCCCTCTGCTCTCATAGAGACAGAATCAGATCTCCTTCTCACTCTACCCCGCCTATTTTGTAGCCACCTCCTGAAACCACAGAGGAAATGTAGGACACAACTGAGCAGCAGACCTCATCAGTAATTCACAACTTTATCATTACCAGACGAAGCAACAATATGATATTTGCCTACAATGGAGGATGATTTCAGGCATTTTCAGGACATGCTGAAAAGATGGGCACAAGACCTCTTAATACTGCTCAAGGAGATCTTGGAAACACACAGGCTCCTCAGAATTCTGCACACTGCTTCTTCATTGAAAATGGTCCCACCTATGGACAAAGCATTGATGAAACCTGCCAACATCATCTGGCAAACTCCAGACACAATTCTGCAACACATAAGAGGGAGGATAAAATATACCTCCCTTCAAAGTGTATGGAGTTTCATTTTACGCGTCCTCTTCATAACTTTGTTGTTATAGAGGCAGCCAGTCAAGGGGTTAAATACCTTCAACATAAGTCCATTCCCTAAGACAAGGAATGGAATTATTTGATCATAAAGTTTATTTATAGGCTATTCTGCAGCTACGTGTAGCCAGTTATGATGCTTTGTTATCAGCTTATAAGCATAAGAACTACACAAGAATAATGGATTTTATTGATGTAATCTCAGAAGAAAGGTGAGAGCAGTTCCGGTCTCTCATTAACAAAGGTCAGGTCATTGCAAGAACTCTTTTATAAGTTTCCTCAGCATCACTGATGCAGAAGCGAGAATGATGGCTACAGTTGTCATAATGCACAAAGCTTCATGGCTCCATTCAACAGCCTTATTGATTTGCAGTCCACTGCAGAAGACCTTTTCTTCAGTAAGACCAAGTTGTTTGCCACAAAGATCAAGGAGGTTCTCCCCACCATGAAATACTCACGGACCTCATTGTGTACACTTGGTGCATACAGTCTTTCAACAAGGAGAAGCCAATTAAGATATCAGCCATACCAACACATACTTTCAATACACTTACCATCAAAGACCACATGTCACAGTCTAAGAGACTTAAGAGAGGCAGCAAAATCAACAATAGTCATCAACATCTGAACTGTCATCTTTCAAATAACAATTTTGAAAGTTTGACAGTCTGGGCAATCTCCTTCATCAATCAGTGCTTAAAACATGAACAATCCAATTTGGTACATTTTGTCTACACCCTTTCCAGCACATCTTGATATCCATTACCTCAGACAAATAGGGTGGGGGAGTCTTGAAGATCATATGATCAGGATACTCCATCTTTTTACTTCCACCCCACTACCCAATCCTCTTCCCTATCCATCTTCAGGGACCCATCTCATGAACACCTTTATAACAAGAAGAAGACCAGTCTTCTAAACTCTGTAGAACATGTTCCACAACAACACAGAGAGAAGGTTGTTTTTTTCTCTCAATACTTTCTAACCTAAAAGAAAAACAGAGGATGGAGACTCATTTTGGACCTTAGATCAAGTTGGTAAAATTACAAGCATTCAGGATGGTCATGTTATCAATGATAATGCCAGCACTGGAACGGGGGAACTGGTTTTTAGCCCTAAAACAGTAAGATGCCTATTTCCATGTCATTATATATCCAGCATACAGACAGTTGCTTGGATTCATGCTGCGAGACAGTCACTACCAGTACAAGGTACTTCCTTTTAGCCTTCTGCTGCACCATGCGTCTTTTCAAAGATGCTCAGTGTGGTGGCAGCATACCTACAAATGCAGGGGATAATAATATTCCCATACTTAGATGACTGCCAGATAAAAGTACACCATCTAATACATGCCAGCCAACAAACAAGATCGTTGCTTCAGGAATTAGGGCTCATGATAAAACAATCAAAAGTCCACTTTGAATCCAATACAACAACTGAAATTTATAGGAGCACACCTAGACTCACCGTCAGCCATAGAATTGCTACTGAAAAAACATTTTCTGCACCATAATAAACTTAATATCACTAATGAGAAACAGCCCAACCTTAACTGCCTCACATGTCTCCAGCTAGTAGGACACATGGCAGTAATTACTTTCATAGTATAATATGTGCACTTACACGTATGCTGCCGAGAGGCATATCTGAGAACTGCCTACAAGCCACACAAGCTTGGACTAAACAGGATACTTGTGATGTCCTGCAGAATCAAAACCACCCTACTACGGTGGATACAATCCACCAGTATGATGACAGGGAT
The DNA here is from genome assembly GCA_007922195.1 of Podocnemis expansa. Lineage (NCBI taxonomy): Eukaryota > Metazoa > Chordata > Testudines > Podocnemididae > Podocnemis > Podocnemis expansa. Next base: position 8,644,903 of record ML682063.1, read on the forward strand.
CCCATTTTCACAAGAACCACCCTCAGTAAGTAGTTATCATTACAGATGCATCCCTAATAGGATGTGGAACACATCTACTAAACTGTACCATACAGAGCAAATAATCAATGATCAAAACATGCCTACATATAAACTCGTTAGAGTTCCACACCGTACACAACACATGCTCCCACTTCCTTCCATTTATGAAGAACAAAGCTATAACAGTCATGACAGATGTCACATGCATGTTCTACATAAACTGACAGGGAGGAGCCGGAGCCCACTCCCTGTGCACTGAGTCATGGAAACTATGGAACTGATGCATCCATCATAATTTCAGTAGATCAGTTGCATATTTAGTGGGATGTCAGAACAAAGCCACAGATACTTTCAGCAGAGTGGACCGATTCAGGAGTGATTGTTCACTTGGCAAAGCAGGGTATATCAGGGTTCAGGAGTGGGACTTGGGGGTCACAGCAGCACACCGGACTGGATCTGGAGAGCAGCCTGTCAGTCGCTTTGCCAAGTGACCACTCGCTCCCGAGTCAGTCCACTCTGGCCTGCGGCGTGTAACCAGTCCCAAGAAGTGGGTGTGTGCCCTCTAGCTACTAGAGGACGGTCCCCCAGCAAGCACCCCTGGTCCCAGTTACCATACCAGGAGTAACTGTCTACAGAGATTGGGGCCCACTCCTAATCACAATACACTCAAGTCCATCCACTTGACAAAGAAATGGATTGTACCCAGCCCTCTTCACTCACATCCTCCAAAGATCACACAGCTTTAGGTAAAGCGAGTACAAGTTTATTGACCAGATTATAATTCTAAGTGAGAATATGGCCAATCATGACAGAATCACAATATAAATTAGTCAGGAGTGACCACAAGGAAATAAAAGGTAAAACACGCATACTAACCCCATCTCTCTATTTAAACTAACCTCATGGTCCAAGTTCATGTTCAAAGTGTTTTGCTGTCAGGTATTTATACAGCCAGTCTCTGCCTGAGACCAGACAGGGCCCACATCTTGCTTAGAGTTGTTTCAAGGTGGAGATATCCAAACCAAAAGCCCTCCAAGAGTCTTTCTTGGTTCCGAAACTTGCTCTGATCCCTCCCTTTCTGGGCAGAGGTGATCTCTTTGTCTCATCTGAGCCAGTGAATTTAATTAGCATATCTTTTTCTCCTCCAGGTGCTTTCTTGCTCACCGCTGTTCTGTCTCTCTCTCAGCCCCCTGAGCCATGTTACATGTCTGTACACATGCTTGAGACTGCAGGAAACATATCATCATAGTAATCATGTAGAATAGGTTATGAGCATCCGTAAAGAAACATTACATGTAACTAGCAACAAATCATACAATCACAATGTACAAGTGAACAGGAAAATCAGATAAATCATAACCCAAGGTGCACAGATGGGCATCCTGTGACACCAGGAAATTCAGGACTAATCTTTGACTGAACATTTTCTTCCATGAAAGTAACATCTGCTTGACACCATTCTGGATCCAGTTTTACCTTCAATTTCTGATCCAGTCCCAAATCTGACACTGAAACCATTGGTGAGACCCATTAAGTAGGAATTTGAAGAAGAGATGGTAGAGATAAGATCTTCTCTGGTGACCCTGTAAGTGTCTGGGGTAGAAGAGGAAGCAAAGTCAGGGAACTTTCTCTGGAATTTCCTTGTCTTTTGGTCTTTTGCATGGAGGAGACTTTCATTTGGATCTCTAGAACGGTGCTGAATCAAGTGAATCTGAGCTGGCACCCCAGACATACACTGTTGGCTCTGTTGATAGAGCCACAGAACATAATCTTAGGCTCATATACTTGGATGTACCTTGAGATTCCAAGTCTTTGAGTTTTGGGTTCACCCCATGCGAGCTCTCTAAGGAGCTGCTGGAGACAGGCTTAATCTTTCTATTCCTTGGAACCAAGGTAGATGTTCCAGGCATGTCCTCTGAATGTTTATGATGCTTGTCTGCATCTGGGATTAGCATAGACTGCACCACAGTTGAGGTTAGTTCCAAGGGCCTCACAACTGGGACCTCAGCTGAGTTGGAACCAGAGCCTGACACCAAAGCCGAAGCTCTTGTCACAGATTCAGATAATTTCTTGGATCCAAAAGCAGATGGAGCTGACTCTGGTCTCCTACTTTTACAACTTCCTTTGAGCTTTCAAATCCAACAGACTTACCAGGGGTGCCTCTTCAAATGGCGGGGGTGTGCAGGGGGGAAGCAGTGAGAACTTTAACTGTGATTGCAGAAGCTATTTATGCACCTGAAAATTCTAGGATTTTGTTTTCTCCCAGATAATTTAGGAATTATCTGTCATGAGCTCCGTATTTAATTCCTATATAAAGAAAGAAAATTAAATGAGTACTAGATCCCCTCACTTCTAATACCAACCCATTCTGACATATTGTGTCAAGTCACTTAAGGGACACTGAATAGGTTTAAAATTTTAATGTATATACTTTGCTACAAACTCATGAATGGTACAGCTGAAACCAGTAAAAAAAAAAAATCTGTATTGCTTTTATCATTTAGACTACTTAATTTTTGTAGTTCACCAAGCTTGGAATAGATCATTTAACTTTTGCAGCTATCCAACTAGGGGCAAGGCCATGTGAGTTTATTGGACCTGTCTGGAATTACACAAGGGGTGTTACCATACCACAAATAATAAACTAGAAACTGACTTTAGACAGGAATGAAACTGACACGTTCAGTCTTGCCAACCCTAAATAATCAAATTTCAGGAGTCAGGCTCACCAAAAATCATAAGATTGGCTTTAAAATGGCATGAGATTATGCAGAAATAATATTTGGTGTTCTTTTTATTTGCCTTCTGTTTTTTGAGCCTTTACTGTGCATTGAGGTTACATGTTGAAGCTTTCTTCACAGCCACAAGGGCTAGAAGCTAATATTATACACCAGTGGTTCTCAGCCTATTGCAGGTCACAACATGCTTGGTGGTGTATCGTGACCCTACAGGACACATCTGTCCACCCCACCCCAGCCAAATTCAGCTATCTCCCCAGCTCTCCATGACACACTTACCACTGTGTGGTGACACTGTACTTGAGAACCACTGCTATACAGCACAGATCAAGGACACAATCACAGAGATTGTGAGAAGTTCTACTTACACAGGAAAATCGGATGTTGTCAGAAAGGTTCTTGAAGTCACCTTGACACTCGCATAGGGATTTTTATCTGTTACAAAGACTTGATACAGACTACCCGCCAAGGCGATCTGTGGATTATTTACAGAAACATTCAGTAACAACAGTGATTAAATTCAGTAGCTGCTAGAAGAGGGGTGATGAGTTATAACCTGTGAACAGAACATGGGGTTTTATAAACGTGTTTAAAAACAGTTCTGCCCAGTTCACTTGACAAACCAAATCAGCATTGAACTGTATTTAAAATCAATTCTGCTGTTTGTTACCAGTGTAATAAAACATACATTTAATAGAGTATCATGGACTAACATTTGTGTCCGCATGTCTAGTATTTCTGCTCATAGAAATTCAATTCAAAAAGTGGTTTAATTTAATTTTTTAAAACTTATTGCAGGAGGAAACCTCACAGGAGCTATATTTAACCCAGCATTGGCCTTTTCGTTACATGCAAGTTGTTTCCATGACAAATTCTGGGACTATTCACTAGTGTATTGGATGGCCCCTTCCTTAGGTAAGTGCCGTTATGTTTTTTTGCACTTGGAAAAAATGTATTTTAACAACACGATTCATGGGATGAAATAACAATCCTTTGTTTTCACAGTCTACTAGTTTCTCACTTCAAATAGCTACATTAATGCAATGTTAAGGGTGGAACAAGAATCAACTCAGGACATTTAAAGTTGTGATTCCCAGAGTAATCATAATTTGTCCTTCTTGAAAATATATAGTTTTTAATCAGCAGCCTTCTCGGTTCAAGGGCCACAGATGTTTTTACAAGCCTGAAGGCCACTGCTCTTTACAAACAGGCCCCACCAATCCCCCTCTGCTTGCAGCCAGATAGAAGGAGCCTCCTTGCTGGTCTCTCATCTCCCTAGCTGCAGCAGGGAAACTACAGGCGTCCTGTAGCCCCCCCCAAAATATGTTCCACCTTGGGCCCTAGACAGTGGGTCCCTTCTGTATCCAGGCGTGTGGAAGATCAGTGCTCCTCTCCCTCTGGCTACAGCAGGGACCCCAGCACTTCAGGACACAGGTGGAGCCCTTCGCTGCTACAGCCAGAGACAGGAGCACTGACCTCCTGTCTCCTTGGCTGCAGCAGGGAGCCGGTGTCCGTCTTCTAGCCCTGTGAGAGTGCACTCTGCCTGGGTCCTGAGGCAGTGGCTCCCTTCAGCAGCCAACAGAAGCGGAGCCGCAGGCCCCTTCCAAAGCCCGTGTGGGACACTTTGCCCCTGAGGTACAGGTTGGGAACCACTGGACTAGATGACCATATTGGTCCTTCCCGACCTTAAAATGAACAAATCTATGTCATTTTTAAGAATAAAATGAGGCTATAAAAAAAGCAACTTAGAAAAACTGCACAAAATAATGCCTCATTTTTAAAAAGCTCTATTAATTTACCTTACTTCTGTAGTAAGGTCTCACCTCACCCATGTATCGAGTGGGGCTATGTCTACACCGGCAAATTAGTCTGGACTCATTTAACCCATGGCACACTAGGCTTTCCCTAGTTCAAACTAAGGAAAGCTTAGTTCAGACTTGTAAATACCAGCACTTAGTCCAGACTAGGCATGAAGTGGACTGGGACTAAGGCTTAGTTTGAATTTAAGAAGTCTGAACTAAGCCAGTTAGTTTGAACTAACTGCGTTCTAGTTCAAACTAAGCGTTGGTTTGAACTAGTAGGCTTGCGGTTAGTTCAAACTAACCTGGAACGACTTAGTTTGGACCAGCAAGTCCAAACTAATTTTGTCTGATGCAGACATAGTCTGTGACATCAGCAGCTTCAAAGAGAAGCTGGTAAGTCAAGTATAAAGAACTGAGAAAGGGATGTGTGATGGCAGAGTAAAATATCATGAAGTCAAGTGTGTTGAAGGCCCCTAAGGCTAGCTTTGTTACTTAGATCAGCTGGCACATAATTTTAGAGTTTTTGGATTTTTTTTTTTTTAATTTTCTATTTTCAAGTCAGTAAAATAATATATGTTCTATTTGGCTTTTAAAAGTGTATTTTTTTGCACATAATCTGTTTTCAATCATCTATTCATAGGGTAAAAAATTTGACTGGAAACTAATTAAAAGTTGTGATCTTATTCAGTGTCGTCGCTGGTGCAGGGCAAGGGGTGGGGGTGGGGGGCCACGTGCCCCGAGTCCCAGCGCCAGTGACCCAAGTGCCCTGTGGCGGCAGTCCAAGCCGGGGATCCGGGGACCCAGGCCCAGCCCTGGCCAGGGATCCAGGACCAGGCTCATGGCTGGTGACAGCAGGAACCTGATCTGGGCCCTGAGATGGGACTGGGCCTGGACCCCAAATCGGGCCCAGGGGATAAACCACCCTCCCCCGGGGCCCCTGGTATTTTTCGGGGCAGTGTCGCTCCTGATCGTATACAAGTTCTGCAAGATTTCTCTTTGCAGGGGAAAACATGTTTTCTGTGATTCTTTGCCAGGTGTTGAATTTGCATGTTCCTTTCTACAAGGAATTGCTTTTTTCCAGCAATCTCCATTGTACGTTAGACTCTCAAAGTTATTTTAAAAACACTTACTTTACATAGTACCAGACTGTATTTTCTTCACATGAATGAATTTAAATGCCTTTTTGTATTTTGTCCTATCAGGTACAGTACTTGTGGCCATTTTGTGGAGTGAAATCCTTCCTCTGATATTCTGAGATTTTAAAATGGTGAACTCTAGAAAATTTGTTAAAAAAAAGACTCCTAAAAATGAAACTGAATTGAAGCAGCAGAGAAAATAGAGGGAGGACACCCGGATACCAGGCATTCAGAACACCAGTTTTCTTACAGGTTTCCAGATGAGTTTATGTTTTGAAATATAGTCTTAGAATTTTAAAGCAGAACTTAATTATAAGAACAAATTGGGCTGTTTGAGAACAAGGATGAAACTGTTTATTGCACATTTCTCAGATAAGCTGTGCATATGAAGAAATGCACTGTTGCAAAATGAATTTGTCATTGTTTGCCACAAAATGCCACTCACTGATTTTTCTTCCAAACCTACATAAAATGTCAATTGCATTTCAGCCTCTTCAGATCACTTGTGTACATCTGCCACTACTAGTGTAATTCTGTCAGACTGCTTTTCATCTATAAAAGCCACGAGAGAGGAGCTGGATTCTGAACATTTCGCTCGTCAGATGATCTCTGTATATTCCCACTTGTGGTATGCGGGATCACTTCAGGGGGATAGAGGGACCTCAATGAACTTGCTAAACAATTCCCAAGCTCAACAGAGGAACCATTTCTTGCCAAGTGTGAACATGAGGGGGTACTATTCTCAAAAAGATAGTAACCTGCCTTCCTCTTGCCAGGAATCTGTCTCCTGCCACTCACTGTAAATTAGTAGTACAGTAGGGCCCAATGCTGCCCTGTAGTAAACTGGCAGAATCAGGCTTATCCTTCAATTTTGTTTGGCCTCTCCTGAGTACCAAGTAATTAATTTTCTTGATCCTCGTTTTCCATGGTTCTAACTTTGCCTAAGGTAGAGTGTTACGAGCATGAGAAAAGTGATAGGAGATGACACTGCAGTCAAATGGCATATCTGAGAGCTTGAATCATTGTGATTCTCTTTCTCTGGGCACATTTAGGCTTTGGTGTTTTCCTTGGAACAGTATTTGTCATGGAGCAGTTACTCTGTCAGACAAAAAAATAACCAGTAGAAAACCTGTGTTGTCTCAGAAAATGTACCCTGCTATACAGCAACATGCACCTTTGCTCGTGGTCAGGGGCGTCACTAGCACCGGGCACACGGGGCTCATGCGCCGAATCCCAGCGCCAGTGCCCCGAGTCCTGGCCCTCAGCCCCCTGCGTCTTCTGGTCTCTGGCGGGAGATTGGGGGCCTGGCCGCCAGTGGTGGCTGCGGTCACTTCCGCCTTGTCCTAGGCCAGGCCACCTGCCGTGGTGGCTGCCACTCTCTGCCCTGTCCCCAGCCAGGGATCTGGGGCCAGGCTTGGAAGAAGCAGGCACCCAAGGCTGGGTCAGCCCGAGTGCAGAATCAGGGCTGGGGGTGTGGCCCGTGGCCAGGGGGCAGCAATGCCCCTGCTCGTGTTGAAGAGCATCCCCAGGCTGTGAGCATTCCACAGCACTTCTTTGCATTCATGAGATTTTTCTCTGTATGCTTTTATAACATTAACACAGAAAACGCCTTGCCCTTCTAAACTGTGCAAAAATAATGTTTTGTTTAAAATTTGAGAGGGGCTAGTTTTGAAAAGGTATAAAGTTAAGTGTTACACATGACAGATACTGACTTGCAGGAATTTCACAAAGCAGTCAGGAGATTTTGCACTATTAGATTACAGTGTAAAACTGTAATCCCACCCAGACTTTTAAAAGCCCCCGGTTGATTATTTGATTGACACCACTGGGTATTTTGCCTGTGGCCAGTCTGGTTGATTTTCAGGGCGAGTAGCATTACCACAGATAAGCACATTTGCCAATTTTGTTATGAATAGAGGTGCAGATGTAAAATGTTGCAAATGACCTCTACTCTTTCAGTATTAGTCTTATCGGAGATAAATCTCCTCTGGATTTAAGATGAGGAGTGGGGTTTCTTCAGAGCCAACCCACGTATTGCTGTTAGCTGGGCCGTCCTTAGGGTAGGGGGAGAGGGGCAGCCACCCAGTGCCCTGTGCTTTGGGCGGCCCTGACTGCTGGCCCCCCCATGCCAGGGACCAGGTGAGCTGGCCAGAAGTGGTGGCCCAGTTCAGCGCTGTTGGTCCGCCCCTGCCAGCCACATGCTGCTTTCGGGTCTGTACCAGAGCAGTGGGGAGGGGGCAGGAGCAACGTTCCCTCTAAGACCCGAATGCAGCTGAGCCACATACGTTGCTCACTGTGCGGTGCCCCCCCCGGCACAGGCCCGATCCTGTCCCCCCCCCCGCTCTCCCCACCATTGAGGAGTGGGAGGGCCGCAGACTACCAGGGCCACAAGCTGTACTGCCCACCTGGCCTCCCAGCAGCAAGCACTGACCAGCCAGCCCAGCCTACTCCGGTCGTGCCTCCCCAAGGGGCGGAGAGGGCCGGCTCTTGAGCTGTGACATGCAGGGTTGGGGCCCTGGAGCAGCCTGCTCCGAAGAGTTTGGGCCACTTTGCCCTTGGCTCCCCAGGCCATGAATCAGGCCCATTCAGGCCGGGGGGAAGGGGGGTGCTGGGGACAAAGTGACCCAAACTCTTCAGAGCGGGCCACTCCAAGGCCCCAGCCCCGCACGCTGCAGCTCAAGAGCCAGCCCTCTGCACCCCTGGGGAGGCGTGGCCAGCCAGAGGTAGGCTGGGTGGGCAAGCGGGTGGAGCAGCCTCTGACCCCAATGATCCATGCCCCCCCCCGAAGTTGGAAGGGGGGATGGGTAGCGCCCTTTACCTGGCTGCCAGAGAGTCTGCACATGCTCAGTGAGAGCTTTACTCAGAGTTTTAAAAACACCCAACTCAGAGGAGCTCTCTGCGCAGGGACTGCAGCTGCCTCCCTCCACCCCCCCACTGCTCCAGAATGGGACAGTCAGTGCAGGGGCCTGCCCCTCCCCTGGGGCATCCCACCCCCCCAGTTCTTTGGGGGGTTAGTGGGGCCCCCGCACCTGGCTGTTAGTAAGATGTAAAGCTGAAAAATAAATGTCACCACCTCAACATACACAGTCTGCGTTGGTGCAGGTCTGGAAACACTGCAAGTTTCTGATTTCTCTCTCTCTCAGCAGACATGATGTAGTTAGGATCAGTCAGAGGGACATTAGAATTTTTTTTTCCTTTTACACACTGCTGCTAAGGATTTCCTGAATCTTTAAGATAACTGACAAGAGGTGACGCACCATCAATGCATTTTAAACAAGCAAAAAATAGTGAGAAGACTTTTGAAGCTGAACTAGGAGCTGCAACGTAGACTCAAGTTTAGGTTTTAGCAAATTATCAGTGTTGACCTAATAACCTCGCTGTTTTCAGATTATTGCTCCCTAGTTATTTTTCTTGGAAGTTTTTAAATCTGACCTTCGGTAAAGTGAAACTGCCACTTAATACCTTCCTATATACATTTAAAAAAAATAAAAAAAACCCTATTAAGACAAAGATTACTTAAGGGGTGATGCATCAAAGACTTATCAATATTTCTGAAATATAAAACTATACATGAATAAAATCTGCCTTCGAAGCATTGAAATAGAAATTCCTGGCCTTGATTATGCCTCAGGTCTCATTTTGCTGTAAGAACAGATCAAATTAAGTTTTGCACTATGAAAGTATTTGATACTGAATAAACTGAGCCTTACTGAATAGATGTTTCTCTTAATCTCATTTTTGCAAGTGTTCAGAGATAAATTCTATATTGTTAATGCCTTCCTCAGATAATTTGTTTTAAATCTAGTGTTTTGTTTGCAATAAAAATCTTTGATTGTATATTTCTTTCATGCACTTTAGACACTTCTGTTTAGAGCTCACTATGAGGTGAAATGAGGGACTGCTAACGTAGCTGGCCAAGCTTTCATACAGTAGGAGTTCAGCACACCAACATTCACTTCTGTATTTCTGTGTTCAGCGCTTAAACAAAAAAACTGAGCTTGCTGCTTTCAAATACTGGGGTGAGGACTGGGTTGGTCACTTTGTAAGAAGCAATCCCAGTAAAGCATGCTCGGTCCACACAGAGTTTGCGCTTGATCTCATTTTATGTTTCAGGCTTATTTTATCCATTGTCTATTGCAAATGTTTCCCTGGGCGTTCCCCCACACTGTAGTCCAATTCCTGACATGTGCGACAGGACCCAGCATTATCTTCTAGACCACCTCTGACAGATGTTTGTCTAACCCTCTCTTAAAAATCGCATGATGGAAATTCTACAGCCTCTGTAGGCAATTTACATCAGTGCTTAACTAGCCTTTAACAGTGAGGAAGTTTTTCCTAATGTCCAGCCTAATCACCCTTACTGCAATTTAAGCTCATCGCATCTTCTCCTGTTCCCAGGGGTTAAAAAGAACAATTTTTCTCCCTCCTCCTTGAACAATCTTTGATGTATTTAAAAACTTATGTCCCTCCCCTCAGCCTGCTCTTCTTCAAACTAAAGAAACCCAATTTTTTTTTCCAATCTTCCCTCAGAGATGGTGTTTTCTAGACCTTTAATCATTTTTGTTGCTCTTCTCTGGACTCTCTTCAGTTTGTCCACATCTGGGTGCCACATTTCAAGAAAGAACTGGACACAATACTTCAGCCAAAGCCTAATCAGCACAGAGTAGAGTTGAAGAATTACTTTGTCTTGCTTACAACACTCCTGCTACTACACCCCAGAATGAAGTTTACTGTTTTTTTTGTTTTTTTTTGCAACAGCATTACATAGTTCAATTATATTTAGCTTATGATCAACTATGATCTCACATCTTCTTCTGCAGTACTCCTTCCTAGGCAGTCATTGCCCATTTTGTATGTGTGCCATGGATTATTCCTTCCTATGTGGTGTACTGTGCATTTATCTTACTGAATTTCATTCTATTTTACATCAGACCATTTCTCCAGTTTGTCCAGATCATTTTGAATTTTAATCCACTTGCAACCCCTCCCAGCTTGGTACCATCTGCAAACTTTGTAAGTGTGCTCTCTCTAGGTATGTCTATACTAGGGGCTTAAGCTGACTTTATTGTCAGCAATGCAATGTGCCCCTTAAAGTTGACTTAGTGCAATAGAGCCTTTTAAGTTGACTTCGTAAAGTTGACTTAAGCCAGGGGAGGCATTTAAAGTCAACTTAATAAAGTCAACTTTAAGTGGGTCCCCTGCTTAAGTTGACTTCATGAAGTCAACTTAAACAAATGGGGCCTCACTGAGTCAACTTAATAAAGTCAATTTTAATTGGACCATATTAAGTCAACTTAACTGAGCCGTGTGGTGTAGACATAGCCTATGCTGCTATGTAACTCAGTAATGAAGATGCTGAAGAGAACCAGACCTAGAACTGATCCTTGCACCACCCCACTTCAAATGCCCTTACAACTTGACTATGAACCATTGCTCCTTGGGAACAGTTTTCAATCCACTTATAGTAGCTCCATTCAGGTTATATTTCCCTAGTTATTTATGAAAAGGTCATCAAGACAATATCAAAGCCTTACTAATGTCAAGATACACCATTTTTGTCACTTCCTGCCATTCCCAAAGCTTGTTACTCTATCAAAGAAAGCTGTCAGGTTGGTTTGACATAATTTGCTCACGACAAATCCATGCTGACTGTTAACACCTTATTATTCTGTAGGTGTTTGTAAATTGATTGCTTAATTATCTGCTCCTTCATTTTTCCAGGCACTGACATTAAGCTGACTAGTCTATAACTCTTCAGCTTCTCCTTATTTCCCTTTTTATAGATGGGCACTATATCTGCATTTCCAGTCCTCTGGAATCGTTTGTCTTCTATGACTAGTCGCTAATGGTTTAGATATTTCCTCGATCAACTCCTTGAGTATTTTAGGAGTTATTGCGTCAGGCCCTGATGACTTTTAGATAGGTAACTTGTTTAAGTAATTTTTACCTTGTCCTTTCCCTGTTTCATCTTGATTCTCATTTTTCACTGGCACTCACTATGCTGGATGTCCAATCTCTCCCATCCTTTTTGGTCCAAATTGAAACAAAAGTGTCATTTAGCAGTTCTGCTGTTTCCACATGTCTGGCCAGAAGATGGTGGCCACAGTCTCAGCAATGATGTCAATAACACACTAATTTAGAGCAGTTCACCATCCTAGCCACCTGGTGATCTCTAAACCAGGCAGAACAAACTTGCACAGCAGACAGCATCAGGAGTACTGTGAGAATTAATGCACAGAAAGTTTAACACCCCCCCACCCATCATTATATAAAAAAGCTGATTATAGAGACTGAACATTGATAGCACAGCCCCAGTGCAAAACTGACCAGAGAAGTGGGAACTGGCTAAACTTGCAATTTAACAGTGTTCAACAGCAGATAAATTTTATAGGGAGATCACAGTGATTGAAGGGGCAACAAAGACAGAAGCAGAGGAAAGTTACAAAAGCGCAGTAGCAACTACATTGTTTGTCAGAGCCCATCCCTTTATTGACATGTGGTACCCTATTTCCTTTTCTCCAGTCTCCCTTGCCTTTCTGTTTCTCCATGAACCACCACATCATTTTTTAGTTTTAAAAGCATTTTAGCCAATATCCTTTACAGCACGTGATGTGTATAAAATCTAATCTATGCAACTGGACTATTTTCAGATACTTGCTGAGATACGGTCCTCACTGTTTTTCAACTGTGCCACAGTTTCTGTCTTGACAGGCTAAAAAAGCATCAGTCATTTTAAAATCATCCTCAAAGGTTCTTGTTGTACATGGCACATTATTTCTAATAATACTGTTAGATAACCATTCATTTTGCTGAAGAATTGTTAAGAACGCCCTGCAAAGAGCATTTCATGCATGTCATGTACGTTGTAGCAGGGGTTCAGCCACCCACCCTATCCTGGTATTCCACAGTAAGCAAATCATCCAGAGAGGGCAGAACCTGTTCAAACAGAATTCTCCTCAGTCACTGTGTGAAATTGTTGTAAGTGTCATGAATTCTAAGTGAGTTTTAACAAGGGAATGGCTGTGATTGAAGCAAGATTCTTGGGTTGACTTCAGGAGAACAGACTGAAGTGAACAGAGCTGTACTTCAGACACACACACTTCAGTTAAGTGAATATAGAGATGAGAGGCCACACGTGGTAGGAAAACATCTCCAAACAAATCAGAGTGCACAGTGGAGCGAGATGAAAGGCAGTGTCAGCAGATACATGCATTTGTCTTGGAAACCAGAATCTCCTAAAGCCAGGGCAAGTCCTGGTGAAGTTGCTCTACGTTAGCTCAGTACAGTCCATGTTCCGGAGGTCTGCAGCACCGCTGTTACAATAGTGCAGAAATCCCACCTGTAGACAAGCCTTAAAATGGAGTCAAGGAAAACACCCCCCTTTAAGGGATGCCCTGAAGTAACCCCCCCATCCCCAGCCCCCAATCTATCCTTCCAAACAAAACACAAATGAGCTGCTCAAGCAGAGCCCTGAGCAAACGAGTCTTCCGAAGAAAATGACTGTAGGCAGCAACACGAGACTGAGATACAAAAGTCTAAGTTTATTTAAGAATTTTGTTAATTATTACAAAGACACAAAACAAGTCTCATTAGCAGGATTTCACTCCATCCTCTTCCCTGATCAAACTCTGTGAGTTAAAAAATGATCAACAAGACCAGAATGGACAGAGTGAGTTACTCGGGAGGGCTAAACGTTTAGTTAGCTTTGCATCCTCAGCTCATCTTCTCTTTACCAAACTATTTTAATATTCCTGTTTCTATCACACATGGCTGACTCAATGGATAAACAGGTACAAAAATATGGACAAATTCTAGGTCAGCCTAGAACTGTGCTCTAATTACAATTTTCTCTCTTACAACAAGCCATGATGAGTCCCAGTCAGGTGTTAGACACAAGGTGTTATTGTTTTTATCTTTTAAACAAAAATCCCAGTGGTCACAAATGTCAAGCCCTGTTTTAAGCACATCTATAAAAGCATTTACAGACCTAGATGTCCATGCTTAGGTCATTAATAGAGAAGTCAAAGATTAATTCCCAACAGTCACTGCAACACCTTCAGTTTTACGGCTTATTCTGGAAGTGCCACAAGAGGAATCTGAAAGATACAAGACGGGGGGTTTAGGTAACTGGTGTGAAAGAAATTAGTGGTTTTTACAAAGCATCAGCATGGGATAAAGAGTCACTCTGAACATCTCATGGGCCATTTTCTGAAGGGCTGAGCTCTGCAGCTCACATGGATGTCACCAAGATTTTTGAATGCTCAGCAGGTCTGGAAATCAGGCCCCATACATGTACTACTGCTTTAAAATCAACACCACAGTATGTGTACATGGGGACGCGGGGACTTCAACAGCTGCCACTTAAATACATACAAAATTGTTTGAACCAAATGTGAACTCTCCAAGGGGCATAGATAAAAAACTGCTCTTGACAAGACTTAAGTTCAAGTTTCACACTTTCATCATCAGCAGGTCTCCAAGAGCTTCATCAAGCCACTCTCACATCTCATTTGAGTAATGAACAGTGACATACAATGTTAGTTTCACATGAGGCTGTCACTTCAGAGGCATAGTGCTTTACTGCTCTCTAAAGGGTCACTGGGACGTGATGTTCCTGCAGATTGTTTGCTCCATCTGCTTGCAGTGTTAATGAAAAGAAAAAGCATTAAACCTAAAATGATTTGCTCCAGAGTGCACTAGGAACATCTCAGTCAAGTTCCTCTTCATTACAGTAAGCTACATACCATAAACTTGTTAGCACAGTGATTAGCAGAGACAAAGAAGAGCTGTTTGTTTTTCACATGGATTCCCCGATTATTCAGGAGTTACTTTGTATCGTCTTGTGTTCTGAACCCAGTTAAAATTACATCAGCACAACCAGCCTTGTGGCCCGTTCATTACAGGGCTTTTCAGACCAAAGGCTCACCAAGCGCTTTATGAAGCAATGTCATACTCAGTTAGTACTACACACGCAGATCGCTTTATCCACCTCAGACAGGGAGTGGCTGGCTAACTGCACAGCAACACAGCACAGGACAGAAGGTGAAAACCAGCATAGCCAACTCACTCGGGCACAATATTCTGGGACATGGAACGTATGGGACTCAGCCTCTTCTGACTTCACCCCTTTCCAGGGCTGTTTGTTTACACAGCCCCTACTCCACGGTTGTAGCTGAGGGCTCATCTTCACAGAGCAATAATGCAGATTATGGGGTGGGGGGTGATTTCTAAACCACAGGAACTACTGCACGTTAATTGGTACATGTAAACTCAAAAGTCCCTGGGGTGATTTTGTGTAGTTTTGTTTCAAACAGCAATACTTGTGTATACAAAGAGAAGCTCCTCCCAACACCCACCCTGCAATTCTTGGACATTTACACAGAACTTTACTGCCCTCTCCCCCCAAAACCCCCATACCACCATTTCCTAGGTGCCCTTAGATGCCGCTCTACTGACCCAGCTCAGTGTACGATGGCACCGTTTGATGGTGATGTTACTACCAAAAGCAGCATGGCTGCAGTGATATCACCACCACAAAGGAAACCAGCCTTCAGCTGGATTCTTGATCCATGAGCCAACAGCCACTGGAGTGAATGCCCAGCTCTAAGGACTCCATGGGTATCCCAGACACAGCAAGGAGGAGTAACTAAAACCTTGATTCTACCTGTAATAGCCCCGCTTTGTACCACTTCCTGCTCCAAGCTGGTGGCAGGGCCCTGCTACATATTTCTGAGCTGCAGAGTGAGGGAGGCAGGGCCTGAGTCCCCACAGCAAAGGAGAAAGATGAAAGCTTCCTGTGGGCCAGTCCTCCTCCCAGGATCACTCTGAGTGGGGGACACTCAAGAGGCCCCCAGATGGCAGGGAGAAATGGGGTTTTCTGAGGTGCTGAGTCAAATGTAGCAGCAACAGGACACAGGAAAGACAAGCAGCAGAGGAGGCCAGAGGGAAAGCCAGACATCTATTGACTGTCCCACTCATCAGCATCCCAGAGTGATTCCCAGCCCTCCTCTGCAATCTGCCTGCCTCTTCCTACACTTGTTAGCTATTAATTTTTATTCATTCTCAGCTGTCCTTTTTCAGCCTCTTTCCTGACCTCTTTTGCATTAACTTGCTCCAAGTTTTGTTGTGCCCCTCCTTTTTCCCCATTCCTCAGGTGGCGGCTCACTGCTTAGAGGGAGATTGTCTAGAGGTGGCTTCTGAAGGCAGGGTTTTGTGCTCTCCTGAGCTGAGCAGAGCAGCTAACGCCCATGCACGGCTACCAACATACATAAGCTGTTCCTGTGGCTGGCTACACAATGGCTGCGGCGGAAGCAGGAAGGCAGGCAACAATCCCATGTTTATTCACAGAACCTGTGACTGTAGGTAGCTAGGGCTACATGGCCAAGGTACCACATTTTGATTTATCCTGTTTTTATTCACAGAACTCTCAAGGGTTTCCACAGTAATTTAACACAGAGGCCTGTGGATAATTCTCAAGTCATCACACCACAAAAGCACAAGGCTCGGCAGGACCGAAAAGCCTCTCACGAATGTTGAAAAAATGAAAGTTTTAAGCTTACGGCGGTGTACGTCCTCTTCAGTGATCAACTTCTGCATCTTCAAACTGCCCGGCAACCACCGGTGCTGCATCCACCTCCATCCCATCTGAAAACAAAGCCAGGGCAATAAAACACTGCAGCACTCTCAAGCTGAACACACTAGGACATAAAGAGGAGCCAGTGCCCTCTGTTGGCAAGAGATGAGTGGTGCAGTGGATACGAATGTGACAACTCTAAGCAAGTTGAACACAGCAACTCCCAGTTATTTCACCTACTCTTAGCAATATCCCTTTTTAAAACATCACACAATACTAAATCATTTCATGTCATAAAGTGATGAAGGATGCTCAGCTGCAGTATCTTTTACTCTCCTTTTTTTCTAAAAACAAAGAGCCCTTATTTGATTCATGGATTTGCACATTAGGCCCACACACTGGAGATGAACACAAGATTAGAAAGTATTAACACTGCAGGTGTTTTCAGTCTCAAATAAAATCAACCCAGAGCCTGTTCTGAGAATTTTTAACCATTCTCCATCTTCCATGAAAAAAGTCGTCACATTGGGCAAAGTCAGGATTTGTCCCTTTACCTGTAGCGAGTCAAGAAATCTCAGAATAATTCTGAAGATCAGCAGCAAAGGGTCCATCACTGAACTAGGCAAAACCAAACCCTTTAAGAGCAGAGAGCACCAGGCAGGAAGATCCAGGAAGACTACTAAACTTGCTAAGAACAAGTCTAAGCTGTGTGACACACTGTCCATTTTATCCCCAACCTCCAGAACTTTGTGGTCAAAATCCAGGCTGAACTTTGAGATGAAGGGACATTTCACAAAAGCAAATGAGATTATATAAAAAGAAATTTATATCTGTGTCATTTAATCCACACATTTGTGGCACCCCCCCCAAAGGTAAAGAAAATGCAGTTAAAGCTAAAACACCTCACTCAACTGTGTCAATTACTGCACCATAAAACATACATGTAGTCACTCTAGTGACTATCTGTAAAAAGGATGTGTTAAGGACAAAACTTCACAAAATGTTTTAAAAAAGATGCTCACAGTTACATAGTTTCAGTAAATATTTAGAAACTCTAAAAATCTTACCTGAACCTTTATTCAGCCACATCCACATTTTTGAGCCAGGGGAAATCAAGAGGTGCTACTCTTTTAATTAAATGGCCTACAACTTAACAGTGCAAAGCTGCCCTCCCCCCCATTTTTTAAACATTTGTTCTAATATTTGTCTACAGGCTTGGCAGAGCGAGCCTGAGACATAAGGCCTGGTATAAGAGGCTGGCTCTGTGGCCTGTAGCCTGGATTAAAAGAGTCAGGCTCAGCTGACATAAAGCCAAATTACCGAGTCAGACTATGAGTGAAAGTCGGGCTCTGTTACAAAACAAGTCCATTTGCAAGTCCACAGAACTTGGTGAAACCCTTCCAAAGTCATGACATGTCAGTAGCCCTCCCAACGGTACGCAACACAGGACCCAGACACGCAGGATCCCCCCCACCGCTAAGGGTTACCTGCGCCACTGGCACTTTCAGCAACACCCACCCCCCAAAAGAAAGCTGCTGCCACAAGAACTTTCAGTGGTGTGGGGCGTAAGAAGGAAGGCCCACCACTGTGAAAATATTGCCACCGCCAGCAATTTCAGCAGCATGGACCCCGCACATCAGCCACCACTGGAAGAAATCCTGACAAAGGTTTCATTTGGCAGCAGGGAGAGCAGCTTTCAGCAGCAGACTTGCTTACAGTGACACTCAGCCACCATGTCACAGTACACTTTGGTGTCACAACACAACAGTTGAGACACCACATGCTTTTTCTTAATGTTTCAAATAACAGCGTTACGCTCTTTATAGCCGGAAACCTTTTCCCAACACAGATCAGCAACGGTAACATTGTTCACAAGCCAATTTCACCATTGTTGCCGTCACATCCAGCTGCACGCAGCAAGGGTCAAGGACTCTCACTATCTGTCATTTGGTGGAAAGGGGGCACGTCTTACCTTCAAATTCTCTCACTGAATCTTCTGTTCGCACTCCAGCCATGTTGTACTGACTGCTCACGGACTGGGCTAACATGCCCTCCAGTCGCTCCAAAGTGGCTTGACCCTCTGCCGTTAAGTGTGATAACCCTTCTTCATATGTGTAGAAGGAAGGGATGTCGCCTTGTCCTTGTTCTTCAAAGACAAATTTATATTTAGCAGATAGGAAGTTATCAGGTCAGCTAGTGCCTATAAGATACTGGACTACTTGAAAAATATATTCCCAGACTGGAATCGGATAACATACACTGATTGATTAAGCAGACAGGCTATTTTTAAACCAATCACAAGTCACCATGAAATGAATTCACTAGCAGGGAGAAATCTTTTTGACAGTGAGACAATTTAGAAAGACATATATACACTATCTAAAATGCTTTTCTACAAACAACCTCTTCAATGAACAGCATTTTGCTCTTTCCTTTGTAGATCTCAAAGTGCTTTCAATCAGTGAATTTCTCCTCAATGGCCCTGCAAGACATTACAGCAAATTACACCCTCCTTCATTAAGGTTCATACCAGGTTTCTGTTTAAAGCCTGACTGTTAATTACTCTAAATTCAACACAGTTATTCAGATTGCCTTGAAATTTGCTATGCCTCATGGGAGCACGGGTTTCCACTAGCAGGGCAGATTTGACCAAGATGTCCCCAAGACACAGCATGCTTGACTCCCTAAATAAAAAGCATTTCTTAAAGTTGATAGATCCTGTCAACTACTTTTTGCTTACAGACAGCAATCACTGCACAAGAATCTCAGACAATTAAGTTCATGGAGGTCGCTGTGTTAGTCTCATTCAGCAAAACAAGCAAGGAGTCCTGTGGCACTTTTAAAGACTAACAATTTTGTTTATCGCATGAGCTTTTATGGGTGAATCCCACTTCCTTTTCCCCCTCACGTCTGACAAAGTGGGATTCACCCACAAAATCTCAGAGTCATAGAAACTGGAAGGACGACGACAGCTCAGCGAGTCCAGGACCCTGCACTCTTGCTAGGACCAAGTATCCTCTTATTGCGTGATAAACAGGACTATTAGTCTTTAAAAGCACCACAAGACTCCTTGTTTGTTTTTCAGACCATTAAGGATTACCCTGACAGCTACCAGCCTATTAGGGAATAAAGTTTTATTTACTGTACACAAACATGATATCACCCATAGCCAAACATTTCACAGAATGATCATTCCGTATCTGACCTCTCTGTCTTCCTCCTTCACCTTCAAGAGACAAGCCAGGGAACTTAAAGTCCTAAATCTGCCAGACACTAAACATCATGGTCTTAAGACAGACACTGAATTTATGGCTTCTTACAACAACCTGTACCCTACTAACTCCCTTTCTTTGTCCTATGGCTGCAGGGGTGTTAACAGCTCACTTCCCCATGAACCCTCCTTTAAAATATGCTAAGCTAAACATCTTATTCCACCTTGTATTGAGTTGTTACACTGAGCACCTTTCCCAGACCTTAAGAGCTCTGTGTAGCTGGAAAGCTGGCCTCTGTCACCACCAGAAGTTTGTCCAAATCCTGGTAAAACATACTAACTCATCCCCCTTGTCTCCTTCACCACGTAATGAAAATGTCGAGGCTTTGGTACAGAGACCACTTTCACTGGCCCTGTTAGCACCTACATACTGCATGCTTTGAAAGGTTTGACCACTATTCCCCTTCCTCTAAACATCCAGGGGAAGGAGGGCAGGGGTGTGAGCACTGCAGATCACATGGCAACTGTGTAACCTAGTGCAAGATCAGTCCCTAGCTCCGCTGCTGGCATGCTAGGTGACCTTGGGCCAAGCACATCACTTCCCAGTGCCTCGGTTTCCCAACTATAATATATTGTTTGTTGCAGAAATTGGAAGATATGCAGTGAATGAGGAATAGGGATTTCAGGAAGCGAATGAATGATCTCCTGGTTAAAGAAGATAAATTTTGTCTTGGAGAACTGGATTTTGTCCCAGTCTCTGCTGTGAAGTCTCTATGCGAGTCACAGAAAGTTTTAAGAAGTTTGGTTTAAGTGAAACTTCAGACGGCTAGCACATACAAAGGAGTCAGGAGAAGTATTTCCCACTTTAGAGAGAAGGAAACAGAAGTCAATTGTCCAAGCTCTCCAAGAAAACTGTAGCAAAGCAGACAACAGAAACCCACACACACTCCCTGAAAAGTTCTCGTAATTACCATTTCTGGACCAGATTTCAATTAGAATCATTCACATGCTTCAACTACAGTATTTAGTTAAGTGCTTTGCTGAATGAGGGCCTGTGGCCACTGATTCTTCCACAACATGGTTGGAACCACTGAGCAGTTATTGTCAAGCAGAAGAAGGTTTTACAAAGCACGCTGCAGGTCCTACCTCTGGAAGCAAGAGCCTGAATCAAAGAGGAGTTGTTAGACGGGTCAAGTAGTGAACACTAAAGTGGTGCTATCCAGGGACGTGAAGAGGGCGTGTCAGCTAACAGTCCACTACATTGTGTTAGACAAAGCAGCCAAGCCATAGGGTAGGAACTGAATTCACATTAGCTTGGTGAGTGGGAGGCTGCTCTCAGTCAGAGTTTTGATGCTTTTTAGAATACAAAGATGGGTATTTGCTGAACTCCAGCCAACATTGTGCAGTCCAATTAGTGATTTACTCCTCATTTCTGAGCTTTTATGCCACTAAATACAATATAAAAATTATCTGCATTTTTGAAATGTAGATGAACCAGTAACAGCCAAGGAACTTCTTTTAAAAAAACACAGACAACAGACACAAGGCTTAACCTGCGAATGGCTCTCTAAGAGAGGCTCACGGTACACAGAAGTTAAATGATAGGGTATCACTAACCGTGGGCCTCTACATCATACTCCTCCCCTTCATAATCATTGTCTGAATCTTCATCTTCAGGGTCCGGGTGCAGAGCTTGGCATTCACACATGGCTGAAAACATGGCTTCCACTGGAAAAACAAATCACAAAGAATTCTCCTGTCAAAACTGCTCTGTGGGCAGATTCAAAGCCAGAAGAGACCATGGCGATCACTATGACCGCCGGTATAACACAGACCACACAACTCCCCCAGAATAAATCCTAGAGAAGACCTACATTAGTAAGGATGTGACAAAGATATTTGTTTTAAGCAAACACTAAATGCCTGCCCCTGACAAAGGATGGATAGTAAATACAAGGGAATCTTCTGCATGCTGTCTTTGCAGACACCACAAACATGGCAGTATCCAGCAGTGGTGAGAGGGCAGAACAACAGAACTCCTCCACCCCAATCCACCACGACAGCACTCAGGATGTTCTGGGGCAGGAGATCAGAGACGAGACACACTAAGAATTCTCCTTTACTAAAGCAGCCACTGATTTAAAATTAAAAGTTACACTACATTAAGATTACAAACAAATTAAGTCAATGCTTTGTAGATAACTCCCTTAACAGTTTCTAAGTCAGTTACCATAAGTCATCACAGGATGACAGCTGGAGCTCTGTCATCAATTAAAAACTATCTGAGACACAAAATAGAATGGGAATAAAAAATAACTTTCTACCATGCTGGAAATTTAATAGCAGGATGCTCCCGGAATCCATGCTAGGACTGGGAGTTCATATATTTCTAAATGATCAGAAAGCAGCTAGGGGAGAACAATAAAATTTGCATAAAGCACAAAATTCTCTTTATTGAACACTACAGAGAAATGCCAAAGACACATACCATTGTTCTGCTGCACATATACATTACAGTAACTGTAAACCCAGCAATTACCCAATAAGAAAGCCTGAGTTTCTCCCTTACAGAAAATCTCATCTCAGTTTGCAGCACTAGTCAAAAGAGAAAAACAATGTTGAGACATATGAAAAATGAGAGCAAAAATAATGAAATCTCAGCTCTCCATGGATGAGAGACACTCCCATACACCTGGACTAGTGTGGTCAGGTCTGGTCACTGTATCTCAGAAGAGAGAGTGAAACTTGAACAGGTTCAGAAATAGGCAATGCAAGCTGTTAGAGGGTATGGAGGAACCACCATATGAGGAGAGATTAAACTAACAGTGCTTTTAGAACACATTTGCTACACAAGTAAACTGGCATTTTATATGAATTAGGAGTTGCAGACATAATCTGAGCAAACAAGGAGCCTGGGTGGCACTTAAAAGACTAAACAAACTTATCGTATGAGCTTTCTTGGGAGAAAATCATCTCATGAACCGGATTTTCTCCCATAAAAGCTCATGCAATAAGAAAATTTGTTAGTCTTTAAAGTGCCACCAGACCCCTTGTTTGTTTTGCTGAACCAGACTGACACGGCTACCCCTTTGGCACTAGACACAATCTCAGAAATATTATTGAGCAGATACAGTTTGGGTATTCTTAGAAATGTTATTCAGCTGCACACAGCATTAGCATTTTTAATGAAAACTGTCTGCCCAACATATCTCAGCCTTAAAAGATATTAAGAGTGAGAACCAGCATGGTCTACTTCATGTTATTTCCAGGAAGGCAAAACTTTAGTAGTTAGAAAAGTGCAGTAGGAGTCGCATCACTTGACCTCTCCGTGCATCATCTCCCCCACATGCGTCATACCTCCATCCCTCTATCAGTAGCTTAATTGCTTCACTTACAGGCTGATTTGTCGCTGGGTACAAATCTGAACTCTGCAATTGGTTCATCATCATCATCACTGTCTTCCTCCTCCTCCCCTTCAGCCATGGGAGCTTCTTTTGGCTCTTCCACTGAGGAATTCAAGCATTTAAAAGAAATCTGAATGTTTGCATTTTCCCATATCCTGGCTCACTGGTTCTTTTAATTAACATCCATATTATGCATCAAATTGAGTCAGAAACCCAGTTCCAAAATATACTGACAGTGCCAGTGCTCTATAATACAAATACTGTCTCATAAAGAACACTGTCGAAATATAGCCAAGGCCTCTGTATGCACCACCTTTGTCAAATCACCGTAATATCGTGCTAACGGGGCCCGTGGGACTCAATTTTATTTCAGGTAGGCAGGTCCAAATAAATGAGCAAGACCCTGTCAGCACTGGGATTAGAACTGTCCTAACAACCAGATTTACATATTTTTGCAGGAAAGTCTGCATTCTGGGCACACTGGGGCACAGATTTCTCTTATTACCATAACCCAGCTTTAAAACCACAGATCAGGGGAGGTAAGTGTTAGGGGAGGGATACCACAGAACCAAGCATTTTTTCCTGAAAGTGTGCAGGGGCGTTGGATGATTTTTAGGGCTTGCAGTATGGGAAGCATCCCCCCCCCCCCCCAAAAGTCGTGCTCTTCCCTCAAGCTCTCCCCCCTTCAGGGAAAAACAGGACTTACAGCACAGAAAATGCCCCTTGTTTTTCCTCTGAAAGAGCCCACCTCTTCAGAAGGCCAGTTGGGGGGGTAATTCAGCAGAGGAGGATGACATTTAACAAAAGTCGGGGGGCCCTCCATTTTAAAAAGTTTGAGAACACTGCTTTAAAACCATTACAAGAGAAAAAAATTCCAATCCACATGGAGATGACTGTTTTTACCAGTCCAGCAGTTTCTCTGACCATTTTGGACTGGGATTTTTTTTGTCCTGGTAGTACAGCATTGATGGTTTTAAGAGAAATCACCATCCATTCTGGTCAAGGAAACAGACCTAGACTCTTCCTAAAAACAGCTCTGTTCAAAACATGGGGTTATCACTGTACACATAATTTCCATTCTAACAATGACAGTGTAAGTAATTTTTTACTATACTATGTTTATTTTATAATGCTACGACACAGACCCCATTAAATTAATCTGTTTTTATTTTTTGGACAGCAGAGTTAGCCCACATTTGATTTCTGATCTCTACCCTTTTTGCTAGACAGACACAATGGTGCATTAGATGCACGCTCAGCCTCAAAGGAGCAGATGTGGGTGGGCACCCATGACTTCTATGAGTTAAGTCTCTGGATGACTAAGAAGCAGTGCTGAGAAACTCTAAAAGATTCATGTTAGAGACCTGGTACATTTTTAGATCTACTGAATTAAAGTAAAACAAGGAGACAACTGTGATGTGGAGTCTTGAATCTGGGTGGTTTAGCATAAGGAGTACTAACTAAGCCCACATCTCAGGAATATGCATTTTCTAAAAGAATGTAGAATAACTCTAGCAAGGCATCCATTTCCACAAAGAGTGTGTTGTACCACTGAAGCCTGGCAACGTCAAGACCCCAAACACACACCCAAGATGGTATTCACCAGCTCTCTCAACACCAAGCACTCAAGATTACCCAATAATTTGAAGGCTGACATAAGCAGGAGCATCTTGCAGATGTGATGTCCAGCTGCCTGTTCTCAATTAAGTAAATCTCAACCTCATTCCTTTAAAAATAACATGTGTACGCTCATGGGTATACACAACCCACTTGGAGTGTGACAAGTTTCCAGAGAAAATATTATGGACCCTATGCAGCCATGCCAACACAAAACATGGAAATTCCTGCAATAATTGACACAGTCAGATTTTGCTCTGATGTCCTAAATTCTACTGTTGCTATCATCTGGATGCAGGGTCACAAACCAGGAATGGACTTGAAAACTAACTGTTCAGGTTTCCACAGGCTACAGAGGATTTATTATAGCCTGAGACTGCAAAGAAAATTAGTCAGATTGCTGTGACAACGGAAGAAACGTCTCAGGGCAGAAACAGCTGTATGTTCCAACATAGTAAAACCAAAACTACGAGATTTTTTTTTAAATGTAAGAAATTTATAGACAACTTTTCTGTACTTTAGACTCATACAACATTTCGGGAGAAGTGTGGTTAGAAAGAGATGCATTACAGAATTGGAAAAAAAATATGGCCCATTTCTTCCTCACATACTATGTGAACAAACTTCAGTGGAATGACTCTCTTTTTGTATTAATAAGCAATAGGGTCCTTAAAATATACCTGGCTTAAAAACAGGCAATATCAAAGCTTGGACGCCTGAAATTTTAGCTACCAAGTCTTTCTTTCCCTTGCATGGTTGCCATATGCATCTACTATTATTTGGGTTCCTTTCTTAAGGAAACACTAAACAAGACCTAAAAGGTGATTTACAAAAAATAAACTGTTTTCACACTGCTGTTTCTTTAAAATGTGTAAAGGTAGAACAAAAGGGCTCTGCTCAAAAATATTGTTGCAAGAAGAAATTCATGTCTTGTCTACCTAGGAAGATTGTTAAATAGAGTATTTTTACTACATTATATTTATAACATTAGAAACTTTATTAGTCCAAAAGCTCAAGCAAGTGACTGGAGAGTGGGGAAAGAGGAGAGGTTTTTAGTCAGCCCAATTAAAACTTATCTTTTAGTTTGTCTTTATTAACACTTACTTAACTGCAACGGACAATGAGTATCATGGAGAAAGGATGCTTTTGTTAAAAAATTCAACACCCTGCCCCTTCAGCTGAAGATCAGCATACAAGAGCTCCAAAACACCAAAAGGCAACTCTACAAGAACAGTTATCAAACTTGATGTTTCTAAAAGTGTTAAAAGCAAAACAATAAAAGTAAACTTAAAATAAAAATAAAAAAAACCACCACTTTTCAGGTTTCCTTTCCAGATGATGAAAAAACAAAAGGAGATGAGCCTAACTTATTTTAGAAACCTTTGTGAGACAGCTTTAAAGATTCAGCAATAAGTGTCATAATGTGACCTGCTGTTACACACTACAGGAATGAATACTAAATGAAGACTTCCAGTGTAATTTGAAGTGCTGGGTGTGCAAAAACTCAGTCACTACACATAGGAACGGAAGAGAACAGCAGAGGATAGTAGTAGAGAAACACAGGGACATGAACACAAGTATCCAAAGAGCAGATAAGCAGGTTTTTATTCTTCTCAAATAGAAACAAGAGATCAGAAGCAACCAAAAAGTGGTGATTAACAGGAGTCCCTGGCTGTACATTCTAACAGGCCACGAGCATGGTAGAAAATGTGAATAGTAAAAGTAACTAGAACAAGACAGGCTTCCAAGAGAGGAAGAGCCTTTGAGAAAAAGAAAGCACCAGGGACGGTGTTTATGTCATAAGTAGGATAACAACACAGGGACATACCATACCTTCAAATTTGGCATTCACCATGACATACAGATGTTCCCATGGATAGGTGTTCAGGTCCCTGGAGACAGCATGTAAACTTATGGTGGGATAGTCCAAGGAGAAACCCAGTCCGGATTTATCTAACCATGACAGACGACTGGAAACAACAAATCAAATTAAAACAACAATAAAACTCCTGAGGAATGTGAATCAACCCTCCAGAGCAGGGGGTCTCAAACTCAAATCACCACGAGGGCCATGCAAGGACTAGTATGTTAGCCTGAAGGCCACACCATTGAAACCTTTTCATACAATGATATTGCAAATATTGGTAACAAGTGTCATTGCGGGCCACAGGAAACAACTTTAGGGGCCGCCTGCAGCCCAAGGGCCACATGTTTAAGACCTCTGCTCCAGAAGAAGTTTAACAAATCAGAGAGCAAAATCTACAGAAGAGTGTGTAAGAGGCACATATACCATTTAGTACTGAACTAAGACCTAAATACTGCATTATCAGTTTCTTGTGTTTGAAATGAGCCAACATATGGTCGAAGATACTATAACACTCTGCAAGAAATGGAGTGTGAATCCAAGTGTTCAGGACAAGTTTTATGTGATAAATTCCACTTGCAGTTTCAATAAAAAAAAAATGTATCAATCACTTTCTGTCCTTGGCTCTTTGACTTGATACGTTATCGTTGCACCCTTAGGGCAGCTGCACTGATCCCTATGTATACATTATGCCTCAGTTCATGAAGTACTTTCTGACCTTTCAAAAGAGAGAGATCACCAGAAAGTTAAGGTCTTCTGGAAACTATGACAATAACAACAAATACAATATTAATATACTTTACATCAGTAAGTAGAAATAGTTTCTATGGGTCATCAGGAAGAGACAGGATTTGCTACAGTGAGGAATTACTTTCCTAATTATGATCCACTAGCTGTTTCTCTCCACAGTTTTGACAGCCGTCAACATACTGAGTCTGTATTTGGACCTAAAACCTGGCCGCCCTCAACAGTGCCTGGCTCTCCCGCACTAGAGGAGCCAAAAACGTAACTGGTGCATATGCTGCCTCACTGCACCCAATGCTAGTAAACGGCTCTGACAGACGCCTCCCCACCCACTCAAGCTGAATGGGGAAGAAACAGGGAGAAATATTTGTAGAAGCCTCTGACAAAACTCTACTGACAGCACAGCACAAGACGCAACCCAGCCTTTCAGCTCCTGACAGCGCCGGCCTTGGGCCACATCCACACCTGAAAATTGACTTGGCCGAGCTACGTCGCTCAGTTCAGGCTACCAAAAAGCCTGTTTCTAAACTGCCCGGGACAGTCGCACAGAGCCGGGCAACCAAGAGCAGCGAGGGGCACCCGGGCCAGGAGCCCGGCAAGCAGGCCGCAGGCTGGCGCCGGAGCCTGGAGACGCGGAGTTACCAAAGCATGAAAAGGAGGACACGCGGAGCAGATGTAATATTCTTCTGAGGGGCGCTCTGGAACTCTTCCCCCTACAAACAGGGCGTTGGGGGGCCCTTTCACCGCTGTAAGTGAAAAGCCAGAGAAAATCATGTCTTTTTAAAATGCCTGCTGGATGGAGGACGTGAAGGTAGAAAGCAGGACGTGTCCTCCTTCGGCCTGACACCTGGTAACCCTGGGGGGGGGGGGAGCAGGCAGGGGCGGCCCCCTGTGCCCAGTCAGCGGGGCCGAGAGCACAGGGAGGGCCCCAAACCAGGCCCCCCCTCCCCCACTGCAGCCAGCCCGTGCTCGGGGAGCCTGGGCAGAGACCAGCCCCACCTCTCGGCGATGTAGAGGGTGCCCGTGCCCAGCCTGCGGCCCCCCAGCACCGCGTCGGTGTCGGGCTGCTCCCGCCGGACGCCCTGGGCCGGGGGCGGGAAAGGCTTCAGGAAACTCATGGCAACCCGCTCCCCACCCGCCACTCCCAACGTGGAGCGGCACCGGAAGCGGAACCCGCCCGACCCGGAAACGCAACGCCCGCTCGGCCCCCCCCTCCCGTCGCCATGGAGACGGAGGGGCGAGAGCCGCTCTAGGCAGCGCTCTATGGGCGGGGGAGGAGTGCGCGTCACGTGACCGCGGCACAGGCGCTCGGGAAGCCGCGCCTGCTGCCCCGCCCCGCCGTGTCACGTGACCTGGGTTATTGTAGGGTCGCCTGCTGAGCCAAACAAACAAGGAGGCTGGGGTTAGGGGTACCAGCTGTCCTCCTTTTTACCTTCACGGCCTCCGTCCACAGGCGTTTTAAAATACGTGATTTTGTCCGGCTGTTTGGTTCCAGGATGCTGGAAGGCCCTGGCAGCAATGTTCCCTCTAATTACTCGTAGACTGTGTGCGCAAAAACCTCTCTTTCTGAGCACCACTATTAGCACTATTGAATTTTTTTGTGCACACTTTATTTTGTCATGTGCGCAGGTTTCATGACCTGTGTGCACACGCACATGCACACAGCTTAGAGGGAACAGTGCCTGGCAGACCCTATTTTTAGGCAGAAGCGTTCCTAAAAACAGAAGAATATGACATTAATACTACGCTTGCTCCATGCGTCCTCTTCATACGGCCCCATCTTCCTTTCCCAGGCTGGGGCTCTCCTCAGGCCTAGGCAGGGCCCTGGTGCCCCAGCTGGGACCCAGCCAAGCCCCAGGGTGGCCACCTGACGGGTGCAAGAGTGGGGCAGGGGGCACACAAGGGGGGCAGGGCCCTAGCGGGGCTGGAGCTAACCCAGGACCCACTGGAAATGGGCCCCAGAGCTGGCCCCAGCCTGAGCCTGGAAGGTGCAAATTTGGGAGTTGGCAGCAGCTTGAATCCTCCCTGGCTTGGGTTAGCAGCTGTCAGACAAAAGGAGGCCATGTCCTCCCTTCTACCTTCATGTCCTCCCCCGGCAGGCATTTTAAAATACATGGTTTCATCTGGCTTTTTACTTATAGGGGTTAAAATTAGGCTGGAATACCCCACAAATCTTTTTGGGGGTGAAGCATGCCAGGCCCCCCTAAAAACAATTACATTAGTACTACATTTTCTCCATGTGTCCTCCTTTGCATGTTTCAGTGTCTGTTAGCCCTAGCCCTGACAGAGCCATCTGACAAAGTGTGCTTTTCTCCCCCAAAACCTCAGCCAACAAATAAATGTGTTAGTCTTTGAAAGTGCCAAAGGGCTCCCTGTTTGGTTTGTTGAACTAGACTAACACGGCTACCCCTCTCAGGTGAGAAAATAAGTCAGCCTAAGTCACAGGTCTCAAACTCAAATCACCACAAGGGCCACCTAACGACTAGTAGGTTAGCCCAAGGGCCACACCACTGAAACCTTTTTGACAACAATATTGCAAATATTGATAGCAACGGTGTCGTTACAGGCCACAAGAAGTAACTTGAGGGGTCACATAGGGCCGACGGGCTGAGAGTTTGAGACCCCTGGCCTAAGCAGGTCTCCCAGGGTACGCAAACACCAGACTTTTGAGTGAGGTTGTTAAGAGAGTTAGGTTAATGAAAGTTTCTTTCTGGATTGACTCAAGTACCAGCTCCTGGGGACATAGATTACTGCACCAGCACCACCACCCCTTCTGGCACCATCAGTACTGTCTACAGGGGAGTAAGAAGGTGGGGCAACTTTGCTCCACTTGTTATTTAAAATGCAAACATACCCTGCCTGGCAATGGGTAGAAAATTTGCAAGGAACAAAGGAGACAGAAGTCTGCTATACAATGCCTCAGCTACATTATAGCCCTGCATATTGCTGCTGTCACCACCACCAGCCCCTTACCTGCACCCATTCACCAAAAAAGTGCATATTAAGAGTCCTGGGAAACACAGTGAGGCAGAAAGGAGAAAGCATGGACCCTACTGTATTAACTTTGCATGCCACAAAATACATGCAGTTGCTATAGTCTCACACAGGAATTAGTTTGATTCTGTCAAACAGAGGAAATCCACACCATGACAGCTAACACCCTTAAGTCTGAACCTAAAATATCACAGGGCCTTTAATGACTGTTGAACCCAAAGACACTCCTCCAGAACAGAGATGCAAAAATCATTGTGGAAATTTATTAGCTCAAGTGCAAATATTTACTGTGGTGGTGACAGAACTCAAACCAGTTCACCCAGGCAGCAAAAAGCCAGTGGCACAAGCCATTTTACAATGCAGTGATGAAGTTGTCCCTGCTTAGCTAGAGGGCCTGACTCCCAGGTTAATGATACAACTGTGCTTGCCAGGCTTTTCTAGTGGAGTCATCCAAACTACTCTACTGTTTGGGAAATGAGTATCTACAACCCATTCCCCCAGCGCAGCTTTCTCCTTTAAACCCCTCTCCTTCCCTCCTAGTAACCTTTTTTTCACCCTGCTGGCTGCTGCCTCTAGTTCCTGTGACCACACCTACCAAAGGAACATGCTGCTCATTACTTCCAGTGCAGGCAACGAGTGGAAGACTCTACTGGAAACCTTCTAGGTATCAGCCACGTCCGCAGGCTCTCATGACCCGTAAACCGAATGCTGCTAACTGAGAACGCGTTGTGCACTTGTTCCAGGAGCAGAGGGAGAAAAGGAGCCATTTCCAAGGACACACCTGGTACATGCACACAGCATACACCTACCCCTCTGCCAGGACAGAGGAGACTGCTTAGGTCCATCCAGCAATTGCTGAAGCTTTTGTCTCCTTTCCCCTCTATGAAACTGGAAGCAGAAGGAGACGAGAGAAAGGGGCACAAGAACAATAGGAGATGACATCACATTGCGTATTTGATTCCAGAGGCTCTCTGAGCTCTGACCTGTCCAAAACACACATCCTGTCTATGTTTCAGGAAAGCATGTGTCTAACAGGCTCTTTAAAAAACTGTTATCTAGAAAACATAAAGCAAACACAAGTGTTACAGTGAGCACCAGTTCAGAGAGGAGGGACTGAACCCACCCGGCTAGGTACACCTTAGTGACAACACAGAGACTGATGGAAGACACGGCCTAGCAATCTCTGTGTGAAAGGTGACAGGTAAGAAGGGCAAAAAAATAAAGTAGCTCTTCTATAATCCTCATCCTGTCATGTAAACTAAATTATTAGCTAGATGTTAAGAGTCCCAGGCCTAATAATCCTACCCAGAGAGCTAAGAGGTAGGAAGTCCTATACACACCTTACTATTTAAACATTATCTAACTCACCTTCTGATGACTGGTGACTGCTGGAGAATGAGTTTGGAGGCCCGGAACAGGAATCTGTTGGGGAGGTATCAACAGATTCAAGCCTCTGTTAATGAGCCCACTTGTTGGCAGCCTCAGGATAGAGGACAGTAACCTGGTGGCTGGGAAGGCGAGTCTATCGTCTCAGATCTAAACCCTGTCTAAGCTAGATTTGTTTGCATCATTATAGTTATAACATGACAAATCTGCAGCTTAGACATTCTGTACTGGTTTAAAGTGAGGGGCTTGCCTGGGTACAGGTAAAAAAAAAAAATCACATCATGCAAACTTAATTTTCCAGCAGGAATGTTGCTGTACATTAGGTGTTTGCACCAGCGTAACTGCATCACTGAGGCTGCACCAGTGCAAATGTATTGTCTCCTTGAGGTGATCTGTCCACATTGCACAGAGCACACCAGCAAGGCAAGGAGTGGATGGGACGGACGCTCATGCTGAGGGACTAGAACAGTACACTGCAACTGTTTGGTGGAAAGCCTCCCAATCTAGAGCTTTTCATCTGGGTTAAATTAATTTTTAAAGACTTTTTGTTTTCCCACATGGACACACACTTCAGGTGTCATGTACTTAAAAACCAGGCCTGATATTAATTACAGAATTAAGACTCTGGTGGCTCCTATCTGGACCTTTTCTCCTTGTCAGTATAGTCCTGTGCAACAGAGTCACATATTTTGAAAAAAAGGAGCCATTTGTGTAAGTTAATTTCTTCACGTACAAGGGGAAAAAATTAATCAGTTAAAACAACTGGATCTTCTTTAGTGTTTTCTTCAGCTAATTTTTTTTTTTTTTTTAAAATCTGGTCTCTCGCAGATCCTATTCCATTTTAAGACAGTCTTGCAGATCCATATTCAGACAAATAAGTGCCTCAATGGCAAATAGGTGCCTTGATGGAAGTCAATGGGGCTATCACCTTGGTGTGATTTTTAAGTCACTAAGCTCTCTGTCATGAGAAAGAGCTTAAAGGACCACGCCAAACCAGGGGAAGACCAAGTCAAGGAGAGATCTCTGCACTCACACCCAAGTCTCCACTTCTTTTACGGCAAAACAATGTAGACTATTTATTCCACCCAAGAACTAAACTCTGTATTCTGCCCCTTCATATAATCCAGAGAATACCTTAGGTTCACACTTGCCAAACACAAGACTATCCCATTCACTACAAAACATAACCTAGAGGTTATAAAATTGCCATTTTCAAGCTTCTTGATATACAGACAGTCCTCAGGCCTGTGTCTGGAACAAAATGGAAATCCCATGACAGATTCAGTAGAATTTTTTAAATGGAGGGTTTCTACTGAGTACAAAAGTAAACTGAATAGTATTACAATGACTTGTGTTAAACTGAAGTTTACACTCTTTCCATAGATGCACTTTTAATTGTGCTAAAGACTTCTGTGCTGACCACAAATAACCACCTGCAGAAGGTGGCATGGCAGGCAGCGGGAGAGGGAGAGGTTGGATAGAACAATGAAGGATGGGTAGCTTGTGTGTTTGCCATTGACAGGTATTAAGCAGAGAAGGCTTTCAGCACTTGGGAGGAAGAAATCTAGTGTCTGTCTTGGTACCGGCCAGATGCCCCATGTGTCAGCATTTGCAATTGGCTCTAAACAGTGACAGATAAGCACATTAATTGGTTCCCACCATAATAAGCACTGAAATAGCCAACATTGACATTTCCTTTCACCATTATTAGTCTTCAGAGTTACATCACTGCTGAGCTAAATGGAAAGCTCACACCCCACAGAAAAGTCATTTTTGGTTGTCTACAGATTTTAAGGGAAACATATTGCAGCAGTTTTACATTGTCATACTTGGAAGTTTTTCTTTCCAGCCACAAGGGCTAGAAACAAAGTTTGTTTTAAATGTTCTTGTCTTAGTCTGTAAGATCTGTGGGCCAGGCACCACCATTTTGTTCTGTTTGTACAGCACCTAGCACGATGGGTCCTGGTCCACAACTGGGGTTCCTAGATGCTAACACAATACAAACACAAAAATAACAAATCCAAGCCTGGTCCCCACACAACTCTACAGCAAGAGGGTGGATTTCCACAGTAAATTTTACTTTATCCCGAGAAAAATACAAACCTTGACTAAAACAATACTGACATTAGAAGGGAATAGGTTATGGGACTTTGCAGGTTAGCACTGTAGACCATCTTCAATTCAGCTCCAGCCTTCTTGGGCCATTCCCTGGTTGTGCATTAAAAAAATCCCTTCCTTAAAGTAACAAATGCCCATTGCCATAAGCACAATTAGTCTGTGAATACATTTCTCTTTTGGCTCATCTTTCGCAGTTAGTGGTTCCAGTATTCTCCACAAGGCTTGGCTCAGCCAAGTTTCAGCATTAGTCATGCAGGAATAAATGACCAAACAAGCAGAGCTCTTGCAGTCTCATCTGAACAGTTCAAAGTCTTGTGCCTGGGACTGTCTGGCGGGATGTTATAATGTTGTGGCTAAAATTCTGGCAAACACCTGGGAAGCCCTGTCTATACTAGCAACACTCCTAGACCCAGTTCACCACTGGTACAGCTCCTCCAGTCACAGAAATAGCGGGAGCTTTATCATAGACATGGCTCCGGTGTTTTAACCGCAAGAATGCTGTGGTAAAGGACGGGTACTGAGCCCGTTTAGGCTCCTGCTTTCATCAGTAGGTGAACAGCACATTAAGCAGATTACAGCAGACAAAGATGAAGGAGGTAAGGCAAATGGGTACGTAAATAGTGATCAGAGCCTATTTACAGCATCACGTAAATTGCAGGCTGTTTCCAATTCAGAGTAGCAAACCTTACTCGGCTACCTTGAGAGTTAGTCTTTAGAAGTGCCACAAGACTCGTTTGTTTCACCATTTGTCTGGATCCCTGTATTCTCTTCTTAGGTGCGTGGGTGTGGTTCTTACATGTCCATACACAATGTTTACACTTTCAAACTGAAGTGGATCCCCTTCCTGTATTAAACTCTTACTAATACTAGGTTCTCTATAGCCACACTGTACAGTAGCAGGAAAATATCACTGCAGGTTCAGGAGTTTCTTTCAGGTGTGGCAGTGCTTGGCAAGAGCCCCCAAGTTTCAAAATCCAGTTTGTTTGGAACTCTATGCAGGGTCACTGAGCATCATTTTTGTGCACAACTTACTCTGCCCACTCCTCCTTTGCCTCCTAGTACTCCACCAAAGCAACAGACTTCAGCCAGAAACTCCCCTCCCCTTTTCAAATGACTCCATAAGCCACATCACAAAAAAAAAAAAAAATTTTTTTTTAAAAGGTTCCCATCCTTGGCATTTGCTTTACTCTCCATCACCAATATGGGGTTCTTGATTTTAAGGAGTCACCTCACACCTTTCCTTTATTGACCTGGAGCTTAAACTGCAGCTGTGTCTTTAGGAGGGTTTTAGCCAAGCTTAAAGCATTAACACTCAACAGGTCCTAGCAAAGTTGATCCTTTTCAGGCTGTGTTTAATCTTCCTCTTCAATCAAATTACAGAATTCTGATCTAGGCGATTGCGAAGCTCTGACCAAGGCACAGATACACGTCTGGATCGACTCGGTTGACAGACTGGCTTCGGCTGTGTCACATTGAGGAGCTTATTTAAATCTTGCAGTGGGGAGAATTCTGCACAAACTTTTAGTTAATGAAAGAGAGTTGAGGAAAGCAGAGCTAAAGCAAAAGAAGATATTTCAGCATCTAGCTGGATTTTGAAAAAAGCACTTAGATGTCTAAAATGCATTGATTTCAGCAGATATTAGGTGCCCAGATGCTTCTGAAAAATCTCACTGGGTGCTTACATGCCTTTAAAAATCTGCCTGAGTGGCTAATCTGTCAGCCACTGAGGATTAACTAACAGAAAGGCCATTTATTTATTTATGTGTAACAGTATCTAGAACAGTGATCTTCAAACTTTTTTTCTTGGGATCCAGTTGAAAAAAATCATTTATGCCCACGACCCAACAGTTACATCTCTGAGCAATGCTTTCCAGTGTTTTGGCAGTAGGAGCAAGGGGTAGCAGGACCTAGTACCTGAGGGTGCCCGACTCAGTATCGGGTCCCAACCCTAAGTTTGAAAACCATTGATCTACAAAGAAAACAGAGCAGGAACCAGGGAAGCATGGCTATATAAAAGATTGGGATTTCACACATCTTTACTATCAACTGCTTGTTAAAGAGAAAACCCCATGCGCTGAACTGCCCTAAGAAAGAAACCCAGTTTGCTTCTTGTCTAGCCAAACAACTGTCACTTTCATAGGCTGAGGAATCCGCAGCAACCATTTTCCACTGTCTACCTTAAAGTAAGCCAAAAAGAAGTCCCTCCTTGCTCTTTACGTGCCAGATTAATTAAAAGTGAACATGCTTCTCCCACACACATCATACTTTGTATATCAAGTTATTTAATTTTTTTATTATGACAATTTACATGTCATATTTATATGAAAGAAATGACAGTAGATATTATAACAAAAACATTAGGAAAGAAAAAGTTACACAATCAGGCCTACAAGCTATAAAATGGCTTCAGGCCCAGCTTATACACAAAGAGTTCTGACCAGACTGTAGTGAGAGACAACAATGAACATTTCATTAACAAAAATATTGGCACCAGCCTTAACTTTTTTTTTTTTTTTAACTTCATTTACAAGGAATACAGTATTTAGACAGTTGTGTACTGCAAATCTAAAAACACCAGCTGCTATTAAACTGCAGTTAACCCTTTGAGCACTGAGACCACCATGACTTTCATGTTACAATTTTTAATGCATCGTGCTTTCCATGCAGATGAGGTTACTGGTGGGAAACAAAACAGTGCGAGCACCTCCCGATTGATGTGCAACAAGAATTACACTTCCAGTTTTTTCAACACATTTTGCCCTCCCTCCACGCAGACAACACATGCAATGTGCACACCCCTCGGCCCTTCCCTCTCCAAATGTACCAAGCCATGATTTCAGAAGGAGATTTAAAAAAAATCACAGTTCAGGACTCAAGCAAAGCAAGGGTTAAATTATACAGAGAGCTACTAAGCTTTTGGAAATTTACCAAGTTACCTCTGAAGAGCAAGATAAAACTAAGATGAGGCCATCAGTGAATTTTCGATAAACTGTAAGAAACTGTAGGTTTCTCTGCAAATATTTAAACAGCACACAGGAGCAAGACAAAAACTGTATTTCATGTAAGCATAGCTTAAAATTTGAGACCATAACTGAGTGTTTTGACTTAATTCTCAGAGTATTGGAACACACCATTCTGCAAGTAAGCCATCTATACCGAATTAACAGGGACAGTGAACGGAGACATGAACATCAGGTGTAAACGTACAGAATGTGCCCTTTTGAGAGCCATTATACACTAAAATAGTGACATTATTTCGATTCGGTCAACCAGCATATAATAGCTGCTATGTGTCTATTATAAAGGAGGGTTGTGAAACAGGTAAGAAATTAGCCACCACTGGCATCTAAAAAAATCATTTAAATAGAAGTTGGGGGAAGAACCATGTACTGCAAGAATAAGATACTTGCACAAAAGTTCAGAGTCCATACAATAAATATGAAATTCAAAGCAAAAGATTTATGATTTGATTTCCTTTGCAACCACATTAGCTTTAGGAGCAGATTAGTACCTGTTACAGACCTTATGTTCCTCTAACTAAGAGACAATGTGCCAGCACTAGGCCGATTACAGCTTTCAGCAGAACAACTTTTTTCCTGTAGAATCACTTGTTAAGTCTTGAGAGAGTCAAGGTGAAGTAATTTCTTTTATTCAACCAACTTCTGTTGGTGGAAGGAAGCAGAGCCTGAGCTAAACAGTTGGGACTAACTGTAAGAGTCTAGACTTGTATTTAGCTCAGACTCTTGCTTCCTTCCCCAGACATGGCTGTGTAGTCTGAAAGCTTGTATCTTCCACCAGCAGAACAAAAGACCGCACCTGCCTTGTGTCTCTCATATCCTGGGACCAACATGGCTACAACAACTTGCTGCATCCTGACAGACGATACTGAATACTGCAAATCAGTGTAGCTGCCTGAATCATAACAGGAGAGAAAAGCATACAAGTGGCCTCCAACACATGGTGCCAAAGCCTGACAGTGTGATAATTTTAATGTATTTGTTCCCCCCAAAACAGAACCAAACAACACCCACCTTCCACCTATCCCACAACACAGAACCAACCCCCTCAGGAAACCACCTTTGCTACCATACACTGATTTTTATGCAGCTGTGGAGATAGGAAAGAGGTCAAGAGGTGTCAGTCTCAAAGGGGCACAGTCCATTTGAAATCTAGTCAGTTTAAGAGTGAATTGCAAGCATATCAGGCCTGTCTGACTCCCCTCCTGCAAACGATGGGGGTCTGCAATCACTTTTTGCTATTTTCACCTCCTGTCCCACCCAGCATTTAAAAGATCCACTCAGAATACAAAGTGAAACTGACTCTGACTAGCCCTGGGAAACCTGGGAGGCTGACAGTATGCAAAGTGCTATCCAGTGCTCAAAGTAAACAAAACTCAAATCTTTCAGTGCTAGCTAGTAACCACTGGGGTTATCTGTAGCTATCACAGATATATTTACAGCTACTAATATCATTATTAAGCAACATGTCCCCTCGGTCTGCATCTTTCTAGTTTCTGTTGCTAATGAGCAGAGGTACTGGGTGCCATCAGTCGCAGCAATATCTAAATATCCAGGTTGTCAGACATTTATAGTTGTAATTGCGTCTGAAGCCTTTACATGTAAAAGCCTAATAAGCTACTTTAGAGTGTTCTAGTCTTTCCTTCAAAAAACTGTACATCATTTAAGTGTTGTTCTAAGCAATAGAAATCTTCTGGAATGTACAAATAAATTACTCTGAAGTTTTGGGCATTTATTTCAATTCCCAAGTAAGTTTTGCTGCTTGGAGTTCTGTCACTCAAGTGGGAAGTTATACCCATGCTATAGGAAGAGCTTAATAAGTGACAATTTTCAAAAGTGACTATTTTCAGAGTCTCAGTTTTAGGCTGTTCAGTGGGAAGCACTTTGAAAGGGCCCTATTTTCAGTGAGTGAGGCTCTGCAGTTTTGGAAAAGTCTGATGACTGGACACCCAAAAATGAAGGCATCCAAAATCATTAGCAATTTTTCAAAAATTAGGTCAGTACATATTACAAACATTAGTTCAATTGAAATTAAGGCCCCTCTATGCTCACTTTATATTTCCTGGCTTCCAAGAGTAAAAAGCAAACATGAAACACTCCTAATTTAAGGGAGGGGTGAACAACAAAAGCTTAGATTGACAGCCAGGATTTCCTAGATTGTGTCAAGAAATCTGGGCTAATCCTGTAAACCCTTATTCCTAACCATTGTCTCTGCAACGTCCATAGATGCATTCATGTGTAAAGATTTGCAGGTCAAGGCTACTTAACATGAACTGCTTCCTTCCTCTCCCTTCCATATTTTTCGTCAGTAGGGATTCATTTCTGTTTGAAAGATTTAATATTTATTTCTGTATGAATCTCTAGAATACACGCCTGCTAGCAGGTGACATAAATGCTTTTTCAAGGCTTCAGGATTGCCACAATGGACTCAACATGGCAAATATCTGGATCCGACTAGTTCTGGAGAAGCATGACTACCAAAAATTTGTTTAATTTTTGTGTACAATGCGGATTCTAAAAAAGCAGGTGCCTTTATCTTGTTTACTTTTAAGAAAGCTAGTGGATGAAAGCAAGTGATTTAAAGCAGGGCCTGCTCAAGAGCTTTTGGTGCCCAAGGAGAACTTTGACTTTGGTACCCCCATCAGAGGGCAATACTTTTATTTATAAGGGATAAAACATATTAATGTATATTTTTAAATAGAGAAAAAAAAATTCACTTCCATTGCCCCATAAAGTCTGGTGCCCTAGGTGACCGCCTGGTTCACCTATATAATCGGGCCGACCCTGATTTAATGGACTGCTACATGAAGGTGTTTTTCTTTTACGACCATGTTGCAGTGAAGGTTTCTGAACAAGTCAGTCTCTCCTGAGGTGCTCAGATGTAGTGAAGACAAAACAGAGGCAAATGAAAACAAGCCAAACTAGGCAGTTAGACCCCATTAGCAGAAGAGCAACTGAGGCATCTTAATCCAAAGAGATAGTCTTAAAGGTAACATACCTTATAAATGTACAATAATGGTTCCTCTCAAGTACAGTTAAAATGCAAAAGCCTCTAGATAAAGAAAAGATGAATTAATGCAGTCACAATTTAATGTGCACAACTCTGACTAAAACTATCAAATGCTCAAAGACTGAATTGTTGAGTACTGACCTTCCCAAACTCAGAATTAAAGGAAGTGTCATCAGCTATGTCTCCATTTCTTTTGTAAGACAGTAATACACTTGTTGAGAAGAATTGATAGCTAGAAGATGACAAACAACCCTGGTGCAGTTCTTATGATTATGCGGACTTGGGTTGTTTAGCATGAGGTGATTTTACTGTACACTTATGGTACCAATGCTCGTACAAACAGCTCACAAGCCAGCAAAGCTAACTTCTCTTTGTGAAATGGATCAGAAAGTTCCATCTCTCATTTCATAGCTTCCTCCCTTTTTCAATCCTGCTTAAAACCTAACATGTACTTAACCTTCTCCCTAATCATTCTGCCCTATACAATGGTCAATTTAAAAAGATTCAGTGTAACAAGTTTTATTCACAACTGAATGTGTTGCTGTTTATGCCATCAAATCCTTACATGTTGGATGATATCTGCTCATTCTCTTCCAGCTAGAACTATCCTGTTAATAACGCAGGGCCAGCCTCCACTTTGTTTCCAAAATTATTTGATCTGCGGCTTGCTAACCTAAGTAGCAGCCAAAAAGTATTCACTGTGGCTATTAACATTATCTGAAGACATTTCACTTCATTCCTTGTCAAGACTACAGTAGAATACAATCTGTGAATAGTGCCAGAACAACTAGAGAATATTTCCATAGGATAGATGAAGGAAAAAGTTCTTCCCATCTGAGTAAGGGAAACTTGTGCTCCTATCGAGACTGTCACATTCCAAATAGGATACTTTACATTTCCCATCGAGCAGAAAATCTTCAGAATTGGAGAGTTGGCAAGGATGGAAAATGTAGACCCTCTTTTTGGGTCAAATGCTGTCGTCTTTACTCACACAATATTCCACTGATATAAAAATGGGATTTTTCACTGTGTAAGGGCTCAGTCTTGCTCCAAAAGGACTGCTGCGTTAGTCTAGTTCAGCAAAACAAACAAGGAATCTGGTGGCACTTAGACTAACAAATGTATTTATTGCATGAGTTATGAGAGAAAATCCCATTTCAGATACTTGTTCTCCCATGAAAGTTCATACAATAAATGAATTTGTTAGTCTTTAAAAGTGCCACAGGGTTCCTTATTTGGCTTCAGTCTTGTACTCTCTGGGATGACATCAGAGATGACTTTTTCCTTAAATCAAAGTCAATGTGCAAAACTGAGACACAGGAAATAAAGCTCCTTACCAGTGTTGAAGTCACATACATATTTATGGATAAACAACAGGACCATGTATCCCAATATTCTTACTGAACTTTATAATGTTTTCAGCTTTTACATCATTCCCACAAATGACACAATATTTGAGTTTTTTCTCTAGTTGTACCCAATATTTCCAACTTTGTATTTTTCTTATATTTAAATTACTTGCCCACAACATGTCTATAATTTAGAGTTACCATTACAGCAAGAATGTTTGCTACAGCACTGATCAGATACTAAAAGGCTAAGTCAGAAAGTAAAAGGGCTATGGCACCATCTAAACAAAGCAGAAGTCTTGGCTGCACAAAGTATTGCTATACGTGAATCAGACAGCTTGCGCTGCAAATATTGAAAATGCACAATTACTAACATTGAAAAATGGAAGCCACATCTCCTTGCTCATTTTAAACACAAGGATATTAGAAATGTAGGAGTACTACATTTATGCATCACTCATGCAAAAGAAACAACGTAGCTTAAAATGCTACATATGCTTTTAAGAACACTTTCTAAATGTCTGTGGCTTTTTGCACTACCCTGTTTAAACATCTGTTAATGAAACCTGTTAACGATCAATTGACATGATGGAAAAAATTCTTTTTTTACAAAAATTCATTTGGAAAGAGCGAATTTTCAGTTTCTCAACTCACAAAGCCAGCTTGCCATAGCAACTGATGATTGGGTCCTAACCTTTTGCATCTTTGTTGGTTCTAGTTTTACAAATGAGGATATATACAGTGCTAGAAATCCAATGAATAACATTAATGCAGTTGAGTCTACAGAACTAACATGGACAGGGGAAAAACAAAACCAAAAGACTTTCAAGGCCAGAAGGTAGGTTTTTTGGATCTAGGTTTGTAGAGAGGTATTTAGTAGAGGCCTAATGCCAGCTTTATTACAACGAAATAGAAGTGCTTAACTACTGACTGACTATAGTCAATATGACATTGAGGAGATGGGGGTAGGGATAGGAAGGAGAATTCACTCCTAGGTGCCAGCAGCAAGTTTGGTGCATCCATTGCCGGCAATGGACATAACACCAGGGGGGGAAAAAAGAAATCCAAATCTCAGAGCAAAAGAATCAATAGATGTGACCTTTTCAGATTTCAACACTGGGCAGCTATGTTTTAGCTGTGGGCTACGAGTACAAACTTTATAGCCTGCATCTTAATTAAGAGCATAGAGAAAACTGAGTGCTACCCACCACTAACTTCAGCTTCACCGTCTAGTATGTGCCAAATGAACAGTTAAAAAAAGTCTGTATACTTGAGTGAAAGTACATGCCACTCAAAAGTGATGAGATGTCTTGGAGTCAAGCATTTTCTCCCAGAAATACTGCCTTCTTGAAATCAGTTGGTCACATGACAACTATTAAAATGCATTTTAAGAAAATTCTAATGGCCAAAGGCCAACACTACATTCAAAACCTGCTGATACATCCAGGCAGATAAGTAAATCAGAACAGAAACACACACAAACCCAAAACAGAAAACCTCCAAAAGGAAAACTTGTCCATTTGGTTACTTCAATTTGAAGTAGATATTAAGGGCATGAATGGACCAGTCAAGGTTTATTTGAAAATCCCTCCATCAACAGATATGCTGTAATTCTGTGGTCAGTGCAGTATATACAAACATATTCCTTTCAAAATACTCCAACACATGGTTTAACACTCAAATGGCCTGGCAGTTACTTTATACAGTGGTTCTGGCATCTGTAAAAGTTTACAGTATTCGCATGGCATCATCTCATTTGCAAACTAACTTCCACCAGATACTGTACATTAAAGGCCATTTAAGGAAATAAGCATGAAAAAGCTTTTACAAATTCATTGCCAGCACATTTCAACTGTCAAAACTTCATTACAGTACACGTAACTGTACAAACACTTTAAAGGATGTTTATCAGGAAACTCTGCAAGTCAAAATGGATACTAGAGCTCTTGTTTATGTACCTCCTTAGCCTCTTTATTTACTGTGGTTATCTCCAGTCTTAAAATCAAACTGCATTCATGAAGGTGGTTTCTAAAATGAGCTATGTATGTTAACCTACAATTCACAAAATGCAACAGCAGACACATTAATTTTTAAACTGTCTGTTAAATTGTAATCTAAGTTGTGAACATTTAAATATAATATATATCTCATATGAAAAAGCTAAAGCACAAGTGCTTTTCACACGCCCCTCCATTCCCACCTCCCACTGCCCTCTGCCCCAATTATGTTTTGGGCCCTGACTGATTTGGAATGCTTTTGTAGGCCACATATTTGGACAAATTTGTAAGCATTCAGGAAATATAAAGTCAAAAATATACAAATCTCTTGTTGTCATAAGGTTTTTTGTAAATGAAATTACCCAGGACCATGGACTTGGAAGGAGAGAAAAAAATTAAAGAGGAAATTTACAACAATTTATCTTCAAAGTTCAAAACCGGTCACTTCACAGAAAGACTGCAGAACTGGTGAAATTCTTGCTTCTAAAAAGGGATACTGTAGTGGAGAGTCTTCTAGGAAAAATAAAACAGCTTTTAATAACTGGCCCGCTGGTATGAGCTACCGTGGAATAAATTAGCACAAAAATGGAAGAAAGTTTTATAACTGTTCACTGTTACAGACGTAATCCACAAGGTCAGTCACTCTCAAAAGTTCATCTTCCTCTTCCTCAGGCCCTACTGCCTCCTGCCCACCCCCAGTTCCATTGGGTGCCAGGTTGGCATTGGCTGTACTGTCTTTGGGGGCTTGAGTCTTCTCACTTGTTTTGCCAATCAAGGTCTCAATAGTTTTACCTGGGCTCTGTCCATTGGTGGAAGGCAAATCCACTAGGCTGTAGTCCAATGGGCTTTCTACTTTCCCTACATTATCAAAGTCATCTTCATCATCACTTTCTATCCGGTAGCAGGGCTTCTTGGTGCTGTCATGAGGAGCATGGGGTGCTGACAGCTTATTTGCAGGAGCAGGGGTTTCTGTATCTTTGTTCGCATTGTCGCAGTTATCTTCATCATCCGTTTCAATTCGGTTGAGCCGTTTGCGGACAGGTCTCCCCTCCTCTTGCTCATCCCCTTCGTCGTCTTCTGAATATTCGTCTGTACTTCGGCTACGTTTTCGAAGCGACTGCTTTGATTCCTTTGCTGGTTCGTCATCATCATCATCAGAGTTCTTGGACATGTAGCTCTCTGGAACGTGGAACAAATTTGAAACAATTAACAAAATCTGAGGGTAGGCAAGTCATATACAATTGCTCTTACATTTCCACTTTTATCCCTCTCTTCTGAAATGCTAATTGTTTGCCTCACACCTCCTCTGACACCTTCCTATCACCCCAATTCCAGCCAAGCCTTCTGAAATTTTGTTGCAATGCTCATATATACAATGAAATAAAAGAGCAAATAAAACAGAAAATTGCCATACTAGATCAGGTGAGCGGTCCATCTAGCTTAGCATCTTGTCTCTGACACTGACTGCTTGAAGGGAAGATGGATTTTCAGGTAATTGATAATTATCTAATAATATGCATTCAGGGTTGCTGTGGAGGAAGTTTATTCCTGATCCCATAACACCCTCTTTACTTCTCCAATTATTCAGGGCCATCAGCTTTC
This sequence comes from Podocnemis expansa, assembly GCA_007922195.1. NCBI lineage: Eukaryota > Metazoa > Chordata > Testudines > Podocnemididae > Podocnemis > Podocnemis expansa. The sequence continues at coordinate 8,689,486 of ML682063.1, forward strand.
CAAAAGAGAACTGTGTAAGTTTCAAAGCTCAGCAGCTAAAATTTAAGGTAGTGTTAAGAGGTTTGCTCTTGTTTAGTGCAAAGTCTTTTCCCAGCACAGGCAGGGTATATGCTATAGCTCTTGATGGTCTAGGGAAGAAGAGAACAGGAAATCAAGCACCAAGCCAGTCTGACTCATTGAGCCATCTTCAACTACACAAAATGCTTGTCCACGGTCATCTGAAAGCATCTTCATTGCACAGGAAGTTTACAACAGGTCCAAATTGCCTCTGGTGAATCTAAACAGTGTTTACAGTTCCACAATAATTCGTCCAGGTAATTATATTCCCAGCAACACTGTTATACCCTGTACTTCCACATGCCTGGGGACAATACGAATAGTAACATTGTGCTGTTTTCATTGCACAAAAAGCCAGTAACAAATTTCACACTATGGGAATTATTTCATGGAACAAATATGATTACTGAAGCATTGGTAAGCCCGAAGTCTAGGAATTAAAGGACTAAAGTTCCAGAAAGGCCACTGGATTATATAGGAGATTCTTGGCAGAGAGATTCCTCATACATCCCAGTTAGGACAATTGCATTCTAAAACTGAGTCTGCAAAAGACGGTAAGGTTGCATAATACAGTTATGTTCCTCTCATCCTGAAAAATCCCACAGCACTTTACAAATATAGGCCAAAATGTCTTCTAATTACGAGTGCCCAACTTGACACGCGTCTGCTTTTTGGAAGGGCTGAATGCCTACAGCTCCCCAGTATCGTTAGCTTGGGGGTGGGGGGGTGTCAGCATTTCTGAGAATCAGGCCCTAAAAAGGCTCCCAAAGCTAGTGACCATTTTGAAAAGTGTTGGCCTTGTACCTGTGTACAAGCCATGAATGTTAACTACCACTGAAATACAGCTTCCTCTGGGGTGGAATGCCACCACTGTTTAAATGGGCTTCACTATGTCACATGGCAGTTTATGACTTGGTACCAAGAAAGAACACATGGAGGACTTTTTGAGAACTCATGGAAGACTAGTGAGGTCCTACAGGACTGAAGTAAGGAGAACACAGTATCTATCTTTAAAAAATGGGAACAAAGAGGACCTGGGGAATTATAGATTAGTCAGCCTACCTTTGATACCTGGAAAAACATTGGGACAACTTATCAAACACCACATTTGTAAGCACTTTGGGTATGTCTAAACTGGAGGCTCTTAACAAGTCGACCTTGTTAAGTCAATTTGGAGAGTCCACACTGAAAATTCCTGTCAACTGCCTGTGTCCAAGATGGTAGGTCTTATGTTGATAGAGGAGTGGTGCATTGTGGGTAGCTGGCCCACACTGCACTGGAGAAGTGCCCCTCTCCCCGGGCACTCCTTTAAAACAGGAAGTGAGCACAGCACCCTTCCTGGTGGGCAGGAACCCTGGGAGGGAGCCTTGAGGCCAATTAGGTTGACTTAAGGGCCTTCCCCATCTACACTGGATTAAGTCAATTTAACACTTAAATTGACCTTATTAAGTTGACCTTAAGAGGTGGTGTTATTAAATCAACTTAAGGAAGCACTTGTCAACTTCATAAAAGCCCAGTGTGGCTGCAGGAGTCTGTACCTCAACTTAACCTTCCTTAAGTTGACCTAAGGGCTCCAGTGTAAACGTATCCTCATAGGGTAAAAGGGTTATAAGGAGCATCCAAGAATCCCGCTATTTGTCAGAAGCAATCTTACCAAATCAACGTGATTTTCTTTTTTGACAGGGTTACTTGCCCAATGGACACAGGGGAAGCAGTAAACATGGTCTAATTTTGATTTTAAAAAGTCTTCTGTCCCACATGGCAATCTCAAAAAAAAAAAAAAAAAAAAAAAAAAAAAAAAAACTAGGGAAGTGTGGTCTAGATGACATTGCCATGAAGTGGGTGCACCACATGGTGAAAGACCGTGCTCTGTGTGTAGTTATCAGTGGTTTACTGTGAAACTGGGAGGACAAATCTAAGGGGGTCCGACAGGGGTCAGTCAGTCTGGGGGGTCTGCTATTATTGAATATTTTCATTAATGACTCAAATAATTAAATGGCAAGCATGAGCACAAAACCTGTGAAAGATCCCAAGCTAGGATGGGTTGCAAGAACTTTGGAAGATAGGATCAGGATTTGAAACAACCTTGATGAACTAAAGAATTGGCCAGAAATCAAGATGATGAAATTAAATGTAGACAAGTGCAAAGTACTTTATTTAAGAAGGAAAAACAGCAACTATAAAATAACAAAAGGGACTAAAAATATTGTTCTAGACAGGCTGAAAAGATTGTAGTGGGGGAAGAGATGAGACTAGGGGGTAGCACTAGGGGGAGTAAGGGGTAGCATTGCTGAAAAGGATGTTATAGTTATAGCATTGCTGAAAAGGGGGTTATAGTGGATCACAAGTTGAGTTAACAATGTGATGCCACTGCAAAAAAAGAATAATAGCGTTCCAAGGTGTATTACCAGCAATGTCACATGAAAGACATCATAGGTAACTGTCCTGTTTTACTCAGCGCTGATGAGGCCTCAGCTGGTACTATGTCCAGCTCTGGGTGTCAAAGTTCAGGAAAGAGGTGGCCAAATTGGAGAGAGTAATGTGAAGAGCAACAAAAATGATAAAAATCTGACCTATGAGGAAAGGTTTTAAAAAAATGGATCTGTTTAGTTCTTGAGAAAACGATGAATGAGGGAGGACCTGATAATAGTCTTCAAATGTGTTAAGACCTGTGACAAAGTGACCAATTGTCCTCCATGCTTACTGAAGGAAGGACAAGAAACAATTGACAAATCGGCAGCAAGGAAGATTTAGGTCAGATATCAGGAAACATTTTCTAACTCTAAGAAATATTTAAGTTCTGAAGTTGGTATCCAAGGGAGGTAGTGGAATCCCTATCGTTAGGAGGTTTTGAAGAACAGGTTGGGCAATCACCAGACAGGAATGCTCTAGGTCAGTGCTTCCCAACCAGTGTGCCATGGCACATAGGTGTGCCCTCAGGTTTGAGCAGGTGTGCCACAGAATTTTTTGAAAACTACTCAAGAGTTCTGGATTGGGTCATGACTATTCATGAGTTCATTTGGAGACTATATGGTGGTGTGCCTCAAAATAATTAAAGGAATCAAGGTGTGCCATGGTCAAGAAAAGGTTGGGAACCACTGCTCGAGGTTTAAATGGTCTTCCTTTGACGCTGGGTGGGGGGGCGTGGGGGGGACGGGACTAGATGACCTCTCATTGTCTCTTCCAGTCCTAGATTTCTATGATTAAATTAAAAAGTTTAACTAAATCTACATGGATATTTATTGGGGCAGAACAAAATTACCCAATTTGTATACAATTAGGACACCAGGGTTAACACCCCTACTCTTACAAAAGGGCTGTGGGATCTTCAATGACCATCAAAGCCAGGAATTTGTGACTTCTCAACTGAAGCATGACATCCATAAGAACTGTGTTTCCTCCTTTGGAATCTCAGCGTTCCCCAACCAGGTGGGGTAATTTCATATCAGTAAGTCAGGACAAGGGAAAGCAGGGAATTTGACAAATAACTGTAGTAATGCCTTCTTATATAAACTGATAGGTTGCATGACAAGGATACATCTAGATTTCAGGAAATATCAGAGAGGAAATATATAAAAAAAATCAAAAAAATCAGGAAACAAATGCCTGTGCAACACACGTTAAATGCAAACCTTATGTTTATGTTATGCCTCCTATTTTTCTTTGCACTAACACAAACATCAGCTCCTGCAAACAGCAGAAAGCTTGTTTTACCTTCACTGTCTGAACTGGGAAGCCGGCGTTTATGAACTCGTCTTAGCTCCTTTCCATATCGAACACTTCTCTGTGAGCCATCAGTCTCAGAGTCCTCCTTATAGTTAACTTGTCTCTTCTGATTGCGCCTTGACCTTCTCCGCCTAGTTTCCAGGTAATCGTCGTCGCTGTAATCTGTGTAATCGCCACTTTCTGCAAAGAGGAAAACAGTCACAGGCTTTATTCTGTTACAGACCTATTGCCGCATTTCCAAAAGGTATGTCTGTCAGACAAGGTGCAACCTCACACCAACAAAATTAAGTGCTTCTCAGTCACAGGAAAGCCTCAATCATGCCTCAAATGGGAAAGTCATTATCTTGAGAGCATCCAGCCCCATACTACTCCATTGGCTCCCCATTCGTTTCCAGCTTGAAACTGTCATCAGCTTTTAAAATCCACTATGGATTTGTCCAGCTACTCTGCTATCACATTCCTCTACGTCAGAATACAGATATTTAGGTCTGCCTGTAAAGGCCTATGATCTTTAAGTATCTGATTACTTAGCTCAGTGGTTGTCAAAGTTCGGGTCACAACCCAGTACTGGGTCACAGACCAGCAGGTACTTGGTCATAGAACCGGCACTGCTGCACTGTGCTCCCAGCCTGGCCTGCACTGCTCTCAGGAGGGGGGCAGCCCTCTTTTCCCACAGCCATGGTCACTGTTGACTTTTCTGGTAGCAGCTCCTTTTTGTCAGTGGAGGGGTCGCCACATGGCAGAGGAGTCCAGAGCTGGATCCCAAGGAAAAAAGTTTGAAGACCACTGACATAGCTAGTTACAAGGTATCAAAACAAAGACTCAAAACCACAGGCTGTTTGTCTACAGTTTGAAGCCTTTAACTAAGCAAATCAAGAGCAGCAGGACAGCAATAAAATAGGGAGTGTATGGTCACGTCCACATATTCCAAGCAAATTATGTTAACCCAAGGTAACACCGAGCTGTTTGGAAAGCAATCTCCAGATAAAGAAAAAAAGACACTAAAATGCTTAAGAAGAACTTTGTTTAACAGTATTCTGTCTCTGGCTTTTCAACATTTATCAACAGCACTCCAGCTCCACCTACACCCCCCCCCCCCCCAAGCTGGGGGTGGAAAGGGACAGTCCAGGGCCTGGGCTTTGCTCTCGCCCTGCCTCTGGGCCAGCCTAGGGGAGGGGTAGGTCCCTGGGCAGGCTGTTTCCAGCCCTAGGGGCAGGGTGGACCAGCTGAGAGAAGAGGCTGGTTTCGGCCAAAGGCAGCGCGGCTGTGGGACGGCAGCAATTCAGGCCCCTGCCCTGCTCACAGCAAGGCAACGCAGGGCCCAGGAAACCACCGGGCCAGGCCCTGCCCCCACCGGTCCTCCCCACAGACCACCTGCAGTGCCCTCGCAGACCACAGGTTGGGAATTGCTGATTTAGTTTGTCCTCTTATCTAATGCAGACCTCAGTACAATTCATGCTGGTGAGGGCATTATTCTTCCCTACTAAGAAATAAGGGATTGAGTTTCTCTGAAAAGCCTCCTGCTTTTAGTTTTCAGTGAGGCATCCACAGGTTTCTAAGTAGAGACACAAAATAGTTCTTTGAACTCCTTTTCCTGCTAAATTTTCACACACACAAAATACTGTGATAGAGAAGCAGCTGGAATAAACCACTGGGAACACAAAAGTTCTGGATTCAATTTCCTCACATCTTGAGCACACATTTTAACTGAATGTGATCCACAGAACCTAGCACTCAACATGGTTTTATTTTGTGCATGTTCAGCTGAACACAAAAAAACCTTAAATAGCAACATACCAGCTTAGGGAACATAATTATTAAAAAGAAAGTATTTTCACGACGCTTCATTTTCAAAGCATCTCATACTTGCATCTAATTAGCTATCAGAACACTTCCATCACAAATGCATTAGCTCTATTTTTACAGGTAGGAACACAGAAGCACAGATGACACATGACTGTTATTTATCTGGCTATATGGATTCAGTCAAGGACTAATTAGAACTCAGGAGATTGTAGCCCCCAGTCCTTTTACTTGGGCCCCTTTCTCCGACACCCATCAGCTAGCTTTGCAGGAGTTAATCTTACCAGACTCCCCACTTAAATTGTCTTCAGAGTCTTCCTCTTCGTCATCCTCTGAGTATTTTTTCTTGACCATTTTTCTTCGTAACTGCCTGCTTTGTCTCATTGGCCTAGAGTGGAGTCGCCTGGGTCTACGGGCACAGAAATCTGTATCACTGTCTTCATTGGACAGCTGATCATCTTCACTTTCATCCAGGTTTTCCTCGGATACAATAAACTCATCCTGAGATCTGTTAAAAAAGTTATAGCTGAAAGAGAGATACTTGAAACAAATAGACTAAAAATATTACAACATGAGTTAATAATCTATTTCAAGGAAACACCTGTAGATGTTATTTCAGTTATGTATTTCTATATCTCTTTGTCTGAAGATCTTAAGATTGTTTCACAAAAATGAACGAATCTTCTCAAAACAAACATGAGGCAACAAAACTTTATACAGGGACCAACACACCCAGCACAATCACAAACAGCAAATTAGCACAATAAGAGAACACAGATACTGTATCCAATGGAAATGGCAGGTGGGCTTTATTCAGGCTGAATTCTAGTTTGCCTAGGACTTCGGGACCATCACTACTCTTACAAGACAATCATTAAATACCCACAAATGGTCAGGACTTCAGTGTGTTGCATGAAGTATAGCACATTCACTCTTACACTGCCCTCTCTTCTATTGGCTCAGTAACAATTCAGGCCAAACACCACCTGCGAAACAGTTCAATGTTTCACCTACAGTGGGTGTTCCCTTAAGTTCTCTCATTCAAGCACTCCCCAAATATAAACCTATTCACTCACGAAAGAGAACAGGTGGACTCACTGATTAAAATTAGCATTGCTGTAAAGATAAAGGACCTTGCTAAAAATGGATGAGACAAACAAAATAAGCAAGATCTTTGAAGTGATGTGGTATTGGTACACTGTGATCTTTAGGTAAAAGGTACTGTGTTGTTACTATATCCAACTAAACCTCAGCCTAGATATTATTTCCAGATGTATTTGGGAAGGGTTTTTTTAAATTTTTGAATGATGAGGGCCATGTAACTTGATACCTTGACCAATCAGTCTGTCATCCGTTGAGACCATGCTGATCACAACATGTACTCCACTCTTCTCTTGTTCTGGCCATCCTTCACCATACCTGCCTGCATCGTCTTGTCAGGGAATCATCCCCCCTCTTTGGAGGCCGGCTGGCTTGTCGCTTCAGTTCTCATGGATACTGCTCAGATGCAGCTCTGGTCCATTGACTGTCATTGAGTCAGGCTACGTGTCCTGCCCACCACATTTTGTTTTGTTGGGGATGTGATCACAGAGCAAAATACCAAAATTATTCTTTCCATCACTCTCTGCCTGACAGTTTTTGTTCCTCAGTCTTTGCCAGTGACCATGTTTCGCTGCCGTATAGCAGCGCTGGAAACATGGTCAAGTTGAAAAGATTTGCATGAGTTGTTTTGCTGATCTTTCCTTGGAGGATGTCCCTAATACCACTGAATGAGTACCATTCAGCTTTTCTTCTTCATGACAGTCTACCTTTCAGATCATGACGCATGTTGACTTCCTGGCCCAAATAAACATGTTTGCCTACTTCTTCAATCTGCTCTCCTCAGAGGTACTTGGACTCTTGGCAGGACATCTGATCGCATGCATTTTGTTTTTGACCAGTTCATTTCAGTCCAACTTGACTACTTTTCGCATCCAGTTCTTCAAACATTCTCTGAAAGCTGGATGGTATTTTCAGCAATCAGCACTATGTTGTCGGAGAACCTGAGATGTTCTAGCTGCTCACCGTTGCTGTTAACCCTGCCTTCCAAGTCCACTTGTTGAAAAACTGCTTCGAGACAAGCTGTGAATAATTTCAGTGAAATGGTGTCTTCTTGTTTCACACTCTTCTCAAAGGGGATTCAAAGGGGAGGATACATCTGTGCTGCAGCCAGAGTTCACCTCCTATAGTAAATTTAATGTATTTTGTGCTGATGCCCTGTTCTGCGAGAGCTTTAAGAATGGCATTGGGTCTCCACATTGTTCAATGCTTTCTCATAGTTGACAAAGGCAAAACACCAAGGGAATTTATATTCCCTTGAGGGTTCCAGTGGTTGGTTTAGAACAGGGATGGCCAAACTTATGGAACTCAAGAGCCACACAAGTTGGATTATTAAACCTTCGAGAGCCACACTGAGGCATAAAGCCATATGCTTTTACCTACTCCAAAATTACTAAGTTTAAAATTCATTGCACGCTTTAATTTTATTGTAAGAAGAGGGCAAATATTGATCCTACTAACATCAGATTCTAATAATTAATGTTACCATGAAAATTAGGCCTATACAGTAAAAACTTAGCTGTTGCTCAATGTAGAAGACTGCAGCTAGTCGCGAGTTTTTAAAATCCCGACCATGCTGCGATTCTCCCCACCATCCCAACCTCCTCCTGAACTCCTAGGCTAGGGCTGCTTTCCTGAATTGATTTGCTGACTTTCTTCTGGGAGCCACGCTTTTTCATGCAAGAGCCGCATGTGGCTCCCGAGCCACAGTTTGGTCACGCCTGGTTTAGAATGAAGACGTGGTCCATCATGCACCAATTCCTTCAAAAGCTGGCCTGCTCCCTAGGCTGCTGTTCATCCAGACTTTGTGAAAGTTGATTTATTATTTTTGTGAACAGTTTGTAGACACGTGAAAGCAGGCAGATCAGGCGATAGTTCTTATGCAGCAAAATGGTATTGGACTTCTTCCAACTAGATGGTATCCTCTGAGTTTCCAGGTAGTGGCTGAACCTTTGGAGTGAGAGCTTTCCAGAGTTCCTGGCCTCCCACTTTAAGCACTTCTGTTGTCAGACCATCCTTGTCTGGAACCTTCCCTCTTTCATTTGATTAACTGCATGACAAACTTCACTAATGAGAACTGAGGGTACGTGTTCATCAATTTGTTGAAGTGATGGCACTGGAATGTCTATACAGGACACGAACAGCTCGATGTAGAAATTCCTACAGATTGCTTCCTTCTCTGTTCGGTTTGCTACTGATTCTCCGTCCCCATTTTTCAAAGTCAATAGTGATCACCTGTACAATGCCAGTTCCTGTTTACATTTTTTTGAGACTCCTGCAATCTTCAGCAGCTTTAAGGAGCTTTGTGGTTCTAAATTTTTCAAAGTCCTTCAATTTCATTTGTATAAGCTTCCAGAGAAGGGAGTGCTCAAGCCTAATGCTGCAGTTTCTTTTCATATTCTTCCTCTTCTCTGGCAAAATTTTCATTTCCTCCAAGATACTTCCACTTGCTCTTTTTTGTCTTTCATGCTCAGCTGATTTCACACATTATTTCAATCCCTTGGTGAAGTTCTCATAATCATTGTCACAGTCCTCCAGGATGTCCCAGTCTTCCCTTGAAATGTTTTCCTTCAAGGTTGCCTCGTCGAAAACTACTGGTTGGTGCCTTCTGTTCACCATATACTGTGCTACCGTCTCCATCTTCACAATGAAAGTGAGTCTCATTCTCAGTAAACTATGGTCACTGCCAGTGTTAAATGATAGTCCTACTGCACAATGCATCATTTGTTGATCAGAAAGTAGTTGATTTCATTCTTTATCCTCGCATTTGGTGCAATCCAGGTCCATTTCCTATTGGCCTTCTTATGGAACCAGGTGTTACCAGTGAACTTTCTCTTCGTCTCTGTGAATGTAGCCAATTGTTTGTCTCATGTGCTCTCATCTCCGATACCGTAACTACCCATAAACTTTTCAACTTCTTTCCCTCTTCCAATCTTGCCATTAAAGTCTCCCATCACAATCGTGTATGTGTAGCCCTAAGCGAGGACTTCCTCTAGTTCCTGATAAAATGATGATGTGGAAGGATTCTAACTTGCAGGAGCATGTATCTGGATAATTGAGGGTACTGTTTGGGTTCAGTTGGAGGTAGAGCACCCCGATACACAATGACTTCAAATGGCATGAGACGAGGTTTGAAGACCATTCTTACGGATGATGAACCCGACTCCTCCAACTGTCCTCATGCCTTCTCCTTTGCCCAGAATGACTGTGCTTCCATCTTTCCAGCTGATCTCCATCTCCCTCTTTCATCATGTTTTGCAAAAGCTCCATGAGGTGGTTTATCAATTCTCCCTTTTCAGTGTTCTACAGTTATAAGCGCACACACTGAAAGAATTATCCATTTTCCTTTTGGTGGTCTATCACCTAAGATTCCCTATGGCCTCTCATTGATTGAATGCCACACCAACACCGGAGTGAGGATTGAAGGTTGTCCAAGGATCTGAGGCCTGTTTTTCTGTGTTGTTTTAACCATTGTGTTCAGCCACCCACTGGCTGGGCTGTTGGTGGCTCAATTACCCCTTCGACTTAGCTAGCTTACAGCCTCAGAAACAGGGACTGTATGCCCCTCCACAGAGGAAGCAAACCCCCTCTGGGTTGACAGTCAGACACCTTAATAACTTGGTTAAGCCTACCACAGAATACACTCTGCTACCATCACTGTCAGACAGCCAGGGTCACTGCTGTGCCACTTTGAGATACTGAAGAAGGATTTTGCAGCAGGCCATTTAAGCAGGCGAACCATTATGTCACCTCATTAATGTCATGAAGGCTGACTTCAGAAATGGAGGTTACTCACCTTGGTGCAGTAGCCGAAGTTCCTTGAGATGCATGTCCCTGACATGCTCCACTTAAGGTGTGTGCGCGCCACAGCACCTGGACTCAGAGATTCTTTAGCAGGGGCTCTATTGGCCGGGGGGAGGCGCTGATCAGGACCAGGATCTCTTTGAGGGCACTGGAGAAGAGGCAGTAGAGCTCCACTTACGTGCTCCCTCAGAGATCTGAGGAGAGGCTCCCGGGTCCGAGGCGGGATGAAGGGATTCCTCTAGAAGGAGGAGTTTAAGCTTTCTTTCTCTCTCCTTTCTAGTGCAGCTAGTAAGGTTTCTACAATGTTGTCACTTCTGTGCCAAATGTCCTTCACCAAGACATTTAATACAAGTGTCACGCCCATCCGACACTGGCATAGCTTCTCTGCAAGCAGCACAGCGTTTGAACCCCGAAGGGCTCGGCATACCAACTTGCCTCAAGTTCCGGTTTCTTTTAGGTTGTCTTATACTTCTGTATTGTTCTTGTTGTTGTTTTCTTCTAATCCCCCCTTTTTTTTTTGGCATAGGCGTTATGAAGTGAATGAAGAGCCACCGCATCTCCGTCCACAGCTGGAGGTGGTAGAAAAGGAAAGGGGGGGGCGGGGGATGAGGCACATGTGTCACCAGTGGCGGGAAAGCGACACTGGTCCTGATCAGCGCCCCCCTGCTGCTGATAGAGCCACTGCTAACGAATCTTCGAGTCTAGGTGCGGCGGCACGCACACACCTTAAGTGGAGCAGTTGGGGACACTGCTCGACAAGGAATACTCAGATACTCTCTCCAGTGTGTAAGTTTATATCACCCATTGAAGGTATGCAGATTTTGAATGCACTTCCTTTCTTCTCTCACCGCAGGTGACTCTTTACAAACCAGATTTAAGCCTATGGATGATCCTGGCCATGAGTAAGTAGGTGGACAACTGGCATAGAAGTCATTCAGAGAGCTTGTCTCCTCATCCAGAGCCCAGTCAAAGCAAATTCCCATACACCATACTCCAAGAGTCGACAAATGGGAGATGAGAGGGAAATTCTCATACCCCTTTGTTTTTCGTTAGCAGGTATAAAAAGTACTAAAAGGGTTTTTGACATTAGAAATTCAGGGCTGTCTGCTCTGGAGGATTCTGATGACTGGGAGACCTAATGAAATGGCAGGATCGCCAGGAAATGAAATTGGAGCAATTCAGAGGGGAAAGGGATTTTTAATCACACTGTTCCATATGTATTGCATGTTTAAGGTTTCAAGCTCTTGGGAGGGTTAACGCTCCCTTTCCCTGATATCCACTTCTAGTTCTGCTGGTTTTTGAAGACTAATCTATAGTATGCTAAAAATCAAAGGTTGATTTCTATAGCTTTTTTTAAATCTGCCAAAGATGAAGTTTTCAGTCTTCCTATCAGTACTCCATAATTTTAAGATATATATGAAGACTTGTCTGTGCTGGAATGCTGTACCTCTCTTTAACTACACTGAAATAGTTAAAGTGGTAAGGTTCCCCCTAGCATGGCTGCAGTTCATTCAACAGAAAGATGCCTAGGGAAGCTGTAGAATCACCATCACTGGAGATTTTTACAAGCAGGCCAGACAAAATACTTGTTAGGGATAATTTAGGTAATACTTAAACCTGCATGAGTGCAAGGGACTGGACTTGATAACCTATCAAGGTCCCTTCCAGTCCTACATTTCTATGCCTTACACGAGTATTGCAATTCCTATCCAGTAAAAAAAACAAAAAACAAAAAAAACCCCAAACAAAACACACCATACTCATGTCACCTTTATACCAGCATAAATGTGTCCATATGTAGTGTTCTCACCACCCAACAGAATCATATTACACACACACACACACACACACACACACACACACTATATTAATCATATTATATACATTCATATACACTCATCTTATTATACAAACACCCCCTCCCCCCCGTAACTGAAAACGGGCCACTAAAAATCTAAACCAGACCTTCACAGAAACCCTCTTAGAGCCTCCACTACAAAAGACACAAAACCTACAGTGGTTAATGACCCAAGACCAGCAGTTTAGCAGCAGACCTACCCATCACTGATCCTGAACTCATCCTCACTTTCTTCCTCATCAAGATTACTATCACTATCGAGGTCATTCAGTCGCCGTCGTTTTTTGCGGCGTGCTGCAGCAGCCCTTTGGGGACGCTTGTTTTCTTTCCTTTCTTCCTCTAGAATTGTGGAAATGTCTTTTCCACGATGACCTGTAATATTAGACATATCTTTGCCTCTTCCAACACCTGTATTAGCAGGAGAAGGGGAAAATAAGTCTCAAGTTAATTATGGCATTTTTCATTCAACTTCACCCAGGCCTCCCCTCTCCATTGCTAATTCAACTTCCTTTTACAAAGCAGACCCTCTTCCTCATCCAAGACATGATTTCCTGAACCCAGGAAAGGGTTTCTTACATTCCCAGTTAACCGAGTGTATTTCATAGAAGGGAAGAAAGTCCTAACAATTTGGGTCACAGGGGCCTAGTAACTTGTGGGATGTGAGAAAGAAGTTTCCCTATGTACCAAGTACCAAGGTTACGCGGTAACTGTCCATTACAGGAACTCCAGAAACCCACTCTGAAGCATCCGATATCAGCTATGGTCTGGGATAACATACTGGACTAGACGGACCACTGGTCTGATAGGAACATATTAAAATGCTATGCCACAAGACAAAGCAAAGGGAGGTGGGGGGCGGGGGGGAGAGATACTCCCCCTCCCCAAAATTAGGAATGTTATTGAAGGGAAGAATGAGAGATTTGAATATGATGTGGGACCAGAAGGAAATCAAAGGAATGGATTCAAGGAAATGATGTGCTTGGAGTGGTTGAAGAGGGAGGGGACTAACAGTATTGTTCCAGACAGACTAGAAGGGTGTGGTAGGGGAAGAGACAGACAGGAAAACTAGAAATCTAATTCTTTTAATCAAGGTGAGAGATGCTCAAGTCACAAGTAAGTATTTTAGTGGCAGACAGAGATATCCAAGCACACACTCATTTTAAAGAAAGAGTAGCAAGGCTCAGAGAAAGAACTGGGTGCGAATGAAGGAGAGTTGGGAAAGCTGGGATGGCATCATTGATATGGTTTTTGTTTCTCAAGCAGGAGGTCTCAGTGGTGCCAGAGAAAGAAGGAAGTGGAGAAGGATCAGAGGCGAGATGATCAGTCCTGTTTTGGAGAGACTAGATTTGAGCTGGTAGCAAGACAACTGTAAGAGGTGTAGCTGTGAGCTCTGAGAGAAATAAAGGAGAATAACTGGCAGGCTACCTTGGACAATGGGAGTCAACAGGCAGCTGGTTCCAAAGCCCTTCTACCTGGCATATATTACAGCAGTCACTTATGCACCAGTAATTAGCACGTGCTAACAAACCGTTACTACAACTGAATGAAAGATGTGGGCTGTGTTTGTATACCACATAGCATACAGCGTGACTGGGAAACTGGTTTTGAAAACTTTGGTAAGGACCCTACCTCAAGGAAATAAGTAACGCGAACGTAAGCTTAGCACAAGGTTTGCAAGACAGCTAAGTTGAGTAGCAGTCAGGGTATACTGACACATACTGATGTAATTATAAAACAAAAAATAAATGCACAGTGCTTACATGCACGTGCACATACATGCTCTCAAACCTGAAGAAGAGCTCTGTGTGGCTTAAAAAATTTGCCACTTTTACTAGCAGAAGTTGGTCCAATAAGAAATGCTCACTAACCTTCTGTAACTGTTGTTCTTTGAGATGTGTTGCTCACGCTTACGTTCTCTCCACGCTGTGTGTGTGCATGCCACGTGCATAGTTGCTAGAGAGTTTTTCTTCCGTCATATCCAATGTCATACACATTCGTATAAGGGGTGCTGCCAGATCTGCACCCTCTCAGTTCCTTCTTGCCAGTAACTCCAGGAAAGTGGGAGAAGTAGTGGTCATGGAATGGACCAAAGCAACACATCTCAAAGAACAGTTGCAGGAGGTTAGTAACTCTTTTTAATTCTTAAAGTGCTTTCTTATGTCCATTCCATGCTAGATGACTCACAAGCACTACCTCCACAGGTGGACTTGGAGTTCACGGATGTGTTGACTGCAACACCACTCTCCCAAAACTGGCATTATCATGGGCCTCCTGGGTGACTGTGTAGTGAAACGCAAATGGATGAACCAAAAACCATGTCATGGCCCTGCAGATGTCTTGGATTGATACTTGTGCAGGGAACACTGCTGATGAAGCCTGGGCTCTTGTGGAATAAGTAGACACTATGGCCACAGATGGAATCTTCACTTGCTTGTAGCAAGCTTTGGTACAGGGAATTACAATGGAGAAAACTGTTTGGGATAACACAGATAGCCCTCTCATCCTTTTCACTACCGCTACAAAAAGTTGCATAGACTTGTGGAATGGCTTAGTCCTCTCAGCATACAAGATGAGGGCCTGCCTAATGCCCAATGTAAGAAGATAACATTCCTTAGTGGTCTTGTGAGGTCCCAGTCTGTCCGTCGCCCCCGCCCGAGGGGGGAGGAAAGGAAGAAAAACATCCTGGTTGATCAAAAGAAGCAAGGAGTCCTGGGGCACTTAAAGACTCACATTTATTTATTGTATGAGCTTTTGTGGGGGAAATTCCCACTTCGTCAGGTGTGGGATTTTCTCCCACAAAAGTTCATGTGATGATAAATAAATGTTAGTCTTTAAGAGCCACAGGACTTCTTGCTTCTTTCGCTGAACTAGACTAACGCAGCTCCCCCTTTGGTCCTGGCTGATGTGGAATTGCAACACTACCTTTGGTGGAAAGGCCGGATGGGGGTGCAGCTAAATCTTGTCCATGAAAAACACCATATAAGGTGGTTTTGACATCAGAGATTTGATCCTGGAAACCCTCCTAGCCAAGGTTACTTTCCAAGAGAGAAACAGTATGGGGCAAGATGCTTATGGTTCGAAGGAGTGCCATGTGATCCTCGATGGAACCAAGTTTAAGTCCTATCGGGGAACTGGGTACAGTCTTTCCAGGCTCTTGAGAAACCTGACTTTCATCTTATGGGGAAACACTGATATGCCTGGCACAGTTGGGTGGAAGGCTGAGATGGCTGCCAAGTACACCCTCATAGACAAGACAGCCAAACCTTGATGTTTTGGGTGAAGCCAGCAGTTCAGGACAGATGGCAGAAAAGACCAGAAAGGAAAGAGATTCTGTTCAGAAGCCCAACAAATGAAACATTTCCCTTTGGCCACATAGGTAGCACTAGTGGAAGGCCTTCTACTACTGAGCAAAAAACTTGCCAAACCTGTTCCAAGCCGGCCTGCTCTTCAGGGTTCAGTCACAGAAATGATATTTTCAGGTGCAGGGAAGTTTGGTTTGGGTGAAGCAACCAGTTGTGGTCTCATGAAATCAAATCCAAGTGGTGAGGGAGCATGAGAGGCACTGTCTCAGAGAAATCCACAAGCATACCAAACCAGTGGTGGCATAGCCGTGGCACAGTGATCAGTATAACCTTCATCTTGTCCCATCTGACTTATAGGAGGACCTGGTGAACCAAGGGATCCAGTGGGAAGGCATAAAGTAGGTGGACTACTCACAAGAGCAGGAATACATCAGAGAGGGAACTCCTGCTGTGCCTGCACAGCAAACAACTGGTGGCATTTCCTGTTCTATCTGGCGGTGAAAAGTCCACCTGCGGAAGCTCCCATCTCTGGAAGATGACACTGATGAGCTCCAAAACAAGAGACCATTCACGCTCATAGGAAAAGGATCTGGTGAGGTGATCCACCAGTGTGTTTTGGGCTCCAGGGAGAGGTGACACCTCAAGGTGGATGACGGCCTTCTGCATGATGAACTACAGTCGGAGGGCCTCCTGGCACAGGGCTAAAGATCGGGCCCCTCCTTGTTTATTGATGTAAAACATTGACTCAGTGTTGTCTGTCCATCAAGAGCTGCACCATCACACCTGAGATCACAGAAGAAACTTGTGGCAAGCCAAGCACACCACTCTGAGTTCTGACATTTATATGCACTGTGAGTTTTTCCTAGGACGAGACCTTGAGTCCTGAGATTGTTGAGGTGGGCTCTCCAGTCCAACTCTGATGCATGCAAAATTAAAGTTACTGATGGAAGTGACGTAGCAAAGGGTGCCCCCCTTCATTACAGAACCCAGGTCTGTCCACTAAGTAAGTGAAGAGAGGATTGGAGGTGGAATCTTGAGTATTAAGTCCAAGTGGTGTCTGCTGGAGGAGTAAAAGGAGGCTAGCCACATCTGTAAAGGTCTGAGATGTAACCTGCATATTGCAGCACCCAGGTGCATGCTGCCACATGATCCAACAGCTTGAGACAAAACTGAGTGGTTGTCTGCAGATCAGTCATAACTCTAGAGAGTAGGTCTGAAATAGCTGGAATCTGGTAAGCAGGTCTTGACCTGGGTAGAGTCAAAGACCACCTCAGTAAACTCTGTTCTCTGAACCAGAACCAGAGTTGACTTTTGCTCGTTTATTAAGAGACTCAGCAATCAGAAGTTGGCTCATTCTGCCCTGTTGCTGTGCTGGACATGAGCCTGTGAGTGGCTTTTGATCAGCTGGTCAGTGAGATACTGTTAGACTAGCATGCCTTGACACCCAAGGAAGTCTGCTACCACCATTGTACACTTTGTGAAGATCTGTGGAGCCACCAACAAGCCAAGAGAAGTGTGGTGAACTGGGAGCAGCACTAACTCACTATGAACCCAAAGAATCTCCTGTGCCCCTAGAAAATGGAGATGAGGAAAGAGGCTTCCTTTACACTGAGGGCAGCATATCAGTTTCCCAGATCCAAGGAGGCAATGACGGAAGCCAGGGAGACCATGTGGCATCTCAGTTTCTTGAGATATTTGTTGAGGTGACACAGGTCCAGGATGAGCCCTTGACTTTTGGGATCATGAAATAATGGGACCAAAGAAATGGTTACTAACCTTTTCCATAACTGTCGTTCTCTGAGATGTGTTGCTTGCATCCACTCCAATTAGGTGTATGTGTGTGTGTTGTGCACAGCTGCCAGAAATGTTTTCCTCTAGCAATCCCCTCCCCTTCAGGGTCACCTACAGAGCCCCCTGGAGTCACGCCTCCATACCTCTCCTTATAAGGGCTCACCAACCCTTCCCTCCTCAGTTCCTTCTTTCTGGTGTACCGACTGAGGGGAAGATGGACAGGTTTGGAGTGGACGTGAGCAACACGTCTTGGAGAATGACAGTTACGGAAGAGATTAGTAACCACTTTCTCCTTCGAGTGCTTGCTCGCACTGACTCCAATTAGGTGATTTCCAAGCTTTCACTGGTGGAGGAAATCAGTGTTCTGGCATAACCATCGATTTCAGGACTGCTTTGCCCACAGTGGCATCCTGTCTCACATAGCTAGTGATGGCATAGTGGACTGCAAAAGTATCAACTGAAGTCCAGGTTGCCACCTTACATCTCCTGTATAGGAACGTGAGCCAGGAAGGCAGTCGAAGTTGCGTGGGCTCTTGTTGAATGTGCTGTCATCGCAGGGGCCAGCTTCTTTGCTAACACATAAGTTTTGAAACATGAAATGATCTGCTTAGAGATGGTCTTTGAGGAAACAGGAGAACTTCTCTTCCTCTTAGTCACCAAGACAAAAAGTTGAGTGGACTTCCTGAATGTTTAGTTCTTTCAGTATAAAAGGCTAATGCCCTCCTCACATTGAGTGAATGTAACACACGCTCCTGGTCTGAGGTGTGCCTTGGAAGGAGCAGAATCTGTGACATTTGGCATTGTCACTCGTGGTGAAAAGGTCTATCTGGGGAGTATCCCACTTCTAGAAAATGGTAAGTGCCACATCCGGTAGAAGAGACCACTCGTGGGCATTGATGACTCTCCTAAGGGAGTCCGCTAGAGAATTTTAGGAGCCTGGGAGATAAGAAGCTTCCAGGTGGATTCCCCTGGGTATGCAGAACTTCCAAAGGGCTATCACCTCCTGACAGAGAGGAAGGGAGTGAGCCCTCCCTTGCCTGTTTATATAAAACATAGTGGCCATGTTGTCTGTCTTTATTGCCACGTGCTTGCCCCGTAGGTGGTGTTCAAAGGCCTGGCAGAGCAATCTGACTGCCCTGAGTTCTCACACACTGATGTGGGATGAGAAGTCTCAGGTGCTCCAGTGGCCTTGAATAGTCATGCTGTTGAGGTGAGCCCCCTATCTGAGGTCTGACGCATCCGTCACCAGGATGGCTGTGGGTTGTGGGGTGGAATATGGAACACCTGCACAGACAGTTTCTCGAACTGTCCACCACTGTAGAGACCTTAGTATATGGGGTGGGGGAACCATGATGATCTGGTCTAATGGGTCTCTTGATGGGCGAAAAATACAGGTTAGCCACATCTGGAGTGGACTTAGGTGCAGCCTGGTGTGCCTGACTACCTGTGTGCATGCCACCAAATGACCTAGGGGGTAAAGACAGTTCCAAATCATCATCATGGGGCGGACGGAAAGACTGTTTATTAATGAGATGACGTTGAGAAAGCGTTGGGAAAGCAGGGAGGCTGTTGTGATGATTGAGTCCAGAACGACACCTATAAACTTTATTTTCTGGGCTGATATTAATACTGACTTTTTCTCGTTTATGAGCAGGCCCAGGTTGCCAAGTGTGCTCCTTATCATCTGTACGCAAGAAAGAACCTGCTCCCTGGATGAGCCCCTCACCAACCAATCATCCAGATAGGGGAAGACATGCACCCAATGTCTCCTAAGGAACTCTACCACAACTGACATACACTTCATGAAGACCCTGGGTGCTGTCGAGAGGCCAAATGGGAGGACTGTGAATTGGAAGTGGTTGTTGTTCACCAGGAATCTTAAGAACTTTGTTTTTTAGGATGATTGAAATATGAAAGAAGGCATCTCTCAGATCAAGGGCAGCATACCAATCTCATGTTCCAGGGAGAAAATAATAGGCATCAGGGACACCGTGTGGAATTTCAACTTCTTTATAAACTTGTTCAGATTTCTGAGGTCTAGGATTGGTCTTAGGTCTCCCTTTGATTTCGGAATCAGGATGCAGTTTGAGTAAAAACCTTGACCTCTTACTCCCGCAGGGACTTCCTCTACAGCTCCCAGCTGAATAAGCTGGTGCACTTCTGACATCAGAAGCTGTTTGTGAGTTTCGTCCCTGAAAAGGGATGGGGAGGGAGAGGGGTGAAAGTGGGGAATAGAGTGGAACTGGATAGAGTATTCTCGTTCCACTGTGCGAAGTACCCATCTGTCTGTAGTTATATGGGACTATGCCCAGTAGAAGCGGGATAAACAGTTTAGCAACATGAAGGTTGGGATGGTGTCCTCGAGTGTATGCTCAAAAATTTTGTTTAGGCCCTCGTGCCTGTTTGGATGAACCATCATTTCTGCTAAAGGATTGATAGTATCTTCTCCTGCTGGAATTAGTAGGGTGACTATATCTTGATCTCTTTCCTCCTGAGTCCTGTCTCTGATGTTGGCACTGATGGGGATAGAGATGACACTTTAGGCCACAGCCTTCCCTGAGTGCCCAGTGTGTGTATGCCAAGAGATTTTTAAAGGTAGCTCTAGAGTCCTTTAATTGTGGAGCCTGGAATCCGCCTCCTCCAAAAATAAAAATTTCCATTCAAAAGGAAGATCTTGGACTGTCTGCTGAACTTCATATGGTAAGCCAGATGCTTGAAGACAGGAGCTACGCCCCATAGAGATACCAGAGGCCATGGCCCCCGCTGCTGCATCAGCTGAATCCATGGCACCTTGGAGGGAAGCCCATGCTACAGCCTTGCCCTCCTCTATCATGGTGGAAAATTCTCTCAGAGTTAGGGGTTAAAGATCCAGAAAATATTTCCATGGAGTTCCATCCATTAAAGATAATAGTGGCTCAAAAAGGCCTGATGGTTTGCCACTCTGAGTTGCAAGCCCCAGGTACAATAGACCTTTCTACCATACAAGTCCAACCTTTTTGCCTCCCTGGACTTAGGGAATGGTGCCTGAGCACCCTGCCTGTCTTTATCGTTAGTTGCAGCCACAACCAGAGACCCGGGGGAGAAATGCGTATAGAGGAATTCATAACTTTGGGGCAGAATGAAATGCTTCCTTTCAACCCGTTTGGGAGTGACAGACACTGATGCGGGTGACTGCCAGATGGCTCCCATGGTTCTATTTATAGTTTAATGAAGGGTAGAGCCACTCTAGATGGTCCCAGGGGTTTCAAAATGTCCACCATGGGGTTGGAAGAATCTTCACTGACCTCCGATATTTCCAACCCCAAATTCCAGGCCACCCTTCTGAGAAGGTCTTGGTAAGCCTTACTCTCCTCCAAAGAGGGTGCTGATGTTGCCCCTGTGACTGCTTCATCATGGAGCGAAAAGGATGATTCCAACATGATAGCCAGGTCTTCAGAGACAGGCTCTGCTGGTAAAATGAGCAGGGCATCTTTGCCCTCTGTGCCAGCCTCTGACTTGGTGTCCAAGATAGTACTACTAGATGCTCTCATCTCAGGGCGGTGGGAGATGGGGTTGGCTCCGAGGCGCTCAGAGATGGTGTAATAGCTCCCTCATTAAGAAGAGCTTGATCCTCTGGGACCTTTCTTGCCACATCTGATCGTGGAATGACTTACAAATCTGACACTGCTGGGTCACGTGTTCTTCACCTAGACGCTTTAAACAGGCGCTGTGAGGATCACTCCTGGGCATAGGCTTTTGGCAAATTTTGCAGGTTTTAAAGCCTTGGAATCGAGGCATGCCCCGTCCCATGGCTGATCTGACTAGTGAGCTTTTGCTCTTGCAATCAAAAATGCAAAGAGCCAACAACAACAAGCTAACTAACTAAACCAACACTAACAAACTAGCTAGTAACAAGAACTATAACTAGAGAAACGTTAAGTTAATGCTAGGGAAAGTCTCTAGTGTGACAAATAGAGCTCAATCTTCTGGCTAGCTGCCACGGTGGGAAGAAAAAACTGACGAGGGAAGGGTTGGTGAGCCCTTATAAGGAGAGGCACGGAGCTGCAACTCCAGGGGCTCCATAGGTGAACCTGAAGGGGAGGTGATTGCTAGGGGAAAACTTTTCTGGCAGCTGTGCATGACATGCACACACACCTAATTGGAGTCAACGCCAGCAAGCACTCAAAGGAGAACCCTTTCCGTCTCAAGGAACCTCCTCTATTGCCCCTGCACCACACTGGAGGGCTTATGCCTCCGGGATGAGAAGGGTCCTTGCAGAGGGATGGCAGCTGAAGGCAGCGGTAGACAAAAACTGAAACTCACTGATATAGTGCTGAGCACACAACAGTTCAATGTTATATTATGACCACGCTGGGCTGAAGAGTGATAGGCAGCCCAAAAACAAAGGGGGGGGATGGATCTGGAGTTGGGACTGGTATGCCCAAGTTGCAGCTGACATCGTTGTAGCCCCTCCCCTTTTGTTTCTATGGCTTCTGTCTGGGAGATGCTAGAAATCTGAAAGGTTGCTAGGGCCTAAAATGTTTCCTGGAAGCCAGGCAGCATATGGAGTCCCAGAATAGCCCTGGAATCTGAAGTTTGGAGTCTGACTGTTCACAGAACAGAGAAGTCCTGGATGGACTGCTGCACTTTCTGAGAGAACACCAATAACCAGAACAATGAAGGAAACCATGGGTACCATAATTCCGGCTGCTGAGTTGGCCACATCCAGAACTGGCTGTCTAGAGGGAGCTCCTTCCCTTCCTCCAGGATGGCTGACCACCCCTGCCTTGATTCCTGTGACAGGGAGTCCCTTGCAGTTGATGCCGTGTGGTGGTGGTGGTGGTGGGGGGGTGTTACTTCCCCATGCTCTTGACTTACTGTCCTTCAGTCTCGCCAGTCACGGCGGTGCCCAAACCAAACGTCCAGATTCAAAGATCTTCTGTCCCTTAGGCCTCAAGGTGAAAGGTCCTTTATTTTCTTTGGGAAGGGTCTTTCCATCCTCCCAGTCTTTATCTGCAGGGCTTTCTTCTGCCAGTGTTCTGCTCCTTCTTCTAAACCCCCCTGGTTCTTAACAGCATCTTTCCTATTAAAAGTTCCTGGTATCTCTCTTCAGTCTCAATACCAGCCATGTGCTCTCTTTGGAGGGGAAGCTTTTAACAAATCCTAAAAGGAGCCTTAATTAGCTCCTGGTGCATTAATTAACCTGGCGTAACCCCTGCATAGCTACCAAAGGAAGAAGAACTCGCTGAGCCTAGGGCTGATATACTGGCCTTCTTGCACTCTCTGGAAGCTATCTGGGTCTGGCCCTGTGACAACAGCAAAAGACTGGGTCATGCACTGCCACTGATTTCCTGCAACAGACACACAGCTTGAAGCTTAGGGTCTGGGGCATGCCTAGGCCTTGAGGCCTCAATGACAGGGACAGCTATTCACACTATTATATTTAGACCCCTGCAGATCCACAGGAATCCTGGGCAGATCCATGGGTGTGGATAACCGCAGATTGACCCACAGATGTGGATTCTCAACAAAGAAGAGCTTCAGCCAATCCTAGCTCAGCTCTGATTGTGGTCTGCCAGCCAGAGTCTCAAGTACAGCAGGATGGGACTGGGAGAGTCGCCGCTCACTGTCGGTCAGCCAGCATGCTGGCCTCTGATTGGCTCATTCCCCATGACTTCCCTGCTCACTTCTTCCTCTTCTTGTTTGTCGTTCGCATGCCATGCTGTCAATCAAAGATTTCATTGATGGCCAAGGAAATCTGATTGGCAGCAAAGCATACAAACCACAAACAAGAAAAGGAAAAAGTGGGTAGGACTCATGTGGGGAATGAGCCAATCCAAGGCTAAAATCCTGACTGAGAGTCCAAGCTCAGACCTGGATGCAGTTATGGACAGAGATAAAACATTATGTGGATCGCAGACTGGATAGATACTGTCACTGAGTGCATACAGTTCGGATGCAGATCTATATTTTTGTATCCGCACAAGGCTTTAATTATGTACGCTAAAACTAACAACATACTATACACGCTATCTATAGCAACAATACAAGTTCCAGGGGGTAGACACATTAGTCTGTGTACAGCAAAAACATTGTCTTTGCTAACAAATATTTTTTTTTCATACTTTCGTGGAAAATAAACCCCCCCCCCCCCCCATTTCAAAGTGTCTGATGAAGTGGGAACGGGACAAACCCACCTTACAGAATAGGAGGAAAACTTCCTTAATCTGCAACCCACTTCATCACATGCACCTGATGATGTGGGTTGCAGCCCATGCAGCTTATGCCTGAAGAAATTTGTTAATCTTTAAGGTGCCTCAGGACTCTCTGTTGTTTATACCATAGCTATGGAAGTCCACACCACTGGGGAAAAAAGGCCTTGCAAGAGGAAGAATTATTCCAAGTATCCATCACAAGCAGAGAGATAGAACTGAGAGGGAACACAGCCAACACTGTCCCTTGTACCAGAGGCACCAGAACCAGTCCTAAGGATAAGACAGAGGGAAAGATCTCCAGCATGTGTGCACATGGAATAGACATGAGTAAGCACCTGAAGGAAAGATATTATTTCACCCACCTCGCCCCCCCCCCCCCCCTTAACATTTTCTTGTCTTCTGAAAATGTAAGGCCCTCAGGATACGGGCTATGTCTGAGTGTTTCTGTTGCCCTTACCACAGTTGTATCCATGTCCTGATCAAAGGGTTTCTTCAAGTGATGTGCAGCATGCATGAATTTTTAAGTAGAGTACAAACTGAGGCCCTATACCCACACAGACCACCACAAAAATACAATGAAACAGTCATGCTCTTGGCTGTCCTAACCACTTTTGGTCCTGAAAGCTCACTGCATTCCTATGGCAAGCAGCACCAGGTCTGAGCCTTGCAAAAGTGGCATTCATGCCAAAGCTCAGACTGAGTGGAGGCTGTAGCCCCAGGTCTTAGTCATGAAATAACCCAATGATTTTCTTCTCTTTTCACCCCCTTCAGGATCCAAACAGCTCTGAAGACCTGATGAATGAGTAAGTGATAGCAGACAACTCTCTCCCGGGCAGCAACCTCCAACCGCATGCATGTCAGAAGCCTATACACATGCCTGGAGTCATGTAAGGAGACAGGTGGCCCCAGAGTGCCATGGCAGGATAAATAGGGGTTACTTTTCATTAGATAGCATGAGGTTGAAGAATAATCTCACTACGGTACACAGAGTCAAAACTCTGAGCATCCGTTCCCTGGATTTGCACTAGTCACATACTGGCCCACACTTCTGCATCTGTGGTCAGTCAAGCAGTTACACTCGAACAAGATCTCCCTTCCCAGGAAAGACAGGGGTTAGCAGAGGTGACAGGGTGTTCCCTGTAAGGGCTCCGAGACTCTGGAACTTGCTGCCCCACTTGGGCCATAATAGCTCAAAACTTGGTGACTTTCTGAGCGCACTGCAAAAGACATCTGTTTGGTAGGATCTTTAGACAAAGCTGATGGTATGC
Source organism: Podocnemis expansa (assembly GCA_007922195.1). Taxonomy (NCBI): domain Eukaryota; kingdom Metazoa; phylum Chordata; order Testudines; family Podocnemididae; genus Podocnemis; species Podocnemis expansa. Next base: position 8,714,387 of record ML682063.1, read on the forward strand.
CTCTTAGATGATGGTGGAGTTCTGTGGAACTTATCGGAATGAGTCTGAGATTTACATTTAATTGTATTTATTGAATTACTAATTACATTGGGGTCCCTACAACCTTGTAACTGTGTATTTATTACTTTAAATCTAAACAAATACATTAGTAGTCAGGCCTGATTTTCAGATTGCTTTTGCACATAAACTTTTGAAAAAGCAAACAGGCATGGTTCTAGAGATTCAAAAAGCAGAAGACCAAGGGATTATCTGAATATTTCAAATACATAAGAGATTTGATAGCACAAATCCCACTGAAAGGCAATAACACATATGCTTCTAAATCTCTTGGATATATTTGAAAAATCTCTCTTGGTGGTTCTTCATGTCACAAAAGAAAAGAAAAATTTTATTATTCTAATTAGCCTAAGTTATAATTTTCTGTCTTCATTCTAATATTTATTTTTACAAGTTGTGCCTTTTATTTGACCATCTCAAAGAGGGGTTGTTTTTTTTTGTAATTTATTAATGAATAAAATTTCACAACGTATCTGTGTAGTAGGGAAGTACTGAACAAAGCTAAGACCAATATTTTCAAAAAGTTCATTAGCTTTGGATGCCTCAAGATGAAAACACATAAGATCCCAATTTCCAGAGTTACTGAACACTAACCAGGAGCAACCAGTAATTTCCTAAATCTGGCCACCCAGAGTTAGTGAGCAATTAAAAAAATGAGGAACTATCAATGCCCAATTTTGTTTATACATTGAAAAATATACAACCAAACTAAATATCATGAACAAAATCTACATGGGTTTTCCCCCAAATGGACTCTTGATACATGAAGCCTACTGACCCACAACCAGGGAAATCTGTTTCTGTATTTGTATTTGAAAGTGCAGTAGTAAAAGTTTCAAGCTATGCAGAGATTTACACAAGATATCAGAAGTTAAAACTGCAAACACTGCCACCAGCATTGTAACAATGTATTTCATTCCAGCCCAGCTCATCACCTTTTTAACTATACAAACAATATGTAATAGTAACATACCTCCTCCATCAGCCTCCTTGATATCATCTTCTATTGCTTCATCAATTGCCTCATCAAATTCATCAAATCTAAAAATATTATCTTTGATTTACTACTTTGAAATAGAACACAATTCAGATACATTCGAAGTCATATCTACAATAGCTGTAAGAATTCGGACTGTTTCAGACATTATGAAACTAAGGCAAAGTGGTAAAACACTCAGATACATAACATAATGGACAGATTCTCCAGGTTGGCTTTTTTTTTTTTTTTTTTTGGGAATGTATATACTTCCAGTTGTTAGGAGGATGGATATACATTACTACCTGGGTTGATTTACTAATAATTTAGATCAGGGGTCTCAAACTCACAGCCCCTAAAGTTTATTTCCTGTGGCCTGCAATGACACTATTGTTATTGATATTTGCAACATCATTGTATGAAAAGGTTTCAGTGGTGCAGCCCTCAGGCTAACATACTAGTCCTCATGCGGCCCTTGTGGTGATTTGAATTTGAGACCCCAATCATAGAATCAGAGTTGGAAGGGACATCATGAGGTCATCTAGTTCAACCCCCTGCCAAAAGCAGAACCACTCTCACTAAATCATTTACATAAACCAATTCATACACACTTTTTTTTTTATCTGGCATGCTAAACAATTCAAAAAACAACATGAATACTTTATTTTAAAATGATTTCAGCAACATTCTTTATAAGAAGCAGTTTATGGAGGAGGGGGCAAGCCAGGCTCCTGGGCCATGTGTTGCAGGGGTATCACCAACCTAGCACTCTCCCACCACTGAAGGCTTGCTGGAGGAGTGAGGCTGTTCCAACAAGGCTAGAGCCACAGGTCACTGTGGAGAGGTGAGGGGCAAGGAACACAGGAACTGCCCCTCAACACCTCCCTCCCCATGTGTTGTGAAGGGCTGACCTATTGTGTTAAACTGAGTTAGGCAAGTTAAACTGAGTAGATTACCTACATTTTAAGCTATATGGGGCACACTATTCTGAATATTAGAATTCTTCATTTGACAGAATATAACAATGGCCACACTGAGTCTGACCAATAGTCCAGTGAGCCCAGTATCCTGTGTTCCTAGGGTGGCCAGTGCCAGATGCTTTAGAAATAATGAAAAGAACAAGTGGACATCCCATGGATTTATATAACAGCATTACAGTAACTTCTGTCTTATTCTCTATCCCTTTCTCCATAGATCCTAACCCTCAGTTTTTTTTTTTTTTGATTGCAGCTGCATTCTGAGATGTTATCCACAATGACTCCAAGATCTCTTTCTTGAGTGGTAACAGCTATTGTAGATCCCATCATTTTATACATATAGTTGAAATTGTTTTCCTATATGCATTACCTCGAATTTATCAACACTGAATTTCATCTGCCATTTTGTTTTTCCACATGTCTTTTTAATTAAAATGCCCAACACCTTGAGAAAAAAATCTTCTGATAAAGGCTCAACACTTCAGTCCTTAACTGAAGGAGTGAGAGCAAGCCCTATTCTGTATCTTACATACAAAACAAGGAAAGCTAGTCCTAACATTTCTGATATTTCTATGATACAAACAAGCAACAAAAAGGGGGGACAATCATGAAGTATTTCTGGCTTTCTTTGAGCATTGTGAACCAGCAAATCCTCATATTTGCATGTCACCTTCAAAGTGCAATTCTGAAATGACACCTCAGTGAGGTTTATTTTAAGGCACCTCTAAACAACACTTTTCTCCCTAACAAAAATCTCTTAGCTGTATTTTGTGCTCAATCAGGTAAGCTATTCTTTCCATTCCACATATCACTACTAGTAAATATTTTGGAATCCAAGGTTAGCTGAGGCACAATGAATTACAGCTTGCTATTCTGCAGTTTTATTAGTTCAGTAATGTTGATTTTTATAACCTGCTCATCAATAAATTAAGCAGGTAACTCCAAAAATACAAAGGCAGCAGGTATCTGGACGGAATTAACTTACTGCATTTTTATAGATCCTCTTCTGAGCAAAATGAAACTTTAGAGCTTCTTTCCCACCACCTGAAGGTCTGCCTAGACAGTCCTCATTAACGCAAACCAGACTTCATTGTGTGCGCGCGATTTGAAGTCACGTACAGACAATACACACACACAAATACATTCGTAACTCAAAGACATCTAGGATGTATTGTGCAAGAGATATGTGTCATTTTATGTAAGAATATTGAGTATCAAGTGTACTGTAACATAGTATGAAAAACTATTTCCATTTTAAAAATCACTATCCCTGCAGGATTTTAACAACTTGCAATCCTGTCAAAATACCCTACCAGCAAAAACATTTCCTACTGGGCCAGTGGCTTGACCCAGCTATTAGGAATGTGATAGCAAATCTGTAAAAGGCTGCCTGTAGCAACATGTTTTGGTTTTTTTTTTTTAACAACAGGTGATACTAAATTTTGTACACAAGAAATAATGTTTTCCCTCACGTGGCACCTGCTGTTAACTTAAGAAGGTACTAAAAAATATCAATAGGTAAACCAACAGAAAATTCCTGATTGCTCAGTGAACATCTCACTAGCAAATTCACCATACTATACTAAGGCCCTATCCCTCACTGAGGAGCGAATCAAATTAGCTAGGGACTTAAAAACAGTTGCTACTATCAAGCTTTCAAACAGATTTCCTTGCAGACTAATGTGGACGTTGCTCCCTCAAGTACAACACTAGCAATATTGTACTAAAGACTCTGTCAGTAAGTAACCTATAGCACAGTTTTAAAACATACTTTGCGGAAAAATATTGTATAAGCCTGCAAGCAATAACTGTCTGAAAAGTCTGGCTTGCCTATTCTGTTTTCAGTGCTTAGGGGAATCTAAACAATGAAGAGTTTTAATTAATTCATTCTTTTTTTTTTTCTTTTTTTTTTATCACTTAACAGGTACAAGCTACTCTGCAGAGGTAAAGTTCATTTTTCTCATGCTGTCTCTTATGATAAGGTTTTCATTTGTTTGCAGAGGCAAGAGGGAAATAGGAAAAAAAAAAAGGAACGGGAATGCAAAGCTTTCAGACATGTGCATTAGTCAGTCCCACATTAAGGGGGAGAAGAAATGCACTGGCTTCCATTAATATTTTGCATACATTTTGATAAGAATAAAATAATTTCCAACACTGCTCTATTTCTCATATCACTGGGCTACATACAGTGCATCTGCTCTTATATATCACTCATCTAATGTGTACCTTTGCTCTATAATTGGCAGTATTAAAAGACCAAAGACTCTAATTTGATCAGCTGCCTAACCATAAAAGTAGCCTTTAAGTAGCAGGTGAATGGGTGAACAGAGGAAATGGCAACATATTATTAATGCTCTCCAATATTTTTAATGCCACTAGCCATTTAAACAAGCTGCCTACCTATAACTTATGCATTTCCGTGTTCTAGTAGACCGCCTTTCAAGAAGCTTTGACTTTGACTTTTTAGAATCTTTCTTCTTTTCTTCCTGACCCTCTGGTATTTCTGGCTCCTGTTGAAGTATGATAACAAGAGTTAGATATACTGTACCCCACTTCAGAGAGGGTTGTCTCCCATCTTCTGATTCAGGAAGAGTGAACTAGAACTGTCCTGTTCTCATGTCAGACAGATACATGGTGTTTGTGACATGTCATGTTTCCAAGCAGCTGACCACCCACTTCTCTTGGTGGTAGAGAGACATAAAAAAAGCTACATTTAAAGGCAACATAATCCTTTAAAAGCTGGATTGAGGATGTATATTACAGTAACAATAGTGACCTTATGCTTCTCCTTGAGATGACACTTTCAGGCCTTCTCCATGCTATAGATGAACAACATTGTTTCCAACAAGAATTTGCAGCTGTTGTAAACTGGGATTTTTTCTGTGTGCACCATTACAATGATCGCCTCCTTTAGACCATTGTTTCTCAACCTTTTTGAAACCAGAGACCAGCCTCCTACATCGGGCCACAGATATCTCAGGCTTCCTATATTGCGTCAAGGAGATATCAGGAACTGGCGCTGGTCAATGGACCAGTTTCTAAGAAATGCTGCTTTCAACAGCTGAAAACATGGATTATTTTCTCCAGGACTATGTCTCAACCTACTGTATACCTTTTTGTGATAGTTTCAGTCCCACTCTGGAGAAGTGTTTATTTTCAAAACATTAGTTTTTCATAAAAATTGACTCTTGGGCAGAATTTTTTGTTCTTATTAAGAAGTATGGTTTTATTTATTTATTTCTGTTCATTCATTTGGTTGGTTGGTTTTGTTTGTGTTTAGGGGAAGGTGAGTTTGTGGTGTTCTGGATTTTAAGTTTGGTAAAATCTCATTTAGCCATTTTTCAGTTACCCGGTTGGGAGGGAGAAAATTTTGGTTTTGCACAACGAGATACAGTCAAAAAGTCAACATGACATTTATTGTTTGAAGTTTAAATTTAAAAGCTCATTTAATAGACATGGATAAATCATCTGCTTGGAAGGCATAAGAAAAATTGCTCTGAAATGAGTTTATGAGTTAAAAAGCATAAGCTCTACAGGAACAAAACATCTCTTTCACATTCTGGGGAAAAGGAAAAAAGGAGGATCAATAAACTTTTGTTACATCATTTTGGCTGAGCTCTTACGGACAGTAAAGCAAGGCAATGCAAAGAATTATGGTGCCCTCATCAGCTGTAACTCACAATGTACACTTCTCTTAGTGCAAGTGTTTGATCCAATATCTAGTAACAGAAGATTCCACCTACCTACAGTAAGAGAGGCATTATGGATGCTATGGGCACCAGAAATTTGAATTTTCTGATTTAGGTGAATATAAAAATCAAAATCTAAAATGCTGTTATTGTAGGCTTTTTGCAGAGAAAGGAAGTTCCTGACAGCACCTTGTTTCTTTCCAAGAAGTCCCATTATGTCAAATTACACTTGCACCAAAAATGAAGAACTGCTCATTCATTTAACAGTGGAGTTTTAAAAACATGACAGGAAAATTTCTTTGGAAGTACCTAACTGATTGCCTCCTATCACTGATCAGGAAAGTGATAATCAGAATGTAAAAAGGTAAATAATGATGCAAATATTCTGTTAACATTTATTTTCTGATAGACCAAAATAAAAATTACGTATTGCAGTAAACGCATTTTGGAAATGAAAAAAAACAAAAAATAGCGGGGTCAACTTACTTGTGGTGGAATGATATTCTCAATGCTGATACCCACATACACCAGTCGCTCTTTCCTTTGGAGAGAGAAAAGAAAATGAAAAGTAGTTCACAAGAGAGCTGTTTATAAGATAGTACAGATTTACAACAAATACTTTCATCAATAACGTTCAAAGCTGATCATGCAGTCACGCAGGGGAAAAAAACAAAACAAACAAAAAAAACTTATAAGTTGTCTCACTGCAAAATACAAAGTTTCTAGACCTTGACTGAAGTTAATAGGAATTATTTGCTAGGTCTTGAAGTACCACAAACTTCCTTTACATGTGAAACTGGTGTCTTCTTAAACAGTTCACTTCCCTGCAAGTGTCTGAAGGGAACAGACAAAGGATAGGAAGAGGTTACCTTGTGCAGTAATGATGGTTGTTGGAGATGCCTCCCACTATGGGTGCTCCACAATAGTTGGGTCTGTGGCTCTGTGCTACTGATTGGAGATCTTTGATAGCAATCCCTGTTCAACCTGCACATATGCTGCTCCTCACCTGTCAAAAGGCTAGACAGCATTCATAAGCAACCCTCCTTAGTTCCTTCTCTACCAGAGAACCAATGACAGGAACTTGGAAGCAGAGAGAAGGATGGTGGATTGTGGAGCCTCCTAAAGGTATACATCTCAAAAAGCCATCGTTACTGCACAAGGTGATTAACTACTTCTCCTTTGAGTAGAGTCCCTGTGTATGCTTCACTGTAGGTGACTCCCAAGCAGTGTCCACTGCTGAAGGCTGAGGCTTTTGAGTCAAGTCTGTTACAGATGATAGCACCATGCCACCAAAACTGGTGTCTGCAGCCAATTTCTAGGGATGACAATGTTCTCCCAGTTTTGTGCAGATGCCCAGGTAGCTGTCCTGCACATTTCTTATGTAGATATACCCTGGAGAAGGAAACTCTCCCCCTTATCTTTCTTGCTAAGATAATGGCAATCAGGAACACCATCGTCATTGAGAGGCGAGTTAACGGACAAATTCCCATGAGTTCAAATGGCAATCTAGTCAGACCCTTTAACATTAAGTTGAGCTCTCACTGAGGAGTGGCAAGTCTGGGTTGGAGGAAGAGGTTCACTATGCCTTTGGAAAACCTATTTATGTTTGGATGGGAAAATATTGCATATTCTTCTACTCGCCAGTGGATGGCTGCAACTGCTGTTAGGTGAACCTTTAAGTGAGCTGATAGAAAGACCTGATTTCCTGAGGATCAACAGACAGTCTAGGGCTACCAGTAGGGTGGCCGTATTCAGGGTGATGCCTTTGGGCTGACAGATTTGAAATCTTCTCCATTTTTGTAGTTAGGTTTGTGTAGCTCTTTTCCCTACTGTGAAATAACATCTCCTGTACCTCCTCAGAGCAAGATACCTCTGTCAGCTGGAGCCACAAAGGACCCAAACTTTAAGTCACAGAATCCATAGGTTGGTATACAGAATGTGTCCCTCATTTTGCGATTCCAGGTAGAAACTGATTGGAAGAATGAATCGGTGGACATAGCATCACCCATGATAGGTAAGAGTACCACATCTGCCTGGACCAGGTGGGAGCAATAAGTATGATGTTTGCTTTCTCTTTCACTTTTGACAGGATTTTTAGAATTAGAGGAAATGGGGGAAGGCATAAAGACAACCCTTTTCCCATGAGAGGAAGAGCATGTCTTTCAAGGATTGTCAGTCAATTCCTGCTCTGGAGCAGCGCTGAGGCCATTTCTTGTTCTGTTAAGTAGCTAACAGGTCTACTGTTGGTTTCCTGCATTGCTGGAATATTGTATGTCATGGAGGATCATCAAATTTATTTCCCATACATGGGCAAGGGGGAACCTGAGGCTGTCATGTTCTGTAACCCCAACAGGTAGGCCAGGCCACTGATATTATGACATTGTGGAAAAAGCACTAGTTCCAACTTTTTGTGCTTCCAGGCACAGGGAGCATGACCTCCCTGGTGGTTTATGTAATACATGCAGGCCAACTTGTCTATCATGATTTTTGCATACGTGTCTTTGATCAGCAGAAGGAAATGAGCACATTTCCGACTACTCTGAATTCAAGCAGATTGATGTAAACTCACGTCTTGGGTGGTGACCACTGAGATGCCCACCCCATGCTCTGAGGAACATCTCAGTGATCAGTAGTAACAATGGGAGAGGCTGCATAAATAGGATTCCCATACATACGTTTACTGGGTCTTTCCAGGAGCCCACAAAGTGCTTGACCTTGAAAGACATCAATGATAATTTGTTTATACAACCTCTGTTTGGTCTGTAAACTGAATCGAACCAGGCTTGGAGGCATCTCTTGCCTAATCTGGCATGAGCTGTGCCCACATACATAAGGTCCAGGAGCTGGAGGCAGTGACTGGCCAAAATTCAGTGGCTGGATTGTAGTGTCTAACAGCATGGAAAGGTTGAAGAATCTGTGATTAGGAGGGACACCTTCCTTTGGACAAAGTTGAGGTCAGCTTCTGTGAATTCTAGCCTTTGTACTGCTGTTAATATTTATTTTTTGGGCATTGTTTGAAAGCCCAGATTCTGGAACAGATTCAGAGTAATCTGGGTGACCTGCTGGACTTCAGCAAAAGAGCATGCCTTGAGAAGGGCAAATCATGTTGAGCTGAGAGTGTAAGAGAGCCGCCACTACAAATAGAACCCAGGAGAACACCCTGGGGTTTGACAAGAGATGAAAAGAAGTACTTTGTACTGGCACTAGTCTTGGCCTAGCATGAACCCAAGTTATCATCTGTGGCTTGGTGCAATGGAAATGTGGAATTACACATCTTGGAGGTCAAGGACTGAGAACCAATATCTTTTCTCTAATGCTGAATAATGGATGATAGGGTGACCATCTTGAACGTCTGCACTTTGATATATCTGTTGAGTGCTCTGAGTTACCCAGCATGAGATGTAGGAAGTAGCAAGAGTAGAAGCTTTTGCCACTTAGACATGCAGGCATGGGTTGTATGGCTCTTATGCTGAGGAGATGGTTTACTCTCCTGATATAGCAGCCTCCCATGAGAAAGGTCCCTTAAGAAAGATGTGAAAGAGGGTTTTGGAGATGGGAGGGAACAGACTAGAATAGAATAGAATCATAGGGTTGGAAGGGACCTCATGAGATCGAGTCCAACCCCCTGGGGCTTGAACCCAGGACCGTCTACATATTAAGCAGAGGTGCTAGCCACTACACTAAGAATAGAAATAGATGACATATCTATCCTGAATGATCTCCAGCATCCACTTGTGAAGATTATCCACTCACAGATGCTGCAAAGTGGATTAAGACAGTCTCCCAAGGGATGGATGGAGTTTTCTAGTGTGAGATGGCTAGAAGATTGTTCTTCAGGCACTTTGACCACCACTACAAAACTGCTGCTTTGAGGTACAGAGCCTAGGGGAAGCTGGTTGAGATTCTGATGGGTTTCATGTAGACTTCTTCCTCTTTAGCTCATAAGATCATTGTGACAAATAATGAGATGTGTATTGTGATGAGTGGGGCTGAGGGCTAACCATTCTTTTGTAGGCAGGAGTACAGATCCTGAGGGATTGAAGAGTTGCCCTAAAATCCTTCAGTGTGAGAGAGGATGCACCAGACCTCTCAGCAAAGAACCGTACCCCTTTCAAAGGAAAGTCCTTCACCGTAGTTTGGACCTCTTTAGGAAAACAGAATAAAGGAAGCCAGGATGCCCATCTTATCATAAGAGCCATGGAAACTGAGCATGCTGCCATGTCAGCTGCATCTGGAGCGGACTGAAAGGCCATTTTAGCCACCAGTTGGCTCTTGCTGACCATAGCCTAGAATTGGTACTTGTGAGAACTGGGAAGTTGCTCAGTAAAGGAACTGAGTTTCTTGTTAGCAAAATACAACTACCAAAGCTACAAGGCTTGGTAGTTTGCTACATGGAAATGACAGATGGCTGAGAAATATGAATTCTTGTCAAACAGATCCAAACATTTCCAATCCTGCTCATAAAGAGTGGATTTGAACTGCTGTTCACATTCCCTAGACTTAATTGTGTTCACAGTGATTGAACTGGGAGGCGGGTGGGAAAATAAACTCTGTATCCTTTGCTGACACAAAGTCCTTTTTCTTCACACAATTCCATGGTGGCAGGACAAATGCACAAGTCTGCCACATGATTTTGGTGGGATCCATGAGTGCCTCATTAATTGGGAGGGTCAATGTGGAGGAAGCACAGGAACGCAAAATGTCCACTAGTTTGTGATGAGACACTGTCACTTCTCGTAATGATATTGGCAGAACTTCTGCCACCCTGTTCCAGTTTTTGGAATAGCATGAAAATCACCAGCCATCAAGGGCAGAGGGGGCACTACCATCTCATCTGTTGATGATGATGAGGATGATGATGATAAGTGACTTTTTCCTCTACCACAACCTCTTCTTTCTCCTTTGCTGGTTCAGAAGCCATCAAAGCCGTTACTGAAGGAAGACGTCTTCTCATTTGCCGATATGCTTCATTAAAAGCATGGGAGAATGCTGTCTTGAGCCTGCCAAAGATCTCAGTACAGCCACTGTGATGGTAAAGGCCCAGTGGCTGATATAACACTTGACCAGACCAGGGAAGCTGTGGATTAGAGGGACGATAAGCCTGATGTAAATAATGAAACTGAATCCCATATGGCAGGTGAGAAGAATAGAGGAAACCTACATCCCCTCATTCACTTTCTGAGAGGACATTGGTGAGTTCAGGACTCTAAGAGAACTGGGTACCGGGGGCCCCAGTACTGAGTAGGGGCAAGGCCACAGTGTTGAACATGGAAACGTCAGTCATGTATCTGAAATCTGGAGGTGCGAATGGCATGATTGCCAGAGGTGGTTGCCGGTGCCCATAGGCTTATGCCAATGGGGTCAGAGACGCAGATCTGGTAGCGAGGTCCACCAGTGCCTGGTGCACGGGGATCAGTACCACTGCAGACATCTGTACTGATGGAGCCCTTCCCCGGAGCTGATCTTCTATATTTTTGCACCCTTGTGGTACTGGTGCTTCTCTGCCTGTGCCCATAGCTCTCTGAGCAGTCCAACTTGCTCTGTCAGCTCGGTACTTGCATGTGCCCTAAGTTCCAGAATTGGACGTTTTCAGTGATGTCATTATCAATAATACTGCAAGTTGGAAATAGTTTTTGAGTTGAGTAGAACTTGCAAACCCTTCTGTAGAGGCCTTGCACGTGTGACTTGTCTCTCTGGGCTCACCTCCCTTTGAAGTAAAGGGTTGCACTGAGATTTCCTAGCTGAACTCTACCTAGGGGTTGAAGGGCCGACTCCATGAGTGGGAGTTGCAGTCTTAGCTCTTTGTCTTTCCTAGACCTGATCTTCAGCAGCTGACACAAATCACATTTTTGTGGAATGGGCTTATCTCCCTAGCAAATTCACAGCAAGCATCCATCAGTCACTGAGACAGTTTCCTTACAACAGAGCACTCTTGGAAGCCAGGGGAACTGGACATATCCTTGTCTAAGGAGATTCCTCTACTTGGGACTGGCAGGAGAAAAGTATATGCCCCCCCTCCCCCCCTTTTTATAGCACGACTAAATAAAATACAAATGCAGTAACAAAGAAAAATTTTGAGGCAAGCTAAAGATAGCAATTCACCAACGGATAGGCACAGCTCTGTCTCTAGCTGGGGTGACTGAGAATCACCTCCTCACAAACTGGCAAACCTTGCAGCAACCAAGGAATGGCACATTTATGGGCTGAGCAGACACTGCCACCGAAGTTCTCCGAGCAGCAGCACAGGGACCCAGGCACACCTGAAGTGGAGCACCCAGAGGGACACTACTCGAGTAAGAAGATGACTAGGTTACTGTGGTACAAGGAAGGGAACCTGGTAATAACAGACCAAAATTAAGAAAATTTACAAAATAAAGAAGTTGTTGAACATCAAGACAAACAGAACTGTTAGGCTGTGGAACAGTCTCCCACGGAAAGCCACATCTTTTGAGGAACATAAATCTAGACTGGATTGTATGATATGCTAAGAAATATACGGTAGAGAACGATGATATGCTGGCAGGGGATGGACTAGCTCTTCTTCTCTACACCATAAATTAGAAAGCAAGAATTAAGGCCAAAGTGCTAGGCCGATGCATTTTTCTGAGCTGAAACAGAGCCTGGATGAATGTAATCCCAATCAGAACCAGATTTTTAGTTAGCAACAAACAACTGCATGTGCACACACCCGTTTGTGTGCACTGACTATGCACCTAACTGTTCACATGCATGCGTAAATACCTGATACGTGTATTCATTTTACCTCTGCCCATGTTAGAAGACTGATAAACATACACAGCTGCAAGCATCTATTAACTAAAATACATTTCTCACTGTTTGCACTTTTCTGGTATTCTCTAATATTCTTGTGCCTGGACATCTGAACAATGCTTCCTTCCCTTTCTCAATATCCTTCTTACAAACCAAATTACAAGAGTGTGTCCAATTTTTTTCTCAGGTAAAAGCAGCAAATACTGTTTTCAAAATAATGCTGAAAAATCAGTGATGTGGATTCTGGACAGCTCTCCTATATTATATTATATATATATTATATTACTGTAGTGTTACGCCTGCATTGACATTTTTGGTTTTATTTACAGGTACTTATTTTTCTAGCCTATTGCCAGATCCCTAATCTTATATATCAAAAAGAAACTCTCTCTGCCCCTCTGAGTGCAGCAAATCCTTTGTGGGTGCACAGAAAAATTGCTTCATCGATTGTTCAGCAAATTTAAACTATGGGAAATGCATGGAAAATAATCTCTTGTTGCAAGAGACGAAGCTGTTAAAGGGGAGAACACAGATGTTTAATCATCAAATTTCCTTCAGTACTGCGATTCATTGACTCTTCCACTTATTGTTTCCTATGAAGCAAGAAAACAAGTACAACAAGGGAACGAAGAGTAAAATTCAACCTGGTTTAATTAGAGAGGTTCTTAAGTCTTGCTCCTAACTGACAATCAGGAACCATAACAGATTGTTTATAATCAGAGGATTAAAAGAAGCATGAAAGACAAAGCATGAGATGTTGTAGCAAAGGTCTTCAATTTAGACAGGCAGATGAAAGAGTGGGCTCCCCTCCCAAAAAGGAACAAAGGATGGCTCAACATTTAACGGAGCATTTCTCAAATTGCCTTAGAGATGCACGGCTTTCCTTATCGTTAACTGCTAAACTGAATTTAGAGAACCTAGATGCATATTATCTCCTACTGTGCTTTTCTATGTAACTAATTGTAGGAGTTGCCTCAGGAATGATATGCTATTACAAATGAGAGGAGATGATCCTTGAGACTGGGCATAAAGAGGTGATCATGACCATGAAGAAAAGTAATCCCAGGAAACACTATTGAAAGATTTGAAAACCTCTGATTTAAATGCAAAACAATATCAGCAAAATCTTCAGTGTCCTCTGCTTCCACCTGGTGGCAGAACATGTTTATAAATGATCTTAGGGATACAAATGAAATCCAGTAAACCTTTTCCTGAAGCATCTTGAATTTATGGGAGGAGGAGGAGAAAATGGGCCACAGATTTTGATTAACCAAATTTATATTTTTGTCATGGCCTCACCGAGTCAATGGTTTTCACTAAAAATAAAGTTAGGAAGAACTTGCTATTTTGGAGGTATATGGAAGTGTAGTTGAACAACTGAACCAATTCAATGAGGACCATTCAGAGTTTTCAAATTAAACTCTGGACAGCATGTACAATAATCAAAACTAGAAGACCCAGACATGCCACTGCACTGACACAAAGGATTAAACCTCATACTCTTAGTTAGAGCTTTCATTCCTACAGGGAGTTCTCTTTCCACCAAAAGGAAAGAGACTAAAAAACCAAGAAGAGTTAATGCAAGTTTATGAAGTTTAGCAATGGGATACAGCAAATACTGTCTTAACACCTACCTGCTCTTCTGCATCAAATAATCTCTCTTTTCCCACTTCAACGCAAGTACTGTGATAAAAACATGACCCTAAATTTTTTTTCCCCAGCATCATCTCATGATTCCTAACCTCTTCACCATGATTCCCTGCAACACATCACAATAAATCAGCAGTAGACTCCTTCCCAATTTGAAAATTGTGCCATCAAGTTCATTAGCCTCCTTCTCCTACCAACAGATATTAGATGCTTCAAAAGGCAGCCAAAAATCTAAGTCTTATTATGTCGACAAGGAAATGAGACCATTTTGGATGGAGGATCAAACTGCTGAACACTGTAATAGTAATTTTCACCATATAAAACAGATGTAATGTGTGAACAGCATGCTAATCTGCAAAAAAAATACAAGACCTACAATTCTGGAACACTTTGAGTGGGAAAGCTGACAACAGCTCTGATGGCATTAATATAATGTGCGCTACCTGAATATTTAGGAAGGCAAAATTACTATCTGTGAGCTATGTAAAAAACTTAACACTGCATGGAGAAACCTACACTTTTCTGTATTTATTTTTCCACCTTTTAAAGTTTTCAGCTGTTAATGTTACATTAATATAACTAATACAAACTCCTTTAAAAAAAAGACAAAACAGAAAGCAATAGCTCTGACTTGTACCACAGACAATATTTCCAGAGGGGTAGCCATCTTAGTTTGTGTATAGCAAAAACAATGAGAGTTCTGTGGCACCTTAAAGAGTAACAAATTTCTTAGGGCATAAGCTTCTGAAGAATGCATCTGTGTGCATTTGAGAAAGTGGGTTAGAGCACACAAAAGCACATGCCTGAAGAAATTTAGTAGTCTTTAAGGTGCCACAGGATTCTCATTTTTACACAATTTTGTAAATAAAAGGGAATAAAAATCTCTTTTCTGTGCATGTGTTGAAGTTATTTTGAAAGGCACATATTTAATGTTTTAAGAAATAATGCATTTCCGCCAGCCATGGATAGCTAATCATAAACCTGCTTCAGGTACCTTGGGCTACAAACTGTGGGACTGCCATAAACAACGTACTGTTACCGCCACAGCTAGAGTGAATTCTGCGGACAGTTTTGACTTACGCTAAGCTAGGATGGACAGAGTTCCATCACAAATTACAGTTGTTTACTTGAACCACTGTAAATTGCAGTAGTGTGATCTTCACATGTACACAGAGTTTAAGACTAATCTAGGTGAAAAAGGCAACAAATCTGTAATGCACACTACCTTAGAAATATCTGTGGCCAAGACAGAGGACTCAGAATTTGCCTACAGCATGAAATTTACACATTGCTGACTATATAAGCAAAGGGTGCAGATGAACCAGAGCAGAAAACTATTTAACTGCAAGTGTAGGCACAACCAAATCTTGTTTGGAAGCCACGACTGATCCTTAGTAAACACCATCCCCCAGTCTTTAATCACTAGACTTCTGTCTTACCCTCCTGTAAGCATCTATAGCAGGGGTGGCCAAACATGGAACTCAAGAGCCACACAAGTTGATTATTAAATGTTCAAGAGCTGCACTGAGGCATATAGTCATATACTTTTACTTACTAAATTGGTTTGCTGATGTTCTTCTGCAAGCCACACTTTTTCATTCAAGAGCCACATGTGGCTCCCGAGTTGCAGTTTGGCCATGTCTGATCTATACCTTTGCTATGAGAAACTCCCTGATCAAAGGAAAGTCATGGATATTGAGCAAAAACAGGCTTATCAGCTCAAGATCTCATTAACACACTTACCCAGGACCATTTAATGTTTGATCAATTATTTCCACCTCTTTGCCTAACAACTCACAGGGAGCTTTTTGTGAACACAGTAAATTCAGTTTTAGTACCTTCGCTCTGCCCGCTCCTTCTTTTTCAAGACAACATCCAGATCCTGCAACTGTTCTTCTAACTTCTCACAGAGTAATTTCTGTAGGGATAATACACCATATTAGTTTGTTACATAAGCAGATACCTTCTTATAATCAGTTTACTCAGAAGCTTAATTCATCGTTTTCAAGTTTTCCCTGGTGACATCTGGAATAGGGATAAGTGCCTACATGTAGAATATTTAAACTAAATTGCTAGTTTTCTTTGCAGTCTAAGACTGTTATCTTAATTCAATCACTGCCAGAGTCTTTAGTGGCACAGCAACAAATACCACTTACGCTTAAATGCCACCTTGCAAGAACAGGGCATGTAGCAAAGGTTTTAGTTTTCCTAAATTTAAGGTATACCTCAACATAAATGTCAATGAGTTTTGCTACAGAGATAAACCTTCCTGGAGAGAGATACCCATTGTGGAGAAGAGTCCAGCCAGTGCAGGTATTAAAATTTGCATGGCTAGCAGAGATGTAACTGGTAGGTAAGCACATAGCACTCAGTTTCCATTTGCTGATTACTACTAAGGTGCACACTATGACTTTAAAAAAAACCAATGTTCCACATTATGTAAGAACCAATATCCACATCTAATCTCAATATAATACTCAAGTCATCATGTGGGTAGCTATTATTCACCGAGATATAACTTACTATGTAGAGATTTTACCATTATAAGTGGCCCCTAGGAGAAGAACCTGTTTTCTCAGCATGGGTCTCGCCTCTTCCCATTAAAACTTGTTAAATGTGTTCTTCCTAAAAGTTGTTTTATTGCAAACACTGCAGAACTCTTCCCCTTTGATCACATTTAGAACTTTTTTTTGTGGATATGATTTATTTTCATCCCATCAATTTCTCCCCTCATCATATACTTTCCATTGGTTTTCTTTGCAGTTTTGATCAACCTCCCCACCCTCACCCCTCTATTAAGAATTATTAGGAATTAGTGAACTGTGCCACCTTGGTGGGGAGGTACCTTGTATATAATCAGGTACAAGTAGTGCTTCTAACTTCACTCATAAGGAAAAAATTCTTACACCTTCAACCCATTAATTAAAAACACAGAAATAGCCACATCCCAATACACAGTACAGCCATACACCACCACCAATCAGGATCTCCCCTCACACACCAACAGCCCTCCCTTGTGACAGGGAAGTGATCTCATTGCTTTAGAAACAAAGATAGGGTACAAGGTCCTCCAGACTGCTGCTATAACGTGTCTAATTCTTCCCCAATCATCACAGCAGGAAAGGCACTAGGCAACACTCCAGCCTTTAAAACTCCAGGGATCTATTCTGCAGAATTCATTCTTTTGCGCCTTCTATGGCCAGCCAAACGTTTGCACTGAAATATTTCTATCATAGCATTCAGCCTCATTAGAGGAAGCACTGAAATCTGCCTGCTGCTAGGCAATGACAGCACTCCTACTCAGCAGAAACCGACTGGCCCAGCATGTACATGCTCCCGCTGGCTTGCTACAGGCAACTGACAGCATGTCCCAACCAGGCTTTGAGCAAGTGGGCCTGGGGAGGGAAGTGGGTTTCAGCTACAGCTGCAGTTTTCTCTATTGGTGCTGCACCTCCCAATGCCTACAGCTCCCCAGATGGCTGAAAACATTCAGTCTTTCATGCAAGAAAAATTAAGAGAACAAAATACTTCCAATTCTACAGTTTCCTTGTTGCAACCTTTACAAATGAATGGTTCTATTACACTCTCCTGTCTACCCATAAGCTGTACAATACCTATCTCCTAATAAGGAAAAAGGCAAAGAGAAGAGCATGAGGAAAAGATTATCTCCACTAAGGACCCAGCTGAACAACAGAGCAGTGGGATGAAGCAGTGCAACCCAAATGAGAGGTTACTTTTTAATTGAGAAATATGGTTACCAGAAATGGTCTGATCAAACAATGACTCTCCTCAATATCTAGCAGAGATGAAAACTAGTCAAATAGAAAGCATACATGCTGGCAAGGTGGGCAGAACCATTCTCCATCTGGGATTATCATCAACGGAGGTCGAAGACAGGCTGTGTGGTATCCACTGTCACAAGAGTCACACAACAGAATCTGTGGAAATAAAAACAACAGATTAACATCACTTTGCATTTCTCGGCAGGTAAGAAGATCAAAAGCTATTTTCTAGGCATTCTTGACACACCTGCATAAATACCCTGATCTGTATAGATTTTAGAACTGCCAAAATCATTTTCATTTTTCTGTAGAGGTTACTGGAAAAGATGAAACATGGCTTTTCATGGTGTGCCAGGATGTTCAGCCTTTACTATGGACTGTTTATCATGCGTACACAGGCACAAATGCCTTCTATCTGAATCGCCTAGACTCACAGGAGAACCCAGAAGTAGGAAGCTATTATAATGCATATTGATTTAACTGGGGGAACCCTAAACACCTTTTTTCCATCAAATAGGAGATGGCAAATTTGATGTGAACTGTGTGAACCTCCAATGAAATGCACTGTCTGTTCAAGCAGCTATGAATGTCGGCTCAACCATGCTGTTGTCCCCATCGCATAACTAAAAGAATGCTTATTTTGTGGATGAATGGCGTGATGAGCATTATGACTTGCCAGCTAAACAGAAGTTAAAAGACGCGGAGTAAGTACCGTTAAATCAGCGCTGGAGGAATGAGAGACACACGACACTGTTCATTCCCTATAGCTTTTATCTAGTCCTTTGTTCAATTTAGTGTTAAGTGTCTCTAGCAATGGAGTTATCAGCACTTCACTAAGTACATTATGCCATGTTTTAAAGAATCTCAGTGTCAAGATTCAGTTTCACTCGTCTGATGAATTCCCCTCCATTTCAAATACTGCAACATTCAGCATCTTACAATTTTGAAACATATAAAGGAAAACTCCAGTGGTAAGTTATGATCTTTTGTTAACATGTGCGTCTTAAAAATGGATTCTAGAACAGCCTTTAAGAAACATTTGGTCACATGTTCATGAAGAATGATCTGAGATGAAGCTGCAATGTTGACATTTCTCAGCAAGCAGTCTAGACTGATGGTGCAGATAGGACTGCAGCTCCCTCATAGAAGAGCAAGGACTTTCAGAGCTTAACACAGTTGTTTTTTTTTTTTTTTTTTTTTTAAGATCTCACTTTTTAATTATGAAATAATTTCCTTTCCTGTCCATGCAAATGGGTTTTCTGTTCCTCTCAGTGCAACCCTACATTCTCAGGTAGCCCATGCTTGCAGCTCCCTATTTAATTAATTCTTTGGATCTTAAATAGGATCCAGTTTTTGTTAAATTATTCAAATAATCATAGAAGAGATCATATATTGCTCTGGAGTTTTCCTTTATGTATGTGCACAGTAACTCCCATATTACTGGAGATTAAAAAAAGGAGAAAGTAATGGCCTCTACAAATCACACCAGTTGTTGCCCAATGGTTTTTGGGGGGGGGGGGGGGGATCAACCTTTATGATTCCAAAATTGGATGTTTCATCACCAAACTGCATGAAGTTTCACATTCGGGGTATGTCCTAATTGCCCTTTTAAAAAAAAGTTGTATAAAAAGTATTTTTAATGTTTAAATTCAGAGCCTGAACTTTTATAGGCCTAGACTTTATCACACATTAAACGGAACCAAGCTAGATGACTTCCGAGTACTTGTTTTTCATACTGGCCTGCAGGTCTTCAGTTTTCAAACTACTGGATTATGTGATTTATTTCAAAAATATCCAAACTGATTTTTAAAAATAAAGCAAGAAGGAATAAGGTGAGAAGTTGGATAGTTCCTTCTTATTCAACTGATCATGAAGAAAGTGCTCTGCCTGCATTCTGCAACTACAGTGAACATTGTACCTGAAAAAACTATATGAGAAAAATCAGGGCTACAAAGACAAGGATGTCAAACTTAGGAAATGCCAGAATTTTGGTTGCCCGTGCAACTTTAATTTGCCACTCTTGAATTAATAATAATAGTCTTTAGTTACATCTTTATTGTCCACAAGGCCCTGACTCATTTTGTTGCAGAAGTGGAAAAGTGGATAGTGAATGCAGGATGAGAGGTATGAACTCAGGGTTAGGACAGTTGAAGGCTGTCATAAAAAAATTGAATTCTGTCCTGCTCTGCCACAGCAGTCCTTTGTGATGTTCAGCAAGTCACTTTAACCAAAACTTTTCACAGGCAGCCAATATGCGCTCCTCATTTTTTAAGTGCCTGATTGGAGGATCCTGGGCTCTGATTTCCAGAAGCAATGAGCACTCACAGACACAGTGGAAGTCAATGGTAGCTGTGCTTTAAACACAAAGCACTAAATAATGGTCCGCAGTCGACTCTCTGTGCCTTAGCTCCCCTCTATAAACAGTAATAACAGGCTGTCTCCTCACAAGAGGTATTTTGAAAATTAACGTTTGTGAAACTCAGAGAGCATAGTGTGAGTGCCTTAGAAAGTCCATAAGGAAACTAATAATTCTGTATGCAGAGCAGAGTTTGAATAGTGTGTTGTAAATAAGACCTATGGCTACACACTGAACAATGGAGGACTAAAGAAATATTGAACAGCTGCTTATTAATTGAGAACCATCCATCCCGTACACTGAAAGTGGCAGGGAGTATGAAGAAAAATAGTATGTGATCATGTAATTGAAGACACTTCCATAATGCATATAATTGAATGGGAACCTAAATTATGGCATTTCCTAACTCCTGAACAGCTTCTCTTTGCAACCTTAATGTTCACTTAATAGTTTGTATGCGGGTAATTCATTTATATCGCAGTAGCAACACAGAGACCTCAGCGAGGTCAGGTCTTTATGGTGACATGTATACATCCTAAAAGACAAGACATTCTATGGGGTGAAGCAAACTTTCCCTCTTCCTTCTTGGTTCCAAGTAAATTCTCTGCCTGGGATGTCAAAGGAACAAAACAGCATACAGCTGCTGTTGCCCAATAAAGGAGGCCAGAGAATGAGCTGTCTCATACATTGTTCTCTCTTTTCCTAGCATGAGACTGAGAACTGGTGGGAGGAGGGGAGGCAGAGTGAATGTTGAGGAAGGTTGAAGAGAATTCAATTCTTATCTCTTCCTCCTCCCTCCTACTCAGGCAAGAGACATGAGGGAAGTCTGAGCCAGCCACATTGGAATCAGATTTCAACCCAGCCCCAAGCCATCAGGGCAGCAACAGCATTAAAAACCTGTTTGTATTAAGATAAACTGTGGCTGCCTTGCCACCTCATCCACATCCCCTTACTGTTATTACCTATTAAACCTGCCCTGTCTCTCCTAAACCTACAGGGAGGGCTGTTCATTGTAAAACATCATGACATCTCTCAGAAGACAGCCCTCTCTTGGCATAAACAGCCATTCCACTTTACACAGAACTAGTCTAAAAAAAGATCACTTCCAGGTTGCTTAATGGAAGCTTTTTGCAATCACTCTATTTTGTAGAGCAAGAACACACTAGCTCAGGGTGATTGGGAAGGCCACACTTCTTGCATGGTTCATCATCATCATCAGGTGCAGGTTCTTCTTCTTCCTCTTCCTCCTCCTCTTCAGATTCCTCTTCAGAATTTTCTTTGCTCTCAGACTCCTCGCTCTCTTCATTACTTGAATATCTCCACTTGCCACGCGCTCGATTACTTGTCCACCGCGCTTTGGTTCTCTGTCTGACCTAAAATTCCAAAGATAAAATACAGCAAACGGCACTTACACTGACTCATCTTTTACACTGTAGGTTTTCTAAGTCACTTTTTACATTTGAGCAAATGTTATCTACAGTGAACAGATGCATTTCAATCAGAATAGCTGCAGGAAAACGTAGTATGATACAGCAGCTTGAACCCATAGATCAGTGGTCCCCACCCTTTTATCTGCCATGGCACACCTTGATAATTCTAATTTTGAGGCACACCACCATATAGTCTCCAAATGAACTCATGACTATTCATGAGCTAATACAGAAGCCTGAATAGTTTTTCAAAAAATACTGTCGCACACCTGCTCATGCCTGAGGGCACACCTGTGTGCCATGGCTCACTGGTTGGGAAACAGTGATGTAGATCATCTTTCATCAAGTCCCAAAATCCTTACAGAAGTAATTAAAACAAAAGGAGAAATGAAATTAAGGGGGGTATAAGCAAAGAAAGTGTTTCAGGTGAGGTTTAAAAGATGTGATTTCAAAGTCTTAAAATGTGACTCAACTCTGGTGCTGAACTATCAAAATCCCAAGTTTCTATTTCAATGAGGC
This sequence comes from Podocnemis expansa, assembly GCA_007922195.1. NCBI lineage: Eukaryota > Metazoa > Chordata > Testudines > Podocnemididae > Podocnemis > Podocnemis expansa. The sequence goes on from ML682063.1 coordinate 8,736,594, forward strand.
AATTTTGCACTCTGGACATGAAAACATCAACATGTTACTTTTTCTCCTCCAAAGCACAATATATTTTATTTTGAGGCTGCCTTTCCTCAGCCCCAAGAGAATACATTTCTAACATTGCTTTTTTTTTTTTTTTATTTAAAATTAATTACCGAATGTGCCCAAAAAAAAACCCCACACTTTTACAGATACATAGCTTTCATCACTACATAGAACAAACAAGAAGTCCTGTGGCATTTAAACACTAACAAATATATTTATTGCATGAGCTTTCAGGGGGAGAAAATAGAGCATCTGACAAAGTGGGATTTTGTCCCACAAAAGCTCCTGCATTAAATACATCCGTTAGTCTTTAAATGCTACAGGACTCTTCGTTTGTTTTACTGCACCAGACTAACATGGCCCCCCTTCTGATCATTAAGTAGTGCTCTCCGCATGTGGAGTTGGAGCAAGAAAATGTCTGAAAGGACAGTGTGCTTGTGTGAATTTTATGAAAGGGAACCAGCCCAAAATTCTCCCTCTGTTACAAAAATTAATGTATTTCACTAGATGTATTTATATCACTAAGGATTTCAAAAGGGGACACCCATTTCAGATTATACTTATTTCAATTTTAACGTATTATATTGTGGCTTGCAGCACCCTAAGATCATTAGAACTAGATGATGAAAAGAGCATTCTACTTTTGCAGTTTACACAAGGCATCTGACAGCATCTGCTATACAACAGCTTCACTTTGTCCATTGTAAAGTCAGTTTCTTGTTTTGTTTGTGAAGGTTATTCACACTAGCAGAAGATAGGGAAAAAACGTAAACACAGGACTAAAGTTGTTTGTAGAACTACAAATACTAGTAAAGAATAGCACATGAAAAGAACCTAATCATTCGTTTTTTGAAATTCAACTAGATTATAATTTGAAACTGCCCCTTTACCAAGGGCACTTTTTAAAGAAAAATACTGCCTCTATCTTCCTGTTTTTCAAATTAATTTTAATTAGCTTTTCAGGAAGACATACAAGACAAAGTCATAGTTACACAGAGCTAGAAGCAAGTTGTACATGTCTTAACTTCAGACTCACTAACATTTTCTACTCTGTAAAAACTTTAAAGCTGTGACTGAAAGGCAAAAACTTCTCACGCAACAAACACTTCCCAAACCCAAAATAAAACCTGCCTTCACAGTCTAGGGAAAGCCTGATCAGTAGGTGATTCTCTCATAACCCAAATGAAGAAAGTTCAGTTACTCTCAAAAACAAAAATGCTCAAATTCTTCATACTACTTCTACTTTACTCCAACATTTTTCCTATTTCATCTATCTGCCATCATCATCAAATTGACCTGGCATCAACATACACACCACACGGTCAATTTTCAGCATCTTATTCATGTTAAATCAGCCAACCTATAGGATTAAGAGCATCCTGAAGGTTTGATTAATAAGGATAAATTCCTCTAGAAAATAAAATAATTTGCCCTAGTTATTCTAAAACCAGGTTCAATGTAGGGATTCTGACATTTACCAATTGTGAAGATAATAGCTCTTACCACTCTCTTGGGGGCTGTTTTCAGTTCAGTCATTGCCTTAACCAAGTTACTGGACTAGCAACATGCACTAGCTGACCACAATGGTTTGCTTCTCAACATTCCTCCACAAATGCGTTTTCCTTTGACTGAAAGCAACAGTCTTCTCTTATGCACTATAGCTGTGTTACCTTGTTCACTTTAGAGTTGGACTCCTTCTCCTGTTTTTTAACATCCTCTCTTCGGTCCTGCTTTTGCAGTACTACCAATTTCTCCTCCTCATCATCACCTCGCTTTTTGTCAGGTTTCTGATCCCGAGTCTCCACCACTTTTGGAGTAGGCTTAGATATTCTTGGAGATCTCCTTAAAGTGCGACCAACACTGACTTCCTCCTCTTCCTTTTGCTCAACATCCTGAGTCTTTGGAGGTGAATCAGGTTTTTTCTTTCTACTGGAGATCCTGATGGTTAATTTGATCCCTTCTTTCTGCCTCTCGGAGGTTATTTCCTTATTATCTGTTACACAGCTGTTTTCATCAGAAACCAGCTTATATTTGAATTTACTTTTCTGTACTGCAGATTCTTTTTTGGTCTCTGAAGACTCCTCTGCATTAGAGATTTGGGCATGATCTTGTTTATCAAGTTTTGTCTGGGCAGCTTCAAATTCCTCCTTTTGTTTTTCTGAGTCTGATCCTTCCGGTACTTTGCTTTCATCAGGGAGTGTGCTTTTAGAATCTGAGGCCTCTTTTTGAGAAACGGACTTGTCAGAAGAAGCAGAAGTAGATGATGGAGGTGCTTCAGCTGCTTTCAGAGAGTCAGATTGCTTTTCCAGTTCATTTTTAATTTTCAAACCCTCTTCTTCTGTCAGACCAAGCCTGAGTGGCTCCTGCACAGTGGATATCTTCATGGGTTTTTCCAGCTTTTCTAAACATTCATTGAGTGATGGTAATCTGTCCTTCCTAACTTTCACAGCTAATTTCTCTTCAGATTGCTTGAGGCAGTCTTCTGTTTTCCAAGAGTCTTCCATTGCCATCTTGAAAGTCAGACTGTCGAGGGATTCCTTTTCTGCAGAACTAGATTCCTCCTTTAAAGGCACTTTCTGATTAGAAACCTCAGAGACTGCAGCAGCTACCTCTTTGTCTGTAGGCACATTTTTCTCATCCTCACATGTTTTCACAATTTTGCTAACAGAGTTTAAAATGTCTGAAATTTTTTCCACACTTACACCATTTTTCTCCTTCGAAGAGCTGCTATTGTCTTCCTTTGTGCAAATGGAATGTTCTGGTTTATTATTTTGGGTTATACTTGGAGCAAATTTTTCACTGCTAATTTCTCCATTTACTAGCAATTTGCCCTCAGGACATAAAGCAGTGATAGTAGGGACTCGTTTAAAGCCCTCTTCCTCTGGTTTTCCTTCTTCTTTCAAGACATCCTTTGTTGGAGTAACACATTTACATAAGGACCCCTTTATTGGGCCATCATAGTCATCTGTCAGCTTGATCTCTCGCTTTTTCAGTGGTATCTTTGCCTGTTGGTCATTTTTGAGTTTTTCACTTTCTTCCATAGATTTCTCTAGAAGTTCTTGAGGGGTTTTGACATTGACACAAAACTCTAATCTCTCAGGTTCATGAGCTGTTATTTTATCTGTACTACTTTTTACATCTTTTAAATCTTTTGGATCTACTTTGCTTTCTTTCACCTCCATTTTAACAGGCTTGACATTTTCTTTAAAGGAGTCACTTTCCTCTTTGGTGATCTGCTTTTCCTCACTGTTTTCTGATGGTTTCTCCAGCTTTACTATGACTGGCAGTTTTATAATTTCTTTTTCTTCCACCTTCTCCATTCTCATCACATTTTCATCTGCTGGGACTGAAGGTAGAAGACGACTTTCCAATTCCTTTGACTGTTCCTCCACCATCTCCTTTTCCTCTTTTATTTTTAATTCATTTTCTGTTGGAAACAAAATACAATAACTAGATGAATACTAGGGTTTAAAAAAATAAAGTTAAAGAGGCATCCTACAACAATCAGCAAGAGTCCTCTCTAATGAAATTAAGAACTTTGTCTAACAGTAGCATTGGCAATCTGATTGCCAAATATAAGACGAAGAAAAGGACAAAATTGCAATTCAGTTTTACTAAAAATCAGAGATAATTCTCAATTTAATTGAGAATATCAGCAAAGCCCCAGATCTATCTTTTTTTATGCTGATCTTTTAGTCCATAATCAATTTCAGAATACTTCTTCTAAAAGTGTGTACACATAAAATCTAAGCAGATAAATCCTGTAATACTTGTTTTAATAAAGTCCATCTTAATCATTGGAATTGTATCATTATGACAAAACGGTTTAGAAAATTTTTTATACTTGAATTTCAAGTGAAGTTTCCACATCCAAATCAGTTTTGTTTGTACAAATGGATATTTCCAGAACTGTTTATTTATCATCTTCTGTTTCAGACAGAAGAGGCAAAGCTGCAATACTAGGTCGCCAGCCAAAATTCACCAGATTTCTTACACGCTGTGTTAACCCTATGGCTGGGTCTCCGATGTGTTACCACAATACGAATAGTAAATAATGTCCAGCATTAATTTCACATGCAGAATTTACATTGACTTCAACAGGACCAATGGATACAAAATAAGTACAAAGCACACCACAGAAAACTGCAAGGAGCAGACGTACTCAGTGGTGTATGGTATGGTCTTTGCACAATAGTTGAGGGAGAGTCCCAAACTTCAGCTATTCTTTTTAGGTGATGCATCTAATGTGCAGAAAGTCATTGACAAGGTCTCTCACCAAAGAGGGCTCTCAAGCAAAGTTAAGCTGTGATGGGGTAAAGAGGGAAGGCCCTCTCTTGTGTCAGTTACTGGTTAAAAGACAGGAAACAAAGGGAAGGAATAAAAGGTCAGTTTTCAGAATGGAGAGAGGTAAACAGTGGTGTCCTGCCAAGGATCTGAACTGGGACCAGTACTGTACTGGTCAACAGATTCTTAAATGATTTGGAAAAGGGGTAAACAGTGAGGCGGCAAAAGTTCCAGATAGCTACCTTCAGTAGTTTTGCACTAAGTCCAAAGTTGACTGCGGGGAGTTACAAAAGGATCTGACAAAACAAGGTGACTGGGCAACAAAATGACAGGTAAATTTAGTGTTAATAAAATGCATATTGGAAAACAGAATGTCAATGATACACATAAGATGATGGGGTCTAAATTAGCTGTTGCTACTCAAGAAAAATCTAGGAGGCATGGGGGAGAGAGTTATCTGAAAAAATACTCTCAATGTGCAGTTGCAGTCAAAAAAGGTAAGCGAATGTCCAGAATCAGAGACAGAGACAGAAAATATCATATTGGCTCTCCATAAATCAATGATACATCCACATCTTGAACAATGTGCACAGATCTTGGTTTTCCCATCTCAAAAACATATACTGGAATTGGAAAGGATATAAACAAGGACAACAATTAGGTGTATGGAACAGCTTCCATATAAGAAGAGATTAATAAGACTGGGACTTTTCAGCTTGGAAAAGAGGCAACTGGAGGGGTGGTGGATACAACAGAGGTCCATAAAATCATGGTATGGAGGAAGGTAAAAAAGGGAGTGTTTTTTACTCCTCACAACACAAGAGCTAAGGATCACCAATGAAATTATAGGCAGCAAAACAAACAAAAGGAAATATTGCTTCACAACACACACAACTTCTGGAACTCTTTCCCAGCAGATGTTGTGAAGGCCAAGAGTATAACAGGGTTCAAAAAAGATAAGTTCAGGGAGGTCCATCAAAGCCTATTAGATGTACTAACACTATTGCAGCATCTGAAAGGATTCTGTAATTCAAAAGTGCAGTAAGTCCCACCACCAACTTATTTCTTTTCACTTCCACTAACTTTGGAAACCTTTCATCTGAGAAAGGGCTTAAAGTGCTGATTTAGTTCTAAGGCAAGACACGGATCCAACAGTTGCTTAACTCACATTCATACTGGAAACAAGAAAAAAAGACACTGTATGGAAGAATGACAGAAAATGGTGAGGAGAAATTCAAAGTACTTGATAAGAACGGCCATAGTGAATCAGATCAATGCTTCATTTAGTTCAGCACCATTTCTTCAGACACTGGCCAATACCAATCACTTCAAAGGGAATGACTAGACCAGGCAATCTTCATGTGATCCATCCCATGGGCCACTTTCAGCCTCTGGTAAACAGCAATCCCTGCCTATCCCAGTTAATAGTCACTGATGGACCTATTTTCAATAAATTTACCTAGTTCTTTTTTGATCACCATTACAGTCTTGGCCTTCACAACATTCTCTGGCAAATAATTCCTTGAGAGAAAAAAAAGTAAGTTATTTTCAGAAATCAGTCAGAGAGAGAAGCCAAATCCTCACCAATGCAAACCCAGGGACCATATTTCAAAGGGCCCACCTTCCATTTTTCTTCCCTACTTAGGTGATTTGCACCTTGCTCTCTCCTGTCGTTTCTCAATGCCTGAAATGGTTTTCTTGAAGATAGTGCTTATCTAGATACGAGTAGGATGCATCTCCTAAGTCTACTCTTTTCCCATCTCTCATCCCATTCTTTTGCCACACTTCCCTTGACTATGCCCCTCCCCAAGCTTCTGGCATTAGAGGATAGCTGCCATTCTAATCCTTGTTTATACTAGAGAAATTTCCCATTCCGAGAATCAACTGAGTTCCCTATATCACTTGCAAAGCATTCCTATCCACACACAAAGAAGGCTTTAGCTGCTTACCAGTTCTCAAAAACATCATTGGAGAAGAGCAGGCTTTTAGCAGATTTAACAACTGGTTCCGTTTAAACTGTTTTAGTGTGGAATAATTTGGTGCCGGAGCTGGTATGAACAAACAAACAGTTCAACTGGGGATAAGGTGTTCTTTCAAGATCATCCAGAACATACTGTTTCTCAGAGCAGTGAATGGATTGTGGGATAGGTACCAAAGGGTAGTGCAAATTGAACGGTTTAAGTGCTGAACTGTTTGTGCCTTCACCAGACCAATTACAAGTAATTCCATTGTCTGGTTCAGACACAGCCCCTTTGTCTAGCACCAGAAATTCTATAAGCAATACGTATCAGATGATATTAGTGAATTTTGATGGATTGGTACACCATGCAGTCTTACAGCTATTTTTACACATCAGAAATGTTCTAGGATGTTTTAAATCTGGTTCAGCTAAACAGACTTTTAAAACAAACAATCAGTTAGCACCAAAAGTACAGCACTGAGTTTAGCTAGTTCAAACTGGCCTGATTAGGTTTTACTGAATCGATTTCAAGCTTATTGCTTGAAATTATTTCTGCAGTATCAATGATCAGGGAGATTTTTTTCCATTTCCAATTTGCAGTTTAACTGCAACATTAGCCTTTGTCAAAGTCAAAACTATATTAACCTTGTATGAACCAATACTGATCATTCTCTGTATTAATGATTGATTTAGTGAAGATAGAGTCACAGTAAGATTTCTTAAGTTTCAACAGCACCTCACAATATGTCATTATTGTTATAATTGCTTCCCTTCTTGTACAGTTCTTTGGAAAAACATGCATAGAATCTCAATAAAATAGCAACATTTTCTCTTGAAGGCCAAAACTCTGGGACAAATACCACCCGCAGTTACACCTATAACATCCCACTATCTTTAACAGGATTGGCATGGGTGTAACTGAGGGCACTATGTGCCCCGAAAGCCTGTCCCCAGTGTGGAAATTTTCCAAAAAATGCAAGTCAATTTAAAAACCAGACTCCCCAGCAGAAGCAAGGATTTCAGCACTTTGAACACAAAAACGTAGGTGTTTTACTACAAGGTGAAGCATCTTAACATTAACTGATTCCTATTTTAAAAACCGCCGCCTATCACACAAGTTTGTAACTGTGTACTTCCGATATGTTGCCGAAGCAGTAAGGAAAGAAATAACAGTTCTTCAGAAGAGTGAAAAACAAAATGTGGACAGTTAAGGGCTTGTTATCAGACAATGCCCATCACTGGTCTTTATTGCTATTACTGAACACCATGCCATCAAGCAGCTGAAGTCCAACCACAAACTATCTTGAACTGATGGGCTGCCCTTGATTTGAAGGAATACTACAGGGAAGAAAAATATTTTGTGGAAAAATGCTAACGTAGCTACAGCTGTGATGTTTGCCACTGTACAAATGGAGTGCAGTGGAAGGGGAGGAAGAAAAATTTTAGGTCCATTAGAATGTGAAGCTGGGTTGAAACCTAAAGCATGACCAACGGAAGAAAGATAACAGATGGGAAAGCAAATGTCAAGTGTCAATGGTGTTACAAAAAAAACACAGTATGAACACAGGTCCAATATTTCAAAGAAAGTTGCAACTTAGTTTAAGTAACTGAGTAAGCACCCGAATTATTTTGAGTTTTAAGATATGTGAAAGGGTTTTAAATGTGTCCTAGATCCATGGTTCAGAGATTATAGCTCAGAAAATAGAAAACAAAAATCAGCCTTTTCTAATCCTCTCACTTTTCAGGAAGTTGAACATTTTGACATGGTGCAGATCATAACTAAAGCTTTGTAAAAAGAGGGTTGAAGACCTTGTGGAGATATTTCTTCCTCCTTTTTCCTGTCTTCATCTTCTATGCTAGGGCTTTCACGTGAGGAGCTGTCCTGCTGGTTGTTGTTTTTCAACAGTGCAGGATCAATTTGTGCTTTTAAAAGTTCAAGCGTCTCTGCCAGCTCGTTTCGGTTTCTGGATGACAAAAAAAAAAAAAAAAAAAAAAGAAATAAGTTGTCTGATGACCTCAACGCCATTAATCTAAAACAAAAAATACCACCTGCTCATATGAAAGCTGCATTACAAACTCTCAGACCAGCGGACTGGATTTGTCCAGTTAAAATAGGCATCATTTTGAAATTTAACAACATGCCATTTTATTTGCAGTAAAAACTCAGACTACTTTGCTGGCCCATCCGATCAGTCTCAATGAACTACGAACGCCACTGATCCTGCTTTGGATCTGAGGTTTGTTCGTTTGTTTTTAACACTAGTTTTGAATTCATTAAGCTGTTATCAGTGCCCATTTATTTTCCTTTAGCAATGATCAAATTCTCTCATTGGAAGGCTTTGCAGTGCAGCATTCAAGAAACAGAGGAAGAGCATTGGCTACTGCCTTACAAAACCAGTAAACCGTTTTTCTTCATAATTGTAGCTGTGCATGCACTTTTCCCTACTGTGAATGTCTGAAGGCAGAGAATTAAGTTGACAGAAATCTCGCTTGCTGAAAAGTTGCTTACTGAATGCAACATCTAAAACAGGGGTCTCAAACTCAAATCACCATGAGGGTCACATGAGGACTACGACGTTAGCCTGAGGGCCACAGCACTGAAACCTTTTCATACATGGATATTGCAAATATCTGTAGCAATTGTGCCACTGCGGGCCACAGGAAATAGCTTTAGGGGATGCATGCGGCCCACAAGCCATGTGTTTGAGACCCCTGATCACTGTTCCCTCTAAGGCGCCTGGCTACACGGCCACGCACATAAGAAACCACTCCCCGCGCAGGGGTTTCCAGTCCCCGCGCACGGGGAGGGGCAGGACTGGCTGGGACAGCCCGACAGAGCGGCTGAGGCTCAGCCAAGAAGCGGAGGAGTGGTGTATCACTTTAAGACTGCTCCTCTTTGCCCTGCCCTCCTCCCTGCTCCAGGCATTCCAGCTGCAGCGCTACACGTGGTTTCGCTTTGTTGCTTTGGCTCCTCACCCCTGGCTTCTTTCCAGGTTCCAGCTCAGGTCCTCTCCCCTTTCCCTGCACCTGATTTTGGGGGAGGTTTAATCTTATTTTTTGGTGGGGTTGGGGCTTTTCTTCACCTTGATGGGATCTCTGAAGTGCCCAGAGAGAAACCTGTGACTCCTTCTTTGCTTCCTGCTTTGCTGCCCTGCTTTGCTTAGTTTCTGGGGAGGTTTCTTTCTCTAAGGGCTAGGCTAAGCCAGATCTTTATTCCTGCTAATGAACTTTGGCTTTTGACAACAAATCTTTTGTTTAGAGGGCCAACAAAGTTCACTTTTGGTTGTGAGGAGCTTTGAATCTGTAAGATTTTCCTTTTCCCAGTGTGATTTTTTTTTCAGTTTGTTTCTCCTTTCCAAGAAGAGATTAGTCGTCTATAGATGTGTCCTTAAATTTTAGTAAGATACACAGATATGAAAGTATTATCCATTCTAAAGTAGCTGCTGGGCTGGGCCCGATCCTATGCTTTAAATGAAGTCAGTGGGAAATTTGATGGAGTAAGGATTGCAATATTTGTCCCTTTGTTAGTTTATCAAATCATAGAAAACAAGCAGCTTGCTTTTGCCTATATACTCTATGGTTATTTTTATTTTGTTATATTTAGGAAAAAACTGATCATTGCATTCAAGAATAGGTGCTGTCCTCTTGGGTGGAGCATTTGATAGTCACAAACTTCTAACTTCATACCCCCCCCGCCGCAGTTGATGTGTATTTCACATAAAAGCAAACAAAATGTCAATGGTCATAATAGATATATATCCATCTGTGGTTTATGGCAGACATAGTAGGATATGCTGTTTCCAGACATTTGCATTTTAGGTAAAAGGTTATGTTTCAGGTAGGTCTGTACATAAAAACCAGCAGATCTCATTTTTTCTCATTTCTCCTTTCCTGAATGTATAAAATCTAAAGAGCTTGTCTGTGATTTTTTAAAAATACTGCACAGCGAGGCTCAAAACTGAGGCTAGACAGGGATTTCTGTACACTCCGCCTATACCCCCCAGTTGTTGGCTAGTAACAGTGTTAGAGCAAATGAGTGAGCACCCCCTGCACCACACCCCTAATTTCAAGTCATGGGGAGAATACTGCTGACAGAGATTACTTTTCCTTTAGAAGCCAACAACTCAAATTCTGTTAGGCTTCATGTAGTCAAGGGCCCATCCCTCTGTGTGTCAAACAATGAGTGAATTCTGTGAAGGAACTTACTGTGTTAAAACTGATTTTAATCTTGTCCATAATTACTACATTAAATTTATTAGAGGTGTGCTTCCGTTTGCAACTCACAATGTAAAAACATCAGTCTGGATAGGAGTTCTGCAGTGTGATTCTCCTTGCACCTTGATATAAACATTCAATACTTAGTTTTGTGACTCCTTAAAGTGGTTGGCTTTACAGTTACTTTAATGTGAAAAGGAAAAATACTTAAGCCATTCATTTGATATTCTTGAGCCTCTGTTCTTGCAATTAATCTCATGCTGTAACTAGGGGCTAGACAGATTTCCCTGGAGTTGGGTGATCAATGGGGCAAGCATTTGGGGGGGAGCATTGGCTGGGTGGATGAAGGGGGCCCAGGTGGAGTCCCAGATGCATATGTGTCCTCCAACATCCTCCTTTTTGTACTCCCCTGTCCTCCTTTCCATGCTTTGGTATCCGGTAACCCTAGTCTGGCAAAGTGGTTGAGGTTTGGATGAGGGGTGGGGGGGACAGGCCTTAACCATGGCCAAGGATCAACTGGGGGAGGGGGCAGGGTGGGAGAGCAGCTGAAGATGGGCAGGGGGACAGGCCTGAAGCCCCACTGAGGATTGGCTGGTGGGGGGGGGGAGTTGCTAGCTATCCAAGGGCTCCTTTTTACCTTCATGTCCTTCCTCCCTCAGGCATTCTAAAAACAGGTGATTGTCCAGCCTTTTACTTCTGATAAGTAGACTGGGGGGGCACAGTGCTGGAACCCACCATCCTGATGTTAAGAGTTTGCTGCACAGATGCACACATGGAATAAAGAGCAGTTTGGGGGGGATGGGATCAAGGGGCAGTGGAGTACACAGTTATCCTTTCTGCCTAGACATTTTTATATATGGAATGCCTGTAGCTCAGTTGGTAGAATAACAGATTTGTAATCACAGGGTCAAGCCCTGGGTTGGGTTTTTTTTTTTTTACACCTTTTGGCCTGTTGCTCCTTAGGGAAGGGTTAAACTGGGGAAAAAATATATAGCAAACACTAATAAAATGAAGGAATAAAGTATACTGTGATCAAGATTAGTAATAGTGACCAATTAAGTAAAACAAGTAAAGGGTCACATTTGAACTGGCTAGGAACAATTTAGGACCATTTTTTTAAAATTGTAAAATGGGCTGCTGTGCAAAATGAAAAATGAGAGGCAAGTTAATTGCTTTAATTTTAGCTTTTTTATGTGTTTATACATTTTGGAAAGCCGACAAAGGCAGACAAACAGGATTGAAGAACTGATGAGACAAAATGTTAAATAAGCATAGAATACATTCAAATTATTAATAAAAACAATTTAAACAACATTAATTTTTCATTGTTCTATATTTTTCAATAATTTCCATCGTGAAGTTGCACAAAAATTTTATTCAGAAAAAGTTTTGCACACGGGTTGAAAATTTTGCACACAAGCCGTCAAACCTTAGAGGGAACATTGCCCCTGATCTAAAACTTCATAGTCACAGATAACCAAATTTAAAATTTGCAAGATAGGAAGAAGAAAAGAGAAAGTTTACCTGACAATGCATTTCCAAGACGACCCATCCTGGTCATCCTGTTCTTCTACATACATCCTCACATTATGTTCTTGATCCAGTTGGTACCAATACATTAGCCCATCCTTGTCTCTACCAATTGGCTGGAGACGCATAGCATCAGCATCCTCTTCATTAATAATATTCTTAAATTTTAGATTGTCATCAAACTGACACTCACAGAGGTACTGAAAACAATTGCAATGTAGAAAGATTTTTTTAAACCACCAAGATACTACATTAAGAATAAAACCAACTATTTCCTGACTTACGTGCTTTGGATTCTCCTTTTAAATCAGCCTTTATCGGCTTTATGACTTAACTACAGGCCACTCCAGATTATACTCCTTTGGTAAATGAAAGTTAGTTGCAATTTCTTGTTAGTGCCGTTTAGAATGGTTTAAAACCTAGCTCAAAAGAGAGGAGATTGAAGGCATCTTTACTGCAGTAAAAACTCCACTAGATATTACACAAGAATGAAAGCAAGCCATCTGCAAACCATTCACACACACCATGGTATCCTCTATTTCTTTTTTTAAAAGTGGCCATTGAAACTAACTTCTGAATTTTATAAATATCCGAAAGTAACGTATATGGGAGGCTTCTTTTGAGAATGCCTTGGCTAAACAGTGGCTATTATTTATTCCATATACTAGTCCAAGTAAAGTTACATTTAATTTACCGCACGAGACATGTCACTCCTGTCTCTTTTCACAAGAAGCTGAAAGCGAGCCCCATACCCGCACTAAAAGATAAAATTATTTCATTGCAAGCTCCTGCTGTTAAAAAGAGTATACTGCACAAATGAACACCTGGCATGGGCAAGCGGTAACAACAAACGTATTTCAGTGCAAGCAAGTAAATACGAACACCGTATTCAATCGACAAGACCATCAGTAACTACGGACTGGTGGTATTTGTTCATTCCAAGCTCTGATACCATCTCCAAGTTTAATATATTTAAATTAATGCAGTTTATAAGTGTTTATCTATGCTAAATTTACAACATATTTAAGCAAATGCCAAAGGGTCATTTTCAAAAAAACAAAAGACATTACCTTCAGAATTCCCAATTTGCATTCAACACTCATTTCCAGATATCCTTTTTTCTCCATCTCCCATGCCCAGGTACTGTTGAACTCTTGGCAAATCTGTCAGATAAACAAAATATTAAATTAACTCGTATTAATTTATCTTGAAACCTCTACAGAGAAATGTTTATTTTTTATGTACAAACTATTCAACTTCTGTAAAGCAAAAAACCCACAGATAAAAATCAAAGATAACACCAGGTGGAGGTGGGCAAGCACTGAACATGTCTCCACTAAGTCCCAAAAGAGCACATAATCAGGACCCTGACAATCACTGCCTTCAATCTTCCTAGCGCAAGAATCTCTTGAGAGAGAGCACAGTTTACATCTCACACACCAGACTGAAAGCAAGGAGACCCAGGTTCTATTTCTTAATTTGTCACTGACTCTGTGTGACATTAGGTAAGTCACTTCACCTCTTTGTACATCCACTTTTTCCCCCCAGCTACCTCTGTCTGTCTCGTCTATTTAGACCAGTGGTTCTCAACCATTGTGTCAGGAGACATTGCTGTATTACCACACACTGATAAGTGAGTTGCAGAGAATCAGGGATTTCACCTGGGGTGGGTGGCCTGGTGTGTCCCATAGGGTCACAGTGTGCCACCGAGCAAAGACTGCTTCTTTCATGTGTCTTCAGCAATAGTAGGGCTGTCTATACTGAGTTTAAAATCCATGGCAGCAAGTCCCAGAGCCTGAGTCTACAGACTCGGGCTTGTGGGTCTCATACTTCAAGACCAAAGACAGCAGTGTAGACATTTATGGCTTGGGGTCTGAAAAGCAATGTCTACACAGCTCTTTTTAGCCCAGTAGCACGAGCCTGAGTCTGCAAACCCAGGCTCTGAGACCTGCTTCCATGGGTTTTAGTATGCCAAGTAGACATACTTGGCTGGAACTTCTAGGCATTGCTAGTGTGATGCAAATAATACGCAAAACTACTTTTTTCCATGTAGTAAAATGATGTAATTTTGTATAAAATTGCTGACATCCCTGGGGCACATCTCAAACCATTTAAAATGTGTTTGAAAACATTATAATGAAAGATCATCTTTAGAAATATAAACAAAAACAGCACCAAATGGGCCACCAAAAGTGAAAAGTGGTGGTGGTGCAGAAAGAGCACATGGGATCAACAGCACCATACTAAAGCCTGGGCTCTGATAATAAGGAACCCCATGGCTGAAAATCCATCCACTATCTCATGCACATTGCCAGGAGTCACTGTCCTTTGCAGCAGAATGTGACTGATGGACCTGCACACGTGTCATAACACTGCCCAACAGTAGGCCTGCTGACTCCAAACTGATTAGTCACTGACTGGTAGCAGTTTGGAGTCACCAGTTTCCAGACAGCAATTGCAGCTTTTCCAGTGAGAACAGCTCTCATGCTAGGTGTCCTTGCACCTAAGGACAGGGGGCAAGCTCCACACACAGTTCCATGAAAGTGGTTTTACGCATTCAAAAGTTCTGTAGCCACTGCTCTTCATCCCAGATCTGCATAACAATGCAGTCCCACCACTCTTGGCTTGTCTTTTGTGACCAGAAGTGTCAGTGAATGCAGATGCTCTGTGAAACAACTCAACAATGCAGTCCTTCTGCTCTCCATGGCAGTCAAGAGCTCCACTTCCTCTGCTTCCTGTTTTGATTCAGAGCTCAATATGCACTGTGTGACGGCCCAAGATGTGTTTATAATGGTGCAGACAGTGGTGAGTACGGTTGGATCCACACTTTCAGAGAGGATCGAGGAGACACAGGAAGTAGTGGAGCAAGGTTGAAAAAGGGTGCGAGCTGCCAGCAGCTACAGTGAGTGATGGAAAACAACTACAAGTCCCAGAATGCTCAGCACTCCTCTCTTGCTACCAAGGGGTCCAAGCACTAGAAGGTGACAAGTGGCACAGTGGGATAAATTCCTACCATTCAATGCTCTTTCTGGTGAAAATGCAAAGAACAGCATGGATGCACCATTCCGTTATAAGGACTGCAGTGTGGATGTGCAATTCTGCAATAACTAAACCACGTTCATTATAATGCAAAAACTTCTTGTGGAACAGTTTTCTAGTGTAGACAGAGCCTAATATTTACACAAAAACAACAACAAAACCCAGCAAAATACATACATACATATATCTGGCCATGAAACCTGTGTACTGTATTTAATTGTCTCCCTAGACCAGTGGTTTTCAAACTTTTTTCCTCAGTAGCCCGTAGAAAAAAAATCATTTATGCCCACAACCCAACAATTACATCTTTGAGCAACTGCATTCCAACCTTTCATCAGTGGCAGCAGGGGATGCCACAACCCAGTACTTGAGGATCTGCAACCCAGCACTGGGTCCCAACCCTTGGTTTGAAAAAAAATCACTGTTTTAGGCTCTACCCTTCTCAGGCTGCTCATCTCCTTGGATCATAAGCTCTGTGAAGCAGAGACCTGTCTACCTCTATGCAGCACACATTACAACAGGTGCACAATTCTTCTTGGGTTGTCTTGGCACTTTCAGAACAAACAACAGAGTAGCAGCAACTTATACTAATGGAAGGCATGTAGCAGCAGTCACTCTCCATATCGGGTGGCTTATTTATTATTATGCTTACAGTGTGTATTCTGAGGACCAAGGAGTATGTCTGTCTTATGCTCAAATTGCTGGGTAAAAAGCATTACATAAATGATTTACAATTCCAGTGTGGAATCATCTCTGGCAATCTGAGCAATGGGATGGCACACCACTATGCATGCAAAGCTACAATTTTTTCCCCAGTGATTCAATTCTGGGTACTCTTACAGTATAATCACAGTATCCTTATTTAACCAATAAGCATACAGTATGGAAATATCTGTAGGGCTGTTAGCTAAAGTACAGGGATTTACATCATACCTAATACGGAAGTCCCTCTGCCCTGATGGGCCACTATAATTTTTATACTCCAGTCTGCTCCTGTCTTGCACAAGCTATAAAGTTTGCAGGAGTGCAACCTTCTTCATGAAGAGTTTGGTACCTAATTTCAGAAATTTGTGTGTGTATTCAGGCAGGCTGAAAGTTAAAGTAGAACCCTACCCAACTAAGATCTGGGCATGCATACAGGTTCTGGCTATAGCAAAAGGTTCACTAAAACTCATGCTAGGAATTTATGACAAGATCTCATCTCAGAATCCAATCCCACCATTCCAGAGCAACATTACAAGCATTTATTTACTGTACCTTGATCAAGTATTTCTCCCATCTGTCTGCTGTGACAGACTTTCCAATCTTCCTCATCAGTTTCAAGTGAAGTTCTACCAACTCTTTTGGAACTGCAATATTAAAAAGGGAAGAAGGAGAGAGTGAAAGTTAAAATAATCAAATGTTTATAATATCCGTTATTAGAATTTAAGTACTGAGATGAAGTAACATATGAAGAATTTTTTAAAGTGCAGAGGAACCTGAAAACATTGGAGCAAGAATTCCATGACTAAAACTCAAGCAAAATCAACTTGAATTAATAGGCCTTCTTTTAATCTAAAACAAAGATACCTACCCACAGCTTTAGTTGCCCTAACACAACCACTGATCATTAATGTAACCATTTCACAGGAACTAAGTGCGACAGGCCATTTCCAGAACCTGGTCCAGTGTGCTGCTGTAACCCCCAATCTCTACTCCTGACCCCTGACTTATCCCACTCTGCCAGGTGACGACTCACTCCTGAGTCAGTTCACACTAGCCTCCTGCATGTAATGGGTGCCAGGCAGTAGGAGTGCACCCTCTAGCCAACTATGGAATGGTCCCCAAGCAAGCACACTCAGTCCCCAGACACTACACCTGGAACGCCCACCCCTCAGGTACTGGTACCCTTTGCCCAACCACCATAAACTCATAGACCTTCGTCCGTCCATTTGACACAGAAATGGGTTGGCCCAGCCTCTCTGCTTCACACCCCCTAAAGTCCACACAGCTTTAGGTAAAACAAACACTAATCTATTGATTGGAATTTGACTTTAAATGAGTATATAGCAATTCAATGCACAATCATTTAATAAAAGTAGCCGGAAGTTACCACATGTAAAAAAAGACACAGAACGCATGCTTTCTTATTATCACTGTTCCACGGTTACTCTCAGTCTATTCTCCTCATTCTTACCCACAAGACTGACTGCTGGTGATGTTCAGCCAGCTTAGGCTATCCTGGCCATGTGAATAGGCTCAGTATCTTGCAGTTGCTTCCAAGATGGCATTTCTCTGGCCAAAGCCAGCAGTTTCTCCTTTTCCCTCCCCACCCCCTCTCTCTGGCTGCTGTGTGATTCTCTTTGTCCCACCTCAGCTAGGCAGCTAATTTTGCATTGCCTTTGTCATGTATCTCTCTAGCCATAGAGGGGTTAGTCCTGAGGGTCTGAGCTACTTGACATGCTTTACATCTGTGTAATGCTGCAAGGTATATGACACCATAACAATACAGTAGAACATTCAAAAAGGAACTTCGCAGGGCATAACTGGCATCAAGCCATAAAATTACATTGCAAAAGTGAACAGAAAAATTACACAGATCATAGGCCACTGTGCATCCTGTGACACTGACCCAGCTGAACACCTACAGAAATTCTCTAATTCTCATCCTTTCATAAGTGTGAAAAGTACAGCCCCTCCAAAAACTTGGTCAAACAAGTGTCTTTTCTTGCATGCCTGGAAGAGCCCTGAGTTTGGAGTATTTTGGATCCAGTGAGGTAAGACTTAAGTTTCCCAGAGACTCTTGAGCCATCAGGGAAACATCCTGCCATCCACCCCTCTCTTTCATAGTGTGGGAGATCCAGCTTGCATGCATCTGCTGGCTGCAGCTGTGGCAAAGGATCCCAGGGTTTCTAAACAGCTATGCTCAAACCCTAATGATCAACAGAGGTCTACTATTATTTCATCCTCCTCCTCCTCCTCCTCCAAGAATTGCTTTGTTGGTCATTCTGGAAGAAGAGGTTACTCATCTTGTGAAGTAACTGAGGTTCTTTGAAATGTGTCCCCCTATCGGTGCTCCACTCTAGGTGTCTTTGAACCCATGCAGCTCAGATCAGAGATTTTTGGTGGCAGTGTCTGTTTGGCTCACACACATGCACTCCCCATCTTACTTACACTATGCTATTGCTACGTTATGCTGTGTGGACAAGCCACCCTCGGCTCCCACAAAAGAAGTCTGAAGCAGAAGGGAGGTTGGTGGGTGGTCGAGCACCCATAGGAATACAAATCTTAAAAACAGAGTGAATGGCAGCATTTTGGTTTGGAAATTATCTTCACCCAGAGTGAATCTTAGGAACCTGCTGTAGGATGAGTTGATTGTGATATGTAGGTAAATGTCTTGTCAGTCAAGGGCCAAGAACCTGCCCCCTGAACACAAAACGGGATTATTGCTGCCAGGGCAACCATCTTGAAATGCTACATTTTTATGAATCAATTGAGAGCCCTTAAATCCAGAATGGGTCTCCAATCAACACTCTTTTCTGTATCAGAATTTGTAAAAGAATTTGAAATAGAAACCCCTTTCTCTGTGTTGGGTGGGAACTGGTTCTAGAGCAGGGATCTCAAACTCAAAACCACCATGAGGGCCACATGGAGGACTAGTGCGTTAGCCCAAGGGCCGCACTACTGAAACCTTTTCCTTTAATATTGCAAACACTGGCAACGATAGCGTCATTGCGGGCTGCAGGAAATAACTTTGGGAGCCGCATGCAGCCCATAGGACATGTGTTTGAGACCCCTGTTCTAGAGGACCTTGTTTTAGAAGGTGATTCCTCATGAGAAAGGTCCTTGAAGGCAGACAGGGAGAGAAAAAGTGGATTGAATATCCCCTGGCAATAATCTCTAGTACCCAATGGTCTGATTATACAATCCTGATTTTAATAAAAAAAGGAGGAAGGAGGTTGCCAAACTAGAGATGTTCAGATTGCAGGAGTAAATGAGAGTGGGGGTGGTAGTTTAGGGCCTCAACCAACACATTAAAATTGTTTGGATGTACAAAGTTCCAATGTCAATGACTGTGGAGCAGTTGGTCTCTCCTGTAATCTCTGCTTCCTCCTCTGAGGATCATAATGTCTCTGGGAGGAGAAAAGTGAGTAGGTCAAGATCTTTGTGCCATCTGGTACTCACTGAGTCTTCTCTAGGAATTTATGCTCCTGGCCAAAGAAGAACATAATGTGACCCTAATATCTCTTAATGTGTGGAGGGATTCATCCATTCTTTCTGCAAACAATTTAGATCCCTCAAAAGGGAGGTCCTACACTGTGACTGGTACCTCCTTTGGAAAATCAGAAAGACAGATATGTTCAATAAAGGCAGTTAATTTCAAATAACTGGTATGGTTGCATTTTGCCATGTGGGCTTGATAGTTAGCAATCCTAAATTGTACTGTTTCTGAAGAATCTGACCGACTCCTAAAAAAATCCAACTGTTTCCAGTCTTTATCATATGGCATCATTTTAGTGAGCTGTTGGACTCTGCCACATTCATTAACAATGTTGATAATTAATGAATCAGGGGATGGATGAGAAAAGAACAAGTCCCCGTCTTTGGAGGACACAATATGTTTTGTCCATCCTTTTGCACATTGTCAGCACTGGCATAGCTACAGGCGAGCCAGGGTGGGCTGGGGTCCAACCACTTTGAAAGCTGGCCCACCCAATCAGCAGCTGCTTTGGCTCTGCTTGTTCACCAGATGGAATGTCTCAGGTAATTTCAGCTTTGGTTGTTTGCCTGAAAGTCCCACCTCTGGCCATGGTGCCAGAAGCCAGAAATTCAGGAAGCAATGGGCCAAAAGCTGCCTGATGCTCTGGTTGCAGGTATCAAATAAAGCAGAGCAGCTGCTGACATGCTCTACTTAACTTTCCACCCAGCAAAAGGAGACTTCCAGCCATATGACCAGAAGCAACCAGTGGAAAAAAGCTGCCTGATGCAGACGCTGCAGTTGCTAGGTAGCAAGTTAAGGACCACTGGCAGCAGCCATGCTCTGCTTTCACTTGTTTGTTGGTTGGTCAAACTTCCGCTGGCCAAAAAACAAGCAAAAGCAAACATTCCTCTGGGTCCCACGAAGCCTCAGCTCTCCCTTCTTTTTCAGCCAGCAGAAGTTGGACCAGCCCAAAAACATGCAAAAGTGAGGTTGCTGCTGATGGGCTAGCTTCACTTAACCTGCTACCTTGCAACTGAAGCCTCTGCAGCTTCCAGACTGACTGCTTCTGGTCACATGACCAGAAGCAGGAAGTGGCCTGGCCCCACACGAAGCAAACACAGGCACTGCCAGAAAATCAGTTCTGGCTAAGCCCCTGTTTATCAGGATTATTATGGCTGTTGTCTGCCATATAGTATTTGCCAGATTAAGCATTGCCTTGCTGATGGGGAATGCAATGTTTGCTGATGACAATATCTGTAGGATGTTATGCTGACTCTGACCTCCTTAAGTGAGATTTGCAGGGCATGTGATACCCTTTTAAAAAGGTCTTGAAATTGCTTGATGTCATCTGCTGGAGTTGATGAGTTAAGGCATGACTGCCTCAACAAGAGATGAAGGATTCTTCCTTGACTAACCTCTCCTTCTGTTCTTTAAAGTTCTCCTCTTGAGGGTCAGGAGATCTAGATACCGAAACTGAAGGACATCACCTTCCTGTAGTTCTCTAACTGATGGTAAAGGTCCTTGAAAATTGTTGTCTACATGCCAACCATGAGTCCCAATATGGCCACTGAGGTGATGGAACAGGCATGAGTGGATGCATCCAGGATGTCCATACCAACTGAGTGGGTCTCTTCTACTCTGCTGATAGGCTGAAGATACATTAGCTTCCACCTGACTGGCTCTTGATATTGCAGTGGAGGACACTGGAACGATGCTGAGCACAGGTCAAGCCCATCATCTTACTCACTGCTGCTCAACAGGGATGGAACATCCATGGACTGTGATGTAGAATATCTTGGTACTGCATGGAAATCTAGAGATGTGGGCACAGGCCTTACCACAGTTATCTCAGTGCCTATTAAGGGCTAATCAGATAGCTCCAACCATCAAGTCTTTAGGGAACCAAAACTCTTATGATACCAGAACAGCCTTTGGTACCATTGAGGTCAGTTGAGTAAGCACCGCTGATGTGGAGAGAATGGTCCGAACCTGTGGCCCCCTGCATTTCAAGGAATGACCAGCAGACGTCACCACACCCTTTTGCAGTGCTGGCACACTTGGCACTAAGCGTCTGCAAGACTCCATTGGTGCCATTTTAGAGGAGATGGGTATCTCTTTGCTACTACTTTCCCCAGTGGTACTATTCTGTCAGAGCCCACCCTCTTAGGGTCTTTGGACTTACCGGTGATAGCAGTACCAGAGGATCCTGCAGCCTCACAGGCATCTAGCTGTAGGCCACCTGGCATCAAGGTTACTGACTGTGCTGGGAACATCTTTTTCTTGGCCGATTCTCTGTTCAGGGAACTCGTGGCCTGCTCTTTCAAGACCTTCTGAGAGGAATCTGCAGATGTCCTCTTTGAAGTAACTGGAGAGCGTTTATCTAATGATATTGACAAAACTGGTCTCGACAGAATCTGAGGCTGGTCAGAATGAGCGTTCCATCACAACTGGTCTTTACTTCAGCTCTTGTTTCTTTCTGGTTCTGGATTTTAATTTGAGATAAAATGTGCACTTCTGAGTCACATGTGCTTCTCCAAGGTAGAGATGCAGAGGGAATAGCAGCCCCTGACTGGAATGGCTTCCCAACACAAGAGACAGTGTTTAAACCCAGTGGAGCAAGAAACCTTTTTTAGGGCTCAATTCCTGAATGGGAAAGACTAAGGAAATCTAATTTATACTACACACAAAACTATTCTACAAGAAAAACAAGTATTAATGCTAACTGAAGCTGTTAGTGCAAAGGAAAAAATATTTTTAAAAACCACTAAGTACAATCTCTGTCAAAAGGCTCTGTTAAGGCTCAATCTCAGGCCAAGGGCAGTTGAAAAGCAACTGAGGACAGTTTGCCTGCATGACCAACAATCTCTGACCCGAGGCACAGGGATGTGAAGACACCTAGACTGCAGCACTCGCAGGGACACTACTCAAAAGATCAATGTTATTCCTTTCAATCTTGCACCATCAAGTGAAAAAACTGTGCATCACCATTTTTATAAACTAGGATTCAAACCATCCATGGCTATGTTCACACACAAAGTGCTTGTTTCAAAACAAGCTGTTTCAAAACAACAAAAAAGTGTTTTCAAAATAAGGGAAAAAGGAGGTAATCGAAATAGTATGCCCAGTGTGACATGCTATTTCGAAACAGGAGAGGGGTGGGGGAGGGAGGCCCTGTGCTGGGCCAGGGAAGCCCCGCCCCCGGGATTCCCCTGCCCCCTGCGCTCTGACCAGGGGCGAGAAGGGGGAATCCCCTGTCCCCCCACCACGTCTTCCCTGGGCAGGGGGGCTCCCCCTCATGGCTGCTGCTGGGCGCGGGGGGCAGGGGCTGCAGGGGGGACGGAGGAAGCCCCCCCGCGCCAGACAGGGGCCGCAGAGGAAGCCTGGGGGCAGGGTGCCCCAGGCTTGGGGGCAGTCCCAGCTGGCTTCCCCTCCTTCCCCTTGCTGGGGGTAGAGGGGGCAAAGGGGGCTGAGGCTCCCATCCCCCCTGCTCCCAGCAAGGGCAAGTGGGGGGAAGCCGGCCGGGGCACCCTCTGACCCCCTGCACCCAGCTCAGCACCCTGGTCAGGGTGCTGATCCCTGGCCAGGGTGCTGGGACCTTCCCCCCAGGATGCTATGCACCCTGGGAGGAAGTTCCTTGTTATTTCGAAACCCTCTGTTTCAAAACAACATGTCCAAACGGCTTATTTCAAAACCACTGGTTTCGAAATAACCCTCCTTTCAAAAGCAAAGTGGGTTTAAGCTGTTTTAAAAGGAGGGTTCTTGTTTCCAAATGAGGAGCTCCCTCCTTTCGAAACAAGGTCTTTGGACATAGGGACTTTTATTTTGAAACAACCAGTGTTGTTTCGAAATAAAAGCCCTGTGTGAACATACCCCATTATTTTAATATAATTGACTATTTAGTAATATGATGCCACAGGACATCCAAAGCAAGCCCTATTTTATGTATTTAGGAGATTCAGGGGGGAAAAAAGGATTTGTTATCCAAGAACCACAGGGATCCACTTATTTTTAATATATGTGAGCATGTATTGCTTACTTGTAACAATCTGGTCATATACAACTTTACAGTATATTTACTGAAAGCATTTTATGCTACTTATGTCATTACACATACACATGCAGGTCTAGTCAACATTAGGAAAATGAGAACTATATCACGAGTGTGTGAAAAATCTACACCACTGAATAGAACCATTAAACCAGCAATCCCCAGTGTAGACAGTGCTAGGTCAACATAAAAATTCTTCCACTGACCTAGCTATTGCCTCTTATGTTGTGGACTACACCCTATGCAAACAGGAGAATCCCTCCTGTTAACATAGGTAGGTACTACATTAAACACTACTTCAGTGCCGCTGTAGCATTTTAACTGAAGATACAGCATACCTTTATTAATTTTCACAATAGTAAAAATGTACAAGATGAGTAATTTTGCCTATTTTTTTTTTTTTTTCCAGAGCCTACAATTCACAAGTTCCAAAGGGGCAGCCATGTAAGTTTAATTCAGAAAAACAAAGTGGAGCCCTGTGGCACTTTTAAAGACTAACAAATTTATTGCATGAGCTTTCATGGGAGAAAATCTCACTTCAAAGCATCTGATGAAGTAGGATTTTCTCCCCCAAAAGCTCATGTGATAAATACTTTAAAAGTGCCACAGGGCTCCTTGGTTTGTTTTATAGATCACAAGACTACTACTGGCTGAATTCAATTTAACATTGTCTGTGCTACTCCTGTTAACTGACGAATTGCTCTTCCCTTCCTGTCACTTTCAGTATGTCCTTTATCAACAACCGGAATTATGGAAACGAACTTCTTCATCCATTTTCCTTCTATTCTTCAACTAGGTTATGAATGCCTATAAAACAAGGGCCTTCAAGTTCAAAGTTAACATAAAGGAGTTTAAAATATGCAGCTTGTGTGAAAATATCATAACCAGTAGTCTGGTATAGTGGTACAGTCCTACATTAGATGTCCAGAATTACCTGTTTTGGGGGGGGGTGTCAAATATCTGCTGTAAATGTAGAAAGCAGTATCAAGACTTAGTCCAGTGGTCCCCAACCAGTAGATCGTGATCTACTTCTGAAGGGCAGTTGCCATTGAAACTTGTGAGTGCTGCACCATCTGCTGGCAAAAGGTTGGAGACCACAGCCTTAGTTTGCCATTGTATATCTTCATTTCTAAGTCAGGCCTTGATACCATCTAATTGTCTCTATTCCATTGCACTTTCTAAAATGGATGTTCAAGTATTAAATATCATTGCAGGGATCAACCCTGCAAGGTGTGAGCACTACAGTCCTGATCCACTAACATGTTTTAGCCCAGAAGCACTTGCAGAATGCAAGCAGTTCCACTGAAATTAGCTGAACTACTCATTCGATTGAGCCTGAAGATGTGCTTAGGTACTCCGCTGGATCACACTTCAGTACTCAGCACCTTGCAGGATCAAGTTCTTAGTAGTTCTACCATTCTGTTCCCCAAGGAGAGAGACCATCTTTTAACGCACACACAGTTACTGCATGAAAATCAGTGTGACGATATGTTGCTTACATTTTTTTTCCTAAAGGCTGAAATTCCTGGTCACTCTGAATAGTCCTTGTTGAAGAGGCAGCTCTTTGAGGAAACAGGACTGAATTATAAACTCCAAAAGTTACAGCAGTAACTAGAAAGTCAATTCAGAGTGCTCAATTGGCATCTACCACTATCTCCTGCTATTATTGTACCATCCCACATTTAATGCCTGGCTCAGGAGATACAAGACACACTGATGTAGTTCTTACTTTATATAAAGACTTCACAACACTCTTCAAATGCATTCTTAACTCATTGTCCCTACAGAGCTTCCATACAGTATCCATACTGATATGAATGGCTGAACCAGAAAGCAACAAGGTCAAAGATAAGTTGATTGTAAAAGTTTACCTTGTGTATTTCCATATGCTTGTACTATTCCTGGGACATCCCAAACTACCTGGTACACCTCGCAATGGCAAATGAGAGAACCCCAGACATGGTACTGGCCGCTCTGAACAGACTGAATAAGCAGTCACAGACCTACAGTGAAGAATTAGGCTAACTAACTGACCACATTTCAGAATTCAAAGATGGCACCACTCCCACATGTGTCACAAGGCATGACAGCATCTCTCCTAATCATCTGTGCTACTGGTGTTAAGTCTGAACAGCAGGGCTAATTCACTGGGGAGAAGAGGGTGTACATCTGTATCTAGGAAGCCAGTGCCAGGTTTTTAGCCACGAGCAGGAACTTGATGTACAAACTGAGCAACAAGTTGACTACTGCATAGAACTGCAGTGGAAGAGAATGGTGGAAATGAGACAACAAGCTACTCACTGAAGCTGATTACCGTTATAACAATTCACATATCTGAGTATTCTCAGCTCTGAACCACAGCTGTACGTGCTCACGGATGGGAAAGACATTCATTCAGAAAGAATATTTATGAAGAGGCAGTAAGTTAACATCACCATAGAATCTGGAGCCACTGAACAAGGAAGCACATAGGACCCTTGTGATAAATGTGAAGTCAGCATGTATAAATATTAGTATCCAACTGAGATTTGATCACAGGGCAGGAGACTAAAGCAGCATCCTGGGCCTCACAGCTGGAGGGGACCTGAACTGAAAAGTGAAGCACAAGCTAGCACCGCAGCAAGTGAAAATGTGATTTCAGGTTTGGTGAGCACACCTGCAATAACATGAATTTTATTAATTTCCAAAGGGATAGCCATGTTAGTCTAGTCCAGCAAAAAAACAAGGAGTTGTGTGGCACTTTGGAGACTAAGATTTATTTTTCGCATGGACCTTTCATGGGAGAAAATCCCACTTCCTCAGATGCTTCAAAGATGGGTGAACTTACAGAAAGGAATGAAAATAAATGCAAGGGGGGGTAGAACATAGGATCAGGTCATACAGTAACAGCAAATCAGAGTAGTTGTTAGGTTCAAACCATGGAAAGCCTGAAGTCAAATTACCTTGAATTTTGTTAGCATAGCTAGCTCCCAGTGAAGACACTGCACTATAGCATGTTGAAGCCCACATCTCTGCATCTTCACTGCTGCTTTTAGTTGTGCTCAGCTAGCTACAGTACAACTACCATGGGATACCTGCCCAACACCTGAATGATGACAGACATACCTGCTGGGGTGGACCGGTTACCTCACTTGGCAGAAAAAAAATCAGTCAAGAGTAGGAAGATGATAAAAATGTCTAATGGGTTAGAAGAATCCGTTTGGGGGAGAAGAGATATATGAGGCTGAAGAGTAAACTTTAGGTATGTCTGAAATTTTGTTGGAGCTGGCTACTTTCAGGTTTGCTCCATTCTTGACCAGAAATAGGAGTCATTCTGCCCTGTTCAGATAAAGAAAGGTACTAAAAATTATCATTTTAAAAGTGTTTTTTGTAACCCCATATTTACCCCTTCACATAACACACAAACTAGAGATCCCCTGATTATATTAATAGCCAGCAGGTTTAAAGAAAAAGAAAAAAAAAAAAAAAAAAGACATAAGAAAGTATTTCCTCACACACCACACAGACAACCCATGGAATCACTCACTGTCAGTGGATGTTGAGAAGGCCAAGTACAAATGGGGTCACAGAAGAATTAGGTAAGTTTGCAGAACCTCATCACTGGCTACTGGCCAAGATGATCAGGGAGTCAATCCCAAGCTCCAATTGTGCTAAGAGCTGGGGCTGGACAGGGAACGGATGACTCCAAAATTGCCCTGTTCTGTTCGTTCCCTCAGAAGCATCTAGCACCCCCCATGGTCTGACACAGAATATTGGCTCAACGGATCATTAGTCCATACCTAATATCACCATTTTTACATACGTTTTCAATTAATTTTTGGACAAGCATAGCAGAGCTTGCGAGGCCTTACAATCAACTTGGTGCCATTCCTCTGTTGTCTGATGGATACAATACAGTAACTTCTGAATGCTGAATCTCATCAATTCCACAATTTCAGGCGTCAATGGACAGAACCCTATTGATCTATTATTTTTTTCCCCAAAATCAGAAAGGGGAAGGCAGGGGACACAGAGCCATAACTTCACACATCTCAGCAACTCTCCATAATATCAAAAACTGGCTGATAGCTCTTATCAACACCATCTAGCATAACACCACCTTGTCTCATTGCTGCCCATCCTCTCAGAGTTTAACATGCTGACACACTGAACGACTTAGCTCCCAGACAGAAGGGCGAGAAATACTAATGTGGGTTGAGATGTACATAGACAGCCTGTAGCATGGGGGAAAGTACGTGGGATGCTGGTAGGGAGGAAGGGAGGAAAAAGAATAGCAGGACATGCAGATCCTCTAGTATGGGGGGAGTACGAAAGGAGGGGTAATGGGGGGAGGCAACCCCTGGAATGAAGAAGGGAGGATGGGGATCTTAGTATGGAAGACGGAGGTCACACAGAACACATTGCAGGGAGGTTAATGGGAGAAAGAGGGAATAAGAGAGCTACAAAGCCGCAACATGAAAGAAGGGGAACTCTAATTAAGGGGAAAAAAGGAAGGAACTGGGACAGGAGGCAGGGGTAGAGAGGATGTAGCAAGTTCCTGAAATAGGAGGTGGGGTAGAAAGATGGCACAAAAGAAGTTCGTGGAGCAGAAAAGTGGGATGCTAGGAAACCCTGGGGTAGTGCTGAACACAGGCAAAAGCCAACTCGTTCATGGCTTAAGACCTCACATTACAAGGAGTCTCTAAATATGCTGGAAATAACTCAAAAAGATTTATTATAAAGCATTTGATAATGCAAATAAGGCTTTTTGCAAGATGTATGTTTTATTTAGTTGTTGTTTTTTTTTTGCATCTATGCCTATGTATGCATGCAAACAGTTTTTCACCACCCTTTCTGTTATAATGTAACACACTTTTTTCTTTGGTACCGGGCCTCTGAATTTCAGCATAGTTTAGGGCCTCAGCATGTCTTAATCTGGCCCTGCCCTTGCCCTGGGGTACGCAATGTGCTTGGCCCAAAGATGCAACAAAGAGTTTAACCTTCAGATTAATTGCAGTGCCCCAGTAGGTACTCAGTGCTTTCCAAACATGCAGAACCAGTAGTAGTTGTTCCAAGAGGATCACAATCTAAACTCACATCTTCTAGCTAAAGCACTCTATATTGTCCCCAAGTTGTCTGCCTATCATAAACAAACTGTGCGAGAAAAGAAAAGAAAAGAATTGTGAAAGCACAGGCTTCAAAACGAGCATAAAAGAGCAAGCAAAAAGAGCGTAATCAGACTAAAGATTCAAACAGAAAGAACTAGAACTGCCTACCAGCAGTTAAAGGTCCTCTCTTATTCCTGGAAAGATCTTGGCGTGCAGTTAGAAAACACCACAGGCACAAAATTGAGTAACATTCATTCTAGCAGAGTACTTTGCAAACTGGATGCTTAATGGCTGAATTATTTTTACAAATATAAAGGTAGTAGTCCAGTATTTATTTCAATTGTTAAAAATGCCTGTCAGAAGACACTTGGCTTACCTAGCAGATTATTTAACACTGATCTGGTTATTTTGCTCTTGGGATGCAATGGACTGGGACCCCAAAGCACCTGGGCTGGAGTCTCAGCTCTGCCACTGATTTTTTGGTTGACCGTGGGCAACTCACTTCACCTCAGTGCCTCTACTTTCCCCATTGATAAAACTGGAACAGAACCATATAAAATGTAAGGATATCAAAAGGTCATCTAGTCCAGTCCTCTACGCTAAAGCAGGATACCCAGACCATCCCTGACAGGCATTTGCCACACCTGTTATTAAAAACATTAATTGATGGGGATTCCAACCTTCCTCCACAACGTGTCCCAGTTCTTAATTATTCTTATAGGTCAAACATTTTTCCTAATAGCTAAATCTCCCTTGCTGTGAGTCTGCCCTGATTTTGAACCTCGGCTTATACATGGGTTATAGGGTTTTTAAGGTTTCTGGGGTTAATAGCCGGGGGTTGGCTTATAGGCGAGTGTATGTGGTACTTCATAAACTATCCTTAGTGCGCATGGAACACAGTTGAACAAATATGTTAATAACTATTACAAAGACAATGATGAAGACTTCTCACGCCCTTCTTGGTATTATTTTCTCAAGA
This sequence comes from Podocnemis expansa, assembly GCA_007922195.1. Taxonomy (NCBI): domain Eukaryota; kingdom Metazoa; phylum Chordata; order Testudines; family Podocnemididae; genus Podocnemis; species Podocnemis expansa. Next base: position 8,765,955 of record ML682063.1, read on the forward strand.
ATAAGGCCTTGTCTAGACCAGTGGTTCCCAACCTCTTCTCTGCTGCTGCACACCTTGAGACCTTCAAATTTTTTGAGGCACACCACTACCAAAAACTCATGAATATTCAAATTAACTTAAATTATGTTTCAGAAATTGTTTCAGCTAGTTCTTTAAGTAGTTTAAGATGAATTTCAGCTGGCATTGCTTACTTGAATACATCTTATCTAAATATTCTTTAACCCATTCTTTCCCCATTCTTGTTGTTACTGTGGTATAAGCATGCAGTTATAATTAACTGTCTCATAATTAATTATATTTACCATCTTTGTAAAGCATTTTGAGACCTACTGCTCTCAAGTGCCGAGTAAGAGCTGGATAGTGTTATCCTCATTGCCGTCTTATTTGGGCCCAATGGCCTTTTAACCACCAGGTGTTTTTTTTCAAAGTTTGAAGCATATATCAAGTCCATCCCACTTACTCCTGGCTTTTGTTTTGTGTGCTGGAAACTACAACAGCCATATTTAAACACTTCTTAAATGCCCAAGAGTAAGTTATCACTTAGGTCGGGGGCCCCATTTGTACACTAGCATTCATCACAACACATGAGAGACAGATAGAAATATTAAGGTTCTGTTTGCACTCAAGTCATAATGCTGTGATGTAGGAAACTGTGCCTTGCACCTATGCATAAAATCAAAGCTGATGACTGAAAAAAAACAAACAAACCACCAATTAATTCATCTTAGTCCACCACAGTCAATGCAACACTATTCATAATGCTTACATTCTCAAGTGTATCATACTAGTGGTCTTAAATGTCCCAAGATACTGGAGATTAAAAATATCTGCGCCATCAAGCTTTCCCTTCCCCTATAAGCCAAAGCTCCACAATTTTAAAAGGCCTCAGATTACTATGTATGGTATTTAATTGCTATGTCTACAATTTTCTATTTAATATATTTCTTATAAATAGCAACTCTTGCTTTTGTTTTACTTTCTTTCCCTTCCTGACTTTATTCTAGTTTCAATAATAGATGATGGATTATCTTTTTCCTGCTGCATTGTTTTCAGTGAATTCCCTCTTTTCTGTTACTCCTCCAGCTCTTTCCTTATTTAGTATAAGTGTATTTTCTGCCTTTTGACTTCTGCCTCCAATCTCTTACTTAATTCTGGTTTGCTAAAATTAGTTTTTCCTTTTCTCACCATCCCACTTCTGAAAAATTTAATAAGCGCCTAACAGTTAGAAAATTAAACAGAGGAGCCTTTTCATCTAAGGGCAATGTACCCAAAACAGTATGCAAAGATTCCTACTAGGGTATAATCTCTGATAATCTCCAGCTAATCCAGGTATCTGAAATGCAGGGTCCCTCACCTGTTCTTCATCTCACAGCCTCAAGGTTGCTGATGCTGCAGGACTTTGCTGAACTATCCCACCCCATGGATATAATTTGGGTCCCCACTCTACTAGACAGCTCCAGAGTTTTCATGCTGAAGGACTCTCTGGAACTAGCCCTGAAAATTATAGCTGCAACTTGGGAAAGATTGAACAGCAGAAGCAATGGGAACTGTTTGCACGAAAACTTGAGAAGACAATGCTGAGAAGATTTACACTCTGCTCCTATTTGAACAACTCATTTAAAAGCAAGTGCTTAGAACTGGTCTACACTTAAAATTTAGGTTGACATAGATAAGACTCTCAAAAGGTGAGAAAATCCAGACTGCTGAGCCCCTAGTTGTGCCAACCTAACCCCCGGTGAACACCAGCTAAATGGACAAGAGAGTAGCTAGGCGGCATTCCTACAGAAATGGAAAGAACCCCTTTGTCACTGTCATCTGATCAATAGCTCTGCCACTAGTCCTTAGTGCCACATGGTGACAGTGGCCCTTTAAGACCCAGTGCACCTACGCACTATGAGCGCTCTCAAATTTGGCCATCTACTTGGGCTTAAAAAGAGGGTGCACAGGCCACAGGGAAGGACAGATCCCTGAGTGAGGGCTGGAAAGTGAATACATGAGAGCTGGCAGAGACTGTATTTGGTTCCTGAGAGCAGACTGAAGGCAGGAGAGCAACAAAAGGTGTTTTCTGGCTCAAAAAAAAGAGTGCACAAGAGCAGGAGAGGGCTGAAGTCCAAAGAGCAACAGAGGGAGCTGCCTGTTGTGCAAAGCTGGAGAGCTGGAACCAAGAGTCAGAGAAGGCTGAAGGCAGGGAAACGACAAAGCTGGAGACCCAGAGTGACAGTGACTGAGCTGGGGAGAGTAAGGGATGCTCGCCTGGCAAGGGGACTCCTGCAGCTTTGCACTCCAGCTAGAAGGGCTGTGGTGCCTGTGCAGGACCAGAGGGAGAGAAGAGGACTGATGTAGAGTAGGGGGTGGCTGCAGCTACTGCTGCGTAGTATGCAGGCATCAAGGGCTGAGATGTCAAGAGACCTTAACTGTTTATACTGGTGGGTCATGAATGGATGTTATTACCAGAATGCTGTTGTCAAACACAATGGAAATCAGAGAAGAGTAACAAAACTAGTCAGACTTTTGAGAAAAGTGTGAAAATATCTAGGCAGAGCAAGTATTTGGAAAAGGATGAAGTGGATCCTTAGTCTGAAAATATCTTAATTGTGGTTGACACCAAGGATGGAGAAAAAACTGAACTACACTAACATGGCTGCTCCTTTGGATCTAGGATGAAGGTTAATTCTTTAAGCAAAATTCCTGACACTGAGATTCCTTAGGCTGCCCAAGATACCCATGAGCACAAATTCCTCTAGCTCAGGTGTTGGCAACCCAAAAAGATAACAGCCATTTTCTAAAATCCCTTCAAGTATTTTGAGAGCCACAATCGGTGTAGCCTCCTTCCGGGCAGAACCAGGCTGGCCGTGAGGCCCCTGGCAGGGACTGGGGGAGCTGGGCAAGGGCATTCACCGCAGGCTCCCCTTATGGCAGGAAGGAGCTCAGAACAAAGAGTGCCCCCCCTTGCAGGATCCCACAGCAGCAAGGGGGACCGGGAGCTGGCTGCAGGGTCCCCCACAGGCCAGATGTGGGAATGGATCCCTAAGGGGGCAGCCAAATTGTTGCATGAGGTTCCAGGGTGCAAGTTGCAGACCCCTATTCCAGTTTGTTTTTAAATATCATTTCACTATAGAACTGCCACATGTTCCCAGTAATTGAGGTAGGTGATCAGGATGACCATACCAAATAGGAGTAAAGTTACAGAAGTATTATGGGGCAAGACATCTTGGAAGACAAATAAATAAATAAAATCAATGCCTCTATTTATTTTTAAACAAAACCTTTATAGTTTTTACAAAGAGAAGAAGCCAGGCATGCTTTGACTTGACAATGAACTATAAATACACACATTGCTGTATTAGAACAGAAGATTACGAGTATGTCTACTTTACAAAAATAAATAAAATCAAAAAAGACAAGTCCCAGTCAACTGACCGACTCAGTCTCATGGAGCGTGGTCTAAAGAGCAGCTTGGATGCTTCCACCTGGGTTCCAAGACCTTTGCCTTCCCCCCCACCCCCACCCCCTTCTTCTCTTACAGCCCTGGCAGGAATAGCTATAGTGATATTTTTAGCTCTTAATGCAACCGGCCACAGGGTGGGGTACATGTGCACGTGCGTACACACGTACGTGTGTCCCTCCTATAAATGTGTTCTACATCTTTGCAGGCTCATCATCAGTAAATTAAACTATGGTACATGGCCAAGCAGGCAGCTCACAGGTCTTCTGTATCCTTGACTTGGGTAAAGAAACATTCTGAGTAACTCAGACTTTAAGAAACCCAATATGACCCTCCAATTCTTTCATATTCATTTAGCTTTAAGAGAAACAGGAAATCTTCTAACCTCTCAATGAATTAAATTTCTCATTAAGAGGCCATTAATCTGAAGATGTTGCATCTAAAAGAACATTAAGAATTTAATAACTGAAAACAAAGTTACACATTAATAGCTGGAAAGGTTCTGACTTTATTCTAAAGTCTTTTTCCTTGCTTATCATAAAATAATGTTTACATTTACAGTTAAATTCCTGTGACCTGTTAGACATTATATAAATGGATTTGTGGTGGCTTTGCCTCATTATATAAAAAAAATTCAGCCTGAAAGCTTTTTCTCCTTGTTGTAGAAATGCCAAATCTGGTGATCTCTGGTTTAATCAAGAACTTTCAGGATCTTAGAAGGGGGCTGAGAACTCTCTCAGCCTTTAATTAAAAAGGAAACTAAAAGTGTTTACAAAGATGTTTACTCCCAAATGTTTCTTGAATTAAACAGATAGTGTTAAAAGAAAACTGTAGGACAGCCTGAATAAAAATCTCTTCTCACAGGTAAGTTTGCTTTCTGGATCAGGACAACATCAAAATCACACTTAGTCACATGTAATCTTCAAGGCAAAAAATAAAAAGAAAAAGAAAAAGAAGATCTTTTTAATTTTTTCTCCATTTCCTCATATAATAAGATCAGCAACACGCTTTGGCTCCTTTCTGCAGTCACCTTTAAAAAGAACTCCCCTCTTCCATGTTTGTGGCAATCTTCCTGAATGACTGTTTGTCTCATCAGCTTCACCCATGCTTTAAGACATACTCACAACTTTACTTCTCCCTTTCCTAGAAGTCTGCTACTCATGTAGAAGTACATGTGACTATACCAATTTAGCTAGATGCTAACACCACTGGAGAAGCGTCAAATCAACAGGTGATTTTCTACTTGGAAATTTCTCTGCACCTACCAAACACTCAAGCAGCCTCTCTTACCCACCTGATTCAGTTACCTTAAGATTTCATATACTAAAGACTATCTGGTATTTAAAAAAAACAAAACAAAACAAAAAAAAAAAACCCTACACCAAAGATGGTACTGCCAGGATTTATATTGTATGTCTGCAAAATGCATAAAATATCTATGAAATTCAATAGAAAATGCAAGTGGCTCATTGATGGCACCAAGGATTGTGGCACTTGTGTTATTCACAGACAAGCAAGTAATTCATTTAAAGCAAGCATTTCACTATTTAAATATTTAAACTAATTATGATACTCTGTCTGGAAAGCAACACCCCAAAATCTCCACATTCACCACTGTCATGTAATTAAAATGCCTTTTGTACAAAGTAGGCCTTAAGGTATTTTAAAAATCTTGATCGGTTGAATATTAGTATCTTGTTAGACTGTATGTGATATCATTTCATGTGACATTATGATGTTTTGCGACATGTGTGCTAGTAAAAGATGTGGTGATTTGGGAACACCCACAACCAGTTTTTCAGGTACAACAATGGAGTAGCCAGACATGCTGATGGCCTATAAAAGGGAATACACTCCCCCAAATGGCCACCCCAAAAGACTGAAGCACACATGCAATGGAACAATGAGGGTCATCCCCCCACATCACATACACAAATCTTTCCCAAGCTTGGAGAAGCTACAGAACAGGAGGAGTGACCTTATCACTTGTTTTCACTCTTTTCCCTCCAACCCCCACAACTCAACACCTGGAGGAATATCTGAAAGATGAAAGAACTTCAAATGGGGCAAGGAAATCACAGGCTGCAAAGCAAATGCAGCATGTGTATCAAGAATTTGTAACCTGCTGCTACCATCAGTGAGGATGAGATATTGCTGATTTAAAGCCTGTTCAGTGTATAAAAATGCAGATTGAGAAATTTACTTGTATTTCTTAAAGTAACCAATTCTGATTTCTTTATGCTTACCACTTATAAGCACTCAAAAACTATCTATCATTAATAAATCTACTGCACCTAGAACACTTGTCTTGGTTGATGCCTCCGGGAAATCTTAGCTCAGTTAAGAAGGACTGATGCATATTCGCTCCACACCGAGCAAGGGCTGACTGCTTTGGCCATGTTTTTGACCAGAGCAAGATAGAACAGTTTTGCGCTGCAGTGTTCACAAATTGAAGGGCAGGGGCTCATGGCAGGGGCAGGTACCACTATCCACGGTCAGTTCATGAGTGTCTGGAAAACATTCATGAAACTCAACTGGGTATCTGGCTTTACCATGTCACGTTAGGTGATAACAAGGGTAAAGGAACCTGCTGTTTGTCACCAACAAAGCACCATGAGAGGTAGTCCAAACTGGATAGTTAAGGAGGCACAATGGTTCCACAGCTTTGAAGCTGCCCCCCTGGGGAAGCTCCCATCATAGTTAAGAAGGGCCAGTGCAAAATATCTTTCTGCACTGTACACAGCCACCTAGCCTTTGAACTGGACAGAATCATAAAAGGGTAAGTAATTGGTAATATTTATCAGGAAAGAATCATTAACAGATCCTAAATTGTCCAATAAATATATATTCTTCCTTTCTTGATCTCTGAGAGTCTATCCTGTTCTTACAAAAAGGATTTTGCTGCTTCTCACAAGCGTGGGACGTAAATCAAATGTCATTCCCTGAGGCTTGTGCATTAGATGTGTCCTCCAACTGAATTTTCTGAATGTAATCTTAATGTTAGTGATCCTTAACATTCTTTGAGCCTAAACCATGTTAAATACCCACAGCTCAATGTAAAGTAGTAACATCTCTGAGCACCAGCTTTACACGTTTCTTGCTGTCCTCTAATTATTATGAAACATGTATATGATAACAGCATCTAAAAACCTGAATCAGAATGGTACTCTGACATCCCAATTCTTTGCACTGCATACCGCAAGTATTTACTTCCACCAGCGATGATTTTTCCTGTTACTATCTCTAGATTTGTTGGTCAACAGCATTTTTCCTTTATTGCCACCATTTTATGACTGCACAGTCTCTCAGGCCATCACTACTACACTGTCCAGGTTGTTTAAAATGTCTGCTCTTGGAGTGAAGAAATATTTCTAATGCTCTCAATAAGTAATCTTCCCAGTGAGAAACTATATGGCAGACATTGTTGAAGGTCTTTCATTATATTTCTTATTTAAATCTCAGTCAACATTGATGTTTAGTAGTATTTAAAACTTTCTTCTCAGAAAATAATTCTTCCTGGTCTACGAGCTCACTTCGATGGTGCAGTTTCCATAGACTCTAAAATTTCTTTGCTTGCATTAATAAAATCCACGGGCATTTAAGAACATCATTCTTTAAGAAGCTATTATAAATTTCCTCATTAAAAGAAGATTCATTGAGAGAACTATTTATTGTTTGCTTTTCCTGAAAATTAATATACCCAGAAACATGCTTAGAGCAGTTGCTAGGCTAAGCTATAGCATTCTGATAATGACTGTGTTGACAGTATCATCTTAGGAACCTCTGCCATTCACTATTAGAAAAATTAGAAAATTCCCTTGGAATTATAAACTTCAGGAATTCCACTGGAAATTTGCACTCCTTTGGGAACATTTTAAGTCCGAGCCTACACATTCTTTTCGGGTAACCCAAAAATGAAAGAGGGTTGGGGGAGAAATCACATGACCAAGTACAGGCCAAATAGCGACCAGCTGTACAGGTTCTATTTCTATGCACTTGCTCCAAGCTTCTATTCTGTGGCACTGAAGGAGACAGAATCCTTCAACAAATATTTAGCCAAACTCATCTAGTCCTTCTAGATCATAACCAACACATGCCTTGAATTTCTTTTATGGTTTGGGAATAGGTCCAATAGGATCTTCGACTCCTATTCTCCATTGAAACGGATCACTCAACACTAACTGACATCCCAGACAAAAAAACCTAACCTTGACTTCCACCTGTTCCAGACAATTTCATCTTTTTTCTGTTCCACCTACTGAACACAAAAAAATCCATCCCCCACACCCAGCCCCACTCATAGAAGATTCTAGACCAACTAGAACATTTGAGCCATCAGTTTTCTCTTTTAGGGTTGCCCATCACTTTATAAACACCCTATTTTTCCAACTGATACCACACCTCTGCAGATGGAATTTGTTTTTAAAGTAATTCTAGCCAATGAAAACAAGTAATCCTATCAAGGTAACTGTTTAGGAAGTTCCAGGGATAGGCAGACGGTGGGAGGGAAGTGAAGTAATGGAAACTTATTTTACTCAGTGCGCTAAGACATAATTGATAAATGGATGCCACTTACATTACCTGTAGAAGCAAAAATCTTCCAACCCAGACTTCAAAACAATAGGCCAAAAATAGCATGAGTGGACATGAGTAATGTTCAAGAACTTTTATCTGCACAATGAAAATTTCAGCCCATTTGTTCAACTGTGTACAATTCTTAGAATAGCCACAATTTTAAGCAAGCACAAAAACAATACAACATGTTTGAAGTTAAAGTATTTGTTTGGGTCAAATCCTAGACAGTTTTCATGACTGGAAACTGAAGCAATAAATCACAGATCAGCAGTTGAAAAACATAACCTAGGCACAGAGTTCCAGAAATTCTTCAATAGATCTCATGAACAGGACATAACTAATGAGCCAGAGAGGTAAAAATGCAGCCAGATTCCATCTAAAAGGTTAACGGGCCCAACAACAAAACACAACGTTGTTAAACTTTAAAAACCATCTAACAGAACAAGGATGATAAAGACAATGTTAAGAGAAGAGTCTGGAACCCCATTCACATCTTGATTTCTGTGATCAAAAACCAAAATGGTCCACAGGAGTTACATACAGTTCCTTAATCCAAACCTCTGGGGCCTCTGTTCAAGTTTAAGGTGAACACAGCTGTGCACAAGCCACCAAGCAAACAAGCCAGGGGCATTTGTGTGAAAATACTGGTAAGTTATTTTGCCCTATCAGCTTTGAAACTATATCTGCCATTCAAGGTTTCCCTTAATGGTAATTTTGGAAGGGATAATTCTTAAAGAGATTTTTAAATCAGTCAAGCAGCATGAAGTGTGAAATAAGATTTTCTGTGCATTTCCAGTGGTCTCTTCTTTTCTGCCTTTAGTGAATATGACTTGGTAAGAACCAAGTCAGAATTCATTGCAAAAACATGCTAAAACAGTGCAATACCAAAATCTAACAAGGGTCAAATAATATAAACTGGGGCAAGCTCATCTTATTGTTTATACCTTAACCCAAGGGCTTAGAAATTCCCACCACTACTTTTCCATTCCACATGTCTCAACGACCTTTCTTGGACATAATGCTTGCTGAAATTGGAGAAATCTATTCTCTGTGGAGCTAAGTTTCTTTGTGCATACAGTCCTGTTTTCTATCTTCTCATCCTCAATCTGAAATTTATTCCCTGCGTACCTTAGTCTCACCACTACTATTCCTCCCCATCACTTTGCAAGTCTCCTCCTCACTCTCCGGCCACTTGTCTTAAGAACATACGAATAGCTATAGTGGATCAGACCCATGGTCCTTCTATGAGAGCACGTTGCTCTTACTGGCATTCAGCCAGGTTCTTGCAATGGTGCCAACCACTGTAGTTATCAGAGCACATCCTAAAAAATCACCACCAGCATCACAACAGACCAGTCCTTGACTACCTAATTTTTCTCCCTATTTAACATGAGGTAGCCAAGGCTATGTTTGTCAAGGTGCCATCATTATCCATTATCCAGCACCTCTGAAGAGTCCAGAGGGCCTCCATGCTGCATATCAATTTGAAAAAAAAGAAGCAATCCCTCCTGTAAAAGGGTAAAGTGATCATGGACATTAAGTCTTACAGATATGTCGCTACGTCCATCAACATCACACCTCTCTTGCCCATTGCCTATCAGGCAGCCATTTATCTCGGGAAGACAGAGACATACTATCCACACTAAAAGTAAAGGTGATGTCCTGGATATTGTATGGATACTGCTGGTATCTGAGACCATGGTATCTCACAACTTTCCACACCCCCCAATAAATGCACATGGATGTTAACAAAATGGGAGAAGAACATAGCGCCTTGTAGAACTCCACAGATGAGTGTTCTGGAGGTAGTGGAGCAGTCGCTAATCACCGTTTTGCATATCCTGGAAAATAAAAATAAAAAATGGAGCCATGTCAGTGCTTTCCCATCAACCCCTGCAATATCTGAGTGAGAGTAGTATACCATTCAAATACATATCTAGAACAAAAGTGAATTTCCTTCGTTTTTTTTGTTCTAGAGGGGGGTATATAAAAATCTAGCTCCCTCCCCCACTCACCTTACCTGACATACATCAGAACTACAACAAGCTGTGCAGGAGAATATGCTTACAGCAGGGGCAAGTTTACATTTCTTAGTTTAGTGAGCATTGAGGAAGTGTCATAAGGATTCAGATCTGTAGTCTGTCTAGTCCAATATCTTCCCCTTGACCATGATCAGGCCCAGATGTTTCAGATACATGTGTAATCTGCCACCAGATTAGCACCTAGTCTTCCTAACTGCTAACAGTTAGAAGATGGCTTAGGCCTAGAAGCATAAGACTGAATAACACTAATTTAAGAATCCTTATTGTAATTTTGGATATCATTTATCCAAATGACATATTCACTTTAAAACGTAGTAAATAGTTGACTTCAATTATATCCTCTGGCAATGAACTATTTAGTTTAATTATGCATTTTTTTTAAAAAAAAATTATTCCTTTTTATCAGTTTTGAATTCGTCACCTTTAAGTTTCATTAAATGCCTCTATTAATTGTTGTTATAATTTATTATTATTATTATTATTATTATTAAAGGAAACAGGAAGAGCACACGTTTAAAATCCATCTTCCCCATGCCACTCATCACTGCATATATTTGTCTCTCTAAAAACAAAAATCTATATTTTAAATTTTTTGTCATGAGAGCTTTTCATGTACCTAATTACTCTAATCACTCACCTTTTAATAGTCTCTAATTCTTTTGAGACAAGGTGAAAGTGTTCAGCACTATTCCACGAGGAGAGCAAAGCACTGATTTACACTCACAGTATTACATTATTTTCATAAATCATGCTTTCCCTTATGATATTCAACAATGTTTGCTTTTTAACCCCCCCCCCCCCACACACACACACACTACTTTAAACTCACAACACTAAATTTCACCTGAAGTTGAGTTTGCTCATTCATCTACTTCGCTGAAGTCACGCTGGATTTAATTGACCCAAGTGAGTCAAAGTTTTCCTACCTGACTGCTCATTCCTTTTTCCAAAATGTTAATAAATATTGCAAACAGACCTAGTTAACCTTCTGTCATGATGAAAATTGATGATTTATTCTTATGGTGCCTATCTTAACTACTTTCTGATCTACACCACCACTTTTATGGCTTCTAATCCTCAGACTATATTATTTCTTTGTAAGCCTTATACAAATGACTTGTCAAAGCTCTTTTGAAATTCAAAGTAAGCTGCGTTGAGTAGCTTTCCTTTATGTACGATGTTTGAAAAATTTTAAACACTAGCAGGATAAAAATTTTCTTTGTCTATAATATTAGACTTTACCATAATCTTTCAGGTGTTTTATTATTCTAATTATAATTTCATCCAATTTACCAAAAACAGATACAAGGGAATTACAGGCCAGGAACTCTTACATCATCCTGTTTTAAAATATAGGTACAGCATTTCCTATTGTCCCGTTCGAAGGCAGAGTATCTGTTTCTAATGAGAAACTGCACGTTTTAATAGCATCTCAGCCACTTCTTTCTTTAACTCAGGCATAACACCTGGGTGGATACAATCAAGACCTGTGGACATTGCTTTCTAAAAATGTTCATTTCTGCACAGCCGCTTCTAACACAATCAGTCGAAAAGCTCATCACTTCATTACCAGAAAACAGCTGGTTTGGGGTAGGTATCTTCCTAATGTCTTCAGTGGTGAAGCCTGATGCAAAGAACTTCTCAAATATCCTCAGGCTGCACCCCTTAAATCTGATCCTCCAAAACTGCCCCCCCCATTCTTTTTAGGCTCTCTCTCTCTCTCTCTCACACACACACACACACACACACACACACACACACACACACACACTACAGGCAATGTTCCCTCTAAGGTTTGACGGCTTGTGTGCAAAATTTTGAACCCATGTGCAAAACTCTTTCTGAATAAAATTTTTGTGCAACTCCACATGATGGAAATTATTGAAAAATATAGAACAATGAAAAATTAATGTTATTTAAATTGTTGTTAATAATTTGAATTTATTCTATACTTATGTGACATTTTGTCTCATCAGTTCTTCAGTCCTGTTTGTCTGCCTTTGTCAGTTTTCCAAAATGAATAAGCACATAAAAAAGTTAAAGTGAAAGCAATTAACTTGCCTCTCATTTTTCATTTTGCACAGCAGCCCATTTTACAATTTTAAAAAATGGTCCTAAATTGTTCCTAGCCAGTTCAAATGTGACCCTTTATTTGTTTTACTTACTTGGTCACTATTAGTAATCTTGATCACAGTATACTTTATTTTCCTTCATTTTATTAGTGTTTGATATTCCCCCCCCCCCAATTTAACCCTTCCCTAAGGAGCAACAGGCCAAAAGGTAAAAAACCCAACCCAGGGCTTGACCCTGTGATCACAAATCTGTTGTTTTACCAACTGAGCTACAGGCATTCTATATATAAAAACTTCTGGGCATAAAGGATAACTGTGTACTCCACTGCCCCTTGATCTCCCCCCATCCCCCCCAAACTGCTCTTTATTCCATGTGTGCATCTGTGCAGCAAACTCTTAACATCTGGACAATCACCTATTTTTGGAATGCTTGAGGGAGGAAGGACATGAAGGTAAGAAGGAGCCCTTGGATAGCTAGCAACTCCCCCACCCCCCACCAATCCTCAGTGGGGCTTCAGGCCTGCCCCCTGCCCATCTTCAGCTGCTCTCCCAGCCTGCCCCCTCCACCAGTTGATCCTTGGCCATGGTTAAGGCCTGTGTCGTCCGTCCCCCCCCCGCCTTTCCAATCCTCAACCACTTTGCCAGACTAGGGTTACCAGATACCAAAACATGGAAAGGAGGACAGGGGAGTACAAAAAGGAGGATGTTGGAGGACACATACACATCTGGGGCTCCGCCTGTGCCCCCTTCAGCCACCCAGCCAATGCCCCCCCCCCAAATGCTTGCCCCATTGATCACCCGACTCCAGGGAAATCTGTCTAGCCCCTAGTTACAGCGTGAGATTAATTGCAAGAACAGAGGCTCAAGAATATCAAAGTATTTTTCCTCTTCACATTAAAGTAACCGTAAAGCCAACCACTTTAAGGAGTCACAAAACTAAGTATTTAATGCTTATATCAAGGTGCAAGAATCATACTGCAGAACTCCTATCCAGACTGATGTTTTTACATTGTGAGTTGCA
>ML682063.1:8779942-8799214 GCA_007922195.1 Podocnemis expansa
TGCCCATCTTCAGCTGCTCTCCCAGCCTGCCCCCTCCCCCAGTTGATCCTTGGCCATGGTTAAGGCCTGTCCCCCCCCCCCCATCCAATCCTCAACCACTTTGCCAGACTAGGGCTACCGGATACCAAAGCATGGAAAGGAGGACAGGGAAGTACAAAAAGGAGGATGTTGGAGGACACATATGCATCTGGGGCTCCGCCTGGGCCCCCTTCATCCACCCAGCCAATGCCCCCCTCCCCCAAATGCTTGCCCCATTGATCACCCGACTCCAGGGAAATCTGTCTAGCCCCTAGTTACAGTGTGAGATTAATTGCAAGAACAGAGGCTCAAGAATATCAAATGAATGGCTTAAGTATTTTTCCTCTTCACATTAAAGTAACCGCAAAGCCAACCACTTGAAGGAGTCACAAAACTAAGTATTTAATGCTTATATCAAGGTGCAAGGAGAATCATACTGCAGAACTCCTATCCAGACTGATGTTTTTACATTGTGAGTTGCAAACAGAAGCACACCTCCAATAAATTGAATGTAGTAATTATGGACAAGATTAAAATCAGTTTTAACACAGTAAGTTCCTTCACAGAATTCACTCATTGTTTGACACACAGAGGGATGGGCCCTTGACTACATGAAGTCTAACAGAATTTGAGGTGTTGGCTTCTAAAGGAAAAGTAATCTCTGTCAGCAGTATTCTCCCCATGACTTGAAATTAGGGGTGTGGTGCAGGGGGATGTCTGGGAGGGTATAGGAGGTGCTCAGTCATTTGCTCTAACACTGTTACTAGCCGACAACTGGGGGGGGCACAGGCGGAGTGTACAGAAATCCCTGTCTAGCCTCAGTTTTGAGCCTCACTGTGTAGTATTTTAAAAAAATCACAGACATGCTCTTTAGATTACATACACACAGGAAAGGAGAAATCAGAAAAAATAAGAGCTGCCGGTTTTTATGTGCAGATCTGCCTGAAACATAACCTTTTACCTAAAATGCAAATTTCTGGAAACATCATATCCTACTATGTCTGCCATAAACCACAGACGTACATATATCTATTTTATGACAGTTAACGTTTTGTTTGCTTTTATGTGAAATACACATCAAATGGGGGGTGGGGGGGCAGAGTAGATGTTTGTTACTATCAAATGCTCCACCCAAGAGGACAGCACCTATTCTTGAATGCAATGATCAGTTTTTTCCTAAATATACCAAAATAAAAATAAGCATAGAGTATATAGGCAAAAGCAAGCTGCTTGTTTTCTGATTTGATAAACTAACAAAGGGACAAATATTGCAATCCTTACTCCATCAAATTTCCCACTGACTTCATTTAAACTATAGGATCAGGCCCAGCCCAGCATCTACTTTAGAATAGCTAATACTTGCACATCTGTGTATCTTACTAAAATTTAAGGACACATCTATAGTGGACTAATCTCTTCTTGGAAGGGAGAAACAAACTGAAAAACAATCACACTGGGAAAAGGAAAATCTTACAGATTCAAACCTCCTCACAATCAAAAGTGAACTTTGTTGGACCTGTAAACAAAAGATTTGTTGTCAAAAGCCAAGATTCATTAGCAGGAATAAAGATCTGGCTTAGCCCAGCCATTAGGGAAACAACTGTCCCCAGAAACTTTAAGCCAAGCAGGACAGCAAAGCAGAAAGCAAAGAAGCAGTCACAGGTTTCTCTTTGAGCACTTCAGAGACCCCATCAAGGTGAAGAAAAGCCCCAACCCCTCCAAAAAATAAGATTAAACCTCCCCCAAAATCAGGTGCAGGGAAAGGGGAGAGGACCTGAGCTGGAGGCTGGAAAGAAGCCGGGGGTGAGGAGCCGAAGCAACAGAACAAAGCGAAACCACTTCCAGCCCTGCAGCTGGAAGCCTGGAGCAGGGAGCAGGGCAGGACAAAGAGGAGGAGTCTTAAAGTGACACAGACGCCTGGTTTTCTCTGGTAACCCTGAGCCTGACCAGCCCCCAGCCGATCTTCAGGGGCTCTGCTGCCCCCCCAGCTGGCCTGACCCCGCTCCCCACTTCAACAGCCTGGGGCTGCCTGGCCCCAGCCCGGCCCCTCCTCCTCCTCCTCCTCCCCCAGCTGCTCAGCTGATCCGCTCCAGGCCGGCGCCGCCCCCACTCCCCTGGCTGAGCCTCAGCTGCTCTGCCGGCATCTCCCTCCCGTGCGCGGGGACTGGAAACCCCTGCGCGGGGAGCGGTGTCTAACGTGCGCGGCCGCGCTGCCGCGCACGTTAGAGGGAACAGTGACTACAGGCCTTCTAGTTTCTACCCTAACATATGGCACATATATTGTAATTTATGCTCCCCTATACTTGGCTTCATTCAAGTTAAATTTCCAGATTTTGGAGAATTTCTACCTGGCTCAAACAACCTCCAAAGTTTTACCATTTATCCATGCTGGTTTACTTCTTCCCTTTCTGGTTCTCCTTTTTTTCAGAGGTATGCATGTTTTGAAGAATCATAAGAAGTGGAGAGGTCATCGAGTCCAGTCTCCTGCGGTCATGGCATGACCAAGTACCATCTCTCAACCATCCCTGAGAGGTGTTTGTCCAACCTACTCTTAATTTCCAATGATGGAGATTCCACACAGCCCCCTAGGCAACTTACTTCAGTAGTAAATTCCTAACTGTCAGGGTGATTATTTTCCTACTGTCCAACCTAAACCTCCCCTACCATAATTTAAGCTCATTGCTTGTTTATCTATCATCAGCAGTTAAGGAGAATATTTTCTTCCCCTCCTCCTTGCAACAACCTTTTAGGTATTTGAACACCACTATCATGTCCCCTCTCAGTCTCCTCCTTCTCAGACTAAACAAACCCAGCTTTTTCAATCTTCCCTCATAAGTCAAGTTATCCAGACCTCTAATCATTCATGTGGCTCTTCTCTAGACTTTCTCCAATTTGTCCACATTTGCTGAAATGAGGCGCACAGAAAGGGGCACAATATTCCAGTTGAGGCCTAACCAGCATGGAGCAGAGTGGAAGAACTACTTCTCATATATTACTTACAATACTCCTGTTAATACATCCCAGAACGAATTTTTTTTTGGGGGGGAGGGGGGACTACAGTATTACACTGGTGATTTGTATTAGCCTGTGGTCCACTGTAACACCTAGATCCCCTTCCACAGTACTCCTTCCTAGGCAGTCATTGCCATTCACTTCCTGGAACTACTTTTGTTTCCTTAAGTAGTCCACATGTCACAACTACAGATTTTGCTTCCTTTACTTTTTCCTGTAGCCTCTTTAATGTACTCTTCTTCCTGAGAGCTCCCTTTCTAACAGGAGATATACACTGAAGTGCTACATTGAGGCAACGGCACCAATGCTCCCACAGGCAAAAGTTAAGTTGCTGTAACTTGCATTGCTCTGGGGGAACATCTTTTTCAGACCTAATTCGGATTATTTGTGGATCATCTTAATCAGTACTGTAGACCTGTACTAAAAGCTCAGGATTATTATGTAGCTTTTGGTGTCTTACCTTCCTCCCAAGAGACTGAACTTAATTATAACATGATCATGCTACTCAGCAGCTCAACTACTATTACTTAACACTAAGGGCTTGTCCACACTTGAACATTATTTTGGAATGTATTCTCCCACTCTAACTAATCAGGAATAACTATACCAAAAGCAGCACATTTGCTAAGCCAGCTAAAACTATTTCCCTTTTGAATCTTTGCATCCACACACTGCCACACTTATTCAATGTAAATGTACAACATCCTGGGCAGATATCCCACTGTGCAACATTACAGTGCTAGGCTCCGGGTATTCTGGATATGATTTTCTTGAGGTGTATTGTGGGATACTTACCTGAACCCACTGGAATTCTCAGATGTGGGTCCAAATAACAAATTTCTAGGATTCCTTTCCTGTTGTCCTCTCAGTCATCTCTCTTTTCATAATCAGCACCATTTTCAAACCATTGCCAAACAGCACCAAGGAAAAACTGCTGAGTTCCATGATTCTGATGGCCATTAATACAAAAAGGCTGATGCACATGTTCTGGCAATCATACTGCTTGATGACTTGGGAAATGGCCATGCTGTGATGATACTAACAGAGAAGGCAGAGCCTGAAATCAGCTACTTGTTACATGAGGCCAAAATAGGAATAGCTGAAAGTTACTTAGCCAACTTAGATGTCTTTAAGTCAGCAGAGCCTGGATGAAATACAATACTCAAGAAGCTGATTAAGGAGATATGTGAGCCCTTGGTGATTCTTTGAGAAGTCATGGAAGATGGGAGAGATTCTAGAGAACTGGAAAAAGGGTGCTGATCTAGAAAAAGGGGAATAAGGACAACCCAGGGAATCACATAACGGTCAGCTTAAGATCAGTACTAGGAAAGAATGTAGAAAATAATTTATCAATCAATTTGTGAACACCTAGAAAATACAGAAATAAGTAATGGTCAGCATGGATTTGTCAAGAACAAATCACATCAAACCAACCCAATAGTCGTCTTTAACAGGGTAACAAGTGTTGTGGTTTAGAGGGAGGAAGGTAGTTGTGGTACACCTTCACTTTAGTACAGCTGTTGATACTATCTTGCATGACCTTCTCATAGTCGAACTATGGAAAGTGCATAAATAGCTGGAAAACCATTTGCAGGGAGTAGTTAACGGTCAAGCTCAGAAGACATATTGAGTGTGGTCCTATAGGGATCAGTTCTGGGTCCTGCTCTGTTCAATACCTTCATCAGTAAGTTAGTTAATGGCATAGAGAGCACATTTATAGTTTGTCATTGACACAAAGCTGGGAGGAGCTACAAGCGCCTTGGAGAACAGGATTAAAATTCAAAATGATCTGGACAAACTGGAGAAACGGTCAGAAGTAAAACAGGATGAAATTTAACATGGACAAATGCAAAGTACTCTACTTGGGAAGGAACGATCAGTTGCACACATAAAAATAGGAAACGACCGCCTCAGAAAGAGTTCTACAAGATCTGGGTAGTCACGCAGTGGAATAAATTGCCTAGGGAAGTTGAGAAATCTCTGTTGTTGGAGATTTTAAGAGCAGATTAGACAAATGCCTGTCAAGGATGGTCTAGATAACAGTTAGTTCTTCTGTAAGTGCAGGAAACTGGATTAGATGACTTCTCAAGCGCCTTTCAATCATATGATTCCATGCACTCTTTCTGACTGGTGGGGCAGAACAGTTATGCAGAGATATGACGACCAGAAGAAGCAGCAGAACTTCCGATAACATAGGACATTTTCCTAGAAGCCTGTGCAGAGCCCACCCTGGAGCTGCAGCAACAGAACATCAGAGGGGAATGATTAAAAAAGATATACTCAGATAATCCTGACACATGACCCAAACCCAAACACTTCAAAGGAAGGTTGGGAGGGGACAACTTCTCTGCCAATATGAGCTGGGGGGAAATTCCTTCTAGACCTCACAAAAATCAATTAGACCCTGAGATGTGAGCAAGAACCATCCAGCTAAGCACCTGAGAAAACAAATGTTCAGAGCCAGGGCTGGCAAGATAGATCCTCTTTTCCTCTGATCATCTTACTAATTCTTCTCTGCACATGTTCCAGTTTAAGTTAATCTGCCATGAACATGGGTGACCAGTATTGCATACAGTATTCCAAAGGAGGTTTGTTCAGTGCCTTGTACAAAGGCATTAGCACTTCCCTCTCTCTTTCTCTCTACTGGAAATGCCCCACCCAGGATCGCATTTCTCTCTTCCACAGCTACATCACATTAGTGGCTCATGGTCATCCTTTGACAGAGCTGGGTGTGAATCGCTCGTCTCTGTCACTTCCAACTGGGAAGTCACCAATTTGCAGGAGAAATTCTTAACATTAAACCAAAAGTACATGGTCCTGCACTTTTTACCATTGAACCGGTAATTAAATCCTTCAACTGTTCCTTCTCCTCAATACTATGGTGAAGGAAACCTTGCCTCCACTCTAGTGAGCTCATGGCTGCAACCAAGGAGAGGCAGAAGATGACTAAACATGTCTTCTCTCTCACCCCAAAGATCTGCCATGTGTTCAGACACCAGTAATACTCCTGACTGTGGAAGCTGCTGTGTGTCACATACTGGGGGGCTAAGAAACAGCTCAAGCAGTTATTGCACCAATTCTATTTTCCATGCAAACGTCGGTAAACTATTGCTTTTTCATCAAATTGGAATTTTATTCCTACGCATTCAACCCAGTCTGGGAGGAGCCTGGCAATGGTAAAATACATTCCATTTTGCCAACCCTCTGTATAGGACCCATCTACCAATGATGGTGTGGTGCTGTGCTGAGGAGGGGTGAGGTGCAGGAGACAAATTATCCTAAGAAGAATCCCCAAAAGGCACAGAAGGATCTTGCTCAAAAAGAAATGGGCAAACTGGGAGGATATGCAAATCTAATATGGGGGGGGGGACCTGACATCCCCACACTTGGAATAAGAATGGAAGAGGACTGCCTCCAACAAAAGCAACGCCAAGAAAGCTGTGCTGCCTTCCAGTGCAAGTGTCAACGTAGAGCATCATCTCTTCCTTTTAAAATATTGGCAGACCAGCACAAAGTGCCCTGCAAAATAAGTACTTTCACAGTCATTTTTCTGAATCCTAGGGATTGACAAAGTGAGTATATGATTAAAAATAGCCATGAATGCCTTACAATCTCTGTGCATTTTCAAATGTCTCTGTCAACAAATATGGGAAATTCACCTTTGACAACAACCCAGGGCATTGGCCAAATTGTGAGCCAAAGTACTTGTGCTCTTGCTTTTTCTCTGTCGCTACAATCAACATGCCTGCAGTACAATGCTTTGTTTTGTTTTTAATCCAGTGATGCTGCCATCTTGAGCAGAGGGAGGGAACAATAAAATGCTCAGTAAGAGGGGCAGATGCATTGGGCTGATGATTGTGGGATTGATATTTCAAAGAAATAATGCTTTGGAGCATAAGTTCTCTGGCACGGATGCCATCTTAAGTATTCTAGGTGGGCAGAAGGATAAAACCCAGTAAGTGGAAAGAGATTTCCAGCTCACAGTCACCCAATATGGTAGCATCCTGATATGATACTCAGAACACGTTGCTTAAATACCCCTAATACAGGAATAATATAGAATATAATCCTTACTGGAAGAGTACCCCCTCCCCACCACCCAAGTCTGTCAGGCCAGTTGTTTGTCTGCATTTTTGGGGTCTAGTACAACCTCTTTTCTTAAGGTTTTTACAAACTGAAGGGATCTGGGCTGGCTGAGGCACTCTCTTCTCACTTGAGGTCTTGTTTGGATGCACCTGATTCTGTCCAGAACATGCTAGAATTCAGCGATGGCCTCCCTCTGGCTCTTCATAGTAGGTGTAAGTTTTGTGACCTCTGCCAGAGATCCTACTACTGTACCTGTACTTTAAATTCTTCCAGAGCTCCACTCCTTTGCTGAAGAACAGCAGTATGCCCTGGATGGCCCCTCTCCTTTGTTTGGTCTGAAAGCCTCTTGTATATCTTACCAACTGCTGTTCAGACTAGACTAGATTCACTCCTCTTCTCAGAGGCCAAGGACAACCGGGACCTTTCAATGGCTTGCATGGGACATGGCTATTTAGGTCAGAATTAACTCCAGATGTGTGAAAACACTGAGACCTGGCACCATGAAAGGGCACACCTGGCTGCAGGCCAGTATTTAACAAAGAGGTGAATCTGCTTAGGATGATCTCAGTGAAACAGAGAGGTCCACCAAGGTGTGAATCCATGCCATGAGGAACAGCAATGGGAGGATGACCAGCCGCAGAACACTTTGCTCAAAATGGTGATGCATCCACAACATCCTTCCTGAGCAAGCCTTGCAAAAAACCCAGGCGCCAGTTTGCCATGGCACCCAGGAACTGTACCCTGGCACCTAGCCATGCCAGGTACTGAATGGTTGGAGTACCTTTGGCACCCCAAAAAATAATGAGTTGCAGTGCTTTCAGCAGCCTGCAGCTTTTTTCCAGCAGCAATGGGACTTCTGTCCTCTGGACCATTGCTGCAAGAGACCACAGTGGTGATGGTTTGGTGCTGGAGGGACACAACCAAGTTTATCTTCACATTAATCCAAAGTAACTTTCAAGAGTAGCCAGGCCCTTCGCTGGGAATAGCTTCTTTTGTATGCTGTAGATTTTGCCATTCTAAGCAGTAATCAATTGGAAATTGTTCCTTGGAATTTTATGCTGTTGACACATTTGGCTAATATTTATGTGGATGGATGAAGTCTTATATCATAAAAAAAACCAGACTGCTTCCCCTTCCATCCACTAAGCCAATAACCCAAAAGGAAATTAGGTTGGTTTGGCAGGATTTGTGCTTGATAAATCCATGACGACTATTCTTCATAATCCTGATATCTTCTAGGTGCCAACAAACTGACTGACTCTCTCCAGATATGGAAGCTGGGTTGACTGGTCTCTAATTCCCTTGCTCCTCTTTCTTCCCTTTTAAGCTGTATTTGTCTTTCCCCAGTCCTTTGGGACGTCACCTGTCCTCCATGAGTTCTCAAAAGATAATAGCTAATGGTGCCAAGATTTGGTTCAGCTAGCTCCTTAAGTCATCTAACACTACACCAAAATAATACACCAACACAAGTGTTGACAAAATTGCTGCTCAGCTAGAAAACTAGCTTCAAAGTAAGGCGCCTAGCTCAGACACCATAGCCACTGAACTTCCTCTCCCCTTGTCACCAGAATGCTGCAGAATCCCTAAAGGAGGCAGCAATTGTGTTTTCTTCTGTCACCAGAGGACGCTCCTTCACTGCATTTTCCCTGGGCTCCCTCGCTCCACAGCACAAACGCAGCAGAGGAGTGCCCTCTAGTGACTATGAATAAAAACAACAAGCTTCTACATTAAAAAACACACCAACAAACTCCCAAGCTGGCTCCTAGGCCCCACCCCTGCAACTTTTAGTCACCATGGCAACCTGGCCCCCAGGTTCTGTCAAGCCCTGCATTAACACATCTAAATATTCTTTTTCCTGCTCTTTCCTCATTTTGGCTTGCATTCCTTCCCCTTTGTTAACATTAATTGAATTGTGTTGCTGGACACAATCTTTTTAGCAAAGGCTGAAGCAAATTTGGCATACCTCAACCCTCTTGGTGTATTAAATTAGCAACTCTTCTTTCCTGCAAAGTAAAGGATCTACACTTTCCTTTGTCTTTCTCTTGCTCCTAATGTTTTTAAAGAACTTCTTTATGTCCCCTGCCAGTGTAACTCATGTTGTGCCTTCTCCTTTCTGTTTTGTCCTTATCTGCCTGTGTTAACATTTTGTACTCTTCTTAGCAATTTGTCCACATTTCCATTTCTTATAGGGTTTTGTTTTGTTTTAATTTCCTAGTAATAAAAGACCTCTTGATGGGGCCATATTTGCCTCTTTCTATACCACCTATCTTCCTTTTCACTGGAATAGTTTGAAGTTGGAGCCCCTTTGAGAAACTGCCAGCTCTCCTGAACTCCTTTATCCCTTCGATTTTCCTCCCATAGAACCTTAGCTACAGTTTCTCTGGCTTTTAGTCAGCTTTTTGATAATGTCTCTGCTTGGAGGTGGTAGTGGGCTAGTCATGTCATGTCATGTCACACAACTTCTAGAACACAGAACAAGTTCAGGATACGACCAGAAACATACAACTATCTGCAGATCATATGTTCAAAACCTACAATGGCTAGAAGACTAAGTCAATGTAACAGAGGTGTTTTAGCTGAGGATTTCTGCAGTCTTCCAGAACAACAAAGCTTACGTCATCTGCCTTAGCCATCTGCTCAGTGCTTAACCCATCCCAAGAGGGTCTAACATTACAAAATATCTCATGAGTTTCTAGAAACAGATGTTAACAGCAATTCTTCTGTCCACCATTAGAAGTGCTACCAATGACATGTCAGATCTTGTCCATTTTAATGAAGGGATGCGGTCAGTCAGGACTGGGACTTCTACAGTGATACTATAAACATTGTTAAGAAGAGCTCAATGATCCACAAAGCCCAGCAGCCCATTTTCCAACAGCATCCAGTTTCAGGTGCTTGAGAGGGAATGAAAAGAGCCAGTAATAACTAAGTGATCCATCTCGCATCAACTGTTCCCACCTTCTGGCAAATAGAGTCTAGGGATACTTCATGGCTTTGAACCCCTGCTTATCCTGGCTACCAGCCACTGAAAGACCCATCCTCCACGAACTCATCTAGTTCTTTTTTGCACCCTGTTATAATTTTGGCCTTTGCAACATCCTCTGGGAAAGAGTTGCACCAGTTCACTGTGCACTGTGTGAAGAAATACTTCCTTTTGTTCATTTTAAACCAGTCCCCAAATGAAATGAATAGGCAGCTACTAGTTTTTGTGTTATGAGGAGTGAACAACACTCCTTAGGTCAGGTCATCATGGTGACCAGGATTTATAGCCTAGCTCTGATGCATGGAGCACCCTCTGGTGACCAAAAATAAAACTGCTAGGACGTAGCTGGGAGACAATTTTTATCAAGCCCTGCCTTATTTAGTTTCTCCACAACAGTCATGATTTTATAAACCTCTGTTATCTCATTTCCAAGCTCATATGGAAACTGTTCCGTCTCCCAGTCACTTTGTTGCCCTTTTCTGTACCTTTTCCAATTCCCATAGTTTTGGTGTGGTTCTTTTGGGGTTTTTTTTTTTTTGGTTTTTTAAGATTGCACGACTAGCTCTGCACACAGAATATTCAAGATGGGGACATAGCACTGATTTATAAATAGGCAATATGATATTTTCTGTCTGATTGTCTATCACTTAACTGATGATTTCTTGTTGATTGGATTTTTTAGAGAATTATCCCCAATGACTCTTAGATCTATTTCTTGAGCGGTAACAGCTATTATAAACCTCTTTGTTCTATTTGTATAACTGGGATTATGTCTGCGAATGTGTATTACTTTGTAAATATCAACACTGAATTTCATCTGCCATTTAGTTGCCCAGTCGCCCAGTTTTGTGAGATCCCCTTGTAACTCTTCACAGTGTGCTTTGGACTTAACCATCTACAAGCAGTTTTGCACCATCTGCAATTTTTCCCACCTCACTCTTTAAAATATATCCATAAATCATTTGGAAAAAGAGTAAAGTACAATCCCTTGAGGGACACCACTCTCTTTATTCTGAAACCTTACCATTTATTCCTACTCTTTGCTTCCTCTCTTTTAACCAGTAACTGATCCAACAGAGGACTTTCCCTCTTATAGTTCCCCCCACCCCCAGCTTCCTTTGCTTAAGAGCCTTTGGTGATCAGTATTATTGGCCACAACACAGGACACTCTTGCCTGGTACTGCTTTTAATATTGCCAAAGATAATGTTAATATAGTAGAAGGGACAATTATAGTAATCTAGTCTGGCCTCCCATATAATAAAACCCTCAGAATTACTTTCAGTAATATCTGCAACAAACACAATACTTGTGATAAAGTTCGGATACATTGTGTAGAAAGATATGCAGTCTTGGTTTAAAGTCTTCAAGCAACAGAGAATCCATCCCTTGGTAAGCTGTTCAAGTGATTAAATACCCTCATTGTTAAAGAGAGACAAATCCAAATTGGAAATGAGGTACCTAACTTCAGCTACCAGTCATTGGATCTTGTTTTCGATGTCCTGCTACAGTAATAAACCATCCAGCTTCTAATGAGTTCTTCCATGTAGGTTCATACAAGGCAGAGATCAAGTCTCCTCTTACTTTTAGTTTTATCAGAGAGAAAGTTCAGCTAGAATGCATTCCACAAGCTTATAAACCCACAAATGTCTGAAAATGGCTAGAATAGCAAGCTTCCCACTACTACAAACATTTGATTCAGAACAGCAAGAAAGCTCTCTTCACACCTACTGTAGATGTTCCCAGGAAGAATCAGTGTTAAAGGGAAGCTAGAAGAATTAGAATATATGGAAAGTTACAAATCACCTTACTTGTTGCTTTTAAGCATTGTACTACCTCAGAATAAGCAGTGTTTAAAGTCAGGACAACTTTATGGCTCCCTCTATGATACAAGATATACTCTAGTGGAGACAAAAGAAAATTAAAGAAGAGGCCCTGAATATATTACTAGAGCTTGGTTATCTGTCACATATTTAGGTATTCAGGATGTACCTCTATCTTACATTCACTAATGCAAAAAAACTGCTGGGTGGGGGGAGGTCTTGTGGAAGCGAAACCATGCAACTATGTTGCACCTACAGCTATAGCAAATCTGTTCCCTTTTTATGTTACATCCCTCTAAGGACCTAATACAACAGCTACATGCAGAAAATCATCCATGTGAGAAGAGGGACTTCAAGGCTGTACCAACCAGTAAATACAACAGAGGAGACAAAACAAATGAGATGAACGAGAGCTTGGAAAAGTGGCAAGAATGCAAATATACAAGTAGTGGAATAAAAACAGATAAAAGGACCATCCACCTGTAGGACCTCTCTCTTCTACAGCACCTTGAAGAAATGAAAGAACTTCCTAGAGGCCATGCTACACATCTGAATAAATAGAGAGCAAGGTAGGAAACAAGGAGTAGAGAAAAATGTAATTACAAAGAACAGCAGGACAAAATACTTTCTACCGACTGAGTCAATGTCTCTACAGCTCTCTCTATAACACTAGTACGCTCCAATTTTAAGGACAATACACTATAAACAAGTACCTTATCATATTTAACTTCCAAAGATCCTTCATGAAGATTATCGACCTTTTGTATCAGTTACTTCTCAATGGCTCATTGACAGCTCATTCAAAGTACTCATCCCTACCACTACAGTATAAATCAAGTAGAATATGGCTAAGAAAAAACATTTATATGAACTGAAA
Source organism: Podocnemis expansa (assembly GCA_007922195.1). NCBI lineage: Eukaryota > Metazoa > Chordata > Testudines > Podocnemididae > Podocnemis > Podocnemis expansa. The sequence goes on from ML682063.1 coordinate 8,792,740, forward strand.
AATCCACACTAACATACTTCAGAATATGCCATTTATGTTCATTCGTACACTAGGGAACCTGGAAAACCAGTAAGCCTTTTGCATAGACATGTGTAAAACCAGACCTCTGCTGTGCAAGCTAACACTCTACTAATATTGTCATTCATGCGGGATTTGGTGCATAATTAAGTTACACTGACTCAAGTTATTTGCAAACAATAAAGGGCATCTCATATCTCTCTGACTAAACGTAGTCACTATTAGTGTGCTGAGTTCTTACTCCTTCCTAGTCACAAGTTTTTGTTTATTTTTTTAAACATCAAGAACAGTCTACCGTCTCCCTCTTACACAGTGAACACTCAGAAAGACACTGCTGTTGTTGACACAGTAAGTTTGGTTTTAGCGTGACATGTCATTCCAATGTGCACAATGTTACCAATGGAAGCAAAACAGTTTGATTAAAAAGCGAGGTTCTTGTGACACACTTGAGGATAATCCTTTGCTGGTACCTCAGTTCTCAACTCATGCACCCAAATCTCCTAGTTACAGTTGATATTAAGCTTAATGAATTTCCCCTGCCTTTATAGTTGTTTTTTTTTTAATTCAATCTCAGTGTAAACTGTTTAGTAGCATCTACACAAGCTACAATTACAAGCAACTATTAACAATATGGTAATTTTGCTATATACACTGCTCTTCTCTTATGAAACCAAGCTTTAAAGGTTATCGTTATAATCAGAATGCCAGCTGCCTTAGATATAGCATTACAAGGGAAAAGCCTTCTTACAAAGGGAAAATAATTTGTCTCAGAAGTAATTCATCAGAATACCGAGAGTCTCATTATTTTGTTCAAACATCATCAACTTTCAAATGAGCCACTATTAACACAAGTTAAAAGGATTGTTTTATTACATATTCTCTCTGAGAATCAGACTATTTCCATGGCCACCCCTTCACCTCATAATCCCACCAAGAAGTAAAATACAACAGACACCCATGGAACCGACTTGGCATATTTAAAACCTCAGCATTCAATCACAACTCACAGTATCTCCCATCCTTCGTCTGTAGACTGTTCCAGAGGAGTCAGCTCTTTATGGAAGACCTTAGCACTAGCCTGCCAGGAACTTAGCACAGTGTCGGTGCTATGTAAATTAGCACATCTAACTAGATCACACTATAAAAATAAAGCTATTAATACTTAGGCATAGAAGAGATCAATATATTTCTCAATATGCTCGTCTATAAGAAATAATATGGTACTGCACAAATGCTAACCGAGCAACAGTAACTTTTTAAAACTTCAACAGTAACTATCAAATAATGTTGATTTTGATGAGTCAACAAGGCAACAAACATCTCTCCTCTGCAGTCCACATGCATCCCTTTCTGATAATGGGAATAGAAAGGCAGAAAGTGGAAATTACATTTAACTTCCTTAGAAGAAAAGCACCTGAACTTCTCCATGCTAACTCATTAGCAAACAGGATTTTCTTGGCTGCAACAGAACCATAGAATGTAGAAGAGTTCATACTTGAGTTTACACAGAATTGTTCTACCTGAACCTTTCAATAGAGACATCTGTAACACCATGAAAAAAATCACTTGAACAAGTTTCACACGCATGGTCCAAAAAGCTGTGTGTCTTAAACCAAAAACCAATGACAAATTTCAACATGGAAGAAATTTTTGGAGGTTAGTAATAAAGGGGTCACCGAATAGCATCATTGCTAATACACCAATATAACACCCTCAAATTATTTTTTTTACATTGCAATTTGTAAAACAATATACATGCACACATGTACCCATAGACTCCACCAGCAGACAAACTTTTTTCCTACTGTCCTTCTCTACTTTTTTTTTGGATGCAGGGAGGATTAAATAGGAAGTGTTAAAACCTAGGCTTACTTAACATCCACATAGTAATTTCAATGAATTGTCTAAGCACTGATTTACTGTTGATTCTATATCTCAAATAGAATGTGAATGTTAGCTGCTGTTTTGCTTCAGGCCTATCTTAGTGTATGTCTACATTAGGAGACAAGGATATGATTCCCAGCTTGTGTCAGACACATTTGTGCTAGCTCTCCTCAACGAATACACTAAAAATACAAATTCACCTGAATACCACAGGAATGCTCAGTGCAATTAGACCATGCTGTCACTCACTGCTGCCTATGCTACCATTGCTACGCTACTATTTTTACCCTGCTAGCTGTCCTTAAGCTAGTGCGAGTACGTCTAACGTGAACACAGAATCTGCCCCTTAGCACCAAGTGTAGGCAAAACTTTAAGATACTATTAGACAGATTAAGACCAAAAACAGGTTGTTGTTAAAAATTCTTAAACACAACCCTTATTTAAAATGGTTTTCATTAAAAACAGTGTGCGTGGACTTAAAGATTCACTATGCACAGGGAAACCTGAACACTGCAAAAACGTGCTAGCGCATAAAAACAAAGTGAAACTGACTATACAGACATTTAAACTTTACAGCTTAATTTGGCTATCCATGTTTACAGCACGCAATTCAGCAAAGAGGAAATATTAGGGTAAAAGTATAAATATTTTCTAGTTTTGATAGTCAGTTTACTAACAGGCAACAAATCTGTTTTAAGCTTATGTCCATGTAAAGCGTTTTTTTAAAAAAAAGGCTCAAAAGTAAACATAATAATGGGCATTAAATTTGATCTTCACAAGTGTTACAAAAATATACAGATGCATCTTCTGAAAAGACAACAAAATAGCTTGACACATGAAACAGGGCAACAGTCCTCACAAAACACAATTCAGTGGTCTAATCTTTTCCTCTTTTGGTATGTAACCACCACACAATTTTTTTTTTTTCCACAAACCCTAAAAAATGGTCATCTAAGCTTTTGTTTTCCCTCACCACACATTTCCTTTCTTAAAAGACACAGCCACCATTAACATGAGTGCACACACACCCCCCTTTTAATCTTGCCCAAAAGAGTGTCCATAAAACAAAAAAAATTAAGCTAGTTTTTCTAAAGTGTTGAAGTTCTTCCCGTATTGGGCATACATTAAAGACATTTATAGGTTTGCTTCCCATTCTTCCTTAAGATCTAGGAGACCAGGAATGTGTTCAAATCATGTAACATACCTCATACAACCCAATATATAAACTCTCCAAGTACAACACAGCTAGAAACTTTCAAGTAATGGAGTATACAAGAAAACTCCTGGTGGTGATCACCCTCTATGAAGAGGAGTTTTACTCACATGATTAGAGGCTTATGTAAAGTTAAAAATATAAAGTGTTTTTTTAAAATGGCACTTGTTATCAAGATCTTAGATTAAAATAGAAAACTTCAAATTTGATTAATTTTCACCATTAATGATATTGGTTTACTATTTTGTACTTCAGTCATCTTGAATCAGTCAGTTACACTTTTTTTACACTTAGGGTCCTTCTCCAGCTAGCTAAGGCAGGGTTTTCACAGCAGGCAATCCTTTAAGAAGTCAGCTTTCCACTGAACATTAAGTTTCCATTGAAACTTGTTGATGGCTCTTAAGCATAAGAGCACAAGACAGTGCCTCCTTTCAAAATATTTTTTTATATACCAAGAACAGTGCTTGGGGAGCTAGGAAAAATATTTCTATTCGAGGAAGTAGTCTGTCATCTGCAGACCCCAGGAGTCCTTGTTTGTTCTGCTCAACTAGACTGACATGGCTACCTGTTTGGAAGTTATGAACCTACAGTCACCCCACTCAGGTAACAGTCTGAAGCAATGACCTCTCACTGTGCCTGGAAGGAAACAACAATTTGGGGTCTCTTGGACCATCAGGGTAATAAATTCATGAGTGACACACATCATCTGGTAACTTAGAAAGCACAGATACTGACATCCATTTGTGCTGCGCTCTGGGGCATTCCAGCATACTTTAGCCCCTGTAAGTAAAAAGCCAGACAAAACCAAATATTTGTAAAATGCCTGCTGGATGGAGAACACTGCATTTAAATCAGGAGTCTCAAACACACGGCCCCTAAAGCTATTTCCTGCGGCCCGCAACAACACTATTGTTACCAATATTTGCAATATCGTAGGAAAAGGTTACAGTAGTGCAGCCCTTGAGCTAACCTACTAGTCCTCACATGGCCCTCGTGGTGATTTGAGTTGAGACCCGATTTAAACGGCCCAATGGGGCAGCTGTGTCAATCTAGCTCAGTGAAACAAGCAAAGAGTCGGCTGGCACTTTTCAAGACTAACACATTTGCTTATGGCAAGCTCATGCCACAAATAAACTGGCTGGTCTTTAAAAGTGCCGCTTGACTTCTTGCCTGGTTAGCACTTGGAGGGGTCTCCTTTGAAAGAGTTTTAAAAGCAGTAGCCGTGTTAGCCTAGTCCAGCCTTCCCAGGGTTTGAACCTTAACAACTGCTCTGATTTGCCGTTACTGCATGACCTGATCCCCTGTCTTACGCTCCCCTGCATTTACTTGCATCCCATTCTATAAGTCCCTCCTCTTCAAAGCATCTGATGAAGTGGGATTTTCTCCCACGAAAGCTCGTACGACAAATAAACCTGTTAGTCTTTAAGCGCCACCAGACTCCTTGCTTTTTTTGCTTCACTGGACTAACACAGCTGCCCCTTGAGAACCCCTCTTGAAAGCATCTAATGAAGTAGGATTTTCTCCCACGAAAGCTCATGATATAAATAAGCCTGTTAGTCTATAGCTGCTACAAGACTCCTTGCTTTTTTGGCTTTACTAGACTAACACAGCTACCTCTCGGAAACCCCTCCTGAAAGCATCTAAGGAAGTGGGATTTTCTCCATGAAAGCTCATGTGATAAATAAACCCGTTAGTCGATGCCTGCTACAAGACTCCTTGCTTTTTCTGATTTACTAGACTGACATGGCTACCCCTCGGAAACCCCTCCTGAAAGCTTCTGAAGAAGTGGGATTTTCTCCCATGAAAGCTCATGCAATAAATAAACCTGTTAGCCTTTAAGGGCCACCAGACTCCTTGCTTTTTTGGCTTTACTAGACTAACACAGCTACCCCTCAGAAACCCCTCCTGAAAGCATCTAAGGAAGTAGGATTTTCTCCCACGAAAGCTCATGCGATAAATAAGCAACTATAGACTAACAGGCTACAAGACTCCTTGGTTTTTTCACTTTACTAACACAGCTACCCCTCGGGAACCCCTCTTGAAAGCATCTAATGAAGTGGGATTTTCTCCCACGAAAGCTCATGCAATAAATAAACCTGTTAGTCTCACGCACCACCTGACTCCCTGGCGGTTTCTCCCCCCTCTCTTTTGCAAGAGGCCAGACGGGAACCCCGAGCCCGACCCCGGCTCTGCTTCGTGCCCGGCTGCCGGGAAGAGCCCAGCCCGGGGCGGGCTCCGGGCGGGGACCCCCGGGGCAGGAAGTGTCCCGGGGGAGGCCGGGGGCCGCGGCCAGGCCCCGCGCCCGCCGGGCCGTGAGGGGAGGAGGCCGGGCCGGGCCGGGCGCTTACCCCGCTCGCCGGGCTCCCGCGGCGGCTGCAGGACGCGCTCCAGCTCGGGGAAGGGCAGCTCGGGCAGGTCGAGCAGCGCCCCGTAGCGCTCCAGGAAGGAGCAGACGACGGCGAAGTTGGGCCACGAGCCCGGGCCGCGCGGGCCCGGCGGGGGAGGGGGAGGCGGAGATGGAGCCGGAGGAGCCGCCGCCGCCGCCGCCATCTTGGACCTGAGGCCGGAGAAGGAGACGCGCAGGGAAGCGAGGGGGGCGCTGGCGAGCCGCGCTCGGAGGACCCGGCGCCTCGGCGCCGCGATCCCACAATGCACCGGCGCGGCGCCGGCCAGAGCGGCCCGGCTCGACGTCGGCTCCCGGCCTGCCGCGTGTGACACGGGAACGAAAACAAGGCGAGAGCGAGGGGCGGGGACAGAAGGGCTGGCAGCCAATCGGAGCCAGCGGGGGGGAGGGCGGAGCCGGAGCCGGAGGGGCGTGGCCCGCGCTGGGGAGCTGGCCAATGAGCGGCGGCGGAGCGAGCTGCGACGGAGCGGAAGTGACGGACAGAGTCAGTCGCGTGGGTGTGGGCGTGGCTTCCCGGGGGAGCGGGGAGGAGGGGTAAGGAGGCGGCTCGGGGGGGGGCAAATGGGGGCGCTGCAGTAACTCAGGTGTTTTGGGGGTCGGTGGGATAAAGGGGTCTCTGAGGTGGTGAAGTAGGTGTGAGTTGGGGCTTCGTGGAGGAACGGGGGTGGGTAGGTGTGAATAAGGTTTGCAAAGAGGGGTAAATGGGGCTGCTTTGTGGGGGTGAGGCTGGGGGTGTAAATGGGGCTGCCTTGGGGGGGATCAAGCTCAGGGGGTGTAAAATAGGGCTGCCTTGGGGGGGTGAAGAAGGGGGGTAAATGGGGCTGCTTTGGGGGGGTGAAGCTGGGGGGGTGTAAATGGGGCTGCCTTGGGGTGAAACTGGGGGGTAAATGGCTGCCTTGGGGGGGGTGAAGCTTGGGGTGTAAATGGGGCTGCCTTGGGGGGCGAAGTTGGGGGGG
>ML682063.1:8799314-8826072 GCA_007922195.1 Podocnemis expansa
GGGCTGCCTTGGGGGGGTGATGCTCAGGGGGTGTAAATGGGGCTGCCTTGGGGGGGTGATGCTCAGGGGGTGTAAATGGGGCTGCCTTGGGGGGGTGATGCTCGGGGTGTAAATGGGGCTGCCTTGGGGGGTTGAAGCTCAGGGGGTTGTAAATGGGGCTGCACTAGGGGGGCGAAGCTCGGGGGGGTAAAGAGGGCTGCCTGGGGGGTGAAGCTGGGGGGTTAACGGGGTTGCCTTTGGGCATCAAATCAGTTCCCCGCCCCCAGGAGGAGCCAGCTGTTGTGGAACCCGCCAGGGCCAAGGCCAGCGTTCCACCCCGTCTCCTGTTAGGGAGGCAGCACCCCCCAAACATCTCACTGGTTGCAGGCCTCAGTCTTCCATCCTCATGCTGGGTAGTATTTTTTTCAGCTCATAGAGCTTCTAAGGAGCATAAGATATGATTACAAGGAGGGCTGGTTTAGTTGTTATCTGTGGTTTTTAAATTTAGGGTTGGGGCCAAATACTGGGGAACAAACCTTCAGGCACTGGAATGCATTGCTCGAAGATGTAATTGTTGGGTCGCAAGCAGGCACGGGGGTTTTTTTTCAACTGTTCCCTCTAAGCTGTGGACGCACAGGCCGTGAAACCCCTACACAACCAAATAAAGCGCGCACACACACCAAAAAAAAAAAAAAAATCAATAGTAGGCACAAATTTGGACACCACTTCTGAAAATTTGCACAAAAGAAATTTTTTGCACACACAGCCTACAAAAAATTAGAGAGAACATTGGTCATAAGAAAACAAGTTTGAAAACCAGTGGCTTAGATAGATACTCCTTGTGCATAAGGGTGGCAGAAGTAGCCCTTGCGTAATCAGTAGTAGAAAAGAACATGCGCTCCTTCAGCTTCAGCAATCTATCACAGCTGTTTGAGTACACCCAAAATGGACAGTTGGCTGATTCCCCTAAACTAGGCTCTATTTCTGGATGCTGACATTCAGCTGCACTGTTTAGGATCCAGTGAGAAGGGACGGCTGTCTCCCAGCCAGCCTCAGGTAAGTCCTCGATCAGTAAGTAGTACTAACACTTCTAGAGCAGTGGGTCCCAACTGGGGGTACTTAGAGGTCACCTGGGGAGGTACATCAACTCATCTAAAATTGAAAAAGGAGGTAATTTGTCAGTAGTAGTGGGCTGTGTGACACTTCCTGCCTGATTCTGTAAGCAAGTTTAAGTGAGGTGGAATGTGGGAGAATGCAAGACATCAAACTCCTAAAAGGAGTACAATAGTCTGGAAAAGTTGAGAACCGCTGACCTAAAGGACAGGTCTAGGACTCAAACACTAAATGTCAGGAGAATGAGGCAGAAACTGGTCCCATATCATTTCAAAAGGATACTTTAAACAAGCTTGAAGGATTAGCTTCATGCATCTTGCAACATAAAATCAAGCTCCTTATCCTCCCCATACAGGGCTCTTTGGTTGGTTTTTTGGGTCATTTCCCACATTTCCTACCCTCCCATTCCATACGCTTCTCCCAGTTCTTTGTCCTTCATCTCTCTCTACCATTCTCAGCTTTGTGCCTTTTGTCATGCTGGCCTTTTGCCTGTATTAATGTTTGACCTCATCCACTAATATCTAATTTACTTTTTCCAGATTAGCTTAATTTTGAAAACTAATCAGTTCCTGAACTAGAAATTTGATTCTAGAACACTGGCTCTTTCCCCTCCTCTGATCTCCACTCCCCCTTCTCTTCAACAGGACTGTCCAACATTTTTCTTTTTAAATTTTTATGCCATCAGTAACTCTGATGTGCTCCCTAACTGTTGCACTCTCTCTGCTGTTCTCCTATTTTCAAGGGCATAAAAAAGTCCTATTCTTCTCTCCCCCTGCCGTAGTAGTTGTGAGGAAATGTTGTCTTCTCTTTGGAGCATAGGAACTCTTCTCCATAGAACTCCTGTATGATAATTGACTCCTTTGTCGTCATTCTCCCTGATCTCAGGTCAGGGTTTTGATTTGTATGAACCGCTCTCTCCTCCTACACCATCTCAGTGCGCAGTTCTTCCTGATTCTCCTCTGCCGTATCCAACTTTCTAATCGTCCTGTCTCTTCTTACTCTGCACCGAGGTCTAACGCTGCTGGAATTTAGGTGGCTAGGGGCTTTGGAAGATCTCACTAGGCATTTATCTGTATATTTAGGTACCTAAATACCTGTTAAAATCTGGTCCCATGTCCTTTCTTTGGAGTGCCACTAGGTTTAATTCCTAGCCCATTGCTGGTTTCTTTCCATCTTGTGTAAACTTCTGGCAGACTTTAAAGGTACTTGCCACTATTATGTTGATGTTACCAACTGCCCACATCCTCTAATATTTCTAATTATCCTTTCCTGTCCATTGTCTGTTTTGATCAAAAAGAACAGGTGATTTCATCTTAATTTACTTTCTCAGTGCCTCAAAAACAGAGAAAGGGCAGGAACAGCATCCTCAAACACATCTTCATTTCTCTCCTTGACTTCTGTGTCCTGCAAGAAGTTCGTCTATCACCTCCACAGTCTGTAACCTAGCCATCTTTCTTGATTTTAAGTATCTCTTGCTTTCCATATTGCCTATGTTTGCTAATGCACCTATTTTGGTCAGCTCCTAAACCCCAGGTGTGCATGTCTTTGCTGGAATCGTCATCCGCTCTTTCACCAGCTCTTGCCTTCACTGTTGCTATTCATAGGAACTACTATTGCAGATCAGAAGGGGGCCCGGGATTGTGTCTCTAACCTTCGATAGTACTTCATGTTTCAAAAGAATATACAGGGCAACCCAGCATGGATATTTAAGGGGTAAACCTGCTTGTAGAGGAGGTTTCTTCCTAATCTTGTTTGTTAGCAGTTGGTTTATGCCCTAAATCATTGGTTTTCAATTTTTTTTCCTTGGGACCCAGTTAAAAAATAAAAGATTTATGCTCATGACCCAACAATTACATCTTTGAGCAATTGCATTCCAATCTTTGGCAGTGCAGCAGGGGGTGCCGCGATCCAGTACTGCGTCCTGACCCCAAGTTTGAAAGCTACTGCCCAAAATCATGGAGCTTAGCAGTCCTAAAAAGAATTATTTTTAAATGCAGCTTTAGATGTCCTCATGAATTGTAATAAGCTCAAGGATATCTTATAAGTTCCAACGACAAATTATTCTTAGTATTTACATATTTCCTTTAACTAGTTTTAAGGTCTTTTTCAATTGAGTTAATGCCTCCTAAGTCTAATGTTATTGGAAAGGCAAATAGGAGCTCCTGATGTGCATTCTCTCCCAGTCACATCACATCCTGTCTCTCAGGTGTTACAGGCCCAGACATTTCAACCTCTCTTCCTATGGAAATCTTTCCAGACCCCTTGTCACGTGTATGAAAAGAGAACTGTAACTCCTTTCTGTATATTTTCAAGCTACTGCAGCTCCACCCATTAGACTTGTTCTTTAGTAAACCATTAAGAATATTTCATGCAGAAACCCCCCTGTCCACAGCTAACTTCTAGATGGTCTGTTCCAGTGGTTTTACTCCTTCGTCACTCATGTCTGTTCACCCACTCAGACCAATCTCCACTTGATGCTTGCCCTTGTTCTTCCTTTCTTCTTCTGTTGCTGCCTCACTACTGTATAGCTCTCTCCAATGAAGACTGGAATCTCCATGTGACAGGAAGCTGGCATTGCGAGAGTGCACAAATCTAGCTGACTTGCAGCTTTGTGCAGGGGATGTGCCCTGTGCACAAGAGTATCAGGCATTTTGGAAGGGTGGGGAGAGTTGTCCTGTTATTGTGCCTATAAGTGTAAATGCTGAGGAAGTCTAAATCCTTGGGTGAGTCTTGAGTAGTGCTGTTTGTTCTTGCTGTGATGTTTGAGGCAGCAAAAATTCAGATTCATTGCTAGTAGTTCAAAAAGAATGCCTGTCTGGACCATAGTTTGCCTGGGTGTGTGTAAGCAAGAAAAGGGGTTGGCAAGGTTACAGTAATATTATTTGGGCTTTTGTGCAAATGTTAGCAGGTTTTTCCTTATGATTTTCTAAGAGGATGGAAAATCTGCTAATCCAGAGATTGCTCTTTTGTGAGGACCCCCTCTTTACTCAGTATCGCCTAGCTTCTTGCTCTGGATTTCACTATTGAATTTGAGCAACTTAACAAAACTTCAGGATGGGAATATGTTTCTCTGAGTGGAAGTCTAGATAAACATTACATTATTTTCTCCAGTCTAAGTGGTCATTGTATCTATACATTTAATTAAGGGGCCTTTTCCTGACTCAGCCTATAAAGAGAGCCCACTTTTTAGATGAGTTGGAACAATGAACAGACCTCTCCTCAGTGCAAAGGTGACATTTCAGTAGAAAACTTTTTTCTCAGACTTTCTCACTCGTGAACTGGAAGGACAGAATGACCAACATCCTAGAGACTCGTCTGACCTCTCTCAAGCTATCAAACGTATTTCTTTAGGGCCTGTCACCCTATCATCTGTGTGATGAGCTAAGATCTAGTGGAAGATTCATATCAGATACATCTGTGACACTGTAAAAACAGCACGCCATCTTCCCCAAACCCTTCATGGTTTTGTAGGAAAGGAAGCATTTTTGTTCCCTTTCTCATGTCTTCCACTTCTGTGATCTCTACCTTGAGATCAGACTGTGATAGATGCATTAGAAATACCTAAAATAGACTGACAAAGGGACGGTGTAACAGCTTTCAGCCATTCCTTCTCTGCACAGTGGTCCCAGCTGCTAAGGAAAGAAGTGTGGTAGGGGGAACAATCCAGTGCCCAAAAGTTCTTGAACGGTGAGACTTTTTTGCAGCATATACTTACCTTTCCTTGTTCTGAATACATATGAACCTTAATTCAAAGCTAAAAAGAGAAATACCTTGCATTTTACCATCCTTCTCTGGCCCTCCTTAGCCATCATAACCATTGATTTAGGTTCTGATATTGCTGAGCACCAGTATCTGAGTAATTAATGGATTTATCTTTGCAACACCTCTACCAAAGTAGCATCATCCCTGTTTTATGAATAGGACTTGGGGACCCCCAAGAGATTAAATGTCTTGTTTGAGATAACACAAGAGGCCTTTGCCTGTGCTGGGAACTGAACACACATCTGTTGGGTCCCAGTCCAGAGCTTTAACCACAGTAATGTCCATCCTTCCTCTGCCCTCATTACGTGTAACATATACTTACACTCTAAGCTCTTCAGGGCAAGAACACTGATTTTTCTCGTAAGCATCACACATATTATGGTGTTATGTAGATCATGTTGTTTATTTCAGATCTTTTCAATTGGATCATGTCTTCTCCTGAAATCAGTTCCCTTTCGTGGGGTCACATGATGGTGAAAGGTTGTTCTACAGCTTATAAGGACTGCAAAGTGTGGCCAGGAGGAAGCCGAACCTGGGATTGGAGGGAGACAGGAACAAATGTAAGTGTATTGTTTAATGTATATTGAAGTTAGGCCTAAGAACTTTCCTGGGAATAATTCCTGCTGTATTTGCTAGATGGTTAACAGTAACTTAAGGTCTTACAGCTCCTCAGATTGTCACATGATTAGGAATGCAATTGCTGTCATTCCCTTTGTATGTAGCAACCTCTTCAAGCCTATAGTAAGAAGTTAAAGAAAGAAAGGACTAAGTAGAAATGCCCCAGTGCTAGCCAAGGCCTAGCAAAATAATCCAAAACAGAAGGCCGGAGCTGGGTAAATAATCAAGTTGGCAGAAGGGGGTTGGACCTGATGACCTCATGAGGTCCTTTCCAGTCCTAATATTCTATGATTAAGTCAGGTCGCAAACTGCAATAAGAAATATAAAGAATGGAGAAGTACCTTGAGGAAGGTGGTGTTGGGGCAGCCTAGCGTGAAAGAGGTAAGGACAGTTGTCTTGGCCAAACTATCCCATGATAGGGATGTTTTGACCAAACCATGACATCTTGCTGAACGGAGACGTTTAGTGGTATGAAGACCAAATAAGGTAATGGATGACAGCAAGGTTTGTGGACCAATGAAGGCAATGTTGGACACTAAGGAAAGTAGTTGCTGTTGCCAAAGGGGCTGAGCAAATGGTCCAAATAGTGTGTAAAAGTAGGAGTCTGAGAGACTGGATTTCGTGCAGCCAAGGAGGGTAATGAAAACTCCTGCCATTAGTTGAGCTATTCCATTGCATTGTGGAAATGAATGCTATGAATGCTGCTGTTGACATAGGTTGCTTACTAGTGGGCTATGTTGTAATAAAGCCTAGCCTGCTACCTTCATTTCTACAAAGACCCATGGTTGTGTTGGTTTCTTCAATCATGAGTGTTGCCTGCACCACAATACATACCGGCAGCCAAATAAACCCTTGTGCTGGATGCAGAGCAACAGATAAGAACACCTCTCATCCAGCATACCACAAAGCCTATTTCTACACCAAGGTCTTGTCTACATTAGAAAGTGGTGTCGACTCAAGTTACACTGATGGTAGAAAAGCACAGTAATTACAACACTTGTGCTTGTCCATGCAGGATTCCAGATTATTTTGAATTTTAATCATATCTTCAAAAGCACTTGCAACCCCTCCCAGCTTGGTAGCTTCCACGCACATTCAGTGTACTCTGTGCTGCTATTTAAATCTCTGCTGGCGATATTGAACAGAACCAGCCCCAAGACTGATTCCTGTGGAACCCCACTGGACATACCCTTCCAGTCTGAACCACTGATAAACTACTCTCTGGGCACTGTTTTCCAGCCACTTGGACAATGACAACTTTCTAGTAGCTCCATCCAAGTTGTTTCCCTGGTTTATTTAAGAGACGGTCATGTGAGATAGTATCAAAATCCTTAGTAAATCCAAGATGTATTAAATCTACCACTTTCCCCTATCCAAGAGGCTTGTTACCCTGTTTGAGAAGGCTATTGACATGATTTTTTCTTGACAAATCCATGCTGACTGCTACTTAGTGCCTTATTATATTCTAGGTAACTGCAGATGGCTTGCTGTTCAAAAACCATGCAGTAAAGAGATATGACCCCTTCTTCCCTTAATGTAGATGCAGCTATCAATACAAAAGAGCTTATCCTGGTAGACTTGTACTGCTATGAGAGGGGGAATAAGCTAGTATAAAGCACCTTTGTACCAACATAACTGTGTTCTCAGGGTAGACGTTGTACTGGTATATCAACAAAGAAAATCCCCATGGCTCAGCCAAATTTAAATCTAATGCTCCTAGTCCTGATCCTACAACTGTATCTCACATCATGCAGGAAATGATTTTTTTAAGTAGATTATTTCCAACTTGGCTTTTGTCAACACGTGCAAAATGCTTGGGAAAAACACACTTTTGCTATAAATTCAAATGGGTATGTTTCAGCTGAAGGCTAAGAAAGCTTGACATTGATGGCAGACACATCTGAGAACTCCAACTGAAGCAGGGAACAGAAGATGCAACTTTCCTGATATAAGGTTAAAAGAAACTAAAAACAAAACCAGACTTTATATACATCATCAAGAAGCAAAAACACACCCATTTTTTTTCACCTTTCCAGGTAACTTTTAAAGCTCTGTACTTAAGTACCAGTATTCTCTTTTTACAGGTAGGGAAGCAAGCCTGGAGCAATTAAGTGAGTTGGCTAAGGTCACACAGCAAGTAGCAAAATAGGCACTAGAAATAAGGTTTCCCAGCTCCAGAAGCCTTTGAGAAGGTTTTCGATCAGCAGAGAGGGAATAGTTGGAACAACTCAATTTACCTCATGAGCCACCCAGACTGGGCCAGACAAGGGTGTGCTTCCTCTGCAGATCTTTCCATTGGCAGAGCTGAGACCTGTGGAGCAGGTGGCATTAGCCACAGTGCCTGTCATGCTTTGCACTCTGAGTAGAAATAAATTGCTACTGTGCTGACAAATTGATGCTCTGTAGGTAATTCCCCTCTCCTTGGGTAAAAACAGCACAAGTGGCTCTTCAGGGTTCTGTACCTTTAAGGCCTGATAGTCCATGTCACCTTAACCCTGGGGGATAAAAGGCAGCCAGCCTCCTGGCTGAGGGCAGTTGAGTGGGAACAGGACTCCTGAGAAATAGTGGTGGAACAGACAAAAATTTTACTGCAGTTTCACTCTTCTCCAACCTCCACCTCAGGAGAGTTATTTGGCATTATGTATTTGCTCCAGTAGGTGGTTTTTGAAGCTTGTTTGTTAAGAAACAGACAGCAGCCCCCTCATCGGAGAACCTTTGTGTAAGCAAAACAAAAGTTACAAAAGCAGACAGCAACCCCTCACTAGCTATCTAATTGTAATTACAGTAAGCTGTTCCTTTTCCTTTTGTTTAGGTCACTCATTAAAGTATCTCAAACTAAGGCCCAGAAGAAAACCTCTCTCTTTCATAAACACACTTTTTTAAATGGTTACCTCCACACAGCAAGACTGCGTACCAAGGTGAGCAGTGTTGGAGGGGGCCATCACAGTACATAAGCTAAAGGGATAGGACACTTTGTTTTCCTTTCTGGGTCTAGAGCGGTTTGGCATGTACGCCCCAGTCCTAGGCTGAAGAATTAAAGCTGAGACCCAGCTATCATGGGGCTTTGCAGCTTAGGGATGATATTGCTGCATCATGATATGATTTCCCTCACTTGGAACGTGAAGAGCTGGTCAAAGGTTGGCTTCAGCTTGGAAAAAGACACTATATTGTAGCCAAATACAAGACATAGTTCTTCTATTTGCCTTTACAGTACATTTAGTGCTAACTTTATATACAGACACAGTGGGAAACTTAAGGCAAGGGAACAAACACGGAATCCTGTGACACTTAAAGACTAAAATTTATTTACTGCGTGAGCTTTCACTGGAGAAAATCCCACTTTGTCAGACGCTTACAGCTGAACTAGCCCAACATGGCTACCTCTTTGGAAATTTGTTAATCTTTAAACGTGCCACAGGACTCTTCGTTTTACTGAACTAGACTAACACAGCTACCCCTGGTTTTGTGTATGTGAGAGAGAATGAGTAGGGAAGTGCAAAATTCACATTTTTTTAATGCAGCCAAATCTCCCATAACTATTTTAAGGAGATTAATCTCTTTAATGAAAACCATTGTGTGGATTTAAACATTCCCCTACAAAACATTGCAGATGTAGGTTAGTGCAGGAGAACTAGAGAATGAAACAGATAATAAATTGAAGAGAAACTGACCAGTATGACCAAAAAAAAAAAAATTAAGCTATATAAACAAATGGAAAATTACATTTAATATTTCAGGTTTAATAATTGGGGACTTTAAAAAAAGGGATAAAAACTTTACTGTGCTAGAGCTGCATAATCCTGTTGATTTTAACAGTAAACTTTTGCTGTTTAAATCTGATGAGTCCGTTTACTTTTTACGGTGTTAGACATTAGCTGCCGAACTGAAATACTTCATAAATCTGAAAAGGGGCTACACACTTTCCATTTACAGCTGTCTGTATTGTTGGTAGGCCATGGCTGCCTCTGTCACAATTCTCATTTATGGCCACGCATATGATTCTGAAATCCAAACCCTAAAGCACAAAGTCGGCTGCATTGATTACACAGGAAGTCTGTATCTGTGATGTTCGATGATGCAACTCTGTGGCGCCGTTCACTTGGAGACCTGTGTTATATAGCGTATCAATTTTATGATCAACTGATGACCATCTTCTTTCACTGGTACATTTAAACTACCTAGAGCATTGTTTGGTTGCAGTGTTGTTGCAGCCCTGTTGGTCCCAGGGTACTAGAGAGACAAGGTGGGTGATGTAATATCTTTTAGCAGACCAGCTTCTCCTGGTGAAAAAGAGACAAGCCTACAAGCTCACATTAAGCTCTTCAACCAGTCTGGGAAATGTTCTCAGTGGCCTGGTCTATACTACAAAGTTAATTCAACGTAAGGCACACCTGACTCCTAAATGTGTTTTGTTCATATTGTTTGGAAAACAATTCATTGTCAGTTCCAAACATATGCGGGGGAGAGCTGTTAGAGGCTCTGAAAGCACCCACTGAGTTGTTTTTGTGTAGTGTGACACACTCAGGCTTGGCACCACACCACTGTGTAATAATCAAATGTACATCAAGCAGCACACAGTTCCTAACTGGCTGCAAAACAGCTAGGCCAGGTAGAGTCCAGTACGCCACCAAACATTGCCGTGGCTCAATGTTAAGGTGCCTTTTCACAGCCTCCCTGAATCTATCTGCATGTGAGCTCTTAACGGCCCTTGTGTCTAGGTCTTGACTCAGCAAGCAGCTGACCTACCGCTGCACTGACAGCAATTTTTCCTTCTTGGTTTCATGGGTACCAGGCAAACTCAGACAGCTAGAATCACTGGGATGTTTTTCCTCACTGAGGTCCTGTCACATGAGTAAACAATGCTAGCATCTCGTCAATCGATGTAGCTGCCATTCTGCACCTATTGAGCCAGTAGGATTGTTCCTTGGAGCTGTCCTGCTGGCTGGTATAGCATGTCACAAATAAGGGCTACTCAGCCCCCACAATCACATTGGCATTTCTGTCCTGCTAGTCTGCCTGTTGGGAAAGAAAGTCCCTGCTTGTAGCTTTCTAAGGAGTCCTGTGTTCATAAAGATAAGAGCATCATGCACCTCCCTGACCAGCCAACAATGAAGTAAGTAAAGTGTCCCTGATGATCCACCAATGCTTTGCATAGCCATTTGTGTTGATGAATTCTGTGACAAGGTGATCTGCTGCCAAGATAGGGAATTGAATGCTATCTATAGCTCCACCACAGTCAGGTAACCCAAAGGCTGCTAGTCTGTTCTGTATGTCCTGCACGTTGCCAGGAGTCACGGCTCTGAGGCTTTTAATGCTCCTCCATGGTGGGTTTTCTAACTCCAAAATGATTTTCCAGTAACCAGTTAAAATCTGGCATTGTATGTCTCCACAGTGCAATAGCCACTCACTTCTCCATTGTCAGTGCAGCCCTCATTCCTGTGTCCCTGTGCTGGAGGATGAGGAGAGCTTGGCCTGCAGATCCAGGAACGTGGCATTGCACATCCAAAAGTTCTGCAGGCACCATTAATCATCCCAGGTCTGGTTAAGTGATTCCACTAGTGGGTGCATCTTCCTGGGGCTCAGAAGCAGCACTCCGATCATCTGCAGCTGCTCTGTGACTGTCGTCAACTACGTGAGTTGATTCTCACAATGTTCGACAGCAGTCTGTCCTCCAGGAAGTCATGGTGTTCCTGCTGATTTGGCCCTTTTTTGCAGCTCTGCAAATACCAGAGAATCATCCATCTGCTTCTTGTAACACACACAACAGTAGTGCAGAACTGTGCAGGCTTCCTGCTTCTGTCAGATAGTGGACAGCAAGGAGGGCTGTATGGATTTATGGGACTTCTTTAAGAGGTGCAAAAAATTGTGGGCTATAAATGACATTATGGAATGGGGAAAGCTGTGTGCTGGGATGTTGACATCCTCTCCACCCCATGGCTCCGTCAGCCCTACATTCCTCATTTTTACCCCACCATGCACAGTCTAAACTTCCCAGAAGATCACGCGCTACATAACAGTAAGTTGCACACTGGAATTGCCCTATGATGCATCACCCTGTGTTGACACAAACATGCCTGGTGAGTATGTGCGGTGCCAACGCAAGGAAAGAAGTGTACATGCACACAAGCCATATATTAACTGTGGAGGCCTTATGCGATGTAACATGAAGTAGCAAAAACTGTACTGTAGTCCTGGCCAGCGTGTCACAGCTAAGGGGGTAACACATGTTGCGAGAGCCCCTTCAAGGAGAAATGACTGATAACACCTTTGCGGTCCTGGGAGACAGAAGGATAGTGATTACTGCTTGTTGAGCCATAAATTCACTGTCTGAATCCATGACTTTTGGTTTGTGTCTAGCAAAGTTATGAATTTAAGCTTCCAGGCTCATCATTTGAAGGCATCATGCTCCTTTGACTAGTCAGATGAGGAGGGATCATTTTGTGGATGATAATGGTGGGTTTTGTTTAGTTTTTCCTGTGCGAGCTCATTCGGGAGCATAGTGCCTATTGTGTTTCACTCACCTAATTGTTACTGGGGCATTTGATGCACTGGATGAGGTACAACACGTTGTAATAGGTAGGTGTAGGACCCAGTGATCAGTTTTTGCATCTGTTATGGCAGGGTCAGAAGCCACTTTTGAGTTGATATGTAGTGATCAGGAACCTGCTTCTGAGCTTGGCACAGCTGAGGGATTGTTTAAAGGCCAGAAGAGGGGGTTCAGGAAAGATTTATGTAAGGAAGTTGCCCCCAAATAATATGGGCTGTAAATTGTTCGATGGTCTGTGTGGGTTCCAGTGTGGGGTAATAAGTGACAACTATCAGTCTGTGGGTAAAGTGGGTGGGAATGGAGGTTCTGCACTGAAGCATGTTCTCTCAAGATATTTGGGTGGCTCTTTCCCTGGTGCAGCATACTCCTCTGCTGGAATGTCTTTGTCTGGTGAACATGGTCTAAGTGTGTTGAGATGGGTACCGCAGACCTTCTCTTCTGAGCACATTGTGTGGTATCCGAGTGCCTGGCTGTAGCTAAACAGATTTCTAGGTGCATTTGGAGTGATTACTGGATGCGTGAAGGTGAGCAGGGTGATCTGTGTGTTGGATGTAGTTGTTGAAGCTAATCATGGTATGTACAGGATTGTTAGTGGTGGTGTGGGGGTGTTCTAGAGATGGCTTAGTGGATGAATGGGGGTGGCTGAAGTTGTGGACATTTATTAGGACACTTAGCTCTTCTTCCCAGAGGATGAAAATATTGTCATATCTTATGTGGTTTTGGAGTGCAGTTTTATAGAAATTCTTACAAAGTGTGTGTTGAATGTAAAATTGTTATGGATGTGGATGAAATGGATGAGTTTGACAATGTTTGGGTGGCTACCTTTTAGCGCTGTCCTTTGTCTTGTAGATATTTGAGGCAGGCAGTGAGAGACGCTGATATATAGAAAGGCGACATGCATGATGGCAAGGCTGGTGTCCTGAAGAAGGTTGTTAAATGTTTCTGGATGAAACCATCAGATGCGCAGTGGGATATTCTCCCACGAAAGCTCATGCAATAAATAAGTCTGATAGTCTTTAAATGCCACAAGACTCCTTGCTTTTTTTGCTTTACTAGACTAACACAGCTGCCCCTTTTGAACTTGGATGAAATCAGTTATGTCCTGGAGGTAACAGGCTCTTAATGTGGGGAGTGGTTTGAGGATGAGTTCTGAGAGGCCCTTGCCATGGCTAACTATGATGGATTTACCCAGGTTTCCTTGTTTGTGTATATTCTTTGAATTCTTTTGAAATGGATTAATCTTCTTTTCATTTGCAGACCTCTAAAAAAAAAATTACAAATGGAGGTCCAGACACCTTCAGAAACCTTAGACATAGTTTATGGACTGCCAGGAGTCTGTGGACCACAGGCTGAAACCCACTGTTTGTGGTAACAGCTACATATTTTGGATCCCTTACTTAGGTATAATCCGTAGACTAGTGTAACATAAAACAGGTATTGGGAAGAAAAGAAGGGCCAATTTGTTCTTGTAAAGTTAGCGGGCTCTGTGTTACAGACTATGATGCTGTCTTTTGCAAATATCTGTATGATACATTGTTGTGTGATGTTCTCAGCACACAAACTGTAGCACTGTTTTTTTTCTTTAAACTTAGCATTCTCCAGGTGTGCAGCCAGCTGATCTTGAGGAAGTTGTCAAGAAGGGAGTTAAAACTGTTGTGATTGGTCGTGGCATGAGTGAGGCTTTGCAGGTAGGTTGGGTGAGATAAAAAACACACTTTGGAACTCTTAGGCAGAGAACTTTTGTAACCTTCAAAGAAAGCAATCCCATTCATTTTTACCCACATAGCTGGAACCTGGTTTTATTAGTAAAGCTGCCTAGGAAAAGGATGGTAAAAATGCAGAATTGGCATTTCTGAAGCAGAGACATTCACTGAAAGTAAGCTCATTTGGTAATGACACACTGGACACCCAGTGTCAAACTGTAAATAGGTTTGCAACCTGCAGCAGTAGCAACAATAAAATCTGTTAACAATGGGTTAAGTTTTAAACCCTTAAAACTGATGTAAACCAGCTCCCTGGCCTTTTGCAATAGTTTAACAGTCTGTCACTGGATACTCTTCCTAGTCATGGTATTGGAAACTGGCACTTCAGCAGATGATCCAATCGCAGAGAGCTCGGGCTTTTTTAACTTGGTAGGCTGAGTGAAATGGGCGAGGAACCCTGGTAGCACTCTCCACACTTGCAATAACATTCTGCATTCTGGTTCCACGTATTAATTCACAACCGCTTTGTCCACTAGCTGCTGAATTTACTCCTCATGGTTCAGCTGAAAATTCTACAAACTTTAGAGAAGCCAGAATACAAGATGCATATACTTCAACTATTATTAGATGATCAAATGAAATTCCCCAGCTCTGCACTATAACAAATTCAGACATTTATTCCCAGCATATTACCAGTGTAGTTACTACCACAAGTTTATTTTAATTCAGTTAAAACTATATGTAATGGAGCATTTTTAACAACAAATGCAACTAGTATTTGATTCTTTTTAGGAGGTATGGTCTGCAAGGGAAAGAATCTGGCATTTATTACCTTTTGCTTTCCTCTTCCTCAGGTACCAGCATCTACAGTGGACTATCTCAAGAAAAATGAGATCGACGTGGTGGTCCTGCAAACAGAGAAGGCTGTGAAGGAGTACAATTCCTTGGTTGCTCAAGGTGTCAAAGTTGGAGGTGTCTTCCATTCAACATGTTAAAGATTACAGCCCTCTTCTGCCTTTGCCAGAAAGTCTTGTGCCTTTTGAGTGAACAAACAGTCAGTATTGGGGATTCATAGATTGTATTTCTGACTTTTTCCAAGGCCCGAATACGAGATGAGGACCTAAAACTGAGAGGAGAAATACAGCAATATGGAATTTAAATGAAACTAAGTGCTCACAAAAGTTTTTCTACGGTGTTGGAAAGAGTAGACCACTTAATCATACTTATCCACACTTGTGATTTCAACCTAATCCTTCAGGCCAAAGAAGTAATTCATTCTATGAGCATTAATGCTAACCCTAATTGCTGGAATAAAGTATTCACACTTTGGAAACCTTTGTTAGGTGATCACATTTTGTCACTAACATCATGTACTAGATTTGAAAGCACCCAGCCCATTTTTTGAGAGCTGTGTACAAAAGGTGGAAAGATCTACCTGTTATTGCCAATCCCATGAAATATTTTGACCTTAACAGTGCCCGCAGATTGAAATGATGGTGGATTTGCTTCTTTGGGGGTGAATACAGTCTCCAGACCTAAGCATTTTTCAGTTTACATTATATCAGGGGTGGCCAAACTTATGGAACTCAAGAGCCACACAAGTTGATTATTAAACCCTCGAGAGCTGCACTGAGGCATATAGCCATATTTTACCTGCTCCAAAATTACAAAGTTTAAAATTCATTGTACACTTTAATTTTATTGCAAAAAAGAGGGCAAATATTGATCCTACTAATGTCAGATTCTAATAATTACTCAAAGTTACCATGAAAACTAGGCCTACTTATACAGTAAAAACTTAGCTTCTCCCCACCATCCTGACCCCTTCCCAAACCCCCAGGCCCTGACACTGGCTCCCATGGGTTGATCCCCTCCCCGCCCAGGGCTCCCTTACCTGGCAGTTCTGGCGGCTAGGCACAGGCTGGGGCTCCCCCCTGAGCATGCTCAGAGCATGTTCAGGGCAAGAGATTTAAAACTCCTAAGCTGCGGCTGCTTTCCTCTGGCTTTTTTCCATGAGTCACACTTTTTTGTTCAAGAGCTGCAGTTTGGCCACACCTGCATTCTATGAAAAGTCCCTGGTTGCTAAAGGGAAAGCTGGCCCTAGGCTTGAGAACATGAGCACTCTATAGTGGTTTGTAGTAGCTCAAATTAATAAGGAAAAATCTTAATACATGGCTGTAGCAGTATAATTACTTTAAGAACTGGCTTTATAGTTAATTAAAATGAATTCTAGTAGGCAGCATGTTAGACTAGATTATCTATCATTGCTAACCATCTGAGGGATGGATGCTGGAATTTTTAGATCAGGCGCTAAATGCTGAAAATTAAACCCATGCACAGATTTTTTTTAAGAAAAGGTCCAGATTTTAAACAGAGTTTAATGGCTCCTGTCCTTTTCACTGTTTTGTGCTGGACTGACTGTAGTATATAATCAGTTATAAATTATCAGGTGTGTTTCCACCAGGATCCCTAGTTTCTAATTACATCTGCATCTTATATGTATCACAGCAGGATATAGAGGGCACCAATAAAGGTCCTACTGTGCTTTATGCTGTACAGTGATTCATAGAATCTAAAGGTCAGCAGGAACCAAAATGGTCTTCAAGTCTGAGCTGCACAATGCAGGCCACAGAACCTCACCCACTGGCTCCTGTAATAGACCCATAACCTAAGACTGAGTTATTAAATTCCTCAAAACATGGTTTAAAGACAAAGATACAGAGAATCCATCATCAATTGAGCTTTGCTTCATGCTGCAGATGAAGGCAAAAAGATCTCCAGTCTTTGCTAGTCTGCCCGAGAGGAAAATCACTTCCCGACCCGGAGATATGACAAATCAGTTAAATCCTGTGCATGTGGACAAGACTCACCAGCCAGCCAGCCAAAAAAGAATCTCTGATAACTCAGAATCCACCACATCAGTCTTCTTATCTTAGGCCTTTGGCATAACTATTACCAGTAGGCAAAGATCAGTCAAATACTACCCCCTTATACTATCCTTTCCATACATTTAAAGCTTGGGCTAAAGCTGTTTTGCTTCTCCCACTCCTTGGAAGGCTGTTCCAGAACTTCACTCCTCTGGTGCTTAGAAATCTGCAGCTAATGAGATTGAATTAACTCTGCCTGAATTCTGTTTTTGAAAAGCGCTGTATTCCTTTTCTGTACCCTGTTTGCTTTTCGCCATTGTCTTTTAAATTAAATGTTAATGTTTGAATAGAGTCAATGAAGAACTAGAGTTTATAAAACTCAGACTTCATTTTCATCTCTCCATTACATTCAGATCCTTAAACACTGGGGCTATTAAATAGCTCATCTAACACAGCAGGTGCATCTTTCTGGGCATATGTGCATTGAGTGCCACAGCAGCCAGTATAATAGCAGGTTATTTCTCAGAATAAACACTATAACTAAAGTCAGACTAGTTAGGGAGGTGTGCAATAAAAGAAGCAGCACTGACCCAAAGGCTTTAGCTCTCTGAGGAGTGTCAATGGAGCAAGATTTTCTTTCCAAAACCTCTACAAATTATGGAAAATTGTTACTGCAAGGTTGTGCTTTAGTGCTTGGACTAGGGTATGATTCCTGGCCAAATCCAGCCATCATGATGTGCAAGCTCCTGAGCTGTCAAAGCTTCAGAAAGCTTTGAGCAGGAAGACAGTTACTTGGCAGCAGTCCCACCACCAAACAGTCTGAGCTACATCTGTGCACACAATGGGTTCTCCCAGAAGCAAGATATGAGCAGTTGAGTTCCTACATTGATTTTCTTTCAGCTTTCCTGTTCACATGGCATATGGCATTTAATCCAGATCCAGGCTTGAATCAGATTTGTAGACCTGAGCAGGGCCAGATCAACGCAGGGAGTGGAGGGGCACAAAAATCCAACCCTGGCAACCTGTCCCCAGTTCCTAGGGAGGCATGACTTGGAGGGAATGGGGAGAGACCTTTCCACCCCCTGCTCCATGTAGTGTAGCCACCCAGTCACACTCCCCAGCTGCAGGGGCAGGGATTGACTCCAAGCTGCTCCCAGCTAACCTGACTGAGATGACCCCCACCCAGGGAAGCTGCCACCAGCTGCCCTTGTCTGCAGGACTGAGCCCTCAACCCCTGGCAGCCAGAGAGGGGTGGAAGGGAACTGGACTAAGGGGGAACAGGGATGTGAGGGGCCAGAGGAGCTGAAGGGGGGTGAGGAGGGCAGTGGGTGACTGGAGGGGGATGTGGGGAAGGAAACGAGCAGAGCAAGATGTAAAGAAGGAGGACGCTGTGAGAGCAGGAGGCCCACTGCTCACAGGTAGCCAGGGTGTCCTCCAATTCTGACCTGGCTGTGAGCAGAGAGGGAAGAGCAGGACAGGGGCCCACAGGTGCTCGCCAACCCCACAAGGCACTGCTGTTGCCACTGATGGGAAGTAGGGGACCATGGGACATGAGCCCACAGAACCCACTCCATGGTGTGATGCCACTGATGGGCAGCAGCAGCGTAAGCATGGTCTTCCCAGCTCCCAGAGACCCCACCGTCCTACCCCCCTGGCCCATGGCCACCCAAGGGCCCCACAAAATCGTACGGTTTTGGGCCTAGAGCGGCGTTAATCCCTCTGTTCATTTAAGGGAGGAGACACGACTGGCTCCTCAAACTGCTGTAACGTGCTCCATTCTCCTCATGGTATTTGGGACAGCTAGCTGCTTTTATGTCAGCTGTCCAACACCATACCTTTATGCTGCAGCCATTTTAAGTTTCTCCCATCAGGAAAGACTCCCTCTTGCTGAAGCTGGTGGGAAGGAGGGGGAAAGGTGGTAGATTTTCTACATATAGTTTGACTGAATCCCTGCTGTCATGAACAGGTTCCTGCACTGGCAGGCACAGAAATCATCCACTCTCATAGTGTTTCCACCCATTTTCTATGATGCCAGTTGTGATGTGACTCAGTGTGGGTGGCTTTTCCCTTTTCACTCCCACAAAAATTGTGTGACCCACTAGTTACCAGTGAGGCCAGATGCCTTCCTCAGTAGCTTGCTGCCAGCAAAGGTGTGACTGGTGTTAGTAGATAAGGCCTCTCTAGGTACGATTACCAGATACAAAAGCATGGAAAGGAGGACATTGGAGGACACATGGAGAAAACATAGTATAAATGTAATATTCTTCTGTTTTTAGGGGGCCCCGGGACACTTTCCCCTAAAAATAGGATGTTCTGGGGTGTTCCAGCATACTTTAACTCCTGTAAGTAAAAAGCCAGACAAAATCATGAAATTTTTAAAGTGCCTGCCGGACAGAGGACGTGAAGGTAAAAAGGGAGGACATGTCCTCCTTTTGCCTGACATCTGAAAGCCCCATCTCTAGGTACATCTATGCTGCAGTCCATTAGAACAAGTTTGCACTAGCTCACCTTGGGCTAACAGCCTAAATAGCTGTGCAGACGTTTCAACAGAGGCTCTGAAATGCATCCAAGCCCCTAGGCCTCAGCACAATGTCTAGAGTGCTATTTTTAGCACCTCGGCACAAAAGCAGCTAACAAGTCCATCTACTCAGCCTGGGAGGACAGCTCACCACTGCAGTACAGACATACCACCATCAACTAACCAGCACATTGAGAACTGCCACACTTGGTCAGACCAGTGGTCTCCAGCTGGCCTCCGTATCCTATCTCAGACAGCAGCCAGTACTAGCAATTCAGGAGAGGATAGAGAACCAAGCAAATTTGGGAGCTTTTTATGATGCATTTATGAGGCCACACTTCCTTTAACATCCCACATCAGAATCTGTTAAATTGCTATTTCTTCTCCAAAAATCCCAAAACAATAAACACAGGCTATATTTCAAAAGCCAAACCCCCTAAAGCACCATAATACAGGTAAAACCTCTAGGAGCTGGACTCTCAGCCACAAAAATGGCTTCTCTCCCTCCCACTTCCCCTCTCTACAACAGCTAGCAGAAGTCTGCCTCCCCAAGCATGCTATGAACACCCACCCCAGCAAATTCTTTAGCACAGAGCTGCTTCTGGGCTCAGAGCCAGGAAGACTCCATTCCACTCCTATGGCCACAGAGCAGCTCAGCCCACATTACTTATCTCTGAGAGGCAAAGGTGCAGGATCAAGGAGCAGGGCGAGGCAGGACGAGTCACACACACGAACAAGCCATAGCAGGACCAGCGCAGCATTACCCTCTGCACAACTGTACCCTGTGCAGGCTCCTCTTCACCAAGAGAAAAAAGGAGAGTTTTAAACACTATATCTCAGAACCAGCCCATCATTTAGGGTCCAATCTCTTCCTACTTTTGAGTTTGTTTTCAGGCAAAATGAAATGGAAGATGCGTTACTTGCCAGCCTTATGGAGTGCACAGATCCATCTGCCACAAACGCAGGAGCAAGTATTTTCTGCAGTATCGACAAATTCATCATGGCTTGAGACGCTGTTACACCAGGACATCCTGGATCTAGAGAAACGGGTTGCTAGGCAAGTTCTAAGGGTTGCTGACAGTGTTTCTAGAGCTCCTAAAATTCTCATTTCTGTGGGATCTTTTGGGAAGAAACCAACACTACCCAACAGAGATTGCTGTCTCTTGCCCTTCCCAGAGGTGTTAGCTAGCGAGTGACAAGCACCCTGCATGTGACCTCAGTGGTGAGCTTCCTTCTTTGCTGCATCAAATCTGCGAGGAATAGCAACTATGGACTCTCAGGTAGTCAGTTTTTTTCCCCTTTGTAAGCCACTTCACTCTCCTCCCTAGTGATCGGAGATGGCCTGTTTTAGTTTTCGAGGAGGTCATCTGGCCTTGACTTCAGGCTGCTCAGACTCTCTCTGGTTGACTCTCTGTGGTAGCCACTAAATTAATCTACCTTATTTCAATATATCCAGGAAAAAATTTAATGCTTTTCTGACTCCGAGTTACTGTGATCTGCAACCAAGTGCCCCTTCCCCAAGAAAAGAGCTAGAGCTCAAGGAAGATGAGGCTCAGAGCTGCATACATGTGGGCACGTGCTCGGCCTTTTTCGCTATTTTGCAAAAGCACCTCATCTCCAGACAAGATCCATCTCTTTGCTTAGTCTGCAGGAGGATGGGGGTCCCCAAGGTGAAAGGTTCACAAATAAGGTGGAATAGCTGAAGGACTCAAGGCGCAATGTCTGTCAGTGTGCCAGAAGTAGCGTGGCCACATCTCAGCGCTTTATTGAAGTCTGAACAGTCTCCAGTATTTCCCACGATGAAAACCTAAACGCCTTGGAGCTGAAAGGAAACAAGATCCAGAAAAACTTCATTCTGAATAGTATCAAATACAAAAAGATATGGAGCCAATGTCCTAAAAGAGAGAGGTATGTTAGGTAAGTTAGCAGGAGTTAGACTAATTTCAGTAAAATGCAGTCTCCTGCTGCAATCTTGTGCTGAATTTACCTTGCTATGTGTAGCATAAAATTATATCTATAGTAAGACCCAGAGAGATCAGAAATTTCTTTGAAAGAGTGCAAGGTAACCTCTAGGCTGAAAATAATCCCTAGAACAGACTGAATAAGAGGCAAAAATCGTTAGAGAAGCAGCAGCACCACCACCACCAAAGAAAATGATCGAATAGCAACTGTCAAATAAATGTGTACCTCCAGTGCAAACAAGGCAGTAAGAGAACCAGAGTAAAATCAAAGGGAGGCAACAGTCCCTCCTGATCTACAATGGGGAGGTGATACTGCCCCCAGACCGCCACACTCAGCTCTGTCTGCCTGATCCTAGAAAGATGTAGATGCTCTTTTGTAAATTCCAATGTAAACCTCCCCACTCACCACCCTGAAGAAAGTTTGGAGCTACAGAGATGGACAAGGATTTTAAAAGCATGAATCTAAGAACAACAAATCAGTAGCTAAGCCAAGGATTAGGATTTTGTAGTGAGATAGAACTGAGAGTAATAAAATAGAAGAAAAGATGAGCAACAGGAAGACTTTAAGGACTAACTGAACGTGGAGTAACCTCATAAGACGAGTGGAAGCCTCACTCATGAATCATTTAGACCAAGAGAACATACAGTAGGAAGGGAACAAACTATTGGATCTTTATTCTTTCTCTGAAGATCCAGGATCTTACATGTCTAAGTTTTGCCTGCTTCCAGGGCCAGATTTTCCAAGATATTAGGTTCTTAGATACAGATTAGGTGTGTTTTGTACAGGCAGCTATCTGTAACCCTAAATGCTGAAATATCTTGGAAAAATCTGGCCTTTGTTCCTTACCAAGATGTGAGAGAAGAGGGAAGAAACACTTTGGTCTCACCTCTTATGCACCATTTAGCCAACTGTTAACACTAACCTAAAATAAGAACAAGGGATTCTCCACTGCCAAGTCCATCATATCATTACCCCTCCATGCATTAAACAGAACACTTCCATTACAAGGCTAATTGATGAGAAAAGGATGCCCAGCTCTTCAGTCAGAAAATGGAAGTCCCAGAAAGAATCTGATTGTCAATAGCCCTACAGAGCTTGCTAGTCATAGAACAGCAAAAGTAACTTCCTCCTTCACTCCGAATATAATGCTCATGCAAGACATCTCACTGACAATGGAATATGAAAGTTTCTGTGAAAAACAGGCAGCAGCTGTCGAAGCTTCATTCTCCAGCCCACCAACAGACTTCACCATGACATGGCAGGACAGTTTTTAGCATTGATCAGGCACTTCATTCTCCATGGCCCCTTTAGTCCTTGGCTACTCATCTCTGACTGCCGGTGAGGATCTCAGTTGTGATGGCTTTTGTAATAGGGACACAAATTGAATCAAAAGATTTTATTGGATGACAAACTGTACAATTGTTGCCGAAATGCAAAAAAAAAAAAAAAGTATAAGGATGTCTGTAAGGAGGTAGCTCAATACATCAAGAATGTGCCCAGGATACAGCTTCACAGTAAGAGATGTACATCAACCCCTGTCTGCTGGGAACTGATTTAGGCAGCCACACAGCAGTGAGATGGTAAGAACTGTGTTTCTACAGATTCAGGCAATTTTCAAACCAGGGCCCTATGGGTGAAATATAAAAACAATTTGTAAAAGCAATCATGTTACAGCACGAGCCTTAATTCAGGAACAGCTGACTGGCTATAGGAATTTGGCTTTGTGCCTCAGCTCCTGAAGCATGTCATATCTTATACACAGTGACCTCTCATTATTAGCATACATGCCTACAGCAAGACATGTTCACTCTTACAATAAAAAGAAACAGGCTAGACTGGAGTTTTCAATTTTATTGTAAAAAGCACACTTAAAGGGCATTTTGTGTAAAGTTATTTAGGCAAGTGGGAAAGCATTTCTTAAGTAATTCCATTTATCTGCTACAAATACACATTTTTACAGATAATGTATGAACCCAGGTCACATTTGGCTGTTGGGCTAAGTGCTTCTGGTAATCCTGTCAGACAGCTGGAACTCACAGGAGCCCTTGCAGGCACAGCCCTCTGGTTGAGAGCAGCACAGGCACACTTTCCCCTCAGGCAAGATCATGGGTGCAAGGGATACAAACCAAGAACCACCCTTGCTCCTCGACGGCAGGGTTGCAAATTGGGCCTGCCCCATAGTTAAATCTCCTTTTGGTTTGGTCCCGCCACTCGTGCCTGCTCAAATGATAGGTGCAATCTAGCTCAGTATCTCTTCACAGAGTGTGATCCACTACTGAAGTGGATCTCAGACTTATTCTGACCACCCAAACCGAGACAGGTATACAAACTAGAAGGCTAATAGCAAGGTAAATTCAGCATCAGATTGCAGCGAGAGCCCACATTTTACTGAAAAAAAAAGTCTAACTCTCTAGCCTATACCATTGGTACATATTCTTCATAAGGATATGCACAAAATAAAACTGGGAAGGGGAGTTTAAATTCACTGAATAAATATACATTGCCTCCCTATCATTTTAGAGAAAAGAAAGTAAGTCACTGATTTTACACAGATGATGCATTGTTTATACTCTAAGGTAATCAAAAATAAAGCCGCCTTGTTTGGCACAATTTTTTTGTTTTACAAACCACCGAACTCGGCATGGATTAATACTCCCTACAGTGTAAGTGACTTAAGTATGGTGCACAGGCTGTGAGCCATCCGAGCTGTTAAGCTTTAAGAAGTAACTTCAGCATGGGTGCAGCAGCTCTTTGGTGAAGGAGTTTTCCCAAGCTCACACACATTTTGAACATCTCTAAAACTCTGCTGGATTTACGAGCCATCTTAAGTCTCACACATTTTATGTCCCTTATTATAGATTTGCAAAATAAATATTACCACCTGTACATACAATTCATTTAGGAAAAGTGGCTCTCAAGAATCACTGGGTGTTTTACCTGGACAGGAGCTAAGGACTATGGAATTTGCCCCAGTGAAAATACCAATGGAGGGAATGTCGATCTTATTTAGGAACTGTCGTAATTGTTGGTTTGACTTAGAAAATGTCTGTGTATTCAAGAAAAATATCCAGTCACCTGCAAAACCTGGCATATTTCATTTAAAAAACCACAACCAGCTTTTTAATAGGGGATATCATTTGTTATTTTGTAGCTGTCGTCTTCTGCAGTGCTGGTTTTGTCTGACTCACTATCTTGAAAAGTTTGTTAACATGTAACCCAAGAATCCCACAAGTGATGGATGTCATCGTCTGGCAGGTTTGGGCATTATGTACACTTTGACAGGTTTGCTGAATGGTATGGTTCCCTCAATGTCATTTTCTGATGGTGGAAGCACCTCCATACTGTCAATCCAAGCGGCTTTTGAGAGTCTGGTGGACGCTTTGCTCCTGCTGGAGTTGTACGCCAGTAGTAACCGCACTTCAATCTGACATGGCTCTGAAACGGAAAACAATTAACTAAGACAATACACAGTCAGCACATCAATACTAAGCAGAAAGTGAATTTTCATATGATTGATCTTGCATTGGTTTTAGATTGGATCTGATCCAATCTGGTATAAATCCAGAGGAACTCCTAATTTAAATGGAGCTACTCCAGACTTACACCAGTATAAATGGGATTAGAATTGACCAATGACAGCATTTTACATCTCATCTTCACTGGAACCTAAAAAGAATCCCATGCCAGGCTTTAAAGAAATGCATTTAATAATAAGCTTTGTTAAAAAGTAATTCTCAAGAAATAACTATATTTTATGTTTCCATGGTGCTTCATTCATGGACGTCATTCAGTGGTCATCACAACATGGGCATATGAAGTCCCAATGGATGGGGAAAATGAGCCATGGAGAGATTAAGTGACTTGCCCCAGGTCACATGGGGAGTCTGTGGCAGGTATGAAATAAGGGCTTGCTTCTGCTCTCACTGAAGTCAATGGCCAAAAAGCCTCTCATTAACTTCAATGGAGTGGGACCAAGCCCCATCACCCAGATACTCCCAGCATTGTGTCTTAAATACAAGGTCATCTTTCCTCCATAGAGGAAGATGTCAAAAGATGAATAAAAGCTCCAAAATTATTTTTTTAAATTGGAGTATACTATCACAGCAAATAGAGCATTACACTGATAAAGTACTGGCTGGAAAAAAAAAAAAAAAAAAAAAAATCACCCAATACTGCTAAGAACAGAAAAGCAAAGACCGTCAGAAAAAAATATATATATCACATTAGGAAGCAAGCAAAGGAATAAAAAACAGGCTCCCTGTTTGGAAGACACTGGAAACATCCAACCTCTGTGCTGGTGGTCTACATCCCCTTATTGTTGGTTGCTAAAGCACTTTGCAAATGAAAAGCTGAGTAATACTGAAATTAATATCAAAGTCACAGATCTTATCAGGAATAAATGCCTTTTTAGGAGGAGTGTAGCCATAAATCAGCATAAACAAATGAGGACTCCTGTGGTACTTTTAAAGTCTAACATTTATTCATTGCATGAGCTTTTGTGGGAGCAAATCCTACTTCATCAGACGCTTGAAAGACTCTGACAAAGTGGGATTTTCTCCCACGAAAGCTCATGCAATAAATAAATTTGTTAATATTTAAAAGTGCCACAGGGCTCCTTGTTTGTTTTGCAGAACTAAACTAACAAGGCAATCTCTTTGGTGCTCATAAATCAGCAGTAAATTTACTATGTAGAGTACACACAGTTTCAGAAATTATATGCCATGACACAGACCAATCAATTGCCAGGATCATTTTAATTATATTTAAAAAAATCTAAAAAAATCATAAAATATATTTAAAATATTCATATATTTAAATTAGAACAGCAGAAGCATAGAACCACAGGGTTAAAAAGGAGCACAAGGGTCATCCAGGTCCAGCCCCTTGCCAAGATGCATCTGTCAACCTTCCTTAGACGGACAGACTAGGCAGCTTCTGTTTGAAAACCTTAAAGGGCTTCCATGACTTCCCTAGGCAGTTTGTTCCACCGTCCTACTGTTCCTGAAGCTAGGAATCAGATTAAATGTAAATCTGCTATATCGTAGTTTGAACCCAGTGCTGTCTGTCCTGTCCTCTGTGGCAAAAGAGAACACCTTCTCTCCATCTTTTTTATGGCAGCCTTTCAACATATCTGACCACCACTACCATGTTCCCCTTGCATCTCTTTTCCAAACTAAACCGACCCAGTTCCTTCAGCCTTTGCTCACATGCCTTGCACTTCATCCCTTTGATCATCTTTGTCACTCACCTCTGGATGCTTTCCAGCTTCTCTCCAGCCCCTTCCCTACAGTGGTGACCAAGATCAGACACAGGAGTCCAAGCGGAGGCCTACAAAGTGCCGAGCACAGCGGTGCTATCACCTCCCATAACTTGCATGCTATGCCTCTCTTATTGCAACTACAAACTGCATTTCCTTTTTTAGCAACAGCATCACGTATAATGAGGTTGAGATGCATCACCTCTTCCACATCCTTTTCAGCAGCACTCACCCATTCTATATTTGTACACTTGGGTTTTTTTCCCCCAAAGTGTAGCACCTTACCGTAGTCTTTGCTGAATTTCATTTGGTCATCTATACCCAGGGGTTAAAGTATAATTTGGCTGGCCCTGGAACCCTCCGGCATGGGTGAGCCCCCCTCCTCCACCCCAGCTCCTGCCCCCCAAATGCCAGCCCCTCCTGCACCCCAGC
>ML682063.1:8826082-8975764 GCA_007922195.1 Podocnemis expansa
CACCCCAGCTCCTGCCCCCCAAATGCCAGCCCCTCCTGCACCCCAGCTCCTGACCCCCAAACGCCAGCCCCCCACCCCAGCTACTGCCCCCAATATCCATTCCTGTCCCCCAAATCCAACCCAGCCCCCAATACCCACCCCCCAGCATGAGCCAGGCCACCCCAGTACTCCCAGGAAGCCACATGCTGGCCAGGAAACTACTGTATATACTCATGTACAACCTGATCCACACACAAGCCAACCCCTCAATTCTGAGCCCCAAAAAGAGGCAAAAATGGGTGACCTATGTATAAGCCAAAGACCCCTTTTGGCCTTGGCCCCTAAGCCCCCCACCCAGCACTGCTGTCTTCCCCCAGAGTTCCCGACACCCTTCCTAACCCCCAAACCCCTGCCGCTGCTCCTTCCCTGTCCCCCACCACTCTCTCCCACTGCTGTCCCCCTGCTTCCTTCTCCACTCCTCACTACTGTTCCCCAACACCCCTTCTGCCCCTTTCCCGGTCACCCCCCAACCCCTGCTGCTGCTTTTCCCAGCATCCCAGACACCACTCAACCCCCAGGCCCCCTTACCTGGCTGCTCCAGATGCCAGGGTCTCCTCCTAACTCTCGTCCCAGCCCAGGCCAACTGCCCAAGATGGCTGTCCTGGCCACACCGGGGCTCCAGCCTGTAGCATGCCCAATGAAGCTCCTCGGCTGGGACTGTCTACCATATTGGCCCATGTATAAGCCAAGTGCCTGTTCTGAAGCCAGTTTTCAGGCACAAAAAAAGCTTGTCTTGTACGCAAATAGATACAGCACACAGCCTGCAGGCTGTGCTCGCAGGCTTCTGCCGCCAGGCACAGCATGCGCAGACTGGCTGGGCACGCCCCTCCCACCTTTCAGAACGTGGCAGAATGCCATTCTGGGGCCCAGCATTCGGTCCCTAAAAATAGAGAATGGAACCAGAACGCTGCGTTCTGGGGCCTGCTATTTTTCAATGGTTGGCCCCAGAACGCAGCATTCTGGCACCATGGCCTATTTTTAGGGGGACCAGAACGCTGAGCCCCTAAAAATAGTGGGCCCCAGAACAGCGTTCTGGGCTGTTCTGGCCCACTTTAACCCGTCTATACCCAACTTCACCAATTTATCAAGATCCTCTTAGATTTTAGCTCTAGCATCCAAAGTGCTGGCAACCCACCCCCCAGCTTTGTGTCACCTCCAAACTTAGTATACTCTCAAATCCTGCATCCAGTCATTAACAATGTTAAATAAAACTGGACCCAGAACAGATCCCCCTAGATCCCCACTTGAGAGCTCCTTCCAATCAGATCTCATTCCATTCATAGTGACTCTTTCTTTGAGGTTGTTTAGCCCAGGGGTTCTCAACCCCTTCACTGTCACAACACAGCGGAGAGGGCTCCCAGCTGTGTGTCCCATATTGTGCCACTGTTTTTCACCCATCACAGAAGAAATCTCCATGTAAAAGGGATTTTTTGGCAGCTGGAGACTTGACTGGCAGCCCCATAGGCCATGAAAGAGCTGATTCTGCAAGCAGCTCTTGCAAAGAGCCACTGCAGGTTCAGGTCTTAAAGGGCAAGCAGTGTAAAAATCACCTTGCTTATGCAACTTCCCTCAGGCTATTGATAGCAGCCTGATTTCACACGACACACTCAGCCACTGTGCTGCGACACATTTTTGTGTTGTGACACAGTGGTTAAGAACCACTGATTTAGCCAATCATGCATTGACATAATGGTAGTTCTATTGAATCTCCAGCTTACTTATGAGACTTGCATAGGACTGTGTCAAAAGCCTTGCTCAAATCCAGGCATACAGTGACTGCAACATTCTCCTATTCACTAAACAGTTTCCTTGTCAAAGAAGGAAGTCAAGCTGGTTTGGCATCAATTTTCTTAGTAAATTCATACCAGATACTAGTGATCATTTCATCTGCCACGTTTTTGCAAACTGAATGTTTTCTATATTGCTCTTGTAGCTTTCCAGGTTTTGAGGTCAGGCTGGCTGGTCTATAACAGGGGTTAAAGTATAATTTGGTGAGCCACAGAACCCTCCTAAATTTCCAGGCTCCCCCCTGCAGGTCTGGGCCCCCCTTCACTCACCCCAGTTACTGCCCCCTCGCCTGCTCCCAACCCAGCTACTGCCCCCCCACACCTACCGCTCCCCATGTTCTCCTCTCAGACCCCATCCCAACCCCTTCCTCCTACCCCACCCCCCTGTGCGCTTTCCCCACCAGCTGCCCTACGCCCTCAAACGACCTTACAGGCGCCAGGGGGAGGGAGGTTGCAGGCAGCACTGGCCAACCGGCAAGAGGGGGCCCAGGGCTGAGGCCGGGTCACGGCTGTGCGTGCCACAGGGCCCAGCACAAAGGGGCAGGGCCACCACAGGCTCCAGGGAAAGAAGGAGAGGGGTGGCCAGACTCGCTTCAGCCTGCAGCTCCTTCGCTGAGCTAGCCCTAGGGGGAACGTGCCAGAACGCTGTGTTCCAGCACATTCTTTCTATTTTTAGGGGGCTCTGGAATGCAGCATTCCAGTGTCTTCCCCTGTTGTAGGAGCCCCAGAACGCTGCCCCCTAAAAATAAGGGAGCCCCCAGAACACCATTCAGGGACATTCCAGCTAACTTTAACCCCCTGGTCTATAATCTATAATTCAATGACACTTCCTTTTCCCTCTTTTAAAAGATGGGCACTACCTTACTCCTTCTCCAGTCTTCTGGGATCTCAGCATGTTCTGAGAGCTCACGCCATGGCTCTGTGCTGAGAGGGGTGAGCCCAGTTTAGTTCCTATCTGTCATTCTAAAGGCTCTGAGCTTTGTGAACATATGTGTTAATTAGCTGCTCCCCTGGTTAATTCACCAATAGTATCAGTCAGCCAGGAGTGCAAATGCTTGCTGGGTCAAGAGAGTACAAAGGAGATTTCTCAAGGATATAAAAGCTCAGTAGGAGGCGGCAACGACTGTTCTAGAATTCACAAAAGCTCTCAAATGATTCTCTTGTGGGCAAGTGTTGCACCATATGTACAAAACACCGAGGTAGAACAAGATACATTCCTGTTTACGAAAAGATATAGAAACATATAAAAATACAAACTTGTACTGATTATTCCTTACCTGTCCAGGCAGTATGAGAAAGGTAAACCTGAGTTATCAATCTGTGCCTTCCAGGACCAGGATTTCGAAAGTCAGCTGGTTTAGGATGGATTAACTGTGCCTGCCCGTCTGGATACAATACCTAAGGAAAAAGAGGCAAATCAACCCAACATTTACTGTATTTGGAATTTACACATCGTTGCTGTACTTTCTTGCTAACAATAAGGAAGGCAGGAATGCAAAACTTACCCTGTTGATAAAATTCCACATCCTCTGGTTTTACTGGCTAGTCAGAACCATGCCATAGGGGAAAAATATACTTTAAAGGTGGCTCCCTTTCCTGCACCAAACATTGGGTAGCAGTCCTGTAGCTAATACTAAGTAGATTATACAGCCCTACAAAGTGTATCATTCCACTCACACCCTCCTGGAGGCATTTAGGAAAATAAACAAACAAACAAACAAACCGCAAGAACGGAGTTCTCTCAAATGAGAGCAATGGACCTGTATCTTCATGGATCCTTGAGAAGAGCCTCTTCTACTTCTACAATTTTACTCACCCTACTGTGATGTGCAGATTTCAGTTTGGGCATTTATTAGAAGTTTCTGCTAATGTCTATGACGTGCCAGGTGCTTTTCAAATACAAAAGTGGGCACCATCTGAAGAGTATGCAATACATGCGTGACTTGTCAGTGCCGTGATCTGAAATAGCATACCTGATTTCCATAGCTGTTAGGTAAGCTGAGATGGGCTCCAATCAAACTCTTACAGAATTTGGGTAAGTGAAGATCTTACTCTTACCAGTTGACTCTGTGGTTCAGGACAGTCTCTAAACGTACCTTTGTGCCTAGCTATTCACAAAATATCCCTCCCCACTAACAAAGTAAATGATTATTTGTAACTTTGCTACTGCTATGGCATGCATATTAGGAGAAAATGTGAATTCCTCAGACTTTGTCTCCCTTTAGGAATAATCACTCATTACCTGAATTTTAACAGTGTTCTGAGGATCCTGCATGTGTTCCAGAGTTGCATCGACATCCAGTGCCACCACTAATCCTGATGTGAACCTTAAAGGATTATCGGACTCACCAGCAGGTTCAATAATAGTTGCAGTAGCTTTGTGGATCTGTGAGGAAGAGGAAGAGGGAATGGGGAGGTGAAAACAAGCATCTAACTAAGAAAACATGCCGTAAACTTTTAAAAATTCCTGACCCTATCTAAAAACTATTCAATGCCTGGAGATCCTGTGCAATATATGAGGAAATCTCTCTTCAACAGCCAGCAGAATAGGCTATAAAAGCCTCCTATTCCATCAGGAGAGAGAGAGTTATCCCTGGAATCAGGAACTTCATTCCTCTGATTACTGACCTGCTCTGGAAGAGGGAGGTGAAGGAAAGTGCTCTGTCGTAGCGTTGTTTGTAGGATCTTCACCGCTTCTGAAGGCTTGGAAGTCACAAGTCTGGGCATTAAGTCCAGCAGCTTATCCACAAAACTATCTTGCATATGGGGCAGCTCAGAAATAAAACATCTGTGCTTGTTGAAAATATATTGAACAAAAAATTAAATATTTATTACAATGGGGGGGGGCAAACATTCAATGAGACTATGCTGCTCAGTCAAGCCACTTAATGTATGAGCTTTATCTCATCACTTCAGTTGTGACAGCAAAAACAAACATTCTAAAAATATCAGAATAAAGAGACAAATCTCAAGTCTGGTTTCAGCATTAGAAAAAGAGAACTGTTACTTACGGGGACTGTGATTCGAGATCATTTTCCATATGGATCTCACTTGCCCCACCTACTTGAGAAGTCAGATTCCTTTCCTCAACAGTGTCTCTTGGGCTGTGCCTTTGCCCCAGATGTCCTGTCCTTGCGCCCCCTGCCCCACCGCCCCTCACGTCCCTCTTTAATACAGAATCCAGATGGTGTAGGACTACACACTACTGGGAACAGAAAGTGGCTGTGGGCTCCATGTGGACAACATATCTCAAAGTGTTTATGTGAACTCAAAGTGAACTCATTTTCTGCCCGGTAAGTAACCCTTCTCCTTAAGTGACCGTCCATGGAGGTTTTAGTTCTGAGAGATCGCATGGAGTAAAGTGGGTAATGCTGGTTTATGGGCTGAGCCGACAGGTTCATTCAGTCAGAATACCAAAACTGCCTGGGCCAAGTTGGTGCTAGCATGATTATTGCTGTTGAATTGTTTGAGTTTCCTTAGAATCCTTAATATTAATAGGATCTGCAGAAGCCATAAATGTTCCCCGAAGTCCATGTAGTAGGGAAAGCATCTAACAAGCAGCTTGGGTGCAAACGTCACTGTGGACAGACTGGAACAAGAAATGCCAGATAGTCTGAAGCAAATGGTCTACTGTTGGGTATCCCCATCAATGGAACATGCCCTGCCTGGTCAAGTGTTTGATTGTCCATTATCGAGGAAGTTCTGCAAGCCAGCTAGATACACATCTATTGGCATGATCTGGCGATGAAAGCACCAGTTCCAGAGATTAACAACTTCTTGGCAAATCGGAGGTGATCATGCTTTTCCTTGGCTGTTCACATAAAGCACTGTTATATGCTGTCTGTCATCATCGCAAAAAATAAATCTGTTAGTCTTAAAGTGCCACACAACTGCTTGTTGTTTTTTTACTGGACTAGACTAACACGGCTATCCCTTTGGAAACTGTCATCATCTGGATTGTTAGTTCTTATAGCATGGATAGGAATGGCATGCACACTAAACAAATAGCTCTGAGCTCTAGGAGAATTATGTGGATATAAAATTCTTTAGGAATCCAGAAGCCCTCAGTTTGAAGATGGTCTAATGCAGTGGTTTTCAAACCATGGGTCAGGACCCATTACTGGGTCACAGACCTTCAGGTACTGGGTCGCAGCATCTCCTGATGCTGCTGTCAAAAGACTGGAATATATTGTTCAAAGATGTAAATGCTGGGTCATGGGCATAAATT
Organism: Podocnemis expansa; assembly: GCA_007922195.1. Taxonomy (NCBI): domain Eukaryota; kingdom Metazoa; phylum Chordata; order Testudines; family Podocnemididae; genus Podocnemis; species Podocnemis expansa. Next base: position 8,832,137 of record ML682063.1, read on the forward strand.
ATTTTTTCAACTGGATCCCAAGAAAAAAGTTTGAAAACCACTAGTCTAAGATAAGCTCCCCATAACAGCATGGGAACATCTGTCAGCAGCATCCTGGTAGGCAGAGTTGAAGAAAACTGTTTTCTTTTGTATATCTGGGAGAGAGAGTTTCCATCAATTAAATGAGAGGACTTCTTGGGGTACCTGCACCCTCTGCTAGGCAAATATACAGATTTCAACCACCCTTGCATGGGAGGCGTAAGTCATGTTGTGTGATGTAAGTGACCCAGGAATCTAAGGCAAATTCTCAATGTTGGTAAGCCTGCAGCTGGCTGATGAGATCTTCCTTGGCTTGAATCTCTCCCATGACACAGCAGAGCCTTTTCTGATATGGAATCTAGCACTGCCCCTACACACTATTCTCTTATTCAGCAAAAGTGGCGATTTTCCTTTGCTGACCCTGAAACAGACTGTGGTGGAAAGATATAGGTTTAAGGGAAAGAAATTAATCACTTGCTGTGATTAACTTCCTTGAGCAAGCCAATTATCAAAGTTCAGATATAGCTGGATCCCTTGCCTCCTCTGTGACTACCAAGCACCTAAAGAATAGCCTTGGTATTGTTGAAAGACCATAGTACAGAATTCTGTACTGGTAGCGGAAAGTGCCTGTTGGGAATATCAGATATGTATATTTATAGGTATGTATAAGTAGAGAACAATGAGCAACTCTTGGAGATTCAGGGATAGGATTATGGAGGAAACAATTACCATCCTCAATTTGAAATGGCAGAGGAACTTGCTGAGACATCTTAAATCTACCACTGAACAACAGTTCCCTCCCCATCCCCTTCTTTGGGTCTAGAACAGTGGTTTTCAGCCAGTGTGCTGCAGGACACTGGTGTGCAGTGAGAACTGTCCAAATGTGCCATGAAATGTTGTACACAGGTGATGAAAATCAATGTAAAACCATTGTTTCATCTTAAAATTATATCCAAACAAAACTACAATTCATAAAACTGGTGAAAATTAATCACCGAATTAAAAGCAAGGTATTGGTCTTTCAATTCTAAAACTGTGAACACTCTAAACGCAGATGGCCAAAAGGCAAAACTGAGATGATGCGTATTTTTTTTCCAGTGGATTTGAAACATTAATGCACTTGAGCCTTCTTTAGCTCATTGCATGCACTATGTTGCAAACCTGTCCAGTTATACCGTAACCATAATAAATGTAAGTAAATGTGACATTTATGAGCAATCAATTCAGATGAAAAAAGTGGGTGTGCCATGGAATTGTTTGTCTCATTGAAGCGCCCATGTTACCGAAAAGGTTGGGAAACTATTGGTCTAGAAAATAACATTAGTAAAGCCCCTTTCATCTCTGAATTCCAGAGGCATCTATTTCCATTGTTCTGAGATTTTGAAGGGAGTCTACTTCTTGCTCTAACAATATGTCTGATGAAGACTGGAGAAGTGAGGTTGGGGGAGAGGGGGGACCAAACTGAATGGAGTAGTTCATTGATCTCTAAGACACAATGGTCTGAAGTAATTCAATTCCAGGTTGCCTGAAAAATAATGACAGTCCCCAAAATGGATGCTGGAGGGGCGGGGGGGGGGGGGGTGTACAGATCCCTCCAAAAGCTCTCTACACCTTTTGACAGTATCATCAATCGTGCTGCTATGAGAGGGACATGGGGTGTGCAGTAGCAGAGGAAGAGGGAGCAGGCCTTCTTCCTCAGTGGTTCAGATAAACTTCATCTATTATAACACACAGAGAGTTCTTGTCCAGCAATCTGGTGATCTGACCAGCTTTCTTCTAGGGACTGGCAGGGAGTCTCAAGGAATGGGGAGTGGCCTTTGAATCTTTCAGAGACGGCAAGGCTTCATCTGTTCTAGCACTGAACAGATCACGACCTTCCAATGGGAGATGCTCAGCTGACGTCTGGACCACCTTCGGCATTCCTGTAGACTGTAAGCATGTAGTCCAGCATGTGGCAATGAAGGTGGCCATGGAACATGCTACAGTATTCAAAGTATCTAATGCTGCCTGCAATGACATACGAGCCATCAAATTTCCCTTAACTACACAAAATGCCATTTCTTCTATATTTTCTTAGGGAATTTTCCAGTAAACTGTGATACCCTGATTAATCCCACTTTTGACAGGAACATCAGGTAGTTTGTGATGTGCATCTGTAGGCTTACATTTTCCTTGAAGATAAATCTATTTTTTTTCAGATCCATCTCAGAATCATTTTGAGGGTTCCTGCCATCTGGATTTTTCATGCACAGCTGCTGCCATCAAGTCCCACAAATTGGGTGCACTAAGAAACATACAAGCCCACCTGAAAGGATATGATAGTGCCTGTTTTTATGTGTGTATGTTATATATATGTATCTCCAGCCTTCCAGGCACGGATGAAAGTAGAATGTCTAGAAGCTTATGCTATATCCCCTCTACAACCTCCACAGGAACTTCTACCTTACCTGCCACATGACACACAAGTCCCTGAATTGTTTTGAAACCATTAGGTTGAGTGGAAATAGAGGGGACTGACTCCTTCATCTGGTGAAGAAATGGAAACCACTCCTAGGACCAAGTGCTCTCCATCTGCAGTTCTTCCTGACTCTACTGTTCTTCCTGGAGCCCCAACAGAGGAAGCCCGTTTAGGTCCAGTACGGCCCTTTTTCTCCACATGTGAAACAGCTCTTGCGGAGCGCACAAGAGAAATAGTTAAGATGAGCCTCTCTGACCTTCTGCATGGTCTTGTAGGAGTGAAGGGAACACATTTTGAGTCCAAAGGGCTTGGTTTCAGTCACAGCAGCTACACTGTGGTACTGGGTAAGTCCATTACACTAATTAGAGGGATTTTATTCATACCAGCCTAGCAAAAAAGTAGTGTTTTCTCCCCCCATCCAATTATATATACACCAAGAAAAGCTGCACACTATACAAAGAAATGGACACCACAGGGAAATGGACACCACAGGAGTTCCATCTTGCAGCCATGGATGGCAAAAAGGAACCAAGGGTCAGCTGGGCTCATTCTGCCCTTTATGCCCCTGGGTAAGTAGTGGCGAGGACGTAAAGAGCAGAGGCACATCTCCAATGGACATGGCTGGTCCAAAAAATCTGATCTGGCACAGACCCACTAAAAGTGGAATGCATGTGTACAATCACAGATACCACAGTGACAGCCACATTAAACAAGTGGAGAGAGACACTGTCAACTTATTGGAAGATAAAGCTACAAAAGAGTTTTAAATCTGCTAGCCACTAATATGAGACAATTATAATACTGGGGCCTTTGCAATGGGCTACAAGAAACTTTTTAGAAATCCACATTGCACGTTCTTTAAAGAAAATGGGGGGGGGGGGGGATTCTGGTTTCAGGCCTGCCAAGTGATTTTCTGCTGGTTATACTTTGCTAAGACCTTGATTCTACACCACCAATACAAGTGATTTCAGTAGGTACAGGATCAGGCCCAATATACACAGATCTCATTGTTGGCAATAGTTGTTCTAAATGTGATGTAGATCTGAGCTGAAAGGGTGTATTTCAGAGGAAACCCCCTGTATTTTAAAAGATTACTTCTCTTCTTTAAAGAGTTGTGCAACCAGAGTACAAGATGTACTGGTTTCTGCAGCACTATATATTTACTGAAGAATAAGAATTTTAGAAAGCCACATTATCAAAGATAAAGTCCTCTGCATAGATCAAGAGCAAAATTTTACTACATTGTACAACTTACATGTAATTCTAAGAAATAAAAGTATCTTAAATTTAACCTTGAATAGGATTCAAATTAATTATGTGTTCTTTAGATTTTAAAAAAATAGAAAGGGAAAGAGCAATGCACACTCACCTCTGAAAAGAATCCACTTCCTGTAAAAAATTTTCACACATTCCAAAAAGGGGTTCTGCTCTGAAATGAAGATAAAAGGTTCCCTTTATTTTTCTCCCTCCAATTAAAAAAAAAAAAAATCTATAATCCTATCTGTGTATAAAGGTATCTAGAGATTTTGGAACATTCTATGCTCTTAGAAAATATACAACCTATAGATGAGAGGCAGACATGGTACTTTCATAAAGTAAATTTCTGCATTTAAACAGATTTCTTCTGTGAAGAAAATATAAACTCAGTGCAAGATTGGAAACTGAGAAGCAAACAGATTTAGTGACTTTTTGGGGAAACTCTGTTACAGCTGGAATTAAAAGCCAAGCACCCAGGCTCCTAACACCATGCTCTAACAACAGGACAACACAAGGGTATGTCTCCATTGGAGTTGGAAGGTGTACATTCCAGCTTGAAGAAACAGGTCCACATTAGCTTTGACTGAGGTAATGCACTAAAGTGTAGCCATGGCAACATGAACAGTGGGATGGACTAAGCTGCCCATGTATGCATCTATCATCTTGGACATATCTAGTACCTTGGGATGGTTAGCCCCTCTCACCACCGTCACTACATTTCCATTTTACAATAATTTGATGAGAGTTAGTGTAGGTATCTCTCACCAAAAATCACTCCTTCCAGCTTAAATACATACATACATAAGGCTCTGATGCTGCAAATACAAACTTGTGTGCAATTTCACTCACTAGAATAATCACATGATCAAAAGTTATGAACATGCTTTAAGTGTCTGAATTACTAGTGCCTAAAATATCCCCTATGAAAGTAAATCAGTCAAAACATTTTCTTCTTTTGTAACAGAAGAGACCTATTAAGATCACAGGAGAATTCTTTAACATAGATACGATGCACATGACATTCTCCTATTTACATAAACTCCAATTTTCAGAGCTAAAATGAATGTCTTACATTAATTCAATATTTCATATCCATTTGTCAGAGGAAAAAACCCCAATGGTTTGTACGCTCCTAGGAATGTCAAAACATGACTGACTTTATGCTGTGTGATTCAACAAGTAAGTTTGAAGCAGCATGAAGAAACCAGCTCACTCAAACCAGTCTTCTAATGACCTATTATTTGCATGTTATTACAAATTACACATGTAAGTTACTGCTGTCATTTGCAACCAGGCTTGAGAGAATTGTGTTTTTGCAATTAACTGTTCAAGAAGCTTCACTTCCAGGTAATTCTTACCCTCTAGTCGTTCGTGCAGTCACTATAAGCTGTAATGCTTTGGCTTGCAGTCTCATATGGTGAATAATGACCACTTGTCTGTTTTCCACTCCACTATACATAAACTCCATTTTGTAAGTTTCTTCCATAATCTACAATATAAACAAAATGTGGTTAACTGGGTCAGATTTTGTTCAGCTGCTACACGAATGTGATTGCCAGAGTCAGAGACCTTTAATCATGCTTAATAGAAATTCACGTCTCTTAAGTTCACGTGCATTATTCATTGGATAAGGTAGGACCCAGCATGTGTAAGGGGCATCAGAATCTAGACTTAAATGAACTAAAGAAATATAATGCCTGGCACCCTGTAAAAAAACAAAGGACCTTCAATTATAGAGTCCTGTGGCACTTTTAGAGACTAACAAATTTATTTATTGCATGAGCTTTCGTGGGAGAAAATCCCACTTCATCAGATGCTCCCGTCTTCAAAGTATCAGATGAAGTGGGATTTCCCCCCCCCCACACACAAAAGCTCATGCAATAAATAAATTTGTTAGTCTTTAAAAGTGCCACAGGACTCCATGTTGTTTTTGCTGAATTAGACTTACACGACTACCCCTTTGGGACCTGTAATTCACCAGCACTCTCTTTCCTGATGTCATCTCTCCCTGCATCCTGTCTCATCCCACCCACCCTGTAAGCCTGGTTAGTGAGTACCAAAACGCTCCTGTAATAATTCTCATGATACAGTAGGCAGAAAACTGCAGCCCTAAGGAGCCCGTTCAAGTTTACATTTAAGAGCTAAATGGGCAGTTTCAAGTTTATCTAGATTTTGTTGTTTTTTTGTTTTTAAAAAGTGCCCAATCCTCTTTCAATCAGCTTTCCGGTCAGGAATGCTCCATGTTCAGCTTCAAACTTCAGCTACAAAACACAACAGGCACATCATTTGGATTCTCTCAAAGATACACTTCAAAGTTCAGGCAACTAATTATCCCATTTATGATATTACATAATTTGTTTACAGCAAAGCATATCAAATGTGCACAAATAAATAAAAGTGTTTTGATTACTAAGGAAGATTACTAACAGCTCTGCAAGTGACACTTCATGTTGAACTCGAGTACTGCTAAGCTACACTATAAGAAAGGTTGCCATCATCTTTCATTTGCTGGAAGTGATCTGTGTGTGCAATCAGAACACATAGCATCTCCAAGGGGTCTGTGTACTGCTGGGCAGAGCTCTCAGCAAGGATATTGCAATTAGGGAAAGGTTTACAAGCCTTATAGACTTTTGTTTTCATCAGTTTCTGGACACAACAGTTTACAGCACAGTGGGCTCTCGCATGCAGTGATAGCTGTCTCTCCACTACATTTTAATTAACTAGAGAACCAAACAGTCAATATCTTCTCTCAGCAGGACCAGACACTTGTTTATGGCCTACATTTATTTTCAGGTTGGTGAACAGCACTCTCTCTGCTACTTTTATTTGGCTTTTCTGGATCTGGATTTTCTGTGGGTAATCTCTGTCATTTTCAGAGATTTTAGCAACCCATCTATCATGGGTTAATCAAAACTGAACACGGGAAATGCTGATTCAAAAACCCACCTCGTGGTTCGTGCCCAAGTTTATAGCATCAGTACAGTCCCATCCCTACTCTGAAATAAAAGCAGATTTTATATCTGGGGTCCAGCTCACAGGCAACAAGATCTGGTCACTCTCTATATCAATGTTACACACCATCATGCAATGGATGACAAATTGTTGGCTTTCACCATTCTACCAAAGTCATTTAAGGCACAGCTAATGAGATCAGTTGCCCACACTTAATATGCAGAGATGGTAAAAGATCAGACTTCTCAGATATTGTATGATATTTTAGGCTTGATTCTGACTAACAGGGCCCTGTTGTGAATCTGAAGGTTAAAGACAATTTGGGTAGAAGCCATCATGACGATCCCCAAACTCTGGCCCGCCAAAGGCTTTCATCCGGCCCTTGGGGTGCTGCCGAAAGAGCCTGGGAGCTGGGGCTGGCTGGGGTCCTTGTCAGTTTCCCACCCTGTGCGCAACTGCAGGGAGGCAAGGCCTGAGGGAGAGCTGTTCAGGGGCTGGATTTCCCTGAGCAGTGCTTGGCAGGGAGCAAGGAGAGCAGAGTTGGTGGCATACCTGTCAGGAAATAGCCAAGCCCTGCCACCCAGCTGTTCTGGTCCCCTTCCTCACCCTTCTTCCTCTCCCGTCCTCTGCCACCCTCCCCTTCCCTGCCTTGCTCCCCAGCCTGCCTTGCCCCCTCACACAGGCACCGCTACCCCCTTGTCCTCTGTACACAGTGCAAGCAAAAGCAATGAAAAATATCACACTACTCATTATTTTATTAAAGTTTACTAAGAAGATCAATTTGTATGTCTTATCTATCAAAAATTCTCTCACTGCCCCCCCCATGGAAAAAAAACTGTGACATGGCCCCTCTCCCAAAAAGATTGGACACCCCTGCTGGAATGCATTTCTGAAAGATGTAATTGTTGGGTCATGAGCACAAGTGATTTTTTTCAACTAGGTCCCAAGGAAAAGTTTGAAAACCGCTGCCTGGAGTCTTCCCCTGCCACAGGAAAAGGCTGGCAGTGGGGAATGGCTCTGACACAGAGGTGGCAGCAGGTAGGTCAGCTTTCCCCTACGCCAAAGCCTTTCACTGACATGTGTAGCTACACACTGTACTGGAGTGGTGCAGTGTTGATAATAGCATGAGGGAAAGAGCAGCTCAGGAGAGCTGATAGTTTCTGAAAGCAGACCACATTCAAGGCACAAGATCAAAATTACCCCAATGCAAAGGGAAATTACTCCTTTTTCTCTGAGGCCAACATGGCTCCATCAGGAGCTCTTTAATGAAATCAGAAAGGACTCTTACAAAAAGGGGACATATGGATCAACTGCTACAGATGGGTACAAAAGAATAGTGCAAGCATGTAAGGACCAAATCAGAAAAGGCAGCATGAAATAAATCACATCTAGCAAGGTACCTAAAAGGCAATAAGTGGTTCCATAAATACATTAGGAGCAATGGAAAAACATAAGTTCACTACATAGCCAGGAAGGAGAGAGAGCTAACATGGATGACATCAAAAAATCTGAGATGTATGGTCCTTACTTTATTCGATTCTTTGCAAAAAAGGTTAATAGTGACCAGCATATTAACGCAATCATATATTAACAAGGAGGAAGGAACACAAACCAAACCAGGAAAGGACAGTTTAAAGCAGGGATCTCAAACATGCAGCCCGTGGGCCACATGTGGCTCCTAAAGCTATTGCCTGTGGCCTGCACCAACACTATCGTTACTGGTATTTGCAATATCATTGTATGAAAAGGTTTCAGTGCTGCAGCCCTCAGGCTAACATACTAGTCCTCATGCGACCCTAATGGTGATTTGAGTTTGAGACCCTCTGGTTTAAAGAATATTTAGACAGGCTAGATCAGCGGTTCCCAACCTTTTCCTTTATGTGGACCACTATATCATCATCAAAAGTTTTTGCAAACCACCATGGAAGCAAACCAAGTTAAACATTTTTAACATAGCCTATGGCTGATGGGAATCAAACGTACATATCAAAGAGTATTGAAAAACGCAGCTATTTCTAATAATTTATTGTGCTAACTCGCAAACATACTGCACTTGTCACAGTACATTTATGTGCAGTAATTATCTTGCTCCTGCACTCCCCACAGACCACCTGCAGCACCCTCGAGGACCACCAATGGTCCATGGCCCACAGGTTGGAAACCACTTGGCTAGTTGTATTCAAGTCAGCAGCACCTGATGAAATGCATCCTACAGCAGTGGGTCTCAACCACTGTGTTGAGATGTTTCACTGTGTTGCCACATAGCAGTAAGCGTGTCGCAGAGAGCTGGGGAAATGGCTGGATTTTGCCTGGCAGGGAGTCGGCTGGTGTGTCCTGTAGGATTGCAAAATTCTGCCAAGCGTATCACAACCTGCAAAAGGTTGAGAACCACTGTCCCACAATATACTAGGAACTCGCTGAAGCCATCTGAACCATTATCTAATATCTCCAAGAACTCACGGAGGATAAGAGGCCCCCTAATTCCCACATCTTTAAAATGTCGAACAAAGACGACCTAGGGAAATTATGGACAATCAGTCAGCATAACTTCAATATTAGGAAAGAAACTGTAACAAATTATGAAGCAATCAATTTATAAACACCTAGAGCAGTGGTTCCCAACTTGTGGTCCAGGGACCCCCGGGGGTCCGCAGAGTTATTGCAAGGGGTCCATGAATACATCCTGCCCCAGCCACTGTTGGCCAGCAATCCATGTTGGAGAGGGCTCTAAACCAGGGGGTGTCAAACTTATAGCCCCCAGGGCCAGATCCGGCCTGCACAGCTGCTGCTTGGACTGTGCCTGGAAGCTGTCTGTAGCAGAGAACACCAGAGACAGGCTCCTGGGCTGGCAGAGCAGGGCCAGGTGTGCTTCTGACTCACATGATCCGAGTCACACCACTCCAGCCAGTCCTGGCTCAGCTCTGCTGTGGTCTGTTAGCCAGAAAGACTCTCAGTCACAGTGGGCTCAGCAGGGTTCCTGGAGAACCACTGCGCCACCCTGCACCCCAACTGTTCACTGTCAGTCTGTCAGCATGCTAATTTGATTGACAGCACATTGCTTGAATCACAAATAAAAAAGGAAAAAGGGGCTGGGGCCCACATGGAAAGAAGCCAATCAAAGGCCAGCAAGGACTGAGCCAACCAAAGGCTAGCATTCTGAATGACTTACAATGAGTGGGCTGGATTGGGGAGAGGCAGGAGCCCAGCCTGGCTGCCTGTGACTGAGACTGATCTTTTTGCCTGCCCCCATGAGATAGAGGAAGTGGAAAGCGAAGGGAGGGGAGCGGGGGCCCACAGAGCAGGGAAAGGGAAGATGTTGCGGGCGGGGGGGAAGGGGAGCACATGCCGCTCTAAACATGAAGGGCTGGGAAGCACATGCGGCCTCATGGCCCACCACAGGTGTCCTGCCTTCCAGTGTGGCCCCTCACACAGAATGAGTTTGACACCTCTGCTCTAAATGAATTTTATTTGCCTGCTGTGAGCAGCCACACCCTGCATATGTCGCCACCTCTTGGGGGCAGGCAGAGGCCAGGTCTTCCACCACTTTTCTGCAGCACTGCTGCCTGCATTCAGTCCCTAATAACTATTATCATTTGGAGGTCCATGAAACTTTTTGACATTAAAAAGGGGTCCTCATACTCAAAAAGGTTGGGAACCACTGACCTAGAGGATAATAAGGACATAAGTAATAGCCAACATGAATTTGACAAAAACCAATCATGCCAACCAAACCTTATTTTCTTCCTTGAAAGGCTTTTTGGCCTAATGGATGGGAGGAATGCTATAGGCATGGTTAAATCAAGATATACAAGTCCTCTAACACAGTTGCACATGACAATCTCATAAGTAAAATATGGAAATACTGTCTAGAATGAAATTACTATAAGGTGAACAACTGGTTGAAAAACCATACTCAGAGTAATTAATAACAATTCACTGTCAAACTGGGAGGATGTATCTAATGGGGTCTCAAAGGGGTAAGCCATAGGTCTGGTACTAATTTTACATGGTCATGCCTCAGACAAAGGGGCAGGCTTTGAGGACCTCTCTAAATCTCCTCCAGCTCTATACTTCTGTGATTCTGTGGTAACTTCAGCACAGCTGGTTCTGTAAGCAACTCTCAGAATACAGTTAGTTTCAGACTTAACTGCAATGAAAATCAGTCTAGACAGCTCTTCTGAAGATGACACATACAGAGCTTTCAGTTTCCAACAAGTGTTTTAAGTATGCTGAAGGTGGAGATCTGCATAATCATATCTTCAGTCAGATGGCTGACTCATAATGGAGATCTCAGTGTACATCATTTTCTTTTAAAACAAAAGCAAAAACCAGCATCCAAGCAATTCTGAATAAATATGGTATGTGGAATTGCATACAAGCCAACCTTGCATTCATCTCACATCTCTCACACAATTCATGTTGGTTTTGGAATCCAAGATTACTAAAAGAGTAACACCTGAGGGAGGCCCTTGCCCAGAAGACTTGCCCTCATGAAGAAATGGCTCCTACAATCTCACCTGTTTTGCAGCAGCTGATGCCAAAGCGTTCTGCTTCAGGTAGAGCGGAGCTGCCACATTCCACATTTTTTCCTGGAGGGCCTATAAAAGAAACCCATGGAATATTGATAAAATGTCCAACACAATAATTTAAGAGTAAACAGCAAATTCTATCATTGTGCTAGTAGAGCCAGGGAACAACACAGGAACAAGGGGTGCCTTGTCTTTCTCAGACACTCCCTCCTTTGCTGGTCAAAAGGCAGAACTGATGCCTTCTTTGTTCCTGGAATGTGTCGGTGATGCCTTCAAAAACAGGAGTAAAAAAAACCTGCCCCTTATCCTGGATGATCACCAATTTCTTAGGCCAAGGTCAGGACCTCCTCAGGCTTAAGGCAACCACCACAGCCTGTTCTTAGAAGCTCATGGCCCCAACAATATTTCAGGACACCCTGTAGGCAGCTCCATCCCCACCAAACGACCATGGAGAGGAATTAGTGAGTTACTAAGACTACTTGATAAATCAGATATTGATAGTGGAACCAAACATATCTACTGTTTTCTAATGATTTGTGACAGAACCAGCAAGGAAGAGCCACTGCCCGACCCACCCACCCCTTCTTCCAACCCTTTTTCCCTTTCATATCACTGCACAGGAACAACTAGGGAGCCAAGATTCAGAACATGCTACCCAGTGTCTGCTATCATGACAGGCTCCTAAAATCCTGGCCCACCAGCTCCATGCAAAAGAGAACAGCTTTAGTTCTGCTATGTCCAAGGTCAGTTGATCCCAGAGAGATTCACACAGAATTTGCTGCTAAATGCCTCTGTTCTGTCAAAGAAAATCTTTCAGTGGAGTGTTGATTTCTTAAGGAAAGGGGCTGACTTGGCACTGAAGGGGTGTCACTTTCCAATCTGCTTAGGATTTTAAATTGTATGGTCTTTCTAGATATTCTAAATGACTCATGATTTCATGCAGATAGCTGCCTTTTCTGCGTTGCCTTGCAATTGATCTTTTCATCTAGGCATGAGGCACTTCCCTCACTTGACCCAACCTGCAACTACAGTCCACCAACTTCCTACAAAACGATAATACTTATTTTTGCCAGAAGGAGAAGGTGACATATCCCCTCATCCAGTGTAAATAGCTTCACTCTGATCACCCACCTAGAGGAAAGGAAGTGTCAAGGTGACTCCCAAGCCCTGATTATCTGCTGACTCAGCTATTGATTAGTGTATTGAGTTGTATCAGCTTATCTGTAAGATCCTCTTTGAGTTGGAGATTTACTCAAAAATCTGTCTGACCTAAAATTAAGAGAACACAACTGGCAGTTTCACATAGCACAAATATCCCCCCCCCCCCCCCCATTTTCATAACCATCTTTTGCTAGGCAACACCGTTACTTTTCTAGAAGGGAGTCATTTGCAAATCCTTTTTGCTTGCACTTATATTAGTGCATCTCCAAAGCCTGTGCAAACATTAAATTAATCTTCACAGCATTCCTGGAAGCCAAGTAAGTATTATTCCTGTTTTACAGAAAAAGTAGGCAAAGATTTAAAGGTCTGGTCTACGTTAAGCAACTTTCCTTTCACTGACAAAATGTGAATAAAAGTCAACCTGTGGTTGTAAAATGGATGGAACTGTTTTTAAGGTGGTAACAGAGAGCACAACTAGGGCCTTTCTCCAAGTCTAAGACTCTTTTCTGTATAGTAGTAAGGATAGTTTTGTTCCATCAGCAGTCACACCACTTTCAGCACCAATTCAGCAAGAACCATTATCCACAATCATCATTAGCAGAGCTAGGGATCTTGTCTCCACTGGGACTTCAAGCTAGTGTAACTGCCCTATGTGAACCCTTTGTGCAGACTGGGTACCGTGATGCACGCACAGTTTGCACTGTTCCAGTGTGAATTATATCCATGCAAAGCATCTACAGTAGTGGAGCCACATCAGTGGCTGAAATCACAGTTCCAAAGGGGCAGCCTTGTTAGTCTAGTCCAGTAAAACAAAACAAGGAGTCCTGTGGCACTTAAAGACCAACAAACTTATTTATTGCGTGAGCTTTCATGGGAGAAAGCCCCACTTTGTCAGACACTTTGAAGATGGAGGAACTTACAGAACGGGAGGAAATCACGATGTAAGCAAGGCCTAATGCTGTGCCCTTGGGCACAGAGGAGAAGCAAAGTCAGAGCTAAGCTATAAAGTGTTGTGCTTAGGGTCAGCTTAGCCTTGTTTTTAACTCAGTAGTAAACACAAGGATCCTATAGCCCAGCATCCTTTGAACATCATAAGCGCATTAGTATAAGTGAAACATAGGCTTACAACCTTTAGCATATATAAAGTGGCCCAACAGTTACTCAAGATTTTGGGGACCTGGGAATAGCTCCCTTTAGAGAAAAGTTGGCATAAAATGAAACTAGGCAACTATAGGAATACTGAACTGATACTAAGATAGATATTTTAGGATAGTATTGTTGGCAGATATTTAAACTTGCTTTATCAATATAGTAATGAGAAAATAGGGATTAATATGCTAGCCTTCCAGGTAAAGACACCCCAGTATTATGAAGCCGAGGAAGCTGGATATGGACAGACAGGGCTTGCATAAATATTCAGTGCGACACCCCCCCACCCCAGCTCCTACATAAGCAAGAACACACATGAATAAGGGAGCCAGACCTTCATTCTTCAATATTTTAGTGCTATCAATCTTCAAGTACTAGGCATCTAGACCAGACGTGGCCAAACTGCGGCTCGTGAGCCGCATGGCTCTTTAAAGAAAAATTGCTCCTGGGAGAGGCAGGGAAGGGCGGCATGGGGGGAGCCAGTGGTGAGAAATTTGCAATCGCCAAGGACAGCAGAGGCGCGCCGGCAGGGGAGAAGCAGCATGGTGAGAGCCAGCAGAAAAAAAAGCAGCGTGGTCAGAGCCGGTAGGGGAAAGCGGCGTGGTGAGAGCCGGGAGGGGAGGGGCAGCATTGTGAGAGCCAGCAAGGAAAAGCAATGTCATCAGGTGCAAAGACATGCCAGATTCTACAGTTTACCCACACAATATTAATTCTACCCTCCTTGTCTGTATGCATTATGATACAGTCTTTAATTACAACATCACAGGCTTAATTCATTGGAGAAACTGGATGCACACAGAGGCAAAATGAAAGTAGCACCAGCAAAAAAAAAAAGTCTGACCTTCTGAGTGCATGATTTTTTAAATTCTTTTTTGATACTGTTTTCTGGGTAAATATTTTTAAAACTGGCAACATAAATTGATCGAGAGCAGGACTACTATGAACTACAGATAAGTGATGATAATCTAGCAATATAAACTTAATTTATAATTGCTTTTCTCTTTTTTAAAAATCACCTGGCATTTCCAGATATTGTAAGATAATGTAAAATTATTTCTCTTGTATTTCTATTTTGAGAATTAAATAAGAACCATCAGAAATGACTGAAAATTGACACAAATGTTGCATCCAAAACCACTGACTACTGTCAAGAGGTTATTAAAAAAACCTCTATTAATTTAAAGAATGTTACAAGTACTTACTGTGGATCATGGTTCATTTTCAGCATGCAAAATGATTTAGACTTAGGATAGACCACCACTACAGAAAACTGGCTTTAGAAAAAAAATTCCTTAGGTCCATTGAACAAATGTGCCTGAGACATCAGTATGTCATCTGTTTGCAGAAGGAACTGCTAGTACATTTATTTTATAAGAAAATTTTAATTAATATAACTAAGTCAATTAGCAAGATAATTTACATTCACTGCAAAGTTCAATAGCAGCACTATACTTCCACTGATTAATACATGTTGAATGCTATTTAATTTTTCTTTGTTGTATGCCAGTAGTCAAAATCCATTTATATTTCAGTGCAGTCTTCATGAACAACTCTATGGTTATCTGAGCCCATTAGACAAGAGAGGATGGAAAATTGTGTTGCAAACTTTCTGAAAAAAAAATCTCTCACCAATAAAGATTTTACTTTGTATTATAAAAAACAAAATAATGATATTTAGAATTTATACAGGCCTGACCCCAAACTGAATAAACTCAACAGGATTTTTTCCATAATATCTTCTGTGCATGGACTCCAAAGCACCTACTGAAACAGGCTCTGATCTTGCACTTTATGTCCCCATAAATTCTCATTGATCTGTTGTGATTCTGAACAGTTGAAAAGGTGTCCCTGTGTGCATCTCTTCACAGGATTAAGATGAGAGCAGTGTTTTCCCTTACTATTACTTTCATTTTAAAATTAATTGTTTCTGATTGAGTCCTCAGACCTTTTGTCTTCACCATCCATAAGTATTTTAGTGAACAAGTTTACTGGCAGAAATGTTGGCAGGGAAGCGGGGGCATAAGTGCAGCATGGTTGGGGAGAGTAGAGAAGCAGCAGCATGATAAGAAACAGCAGAAAAGTGGCAGCAGGGGTGGGGGAGGGAAGCGTGACACGGTCAGAGAAGCCATAATGTGTTTAGATTTTCTCATAGGCCCTACTGCAGTGTACTTGTTAAAATAAAATCATGTTTTACAAGTCCTAAACATGATGTGGAATACTAAAGAAATGAAAATACAAAGGAGAAAAGTTTAAAACTGAAAGTAGATTACTTTCAATTTTTGGCACAACTTACTGCTGTGAAGCATCATATGCCACAATGAAATTCAAAACATTGTGCAATACTTAGAGATCAGCATCTGAGAGAGCTATTACCTGTTGCATTGACAAGTTACTGCCCAGATTTTAAAAAAAAACTTGCCACAAGCTTGTAGTGTTCTACATCTAGCGACAACCAAGTTTTTACTGTACAGGCCTAGTTTCATGGTAACCTTAAATAATTATTAGAATTTGACATCAGTAGGATCAATATTTGCCCTATTTTTACGATATAATTCAAGTGCACAATGAATTTTAAGCTTAGTAATTTTGGAGCAGGTAAAAATGTGTGGTTATACACCTCAGTGCAGCTCTCAAAAGTTTAATAATCGACTTGTGCAGCTCTTGAGCTCCGTAAGTTTGGCCACCCCAGATCTAGACCATCAGAATCATTTGGCATATCAGAAACTGGGCTGGTCTTTTGTTTCTTCAACTCTTACCACCAGCTCTCCAAGAAAGGGTGTGAATATACAAGCCTGGGAGTGTATGCTATGAGACGGATGACACACAAGATCTCCCTAATGCTCTGTGTGGCCAAACATATGGAACTCAAGAGCCACACAGGTTGATTATTAAACCTTCAAGAGCCGCACTAAGGCGCATAGCCATATACTTTTACCTACTAAATTGATTTGCTGATGTTCTTCCATGAGCCACACTTTTTCATTCAAGAGCCACACGTGGCTCCCGATCCACAGTTTGGCCACACCTGCTCTGTTATTTTTTGCTTACAAGGCTGTGAACTTTCTTGTCTCTATTAATAAAGGTGATTAAGACTGTGTGTGTGTGTGAATCCCCTTCCTATAAACACTAGGGCTCTCTATAAGATACTGAACTCATCAGTGTCGATTGTATTGTGTCCAATTCTGGGACAGAAGAGCATACCTTCCCCCCCTTTAACTGAGTCTCAATTTGGCAACTATTACAGGATCACACTACAAAACTCAAGAGCCTTGACTCCCAGTCCTGTGCTCAAAACACCACTGGATCAACAAGTTCCAGTTTCCTGAAGCAGACTTCATAAGTGGTTAGAGTCATAAGCACACCTCAAACACGATAACTGCAAAATTTGTCCAGCACTGTGCTGGGAAACACACACAGCCAACACAATGCGATTCCAAGATCCAGGCACACAAATGAAATCCAACCTTGATGAGGAGCAGCTGACACCGAAGATAAGTTGCAGAGAAGTCTGCCACCCCTGCCAGTTCTGACTGAAGTTCTCCAAGCCTCTGAAGGTCACTGGAGCAAAAAGGAAAAACACAGAAGTCAGACACATCAAACCACTACCATATAGCACTGTTAAAGAGAGAGTAAATTTTAACAAATTTCAGTCCAAATCATGTAACAGTGGCAATGGTAAAGTAACCGATCCCTGCATTTTACCTCAGTTCACCCCTGTAACAGCACAAAACATGCACACAATAGAGCATCCTACACCTGGGGACTCAGTACACCTCTCCCCTTCCTGTAAGCTGACTAGACTAAGATGGTTACCTCTTTGGAACTTATGAGCCACAGCAAACCTGCATTACACTGCATCCCTACAAGAACCACTCTATATCTAACACAAATGCTCCAGATGTTCACAAAGCAGCAAACTCTTAATTTGTATTAAACTGCTGGAAAATCCCTTCTTATGCTAGTTAGAGGGAATACCTTGGAACACACTGAATTTATATAGTCAGTTATATTTGAAACCCAGGTACATTTCTGAAATAGGGTTTATTTCATAAGTCTAATATATAGTTTACAGGAGCTGGTTACATAATGCAATCAGTAATTGCTCACACACCAGTAGCACAATCAGTCACGTTCACTGCCAGTTTATGCTGACAGGGCTAAACAAAAGGCACATCTACAACACATTTGGTTTCAGATAAGATGGGGCACGCATCTACCCCATGCCAGCCTGCCATGCACTAGATGTTAGTGTGGACACCACTAATGTGCGCTAACAGTTCATTAGCACACTTCAATTGACTCTTGCTTCAAAGTGGGCTAGATCAAAGAATGCTAATGAACTTTTAGCATTCATTGGCAGGATCCTCAGGGACAGTGTGTGGCAGAGTCTCACTCCAGTTTACTGTGAACTAAATGCTTGTGTAAACAAGCCCTAATTGAATTTGCAGAACTTTAGTAGTCTAGCTTTTGCGGAATTTTAAACAAAATCTAGGTTTTGCTTGTCAGTTTTGTAGAAATAAGAGATATCAAATGCAAAATGCACCATCTCATTTTTCATTTGCTTTGTAATTCACTCTTCCCAGTTATTTTAAATCATGCATTGGTTTCATGCATCCCCCTGCTGAAGGTACAATATGTTATAGAAATAAGAATACAACTTATTTGACTCAGAAGTCTCCCTCTCATATTTTAGCTGTGCTGCTCCTGTATTCTGAAATAGTTCCCAGATTAAGGCTCTGCTGAACCAGAAATTTGCCTCAACAGCCATCAGTCTGTTAAGGATTTGAGAGAATCCCAATCTTTAACTCCAGAAAACCACTTTCCAATCAGAAGGGCAGCTTCTTTCTTAGATGTGACTACAATAAAGCCAATTTGGGGTTTACAGTCAGTTACACCCACCCTTCTCCTTGGTAAATGAAGGGTAAAAGGAGAACCGCTGTCCTGTCACTGTCATGCTCAGTGCGTCCCAGCATCCTAATGGATGAGGAGGGAGTTCTTTCCTGACTGATAGACTCCATCTTCAAAGCTCTTGTGGTTGATAATTCAATACTTATTTCTGTATACACATTAAGCAAGTCTCCTCATCACCCTGCAAAGTGAACATGATCCCAACTGTACAGACAGAGGCAGTGAGGCACAGAGTTCAGAGACGACAAGTGGCTGTTTAAAATACTTGTGACATCTCCACCCCAAATCATGTGCTTCAAACCACTAGGGAACACCATCTCACCGGGCTGGAAGGAAAATTACTTCCCCAGCTAACAGTAATTAAAGAGAAGGATGATGCCTATGGCTATGAACTCTTTCCACCGCTCCCCATCCAACGGTCAAGCCAGCAGCCTCCTGTCCACCCCAGAAAAAAACAAGCCAACAGGAAAAAAAAATTGTTTCAATATTTTTTTAAAAAGGCACAGAAGTCCCTCTCGCCTCCCAAAAAAGCCCAATAGCAAGGAGTTTAGTACAGTCCTTGGGCTGCAATATTACCTGTAGTCAAAACCAAATGCAGATGTGGAGATAGTTTATGTTAATTCCCAATGCCCAGCTTTGCTGTCTCCTGATTCAGCTGTTGCTTTGCCAAGTTGCATGTTTGGTCCTCTGCTACATACAGAAACCAGAACTGTGTCTTGTTGCCAGTTGAGGGAAGCATTCAAAGCTCCTATGAGAGTTCCATAGCTGTATTGTGTTGCACAGATCTCAGCTACTCTAAGTATCTGCATACAGCAACAGCATTTAATTCCTACACTAAATCACTCCCAAGATGATTTTTACTCCATGTGCCTTGATTCTGAGCAGCTGGAGACCAGAAAGGCACCATGCACCTTTCATGCTCATGTTTTAAATGACAAAAACATTGTTTCTTCCTTACAATGTGTAGCTGTTAAGGTGATTTAAGGCTACAGGTACAACAAAGACAAGTCAGGAGAGAAAATAAACCAGTGTGGAATTCTGCAGCCACAGCTGAGATCTTTTTCACTGCATTGTCTGTACTTCCCCACCTCTCAGCTAAGGGTCCTTCTCCTGCCCAGTAGACAAGGCACGTGGAAAAAATTCTTTCCAAGTCTTTTATCTATAGATGGACTGAAAACAGACAAGGCAGCACAAAACTTACTGAAGCTTTATCTATGCCAAGGCAGACTGTGGTGCATGATAATGTTGCTGATTTGAGGAAAATCTCTTGTGAATTTAGCATTGGTGAAAAGAAGCAAACTATTTGATGACCAGGACTGCTGGGGAGAATCCACCAAGCAGTGGAAGTCTACACCCTCCAGTGAGCAAGGGGCCACGGAACGCAGAAATCAGTTGAGTACAGGGCAGTGGCTCTCAACCTTACCAGACTACTGTACCTCTTTCAGGAGTCTGCTTTGTCTTGCCTACCCCATGTTTCACCTCCCTTAAAAATCACTTGCTTAAACAAGTAGACATAAAAATACAGAAGTGTCCCAGCACACCGGTACTGAAAAAATGCTTACTTTCTCATTTGTATCATCTAATTCTAAAAATACATCAAGTGGAAATAGAGATATTGTACTTGCATTTCAGCACGTACTATAGGGAGCTGTATAAACGCACCATTATCTGTATGAAATTTTAGTTTACATTGACTTTGCTAGTGCTTTTTGTGTACTCTGTTGTAAAACTAGGCTAACATCTAGATGAGTTTACATGCCAGGTGGAGACCTCTCTGTACCTGCAGGGATACACATAGACTTAGTTGAGCGCTGCTGGGAAAAGGGACAAAAACTGTAATAAATTTAAAAAAAAAAAACAGGTGCACAGATCACAGGGTCAAAATGAGTGATCTAGAGGGGTCACTGAGCAGAGAAACTCTGGATATTACTGACAGCCCTAGAAGGTGAAGTCCTGTTTCTCCCTTGTCTGTGCTGTACCCACCCCGTGAAATGCAACTTTCTCCAATCCTCTCCTGGAGGGACCTCCTCTCCAAACACAAGATAGTAGTTCACTTTCCATGCCTGTTACAGCTATGGCCCCTGTTGAGACATGTTAATTGGAATAGAGCAGAAACAGGTCTGGGACCACCCATGTCACTTCCTGTGGACCTAATCTTCACAACTTTCTTTCCAGATGCTTCAGTCGAAGACCCCAGACTGGGAAACAAAACATCATCTGGAAATACCAAAGTATGCTTTTCAAAGGGCTGGGAATTGTAACCTTTCTCCCAACAAGAATTAATAATAATATGTAGCTCTTATTTTCATCGCTAGATCTCAAAATGCTTAAAAGCACATAGCCTTACCGAATGGTGAACTCAAGCAGCTCCTGTGTGCTCTGTGGGTCTAGGTGCTGAAGGCTGTAAACTCTCTCAAGACTCTGCTGCAGGAACTGCTGGGAAGGATCTTCATGGGGGGTAATGCTGGGAGAAACAGGGGAGCATACTAGTTTTCTACCTGGCAACTGAGCAAAAGGAGAAAAAACAACAAGGGGGGAGGGGAAAAAAAACAAAAGCTAAATCCAGATGACAAAATTCACTTGATCACAATTGTCTGTCACCATTTCAACAAGAACTCTGCAAAGGAGAACTAGATCCTATTTCCTAGTTCAGAATTTGTACCAAAGCCTCCAGTTTTCACATTGTCATTACACAGCACTTTGCAGTTCCAGAGACCCCTTCACGCAAGGATCTCTATGCAATGTGCAATTAAATTTCAAAACCCAAGTGGCAGGCATTTTCCATCTGTAAAACAGGGACAGGGGAGCGTAGTGAGGTGAAAGTCCCTTGGCCAAGATCACACATGCGGAAATTCTGCCCCACAGAGGGCTCACACTAGGCCTATGGCACAGGGAACATGCAGTATCAAAAGTCAATTCTACCCACAAGTACAGGGCTTGAGTGGGCTTGAAGCCAAGCACTGGCCTTGTTGCAGGTCTTCTCCAAAGGGTGAATTTCACCTAATCACTGCAGAGCTGTGAAAAGAACTCAGAAGTACTGCCTCCTAGTCATCTTTTCTATCTAGCAGGCTACACTGCTTCTCTATTATATGGAAAAAAATTAACTGATTGTTCCCTCAGACCCCCCCCCCCCAAATAGTGCAAAATCTACACTGTAATGAGTTAATACCCCACCCCATCCCCTTCACAAAAACAGCAGCATTCATCCCAATGAAGAAAAGCAAATGGTTAAGGAAAGCCAGTCTCCTGAAAACAAAAAGTTACACCACTGGCAATTGAAGAAAGTTCCCACTAAATAGTCACAGCAACTAGAGAATGACTGGTTACTTCAATAATGACACACAAGGAAGGAAGGCTTAACTTACTCTCAAGGGTGGGACAAGATGAGAGAGACTGTCACGAAGATAGGCATAGTGTCTGAAGGTATGATCTGAGAAAAGTGCTGGCATTGTTGGACAAGTTTTTGCAGCATTAAAAATGAGAACCAGAACAGCAATATCTACCGAAGTAGGATGTTAAGGGAAAAATGGTCATTTCTAGATTCAATATCGGTAGCAAGTTTTCTACATTCATCACAGGCACCAGATATTTCCTTTGCTGGACATTTTTTATAAAGCTCTGTACAACAGGAGAAGAATGGTGAGAAAAAAAACCAAAACAGCTTTTTGCCCAAATAAACACACAATACAAAGGTGCTATGTTAGAGTTTGCTCCGTGGACACACTGGTGCAAGGACATCACCAGCCTCCACCAGTTATGGTTAGAAAGTAATGTGAAGAAGACTGTAAACTAATGTACTTTGGACAGGAAGGAAGAGTCCTCTTTACCTAAGCCTTTACTCACCAGGACAAATTTATTCAATTAATGATTCAATTAGCCATCTGGGTTTGCACAAATCCTTCCTAGCATTCAATTCGGACTCTACAGTTCCAAAAAGGGATTTATTCTAGACTACTTAAAGCTCTGGTTGACGGTGCACGAGACAAACTATACTTCACATAAGCAGAGGGGGCGAGAGTAGTTCCAGTCTAACTGTTCTCAGGTATTTTAAACAAAATGGTGGCTGCAATTACAGAGATGAGAACTGAGGCGAATGAACAGAAAAAAAAAAAAAAATGATGGTTTTGATGATAACACTTAGTGCAAAGTGTTTTAGATCTTTGAAAGCAAAGATTAGCTTATTAGAAATTTGAAGGAGAAATTCAAGTGCCCCACAAACTGTTTTACTTAAATGCTCCATGGCAAACCTTTTGCTTTCTGAAAGGGCTAATGGATCTTTAAGGTTCACAGAGACCTGTATCTTTAAATGAATCATCTGACAGACTTGCACAAAACACATTGCAAGATACTCCGTTTATTCCAAAACTGACCCATCATTGGACAGGTAATATAACTAAGAACAAACCAATGGACATCAAAATAGCTGAGATAATTATCTTTTATTGGACCAGCTTCTGCTGGTGAGAGAAAAACTTTCAAACGTGCACAGAGCTCTACTTCAGGTTGTGGAAACTAACTGAAAAGCTTGTCTCTCTCACCAACAGAAGTTGATCCAACGAAAGGTATTACCTAACCCATCTTCTCTTGCTAATATCCTGGGACTGTAAGAGTTTACTTTGATCTGAAGCAGTATAATGAACTGACTACATGAAAAATATGCATAATAATTCTACCAAGTCAGCAAGGACTTTTTAATCAGACAAAACATGCACCAAAAAAAGATACAGGCTGGGTCATCCATGTCAGGTTCCGGGGTATCGAAAAACGGATGTGTACTCAGCAGCTCTGGGACCAATGGCAGTACCAGAGTAGGATGCCTGCTTCCCAGGAACTTTAAACACCTGAAAATGCACAGGTTAAGAACATTTCTGAGCAAATGACAATTTAACAAAACAATGGTTTAACAACATTATTTCATATTTGTATTACAATAGCCTCCAGAAGCCCCAGTTGGACTCAGTACCCCAGTATGTTAGGCACAAGGCACACACAGTGACAAAGCTCCTCCTCTGCCCCTGGGAGCCCAGCTGGAGAACTGCTTCTTCCCTCAGTACTTCTCCCATCTTAACCTAGCAACCTGAGAAGTATCAGCCTTGTGCTCTGGACTTCAAGAGAGCTGCTAACTTCTCTGAGTTACTTCCCCAAGCCCCTTGGCTTAATGTCCACAAAAAAAAAAAAAAACCAACCACCCAAGCAGTCGTGTGGCACTTAGGCACTTAAAGACTAACAGTTAGATTTTAAGTGCCACAACTTTTTTTTTTTTTTTTTTTTTTTTGGAGTACACTGGACTAGACTAACACAGGTATCCCTTTGGAAACTGACAAAATTAGTGTCCACACCCTGTATGAACAGGGGCACTTTCTGGCCTCCTTGCCTGTGGAGGCTCTTAGCCTCTGACAGCACCTCCAGGCATGGTAATGTTAAACCAAGTGTCCAGTTCTATTTTCCTCTTCTGGCAGGGTCTTTTCAATTGTGCCTCCAGGCCTGGGAAAGGTTCTTCATCCTCTTCAGGAAGGATTTCTCCCCCTGCCCTCACTCCTTGTACCTGCAGAATCTCTCTTGCCAGCCTTCTGCTCCTGTACCCTCCTGCCCGCTCAAGCACTCCAGTAGCTCAACTGACTCCCACAGCTCCAGCCCTCTCCTTGGCTGGAGAGAAGGTTTTTAACAAGTCCTACACAGGTTCTTGATTGGCTACAGGTGTATTAACCTACAGCAACCCCTGATCAGATACCAGGGGAAAAGGGACCTGCTGAGTCCAGGTCTGATCTATCTTCCTCTAACATTCTCTGGTAGCCATCTGGTCTGGCCCTGTCACAAACATCCGATGACCCAGTCTCTGCTCTGAAGAACGAACCACCCAACCAACCAACCGTCTTAATTTTGTTGGATCCCATCAACTGTTAATGTAGCTTGAAGAAAATAACTAGAAAAGAGAGGGAGCAACAATAAACACTGTCCACTTAAATTGTAAGTACTCTGGTGGCAGGAACCTGTCTTTTACATGTCTCCAAAATATCAAAACACACTTTGGGTACTCTGTTACAATAGTTATGTATAATGCTAAACAACAAGTTACTAGCCAAAGCACCTTGACCAATTTTTTGTTAAATATCCAGAATATACTGTAAGAGGCTTCCAGAACCAAAACAAGTTCAAATTCAATCCATATTTTCTTTAGTATTAAGTTGCTTGTCTATTCAATTTTAAAAAATGAAAAGCAACTCATTGATTTTTGAGGTCAGATCTAAGTTTATTAAGGAGCTCATATAGCACCCTCTCCCTGGTCAAAAGCAGTGTGCCCATAAACAATATAGCTGCCAGATGGTATAACAGGCTCCAAAAACCCTGGTAAGAAAGCTAATATGCAATGGACTCTTAAGTAACCAGCAGAAAATAGATGGCTTAGTAGAGGTTAGTTTTTAAGCTGAACTAAACTGCACTGGAAACCATGTGAATATTTTAAAGTAGTTTATAATTTGGTCACTAAATGGTCCTTAGTGAGGTTTTCCTGTAAGCAAGCAGGACGCACATTTGCGGGCAGAATCCTTATTTCAGGCACCTTTATGAAGAATGCTTGGTACAACTTCTGCTCAGAATATTCACAGGATAACAAGAAGTCACAGGAGTAGCAACTGTATTCAAATAAATGAAACATTTACTAGGTTTATGGTTTGGTTATTAGAAAAAAAACAGGAAAGCACTAAAATATATTGGATAAGAAAGCAGCAAATAAAAAAGCAATACTTACTTCCATATGGACTGTCTGTCAGTAGGATATTTGGTTAGGTTTTTCAGCAGCTCCACCAGAGCAAGATGGATGCCTTCTTTAGTCGAGACATTAGTGCAGCACAGCAGTTCATGAAGTGCTTCCCGAATGTCTCGGGAGGAATCCTAAAAAACAAAAGCTCTAAATATAAGGGTGAACATGCTTACCTGTTATAAACACATTGACTCCTTTTACTTGGCTTGTAGAATTATTCCCATAGGTTCCCTAAATCTAATGTTCATTTCCAGCAAGATGCAGAGGAACTTCCAGTCACCCTGACTGCTACAGGGTCTGTCTTCTGAATTCAGCCAAGATACCTCGCTTACACATGTGCTTCTTTTCATGGATGCAAACATCTTCACTCTCTTGTATGGAGATGAGCAGGAGTGGTAAATATACCAATAGGTATCCACAAGCACAAAGTCTCTGGTAGGTATTCAGAGGTACTGGGTAACTTTTGCATGGCCTGGCAGGTAATGGCTAAAAACTACATTTAGCCATTTAGGAAGAAGCATCCCCTTTAGTTCAAGGGTAGCCTGTGCTCCCCTCCCACTGGCTGGGAGCTGGGCTGCAGCCACGCCCAAAACCATGTGCCGGCCATTTCTGTTACCTTGGTTGTTCTGACAGTAACAAAATATGCCCACACATGGTTTGAGGCACTATTGGGCCATGGCCACCAGTGTCCTGCCACGCAGCTGATAGCTGGGCTGCTGCTGCTTACCTCCCCCTGACCTTGAGGCCTGTTAATGGGCCTCCAGCCTTTCAAAAAAACCTTTTCGGCTTGAGGGCCACAAATATAATTTTTACAACCCTGAAGGACCACCAGTCTAGTTAATTAAAAATTTATGGATTAAATTTAGATTAGTTATTTTAATTTGAATTTAATTAAACAGACTGGTGGTCCTTCAGAGCTGTAAAAATGATAGTTGTGGCTCTTGAGCCAAAAGGTTGGGAACCACTGCTTTAGTCAGGTTTTAAGGCTAGAACCTGCAGGCCCTTAATAGGCAAAACTCCCATTCAATTCAGTGGAAGACATTATGTCCAAGGCAGTCTTAAATAAGTTTGCAAAGGTGTCATTAAAGTCAATGATCTGGCCTTGAAGTCTTTATTACTGGTGATGATGTATGCAGTGAACAGAGCCCAGCATGACTCTCAGTTCCTTGGCTGAGTGTGCCAGGCAGGCAGCTGGAAGGGGGATAAGGGGAAATCTTTTTACTTTTGAACTGTACAAAGCTTGATAACAGAATCTGATGAGATAACAAATATGGAATCCCACAATGCTATATTAGCTGTCACCTTTTAAGGCAAAAAAACATTCAAGAGACACTTTGCTGCCAGAAGTGTCACCTTTCACATGCGCCATAACTTGAGGACCCTATAGCTCTGCTTCCAGAACTGGTGTCATGGCTGGACTGCAGTTTGAAAAATTAGATTCTCCCTGCCTAAAATACACTCTGTAGTTTCAAATGCGCATACTATTCTTCCTCTTTACCAGTACTAATGTAGTGTTAGGGTGTGTCATTAAGAACTACTTGTGTTCTGCTCCAGAGATGCCACATTTCGGTAATAGATTGTGTGTTTGTTTTAAATTTACAATTTTCCGAGCACCAACAGCATGAGAAGAAACACCTGTCCTGCTGTTAAGAATCTCAGTCTAACCAAAGAGATCGTGCAAAGGTTGAAAGGACTGTGTAGAATGTTCAGAACTGTTTTAAAATAAACTAACAGTGGTGAGTGGACAAAGCTTCACAAAGACAGTGTGTTCCAAAGAGGCAATGAAAGTATCACATGTAAGATTAGGCATGGGGATAACAGGGAAGAAGGCACAGCAGAAAAGTGGGAGAAGATTATAAAGGGCTGGACAGGCATGTGGCTTGGGAGGAGCAAAAATCAAGAGTAATAAGACATAAGAGCAAGAGCAGAAGTGTACAGAGACTTGAGAGTGAGTACAAGGAGTCAGATAAAAATAAGCAGCATCCACTGGAACATTTGGAAGAGACAAACGCGGTAGAAGCAATGGCATTAAAAAAGAAAATGGTAAAGGCAAAGGCCAACATTTTCAAATGTGGGTCCCTAAATTTACTTCTAGGCACCTAAGTAAAAGCAGCATGATTTGCAGGCCGCTTATTTTGGTGCCCAAGTCAGGATTTAGTTATCACATTATAAAGCATTAGCCAAAGTGCTATGAGATCCTTCGGAATCAGAGCTGCTGTACAAAAGCCCCTGTTATCACATTTCAGATAGCATACTATGAAGAATAAAACAAACAACAAGAGATAGGCCTAAATTTTCAAACATCATTAGTGATTTCAGATTCAAAAATGCCTTCTGAAGTTGGGTAAGTCTGGAACCTGCTCTGTATCAGCACACACTTTGGCTTTTCATTAAGAAAATAAATAAATAAAGGTGAGACATTCCAGGAGATGAGAGACAATGGACATGGGAAGCTTCTTCCAGAGGGAACACTTGCCTCCAAGACAGCTAGCACAGTATCGAGCTGGTCCTCTCGCAGCGTAATGTTGTTGGAGATTTTCCTCATCGTGTGTATTGACTGCAATCTCACTTCTTCGATCTCATCATTAAACATGTCTACTAGAAAATCAAGACACTTCTCTGCAAAAGACGGTGAAGACTGAGCCAGCATACAGAGAGCCTCAACTGCAGCAATTCGAACCTCTGAAAGAAAGAGGGCAAAAATAATATACCTAGGCTTATTTTTAATACTAATCAAAAGTATGACTATCTTGGGGCTAAAGCAAAAACTATGCAAGGGTCAAGCTTGTGATAGGAAACCAGTAAGGAAAAGCCAGATGCCTTTAGTGATTCAGTTAAGTAGACGTTATTCACCTCAAAATCAGTTCTGAACCGCAAACATTACCATTCTTTCATATCCATCCTTCTCTTGCTGTCTAATTCTCCATGTGCTAGTGAAAAGTTACATTTCATCCCAGGGTAACTGTGCTTCAGTTGCAAAAGTGAACCCTGTTTATTTAGAGCTCTGTGATCCCTCAGGAGAAGGGTAGCAGACAATGTGAATAATTAAAATGTTTTATTGGAAAAAACAAAGAATAGCCCAAAACAAAAGCCAACATTTATTCATGCCATACAAAACTCTATAGGTATCTCAAGTACCTCTACCTAAAAAGCATTGAATGAAGGAAAAAGACACTCATGCAGTTTGTGAGCTGTTGTGAACAGGGACCATAAAAATCAAAAGAACCAAATCTGACATATTTCTATTTTTCCTCCAAAAAAGCTCAGCCTGAAAACATTTAATTAAAACTTGCAAACGCAGCAAGTTAGGCCTACTGTTCTTGAAGAACACAGTGCAATTCCTGATGCCTCTGGAAATAAAGGGAAAAATGTGACCCTGGTAAGATCTCCAATTGTTCAGGGATAGATACTTCCCAACATCCAACAGCCTAGTCACCAGCCAAGGCAGTGGAGAACTAAAGACACAATTCACTGATAATGCTCTGACAAGGCTCAATAAGGTACAGGTTAAAAACCAGAACATGGATGAAAGAAAGGCTGTAGTGCTGTGTCTATGGTGAAACTGTAGTCAGTAGCACTAAAGTACAATAACACTTTAATTTCCAAGTCAATCACCAGCTCAGTATGTATTCCAAGTCAATCACTTTCTTCACTGATAGAAAGGCTACCTTTGGTACCACAGAGTGAAAAATGTCTGTGTGACAGTGAATTCAATATCATAGTTTGGAATTCTTTCAACTAAAAACCTTTACTGTTAAGCCAGAAAGAATTAACATTATTTTTCACATCCCAGGAAGAGCGTGACAGAAACACACACAATCTCAATTGTAACTTGAGCAAGCCTAATACAAGAGTCATAGAACAACAAACCAATCTTTACAACATGATTTTTACACAGGTACTTTGTAAAGTACACCCTGTGCTTCCTAATATAGCTCCATCTCAGCAATAAACTTTAAAAGCAACAATCAGCAATTACATTGCATAGAAATTCTCACCTTCTAAGCACTTCACATCAACCCCCTCAAAAGCACCATGAGATACAAGGAGTAAGAATTATCCCCAATTCACAGATGGGAAACCTGGGGCAGACAGGAGACGTGACCTTGGTGAGTCCATCATCAAGGTCAGAGTAATTGCTGTAGCTAAGTTCAGAACCCTAAGACAGCTGGCCAATTTTATGAATGGTGTTTAAAGAGACAGAATGAAGATGGTTTAACCTGTTGTAAGATTAAGTCTCCCTTGTAGATCCTAGACTCTAGAGGATCTGTCCATTTCCAAAAACGGCAACTAAAATTTTCAATTTTGGTCCCAATCTAAATTACTGAAAGTCAATGAAAGGACACCCAGTGGGAGCTGGAGCTGGTCTCTGAACAACAGAATTGAAACACTCTTCTTCCATGCACTTAACTTAATTAACTGCTTATTTAAAAAAAAATAATATATTGATTTCAGAGTACCTTAATACGGAATGCTTTCCCATCCAAAGTGCTGAACTAACATTAATTCAGCCTTGCAAAATAATGATTATTTACCAAACAGGGACAAAGTTTATTTGCTCACTCTCACCAAGATGGTAAACAAAACAAAAACAAACACAAACAAAACTTGCAATATATTAGGCATTGGTTTAAAAAAAAAAGCCACCACACATCCACAGAAGTCATCTGTTCTGGCCAACATGAAGTTTGGACAGCTAGATTATCCAGTCAGTTATGAGTTTCACGTTCAGATCTCTCTCTTTCATTACCACATACAACATTAACACATACCATACATTTCATCTTCAAGTCCATGAACAAAAGCCCCACAAGCTCCTGATTCAATCAAGTTCACAGCGCCTGTGTCTATTTCTTCTTTGGGTGCATCATCTCCCCATTTTCTGCCACTCGAAAACTCCCCAGAGCTGTAGAGCTCTTTGGCTCGCTCATGTGCAGTACGTTTCCTCTGTGCAAATAAATGTTATGATTACAACCCAAGTATATCATAAAGAGTATTGAATTTTAAAGAAACTATTGATTTATTAACTAGGTTGCTCTTGTTCCATACCCAGTTATAGCCAGAGGCTTTCACACTGAGAGAAGAAAGATGTGATTGCTGAGAGACATGAAAGCCACCCTCCTCTTACTGAGTACTTTTCAGGTATTTTATATTTTTTTTTAAACATGGAAAAATATAAAACATTCTAATCATCATATTGTTTAACACCACTTTGTGGTTACCTTTATGAAACTGAGGTTAAACCCTACCACTTTAACATGTATGTCAATATTAAATACTAACAGACATTAAACCATGTGTTTGAACATTACCTAACATGCTTCCTTTTCCCAGCGTAGACAAAGGCTTTAAAAAGAATAAGTGAATTTAATACTGTCTTCCTTGTGAGGTGCAGGTTAACTGTTCCCATTTTATAGACAGAAAAACAGACAGAGAGAAGAAGGATTTTTGCCCAAGATCACTACATGAATCAACAGTAAAGTCTGGGTGGGGAGAAAGAGTCCCAGATCTAACCAATAAGTGACTGCCAAGAAGATCCTGTAAGATCTTGTGTTATAGCTTGTTCCCAAAATCAGAATGCAATCATTCTGTTCACAACAAACAAAAGAAGCTCTAGAACAACATGTTCTCAAGATAACATATTAATCACACTCTCTCTTCAATAAAACTTGAACTACCTAAGGAGTGATTTATTACAAGAACACAAAAGCTAAATGAAGTAGTTTAGGTTTCATTTTCTGTTAAAGACAACTGAGGCATTGGCAGAAATAATAAAAAAAGACAAGGTTTACAAACCCGCAAATCTGACATCAGCTTCTTGTCAAGTGTCTGCTCTAAGAAATGGGAACTAACTTGTTGCATAGACCCCTGAGGAAAAGAACACATTATGTGAAGAACAAGATGGTTAAGAACATAAAACAATAAAAACTACTAATGGGCCCATCCCCACACAGTGCCCACTCACTTCTATATTCCAAGGGGTTTGCACAGTGCTCATCATTGCAGTATTTAGGGGTGTCAAACTCATTTGCTATGTTGGGCCAGATTTGACTTAAATGTACTTCAAGTGGGTCGAAATACTAGGGCACTTTTGTGGCATTGCAGAATGCTGTACATAGTTCCGTGATACCACTGTCTCTGTCCTGTTAGGAGAGAGTGTGAAACCCCTGTTTGTCTCCTGTCAGGGAGAGAGCACGATCTCGCAGAGCTCAGCCTTGCATATCCAGAAGTCTGTGACATCAAAACACTGCAGAGCACCAGGTAGGAGAGATGTCGCGCTCTCTCTCTCTCTCTCTGGTAAGAGGAGAGTGTGGTCCCACAGAGAGCAGTCATGGGCTGGATGGAAGAGGTTCAGCCCGTGGGCCACATATTTGACTCCCCTGATTTAGAGGCTTTTTAAAAGTTTGTGAGCGCCCACATATAAATTCAGCAGAGCACCACAGTCTGTCTCTCTAGTTGGTCCTAGCTACAGACCTCAAAACCTAGCTTGAAGCTGGGGGCCATGAATGAGATTTTAGTTCCACTGAGAAGTCCACTCCTCAAATCCTAGCTGGAAAACTAATTTTTAATGGATGTGCATATACCCCAGCTTTACCCCACACACCTGTCCCCTCAAAACTGCCTTAAAATTTTGGCAGAAATCAACTGGTCTAAACATTAACATCACACACAGCACCAGTGGGAAAAAAAAACCAAACAAATACAAGCCAGAACATTAACACTCTCCTCACACCTTTTTTCCAAAGACAGGGAAAAAAGGCAACACATTGTGTGACCCTCTATCAAGAGGACATGAAAAGAACAAAGAAACTTACCAGCAGTTTAGCAGCTTGCACTCTAACAACCCATGAGCCATCACTGACCATGTGACATATTTTTCCAAATGCATCATCAACTAGGCGAATCTCTTCATTGGAAGAAGGAATTGGTACAATGCTGAAGAGAAAAAAAAAAAAAAAAAAAAAGCACCCAACTGAAGTCACTGTTCTGAGACTTCATAAAAGTGTGTTATTCACCATGTCAAAAGCCACTGAAATAAATAGCAGTGTACTGCTACTATATAAACAAGGAACTAAAAAGAAAATGAAAAAAGTGTTCTCTGGCCCAATGTGTCCCACTCCCTTTGAGCTTATCACACTATAGGAATTTAATATAAATAATCTTTCAAACCACTACCTCAAGGGACTTGTCTGAGACAAAAACTTCAGAACCAAAATGCTTGTTTTTCTTCTGTATTACTCTTTGAATAGGTTTGTATACCACACATACCTCTCAGCATACAGTTGACTGAGGACCCAGATCAACTGAACTGCAGCACTGCGTACCTGTTCATAATCATCTGAGAGCAGTTTGCAACCCTGAAAGAAAGGTTTCCAAGTATTAGTTTTAAACCCCTGCACTTGGTTTATATTTAAGCTTTCTTTATAAAGTCTTCCATAGAATCTGTACTTAATCACATGAATCAACATACATTTGTCCATCTCAATCCAGTCCTACCAGACCAATGCAAATCCAACCCAATACTTACCACATCTGCCCAGTGGTGCTCCCAGACTGGTTGAACTATGCAGAGACATGTGCACAGCACCTGTCCACTCCTCAGTATGCCATATAGCCAGTATACGACAGACTCTGATCCATGTTACCCTCCTAGGTCCTGATTCTGCAAGCTTATCCATGAAGGCAGACCTGTATCCTCGTGGGAGCATCAGTGAGACCATTCTTGTCTATTTGGGTTCTTATATCATGCTCATCAATATAGTATGAGTGTCTTAAGCCACGTGACCACTCACTTGTCACGTTTGTTCACCCATCCTCTCTTCAAAGGCATGTGCTAGAGTGTGTGCTGTTTTGGTCCATATTTTCCCCCAAAATAGCACCAGGTATATTTATGGGTTTGCATAAGAGAATCAGGTTAAAGAAAAAGAAAAAAGGACCTTGCAATTGGAGCAGGAAGTGCAGGTTTTTGTGATGGTCCTTAGCTCTCAGGGGAATTCATTCCAAGCTCAGGCACTTGGAAAAGTTTCTGTCTCCCTGCACAGACTAGCTTTATAACAGACAGCTCCATTACGCCAGAGAGCATCAGGCCTACTGGAGCTGAGAAAACTAGGATTTTATAGATTTGTATTTTCAGGTCTAGGCTTCCAGCAGCAATGATGTAAGTAACCTGACAATGTACTCTGAATGCAAATTATATCACCTCCACAGCATCACTATCATTGAACATACTTCCTCCCCACTACCTTGTCACAGAAACTAAAAAGGAACCAGCACAATAAGACATTACCTGACTGTAAATAGTCTGCTGCAGTTTTAATCCTCTTTCATGCAGCTGCAGCTATAAAAGAAAAAGATTCATTAACAAATAGTCAATAGGATAGTCCATGTCCATTGTTATCCCTGCCATTTGATTACCATTGACATGAATCTCACCATCAATTGCTTACTCCTGAAGAATGAATAGTAAGACAGAATTATACATGTTCCCTGTTCAGTCTGGTGGAATGCTAGATGGTCATCTGAAAGAAAAGCATTTCTCTCTTCTCGACAGACCTCTACAGACAACAAGCCACAAAACAAGAAAAAAGTACTACTACAGTAGCAAGAAAGGTCAAGACCAAGGTCTTTGGAAGTGGCTAACGACTGAGTACTTCCAAGAGTGCTTTCTGGTCTCAATCCATTAAACAACTGAAGCTTTTGTGCTGTGAGAGTAAATTGCCCTAGCAATAAAAATCTAGGTTTGGACATTCAATTTCACCATAAAAGTCACATCAACAGGTTAAAAATAATTTAAAAAATCCTGCATGAAATGCTGCCTCTTTTTCAGACATTTAACAGGAGTTAATTTGAATACTCTCCAACCCGACATGGAAACAGGTTATCTTTACTAGCAATTGCTAAACACCCAATTAACACACACAGAGTACTGCAGAAACACGTCTGTTGGATTTTTCAAGTTACAGCTATTCTTTCTCCAGCAGCTTTCTGATATGATATCCCACAAGCATCAGTTGGAGAGGTCAGAATTGATGACAACCAGTAGTAAAGCAAGAAAGCACATTTCTGGCTAATCAGAAGGTGCCTGATTTTGTTTCTCTCACACTCACAAAGACATGCAGTCACTAAAATGACAAATGTCTTTAAATACTGCTAAAATACAAACTTATCTTTTACTAATCTACTGTATAAGAACCTGGATAGTCCCCTCATACTTGTTCAAGGCCAATGTAATTGTAATTTGGGTAACTTCAATTGCCACATTTATCAAAATGACTTAAGTCACCTTCACGTCTAAGTTTTTCTGGTTCAGTTTACAGTCACGTACAAGTTTTCCTGAGTTACTCCTAACCCACTTCCATGTGAAGCAGCACTTACCATGGCTTTTATAGCTGCAGTCCTAACACGAGGGTCCTGGTCATTAAAGTGATCCCCTATTATTTTCTGAACATCTTTGGTAGCTAGGCCTTCAGCTTCTTTTGTGACACCTTTTTCCACAGACCCAAGACAGCCAAGCAACTGGAGGCACTTGTTTCTGACGCCATGGGAAGAATCTGTCAGATACTGTGTAATGGAACAGAATAAGAAATGTTCTTCTTGGTATTTTAATTCTTTCAAGCAGCAAACACTTTCACATGGGATTAAGTCTCCCAGAAATGTATAAAGTTTTTCACAATTACAACAATTTTCTGGAAAAAAAAAAAATCCAGTAGTAGCTTTCCTTTAAATATCTGATACTTAGGATCATAGGATTAGAACAGAGGTCTGCAACCTGCAGTTCTAGAGCCACATGCGGCTCTCTGGCTGCCCTCTGGGGGCTCCCGGTCTCCCCACTCCCCCTCCCCACGGGGGGACCCTGTGGAAGACTCGCACTAAGCTCTGGGCTCCCCCCAGCCACCAGGGGAGCCTGCAGGGGCCTGCTCCTGGTTCTAGGTTTCCCTCCCCCCAGCCACAGTAGCCCAGCTGCCCCCTCCAACCAGGCAGCTACGCCCATTGCAGCTCTGAAAACACTTGGTTACTGAAGGACTTTTTACAAATGGCTCTTATCTTTTGGGTTGCCAACTTCTGGATTAGAAGGACCCCCAAGGGTCATCTAACATGCCTAGCTGGCTAGGCACGACAAATCCTGCACCTTGGCATCTAAAACAGATGGCTATTCAGCTTCCTTTTGAAAACATTGTACAATAATTTTATGAAATTGAATCAGAAATTTCACACGTTACAGTTCTCTCCATAGAAAATTGCTTTCTTCAATAACAAATTAAAATAAGCTGTTTCAGAGGGCAATGTTTCCAAAACCAGTTGCAGATGTAAATTATTGCACACCCTCAGCAGCACACAAACAAAATGAATAAAGGCTACTTGGCATTTACAAACACCCTCCCCATTTTACAGACACAAATAAAAGTATCGAAGTGGGAATTCCAAGAGTTCCTAGTTCTCAGGCTTTTGCTCATACCACACTGGTCCCAGAGTGTACAGGACTTCAGTCTACCTTAAAAGATAACTTTAAATTTAGTAGTCTTAAGAATTCCTTCCCTGCAACATACGTAACAGTGAAATATCCTATTGCCTTGGTACACACAGAGAAAAACAATCGTGGATACAGCTTGCCTCTCAATGTAATTTGGAGGAAGAAAATCCTCCTCCATAAGTTCATTTTCAAATGGGGAGTAAAATTAGGTACCATTTCACCAAACAGTGAATCTTCAATCTTTCATACTACTGAAACATACACCATTAAATCCATCCCAGAAGAACATTTTAAAGATCTTTCAGTAAAATACTATTTCCCCTTCGATATTTTCCTCCACTAAAATACTTTATCAGAGGGTTGATCATAAACCAAGTATAAGTAGCATATTTTAAAACTAAATTGAAAGAAGGGGAATGACTCTCTGACTCAGATAATGTTTTCATTAAAATATCAAACCAGAAAAAAGTAATTATGAATTATTTATTAACTTGCGTGGCAATCAATTTGGTGATTTTTATTTGAGGGTAATGCCATGAACAGAATGTACTTGGGTTACAGACACATTTGTGACAGGAATTTAGAATACTCAAAATGCTTACTGCCCAAATCAAACCGAGTCAGTATCATAGAATCATAGGGTTAGAAGGGACCTCATGAGGTCATCTAGTCCAATCCCCTGCCAAAAAAGCCTTAAATATCTCCAAGGATGGAGATTTCACCACTTCCCTAGATAGCTTATTCCAATGCTTCACCACTCTCCTAGCAATGAAATAAAAGCAAGGAGTCTTGTGGCACTTAAAGACTAACAGATTTATTTATCGCATGAGCTTTCGCATCTGATGAAATGTTATTTTATCCCACAAAAGCTTTTCTTCTTTTGCTTTACTAGATTAATATGGCTGCCCCTTTGGAACTCTCCTAGTAAGAAAATTTTTTCTGATATCCAACCTTGACCTCCCCAGCTGCAACTTGAAACCATTGCTCCTTGTTCTGTCCTCTGTTACTACTGAGAACAGCCGAGCTCCGTCCTCCTTGGACCATCCCTTCAAGTAGCTGAAGGCTGCTATCAAATCCCCCCTCAGTCTTCTCTTCTGCAGGTTAAATAAGCCTAGTTCCTTCAGTCATTCTTCATATGGCTTGTGCTCCATCCCCTTGATCATTTTTGTTGCCCTCCACTGGACTTTCTAATTTGTCCACATCCTTTTTGTAGTGGGGAGCCCAAAACTGGACACAGTATTCCAGATGCAGCCTCACCAGTCCCGAATAAAGGGGGACGATCACATCCCTCGATCTGATGGCAACACTTCTACAGATGCAGTCCAGTATGCCATTGGCCTTTTTGGCAGCAAGAGCACACTGTTGACTCATATCCAGCTTCCCATCCACCATGACCACCAGGTCTTTTTCTACAGTACCTTTTCTCCCTTTAATAACAAGATAATCTTAGGTATAACCATAACTGTTTTTTGAGACAAGGTGGGTGAACAAGTATCCTTTATTTCACTAAAATCTGCTGGCAAAAGGGACAGGATTTCAAGCTCACATAGAGCTCCTGGTTTCTTTAGGACTCTTATGTAGAACGTGAGCAAAAGAGTTAGCCAGTGTGGAAGTCAGATAACATTAACTGCACAAGCTTCAGAAATAATACTTCCTAGGTACTGCAAATTAATGTTACCTATGAATTTTGTGCCCATTCATTTCATTTGTCTTTTTAAATAAAAAGGACAACTGTGGTCTAGCACATTGAGAACAGACCTATGAGCTACTGAATCTGTGTTTATGTATCACCAATAGGATGCTAGGTGAAATATAGATATACTAAGACAATGTCCATACCCAAATGTACAACAGTTCCATTCACTTGACTTCTCCATGCACCAGTAGCCCCATTAGGAGAACTTTTAACCACATTTGTCAATTGGTACATTAGCCGGATTATGTAAGTGCAAACTATAACTGGTATAAATACAATCCCAAGTAAAGGTCATAGCTGCTATTTTGCTGCTCTAAAGAATCTCCTTAATTCAGCTTTAGAGATTTTGAGCATTTCAGTGGTTCTTATTGTATAGATATTTTACACTGCAGGCCATAAAGATTCTAGTAACATCAATAAAGCATATTTAAAATTTAGAGTCAAACTCTAATCCCAACCACGTGCAAGCAACTTCCTTTGATTTCAGCAACAGCTTCATAAGTATCTGTGAGCAGAATTTGGCCTTTACAGAACATTTACCTCACCAAAGAGCATATTACCTTGCAGGCTACTTCTATCAGTCTCATTCTGACAGCCGAGCTCTCTATGAGTTTCATCCCAATCACCAGCAGGGTATCCAGCAACTGAGCAAGTACTTGGTGGGACTCTGTCAAACAAACCAGTGAAAGGTTCCATATCACTTTGCTAATTTCCTGAGCCTAGTGAGTTGCAAGTAAACTGATATACCACTGTACATATTACAGAAATGACGTTCTCAGGGGTGGAATTTCCGAAAGTGCGCAAGTCCCAATGTCTGTCAATTGAACTTGGTCTCCTAAATCCCCCTGCTGCCCTGCATACCCCCCACATCCCCCCAAATACAGTTTTCAGATAAAGTGCTTGGATGGATGAAATTCTTTTAAAATGAAAAGACTTTTCTACAGTAAGAAATGGGGGATAATCTGTCCCTTATCTGCTTGTCAAAACAGTGCTAGTGGACTGATTCTCTTGTGCAAATTAAAAACAATTTTCTTCACCCTGCAGCTTGGGTGAGGAGAGAGAGCATTACAGCAGTCTGCTTGCAAACAAGGCTCTCCCCCAGAACTGAGCAGTTAAGAAACAATGGCTCTGGCACTCTGATTTTTCAGCAGGCACACACTTTGTACTGTTTGTTGTTATATAGTTTTATTGTAATATACAGCAAACAGTGATGCTGAAAGATTTTTGCCCGGAGAATGCCATGATAGGTTTTCCACTGGTCATAAAAATAGGGAATGAGCGAAAGGAAAAAAAAGTGTTCCCTCTGAGCAAAAATTCTCAAGTGTACACTTTGGCTATTTGTGTTCACCAGGACTCTTGCCACAGTCCTTAGAGGTAGTCTATAGGATTCTGCCTTGATTTTAAACTGGATCTGAGAAATGTAACTTACTCTCATTCTGAAGCGTGTTAATGACATCATCCATAATGCAGTCTGGAGAAAATCCAGCTGTCTTTGATAACAAACCCAGCAGGGAAGCAATCTTCAATCTTACAGAGGCATCATTCTCCTAGGGATGAAAGAAATGATGGTCTCCTCTGCTCTCTTTTCAGTTTAAAGATCATAAAATAGTGAAACACGGACCAGGACTCACATACAGCACACCACCATGGACATCAAACCTGGAGCAACCCTCCCCACCCCCCCAAACACCCCCAATAACTGCAGCACAAGAATGCCAAATTCAATAGCATATTGAGATTTCTGTGGTGACCTGCAGAGGATTCCAAAAGAGGGGCTTGGTTTGGTTGTTCTTTTTTATTATTATTTATTAATGCTAACTATGAACTGAGCAATGCATGGATAGGAAGTATTTCATTATTTTAACATTAAATTCAGGTGGCTGAAATGGTTTCAGTTTTACACTGTACATTTCCAGTTTACAACATGCAGTATTCTACTGATGAAGTAAACACAGTCTAACAATTGTTGATGAGAAAGAGGGAGGATTTTAGATGGTGGCTAGAGGGAGCTGGACAACTAGGCACCAAGAAAATATCAAAAAGAAGTCTGGGGATTAGCACAAAGCAAGCAATTAAAACGTTCAGCATTGGGGAGGATGTATATCTTCTATTTCTGCCCACAATAAAAAAAGAGAAAGCTGCCTCACTGCATCCAGAAATAATGGTAAGTGTATTAGCTATGGATTTCTGTCAGTTCACACATCAGTGATAATCACATAGCATCAGAATTAACATACCACTTGAACTAGTTCTTGTCTCTCCGATAGTCAGGAAGAACTAACCACCTCGGTAGAACAAGCAAGGAATCCTGCTGGCACTTAAAGCCTAATAAATTTATTTATTGTATGAGCTTTCGTGGGAGCAAATCCCACTTCAAAGCATCTGACAAAGTGGGATTTTCTCCCATGAAAGCCTATGCAATAAATAAATTTGTTAGTCTTTAAATGCCACAGGACTCCTTGCTTGTTTTGCTGAACTAAACTAGCACAGCTACCCCTTTACACCTTGGCAGGATTAGTAATGCTTTTGAAGACACTGTAGGAATGAGCTAACTCTGTGCAGATGCACAAAAAGAGGACGAGAAATAGCCTTCAACCTAGCATCCTGGAAAGAAAGCAACAGCATTACAACAGAGAGTTCTCACACAATGATAAAACAAGATCAGATTTCCAGAAAGATTATTTTTAATTTTATACTATGGCAGCCTGGCAGGTTTAATGTTAGTTGAAAATCCTTAAAGCAATTTCCCTTGTGACATCATCAACGGGGGAGCAATGATTACTTAAAAAGGGAACTACCATGAGGATGTTCAGAAGCAAAGTTTCAGTTTGCAGTGCAGATCAATTATTTACACTAAGGCAGGGCTTGACGAATCCTGGGCGCCAAATTGTCATGGTGCCCTAGATTTTGCCCTTGGTGCCTAGCAGCCAGGGAGGGAAACACCGCCTAATACTTCCCCACAAAAAAAGCCAGTGGTGCAGACAATTCCAGCACCAACCATTTTTTTTTTTTAATTGGCGGCAAAAGTGTCTTTACTTGACTTCAGAGCCTAAAACACAACTTCAGAGCGCTATTTACATGGATATTTTTAGAGCACTAGCCAGTGGCTTACCCAAATCTGTCCACCTGGCTTGGGGAGGTCTACTCTAAAATCCTATGTCAGTCTTTAAAGTGTCACAGGACTCTGAGGTATTTTCTCATGCGATAAATGAATTTGTTAGTCATTAAAAGTGTCACAGGACTCCTTGCTTGTTTTGTTGAACTAGACCAGGTGTGGCCAAACTGCAGTTTGGGAGCCACATGTGGCTCTTGAATGAGAAAGGGCAGCTCACAGAAGAATGTCAGCAACTCAGTTTAGGAAAGCATCCCCAGCTTAGGAGTTATAAGCCTCCCACCCTGAGCATGCTTGGCGGTGGGGAGAGCCCCAGCCTGTGCATAGCCACTGGAACGGCCATGGAAGGGGGCCTGGGGAGGGGGGCATCATCGGCCCAAGGGAGCCAACATCAGGGCCCCGGGGTTCAGGACAGCAGGGAGAAGTGATGCCTGGTTGGGACAGTGGGGATATGCACGGCATGGTCAGGATTACTTTCAATTTTTGGCACAACTTACTGCAGTGAAGCACTGTATTCCACAATGAAATTTGTGAAATCAAAATATCATGTAGTACTTACAGATCAGCACCTGAGACAGCTTTTACATACTGTGTTGAGAAGTTACTGCCCAGATTTAAAAAAAAAAAAAAAAACTCGCCACCAGCCTCCAGTCTTCTACATTGAGTGACAACTAAGTTTTTTATTGTATAGGCCTAGTTTTCATGGTAGCTTCAAGTGATTATTAGAATCTGGCATTAGTAGGATCAATATTTTCCCTCTTTTTACAAAAAAAAAAATTAAAGTGGGCAATGAATTTTAAACTTAGTAATTTTGGAGTAGATAAAAGTATATGGCTTTATGCCTTAGTGCGGCTCTCAAAGGTTTCATAATCAACCTATGTGGCTCTTGAATTCTGTAAGCTTGGCCATCCCGAACTAGACTAACACAGCTACCCCTTTGGAACAGGGGTCCTTGTTTGTTTTGCTGAGACAGAATAACAAAGCTACTTCTCTGGGACTATGTACTTTTAGAAACTCCATGTTCTCCTCCCAAATGCTTTAGCCAAAAGTCCCTCTACACAGTGGTTCTCAACCACTGTGTCAGGACACATCACTGTGCTGCCACACAGTGGTAAGTGTGTCACAGAAAGCTGGGGAGATTGCTGGAGTTGGCCCAGGAAGGGGGGTGAGGAGTGGAGTGGGCTGTTGTGTCCTGTAGCGTTGCCATACTTCACCAAGAGTATCGCAACCCACAAAAGACCGAGAACCACTGCTCTAGCAAGAGCCATGTCAGGAAATAAAAGGGACCCAAAAGGCGTTTCACTTCCTGCTGCTTTAAGGGCCATGCCGGCTGCTCCCCTGCTCGTTCCCCTACCTTGTAATAATGCTCCAGCAGGATCCTCACAACCCCTTCTACGCTTTCCGCCTCGACTGGTTTCCTGGCGAACTGAAGCAGATACTGCAGAGCATCCGCCGGCGAAGTGGCCTTGCACAGGTCCACGTGCAGCGCTGCTGACTTGCTGGGCTTGGTCAGCCGCAGCTTCTTCGCAGACAGCTCTTCATGATGCTGCTGCTGCTGTTGAGCAAGGGCAGGGAGTGAGGCAGGAAATCAGAGCCCCTGGCATCTGTGCACTCATCAGTGGGCCCCCCAGCGCTACCTCCAGATCTGCACAATCCTTTAGGGCAGGCACAGCTTCTCCACGTCCTGGTTCTCTGCCCTGTCGAGACCCCATCCCCACACACCAGGGTCCCCCAGGCTCTCTGCCCTGTACAGACCCCCAACAAGGGTCCCCTGGGCGCTCTGCCCCACATGCACACACCAAGGTCCCCCCCAGACTCTCTGCCCCCCCATACACACACCAGGGTCCCCCCCCAGACTCTCTGCCCCCCACATGCACCCACCAGGCTCCCCCACCAGACTCTCCGACCCCCACCAGGCCCCCCCCGGTCTCTGGCGCCCAGGGACTCCCCCCACTCCCGAGGCCCCGCCCCTAGCGCTGCCCCCCAGGCCGAGCCCCCATCGCCAGGCCGCAGCCGCCCCGGGGCAGGGGTCGGGGCCGCCCCAGTCCCCGCCCGTCACCTGGACCGCCTTGGTGAACTCCTCGTACACCCGCTTCTTCAGGTGCGCCGCCATGCTGGCCGCCCCCCCGCTCCGCTTCCAGCCGGGCAAGAGCCCAGCCGGCCACCGTAGCCTCCGCCCTCCGCGCCCGGCA
Organism: Podocnemis expansa; assembly: GCA_007922195.1. Lineage (NCBI taxonomy): Eukaryota > Metazoa > Chordata > Testudines > Podocnemididae > Podocnemis > Podocnemis expansa. The sequence goes on from ML682063.1 coordinate 8,874,800, forward strand.
ACGGAACCATAGAGACGCTGCTGCACATGACGGGGAGCGACTCTGTCCCTTCTAGCCGGCTGGAGGTCATTCCTCTCTATAGTCAGCGAGTCTCAGTGCGCTTCAAGGGGGCGGGCCAGAGCTGGAGCGTCCACGCCGGTCTTGTCGGCGAGGGGGCGGTGCCTGCACAGGGCGTGGGTGGAGCTAGGAAATCACTCAGCCCCCCCCCCCGCGCTAATAGTGGTTGGGTCCGGGGTCCCTTTGTTAGAGCCCAAGGGGGGGATGAACCACACGTGGCTGGGGGGGGGGGTTTCCTCTCACGTGGCTCCTCAAAGCTCCCCCCCAGAAAAACCCCAAACACACTGCTTCCTTTCTGGGGTGTTCAATGGATGAGTTTTAACAAATGGTGCCCACCAGCACCTCTGAACCGATCAGCATCCCATGTCAATTCTCAGCTAGGCCAAATGGGCTGGGCTGAGGCAACGGCTCAACATTTTTAATTTCCCAGGGTTTTTTCCCTCTTCATTGGGTCTTTTGTTGCCACACAAATAGATGTCAGTATCTGTGCTTTGTAAGGCGAGTATCACTCATGAATTTACTACCCTGATGGCCCAAGAGACCCCAAATTGTTATCTCTTCCAACGCATGGTGCAACATCATTTCTTCAGAAAGTTACCTGAGTGGGGTGGCTGTAGATTTGTAACTTGCAAAGTGGTAGGTGTGTCAGTCTAGTTCAGCAAAACAAACAAGGCCTGTCAGTCACACTTTTAAAGACTAACAAATGTATCTATCTCATAAGCTTTCATGGGAGAAAATCCCACTTCATCAGAAGTGGCATTTTGCTCCCACATAAGCTCCTGTTATAAATTTGTTAGTCTTTAAAACTGGCACAGGACTCATAAATTATAGATTTCAAGGCCAAAAAGAACCACTAAGATCATCTTATTCATTGATCCCCTCTTTTTGAGTGAAAGCCCCACTAGGTAAACACACATGCCCAATAGAGTTGCACCAATGTTATGTTAATTTGGCCCATGATGTCTAGAAATAATCCCCCTCCCCCCCAAAAAAGTGGTTCTGACTGTGTTTTCCCCAAATTGGAGCTGTGTTTTAAGTTTGTAATCAGTCCCCAAACTGGGCTTCTTTCGTATGCTTGCGAGTTTTGTTCCAAACATGCCACACTGAGCTAGAACCAGATTGGGTAAATGATTGAGCACCCTCAACAGCCATTGACTACAGTGTTTGTTGAAGGAGTCAGTATGTCTCAGGATCAGGTTCGTTGCCCATTGAAATCAAGAGAAACCTATTTATATGGGCATTGGAACAGGCCTTCTCTAGGGAATTCCCCTAGAACTAAAAGCATGAGGCTTAGGGGATCAGAGCTGAAATTTTCAAAGTCACCAGTGACAGTGGATGCTCAGCACTTTTGAAGAACTAGGCCCCTTTAAGTGATTTTTGGATACACAAAATCATTAGGCACTTGTAAAAATCCTTCCCAAGACTTCTAAATTTGAGAGGTCTGAATGCTCCTTACACAACAGTTTTACGCTGTATAACTGCACTGACTTCAGCAAAGCAACTCCTCATTTACTCTGCTGGAAGATCAGGATATACTGCACTTATACTACACTTCATGAAGCTAGATTCTAATCCTGAAGCGTATAAGGAAAGCTTTGTGGCTTTTAGGAGGATAGTAAGAAAGGGAGGTTTACACTAAGAAAAGAGGCTTTTAAACATATATTTATTTTGTATCCAAACCACATACTGTCCTATATAGGCAGCAATCCATATTTCCAGAATAAAACTAAACATAGCCATGATCTTTTCTAGAATAACTAGTATAATTTTCAGATATCCCTGGAGTAGTCAGTAATTTAAAATTATCAGCTGTCTTGAGTATAGAAGTGAACTTCTGAATATTAAGATTTTTAAAAATGATAAAGGACTTAATCCAGCACACCTTTGCCCGACACCTATCAGGAAAAATTTTCACTGATGTCAAAGGCAGTTTTGCATTAGTTGACTCTGGGTATGTCTACACTATAAAAGCTAAGTTGACTTTATTAAGTTGACTTAATAAAGTCTACTTAAAGTTGACTTAGTAAGGCTACGCTACATTAAGTCGGCTTTATAAAGGCGACTTTAAATGGGTGCCCTAGCTTAATTCGACTTTATAAAGTCGACTTAATGGCCCCACTGCACTAAGTCGACTTTATTAAGTCGACTTAGTAACTCCACATTGCCTTAAATCGACTTCATAAAGTCGACTTAACTGTAAAGTTGACTTTATAAGCGGAAGTAATAAAGTCGACTCTACCTGATGCTACAGTCAACTTTATTGCCCTGCAATGTAGACAGAGCTTTGTTTAAGTCGACTTAAGGACCCTTAAGTTGACTCAAACACACAGTGTAGACGTACCCACTGTAGGGCCTGGGCTGTAGCTTGCACTGTTTCAAGTACCTTTTTAGACACTTCCATTTATTAATCATCATGAGTTTATATGCTGGGTCTCCAGAAGCACATATTCATTTGTAGCACTAAAAGAGACAATGCATAGTGTACACAAACATAGCTGTATTAACAAGTGGTGCTCATTCAACATAGACTGGAAGATCTTTGGGGCAGATGCCATTTTTGTTCTAAAACAATGAAATTCCTGTGGTACATTAAAGACTAACACATTTCTTAGGACATAAGTTTTCATGGGCTGCAAGCAGGATCGTTGTTATGTTGGGGCCAGCAGGGCATGGCTCCGGCTCCGGGCCACTTCCAGAAAGCACAGATGGCTCCTGCCGCGCATGGGGCCTGATCCAGCTTTGAGCCTCCTGCATGGGGCTTGAAGCCAAGGATGGTCCGTGCCGCTTGTGGGAAGCAGCAGGGACAGTAGTGGTGGAGACGGTCCCTGACGCTTGAAAAAAGCAACATGGACTGTCTCCGTCTTCAAGCCCCATGAAGAAGGCTCGAGATGGGAGGTGGTCGCTGCCGCTTCCTGCAAGTGGCATGGACCATCCTCGGCTTCGAGCCCCCTTCAGCAGGCTCGAAGCCAGATCGTGCCCCATGCATGGCTGGATCAGACCCATGCACGGCCAGACTGGGACTACTGGGGGGGGGGCACATGCCCAACATCCCGGCACCCTCTAGAATCGCCCCTGGCTGCCACCCACTTCATCTGTGGGCTTCACCAAAGGCATCGCTAACATGGGACTCCGGGGGCATCAGCCCCCCTGAAACTCAGGGCCATCCCCTGAGCAGCAAACCTCTAAACTGCGCAGGGGGTGCACCGTCACTCCCCTGTGCAAGGAACACTGCCAGCTGTGCACAGCTGGCAGCTGCAGCCTCTAACCAGCTGGAAGACAGAGTCTTTTGGTAGGGAACTGCCCCAGGCTGGGCCTGGGAGTTTTTAAAACTCCCGCCTTGTTCTCAGAGCAGGGTCAGGCCGAGAGCTTCAGCCTCTGCCATGGCCACGCTCTCCTCTGGTGGCCAGGTAAGAGAGCCAGGGGGAAAGGGGGAGTCTGGGGGCAGGCACGCCAGCCCAGTAAAAAAAGGGCGCAGGGAAGGGGGTTGGCCTGGGGCAGTGGAGGACAGCGGCAGGACCAGGGGGATTGAGAAGGGCTTGGGGAATCAGAGGGGGCAGGTAGGGAATGGACCAGGGCCCGGGTGGCCAGTGGGGGCCTAGGCCCCACCTCATCTTTATGTGTAGCAGCGCCCCGGGCTTCAACCACTTCATAAACTCATTGCGTCTGACCAAGTGGGTTGGAGTTCACAAAAGTTTAAGCCTGAAGAAATTGGTTGGTCTTTAAGGTGCCACAGGACTTTCATTGTTTTCACTGTACACAGAATAACACAGCTACTCCTCTGGAATGTATTTTTTTGTTCTGTGCTTGTAAAGCATTTAGCTCAATGAGGACCTGGTCCTAGTACTACCACAATACTACTAGTCCTAATAATAATGTTTGCTAGAGAATAACAAGGAGCCTGGTTGGACTGTTAAAGACTAACAAATTTATTTATCCTATGAGAGAAAATCCCACTTCATCAAACACTTTGAAGGTGAGGGAACTAGTTCATCTTCAAGGTATCTGACGATGTGGGATTTTCTCCCACGAAAGCTCATGCAATAAATAAATGCCACAGATTCCTTGCTTGTTCTACTGCAGTGGTTGTCAAACTTAGGGTTGAGACCCAATACTAGGTCACAGACTCTCAGGCACAGGGTTGCAGCACCCCCTGCTGACACCACCAAAAGACTGGAATGCATTCCTGAAAGATGTAATTGTTGGGTCGCAAACATAAATAATTTTTTTCACCTGGGTCCCAAGAAAAAAAGTTTGAAAACCACTGTTCTACTAAACTAGACTAACACGGCTGCCCCTTTGGAACTTAAATCCAAATTGCAAACGCAGCAAATCTACAGTAGCCTGCTATAGGTTTGCTGTGTTCTCAATTCATTTTTTTGTAACAACCCCAGGACATTCTTCTCTCCTGGCCCTGTGACACGTACACAGACTGTGCAGTCAGGGTCTGACAGAAGGCAAGCTGTGGGGATTTTGGGTGGGGTTTGTGCTATTCGATTCACCACCCAAGCTATATGCTACTGGGCACTCTAAAATGCTATGCTCTAAATGCCCCGTATAGATGCTCTACACAGGGCAGCAAGAGGTGATGCTTTGGGCTTCCTGTAGTCACTGCAGCCTGTGACTTGGATGGTGAATCCACTCAAAATCCCCATGGCTTGCCCCCCTCTCAGATCCTGACTAAACCATCTGTAGCAGAGGAGAAGCAGAAGGAGAAACTGGGAGGGAGCCGTGGGCAGCCCTGGGGAAGCAGGAAGAAAAGCACAAGTGAAGATCCACTCTACTGAATGGATAAATCTGTCATTCCTGGCCTGGGAGATGAAGGTGTTTCAGAGTATGGAGTTAATGGAAAAGAGGAATAAGAGGAGTAAGCCCCAAGTGCTGGGCAAAAAAAGGAAGAATTAAGCTGAAGAGAGGGGGAAAGAGGGAGACCTCAGAGGCCAGGGCTAAGCAGGGTAGAAATTAGGAAAAAGAGCTCCCTAAGTTCTGGGGTTAAGAAAGAACTTGCCCCAAACTTCACCAGACACCAATGAGTTTCATGCATTTGTCGAATTCCATTTCCTTCCATTGAAACATGCAATTGATTGTGCACAGCTGTACTAGAGAGACCAATGGGTACGTCCATACTTGCAGCAGGGGCGGAGTGATGCCCCTTTCAAGGAGTCAGAATGCACAAACTCTCACTGAGCTAGTCTGCTAAAAATAGAACATAACTGTGGTGTGTGCTGAATTAGCTGCTCTGAGTACTGTTCTAGGATGTCTAACTAGGCACGTCCTCAGGGTAGCTAGCCCCACCAGCCACTCCCACTCCATTGTACTTTCAGCAGGTAGTTCAATGAGAGCTAGGAGTGTTTCCTCCAGTTGGACAAACAAGGAGTCTTGCGGTACTTAAAGATGATACTATAAAATATATTTGTATATTATATTTGATTATATTTATATGTAGTTGTTAGTCTTTAAGTGCCCCAGGACTCCTTGTTTGTTTTATTGAACTAGATTAGACAGCTGCCCCTTTGGAACTCCTTCAGTTGGGAGTCACACACTCCACCCAGCTCCAAATATGGACCTATCTAGACTGAAGGTGTATTCAGACGAAGGACTTAATGTACTCCCATGGTCTCTCAATGACACATCCAAACCTGATTTACAGAGATAATTTTCCCACAGCCTTCAAACACGACCTGCAATCTGGAAGCCAAGCCAAGTTCATTCTGCCGATTACCATACAATGTTTACTAACAGTAAACATTCTGGACCAGATCCTCGAGTGTGGCTGCCTTGTACTGCACTGACAGCAGTTTCTAGCTGTAAGTCTTGTTAACCCAATTCCAAGAAAGGTTCCCCCAGATCAAGAGGGATCCTTTGATGGCCCTTTGTTGATACACAAGCTCCTAAGCTAGCCCCAGCCCCCTCTGCTTGCACAGAATATGGTCAGAGAGTAAAGAGAGTGAAGCTAAAACATCCTATTCTGCTCTGATCCCTGACCATGGTTTCAAGGCTGCTTGGACTTAAACTGGAAGACCAGCTCTGCACACAATAGACTCCATTCTGGGATAGCATTTGCTGCTCCGTCAAACACACACCTCAGCTTCTGTGGTGTGCAGTTTTGTCAGATCCTAGAGTCAGATCTCCGATCTCAGCTTATGGGGTGTCAAACTCATTCAGTGTGGGGGGTCACACTGGAAGGCAGGACACCTGTCGCAGGCCATGTGGCTGCACAGGTTCCCCAAACCTTTCCCCCCTCCATGTTCAGAGCCAGACAGTGTCATTTTGCAGTCTATTTTCTGATCATAACCAAAAAATGGATCCTGATCTGGCCCACAGGCTGTGAGTTTGACACTCCTGATTGCTGATAACACACAAGGCAGAATAAAATCCGTCTTGTTCTCCCCTAGATGTATTGGCTCTGCAGGGCCTGTTACTTCTCAATCATGTAAATGAAAGCAAGTGAAAGTCACAAAAAGTAAAGGCACGTTGCATAAGGAAGCATCACATTTCTAACCACAATTCTCCTTTTACAATGCATGGTTATTTGCTCATACTTTATTTTAATAGTGGTTCTTAATTTCTATTTAATTCATTGTCCCATCCTTTTCTCCTCATCTCACAACAGTCCACAGCTTGGTTCCCAAAAGGTTCTGCAGGAAGGGCCATAGTCTGAGATTCTCTGTACTGAACCACCAGAAGTTATTTATTTTAATACCCTTTTAAAAAATCACTGCCAAGAGTTCTATTTTGCTACCACCAGGTGAACAGACATTTGTAGAAGAAGTCATAGGATTTGAACCAGATGCTTTTCTCTGTGATGTGGGGCTGGAAAGAAATCGTGTAGCCTTTGGCTTCTATGTCCATTTTAATGCAATCCAGCAGATCAGAAACACTCGGCGTTGCCTTCCAGGGGCCGAACTTCACCACCGATTTCTTATCCATGTCCAAACTGTTCAGGGCATCGTGACACTTGGCTGCGTCCTCCTTGGTCCTGACCACACACACTGTGACGCTGGATTGGCGAGATGCTACTGCCTCCGCCCTGGCGATGCGAATCATCACCTCAATGTTCTCGGTGTAGTTGGGCACACGGGCCAAAAACTGCTTCCTTGCCACCATCTCCCCGAAAATCTGAGGGGAGTCCTCCAGCTGCTTAACCAGAGGCTGAATGTCATAGAACAAGGCCTCTTTATATACGTCCTGGATGCACTGTGTGGGCACCTGGTTACTGCGGAGGTATTCCAAGATGTACTTAAAATAGGTACCTGGTCTGTCAATGAAGAATCTCCCTTCAGAGTCTGTCCTAAGCTTGGGCTGGCCAGTAAACATGTCTGCCAGCTTGGAGCCAGGGTGTTTCCTCAGGGTGCTTAGCGTCGTTGTGTACTTCTCCCCGCCAACGTTCAACTCCACAATTGGTGACTGCTGCAATCACAGGAAGAAAATACCACACTCGTCACATGTAAGAGCCACTGGAAATTGGAACTGGCTGACTACTGTCACTGCACCCGAGCGAATGGGCTCAGAACAGCTCTCCTCTGTGTCTCAGGCCACATACTACTCTGACCAAGAGTCTATCTAAGATATTTATGTGACTTCCATTGTCATAATATCTAAGCCCCTCACACTCTTTAATGAATTTCTCCTCACAACACTCTGTGAAGTAGCACGTATCATTAGCTTTATAGTTGGGGAATGGAGGCCCAGAGAGATTAAGTGACTTGACCAAGTTTACACAGAAAGTCTGTGGCAGAAAGGGAATCAAATTTGGGTTGCCTGGGGTTCAGGGGAATGCTCTAACTGTCTGACGAAGTGGGATTTTCTCCCATGAAATCTCATGCAATAAATAAATTTGTTATGCTTTACGTGCCACAGAACTTGTTTGTTTTACTGAACTAGACTAATACAGCTGCCCCTTTGGACCCTAACTGATGGACCATCTTTCCTCTTTCCATTAGCTCAAGTGGCAGCAGCCTATGCCCTGGGAACAGAAAATGCTGAGTTCTCTCCCTGCTATTGTGACGTTTCAGTGAGGTGACACCAACTGACATAAGAGAAACTGAGGATTTGGTACAGTATTAGCAACTACAGTTGTATTTTCCTTTCCCCCTTGTTTTGGGTTTTCTCTTAAGAGTTGGGACAAGAGCCCTGTGAAATTTTAGCAACAAAACCCCAAATTAGTTTTACCTATTTTGGGACATTATTATAAACCCAAAAGGTGGACCAGATTAGCTGATCACCCACCACTGTAATGCAGCCACATCTGGGGCAGAAGATAACAGCTTTTTATCAAGGCACCATAAAACTTTCCAACTGTTTAGGTGAGGAAGTGTAGAAGACCATGCCAATCTAAAGCTACAGGGGAATTTACTCCAATTTCAGTTTCTGCAGATCACTAGAGTTAACGTCACCACTTTTATGAAAAATACCTTGGGATCTTTGAATTCTTGGAGAGGCCAAAATCATAGTTTTACTTCTGACGGTTCCTACAGCAACTCAATACTCCCTGTGCTGACATATGAAATAGTGACAGAGTGCTCTTTGCTTGGTAACCACTTCATTCAGTGCTCAATGTGGCAAAGTGGGTGGGGGGTGATTTTCTTGTTTATTTAAAAGGCAGCAACGAAGCAGGTTTATGTTCCTTAACACAATTACACCTTAATGCAAATCACATGCATTACATTGCTGCAACCACACCTAGTTGCTGGGAATGCATCAGGCACAAACAGAATTCCTGTACTGGCTTGTCTCCTTTTTTTCATGCAAATAGGGCTTGATCCTGCACAGCCAGGACTACCAGCAAGCTGAAAGGGCTTTGCTCGGGTGCTCAGGATTATAGCCACAAAACAGAGCACCAGGAAGGTTACATCTAAGCTTAGATCCAAAGGAATGGTGAAATAAAAAGAGCCCACTTCTCCATTACCCTGCACCTTGCACAGTCATTCACACCAGAAAAAAGTGAGTGCACAATGGTGTCATTCTGACTGGGATGCACTAGGAACAGATGTAAATAACTGCTCCAGGTGCACCAGGAGACCAAGGCCCAGCAATCACAGAATCACAGAAACTGGAAGGGACCATGAGAGGTCACCCAGTCCAGTCCCCTGCACTCATGGCAGGACCAAGTACCCTCTTAAACCATCCCTGGCAGGTGCTTGTCTAATCTGCTCTTAAAAACATCCAATGATGGAGATTCCACAACCCGCCTAGGCAACTTATTCCACTGATTAATCACCCTGACAGTTAGAAATTTTTCCTAATGTCCAACCTAAACCTCCCTTGTAATAATTTAAGCCCATTGCTTCTTGGTCTGTCATGGGTGGTTAAGGAAAACAATTTTAAGGTGGTTTGATGACAAGTGCTATATAACAGCTTGGTATTATTATTATTATTATGGATGAGGCTGCACTATAATGTTCTGTGGCCATAGCTTTCAGTTAAGATGCTACCTATGCCTTTCCAAGAGCCAGAGGTGAAGTTCCCCCATTTACCCAGTGCTGCTTGCAATGGCAGGTTAGGTCTTTTCAACTGAGTCACTCAGGGGTATGGATTTTTCCCACCCCTGCATGATGAACTTATACCAACCAGAGGCATCGCTGGCGCCTGGCACATGGGGCATGTGCCCCAATTCTCGGTGTCAGTGCCCCGAGTGTCCGGTCCAGCCCTGTTCCGGACTGGGGACCCTGGCTGGGGTGCCCTCCACAGCGCCTGCCTCTCCCGGCCCTGGCCCTGGCCAGGGATTGAGGCCGGGAAACCCACAGCGGTGCCCACCACTCCCAGCCCCAAATCCAGCTGGGGATCTGGGGCCAGGCTAGAGGCGGCAGGAGCCCATTGAACGATCAGGCAAGGGCACCAGATTGTGGCCTAGGGGGCATGGCCCAGGCCATGGGGCAGGGCCTGGGCCCATGCCCCGGGTCTTGTCCTGGGGCAGCAATGTTCCTGATACCAACCTAATTTCCTTAGGTAGACTTGACCTAAACGTCCATGAATTAGCAGAACTGCAGTGCTCCTCTGGTACTGCTGTTCTGCAGATCTAAAATACTAGGATAACTTTGCTATAATTAACGAGAAGTCTGGGGGCACTTTTAAGCTATGTCTACACTGATGACGTTCATTTGAATTAACTTAGTTCGAATTAATTAATAATGGTTAACTTGAACTAAGTTAGTTCGAACTAACATGGCCCCACTAAAAACCCAAATCAAACTAGCATATCCCTGGACAGGACTTGCTAGTTCAATGCAGGAAGGGAGCACCATAGGAAGTGTGGCAACATAGTACCCATGAAAGGCCAGACCCCCACCCAATATCTAGAAAGAGGAAGGCACCCTGGGAGGAGGAAAGGCAAAGTATGTTAATTCAAACTAACAGTTAGTTCGAATTAATACGGCTTCATTTGGTTAGTTCGAACTAAAGCAAGGTTTTACAAGTTCAGACTAACCGTTCATTAGTTCAAACTAAGGAAAGCCAGTGTAGCCATGCACTAATTTAGTTTGAATTAATCCTCATTAATTCAAACTAAATTCCAAGTGTAGACATACCTTTAAAGAGTAACAAATGTATTTATCGCATGAGCTTTCATGGGAGAAAACCCCACTCCGACACTCTGAAGTGGGATTTTTTCCCATGAAAGCTCATGCAATAAATAAATGTACTAGTCCTTAGAAGTGCCACCAGACTCCTTGTTTGTTTTACTGAACTAGGCTAACATGGCTGTCCCTCTGGAATTTGCTATAATTTTCAACTATGTAAAACCCCATCGAGCAAGATGGGTATTCTTTTTTTTTAAGTTTCCAACAAAGTCAAGTTAAGGTCAAGTTAATTCCCTTCAGGAACAGAACTCATTATGTAGTTCCTGGTGTTGTCGTTGCCAGAAAACTTGTAACTAAGCTAGTGGCATCTTCCTGCTCAGACTGGGCAAAGTGATCAAACACCTACTAAAGCGGCAGTTCCCAAACTGTGTCATAGAAATCCCTAATATGTGGAACAAAATGGTGTCCTCCATGCTGGTTGGGGTCCTGGCAGGAAATACTTCCTTCAAATGGGATCATGATGACAAGAAGTTTGAGAACCCCTAAAGGTCTTTCAAGCAGTCACCTCTCCCTGCGTGCTGACTGACCCCTGAGTCTCAGAAAAGGCAGAAAAAAAGAGTCTCAGAAAAAACAAGCATAACATCCAGAAGGGACAAAGGTAGATACAGCCCCCACCCGCAAATTGCTGAGACCCCCACCAGGCAAAACCTTTCCGGGCCCCACTCACCGCTTGCAGACTGCTTGTGACTTGTTTCCCAGGGGATTTGTGCTCTGATGAAATGCTCATCTTCCCCAGGCCTGCAGGGCAAAGGAATTTGTTAGTTTTTAAAGTGTCACAGGACTCCTTGTTTGTTTAACTCGCTGCCAGGCACTCAGGTTGCGTCTTTTGTCTGACTTGCACAGAAGCGTCCAGGCTCCCCTCTCTAAACCCCCTTAGCTTCTGTGCAATGACTATGGCCTGTTCCAGGCTCCTGTATGTGACTCCAGCCCAGCCAGTGTCCTAGGGGAGCCAGTTTGCACAGGTGCTGCTCTGTTACAGGTGTGAGAGAGCAGAGGGCCGGCGGGGCCTGAAAGCGGAAGTGTTTACTCAGCAGGCCTCTAACCATTCGTGCACAACACCTTGTGTGTGGCAGGGCGGATCTGGGCCGGGTGCTTGACACGTCCCCTGTGATATCAGTGCAATGACTAATGCCCAGCCAATCCGTCCCAGGGCACAGCCTGTCTGGGAGCCCTGCCATCTGTGACGAGTGTCTCACTGATTTGGCAGTGGTTACACCCTGATGTCCCAGCCTTGCAGCCTCCTTGCCCACCTGTTCTAAAGACACAGTGTGTGAGCAAGTCTGACCCATATGTCCCAGAGTTCACATGCACTGTGACAAATTAAGACTTGAATGCCTGTACATGGCTGTGTTTCCCAGTGTGCTTAGACACGAATTAATTGGTGCAGGTGAAAGAAGACCAGAGCTGAAGCTCTGGTCAAGCCTGAAACTTTTTTTTTCTTTTTTGATAGATCACAGATGTTTGGTTAACACCCCTGCCTCCCCCCATTTTTCATACACCTGGATTCACCTGGGTGCAAAGGTGGAAAGTATCAGAAATTCCTTGGTTGAGGTGTAAAGCTGGAAAAGTCTAATATGTCTTTCTTTAACATATTAAATAAATTACAAGATGGCATATCACAGGCACACCCTTTGCATTGAGATTTGGATAGATTAACTATAGCATCAGAGGATTTTTTAAATTGCTGCATTAAAATCGTTTACAGCTGCATAAATAGCAGTGAGGGTGTATATTAATAAACCTGAATATAATAAAGCTAAAACTCTGGTCAAGCCTGAACCTTTTTTAGACAGATCACAGATGAGATAGATCACAGATGCTTGGTCAACATCCCTTCCCCCCACACACACGTTTTTCATGCACCTGGATTCACCTAGAAGCAAAGTTGGAAAGCAGGGGCATCTCTGATGCCGGGCTCATGGGGCCCATGCCTCGAATCCTGGTGCCAGTGCCCCGGGTCTGGGGTGGGGTCTGTGGCCAGGGGGTATGGCCTCCAGGTAGGGGGCAGGGCCTGGGCCGATGCCCAGGGTCCTTTCCTGGGGCAGCGACGCTCCTGGTGGAAAGTACCAAAAATTCCTTGGTTGTGGTATTTCCTGCCTGGCTGGAGTCAGGCAGTATCAGAAAATTGACGAGGGAGATCTAGTCTTATGAGATTTCCAGCCAGATTTTTAAATCACAGCAGTTCAAGTAAGACTAAGTATGACTATAAACAGGAACTCCAGCAGACACAGAGTGACCAGGCACATGATATTGTAACAATGCAGGATAAAGTATAGGTCCACTAGAATATGTACAATTTAGGCATCTAGCCTGGGGTGTACACCACCATGAACACCTGAGCCCATCCTTAGAGGATGTACAAGCTGGTTCAGACTTGACAGTTTTTCTAATATTTTGCAGTGCAACCACCCTACGATGTATTGTGGGGGTAGACACCTCACTGCTGACTCCAGGCACATCATATGTTAGTCGCTGAGGGGGCCTGACCTCTCACTGGGATCTTCTTAAAGGTTGTGCAGTCCCCTCCTTCTCCTCTGCAGGAGGTGTTAATAAAATTCCTTCAGACTCTGTCACAGAAGGAGCATCATCTTCAGCAACATCTTCCCCTACACCTGAGGACCCAAGGGGACCACTGCAGATATCTATACCTTTCCTAAGGTCTCTCACAGGAAGAAATGGAAGAGCTCCAGGGTTTAACACAGTTGTCTCAGTTGTGCTTTCCAGTTGAGCTGGCTCAATTGATGGTACAACAGAATTAGGAGAAACATCTGACGGCCCACAATACACAGCTATATAGTCAGGGTAAACCTCCTCGGACTCAGTTTCTGATAGGGAACCATCTATATCTGTTAAAGTGGCAGGGTCCAACAAAGGATTAGCACTGCCTACAGAATTGGAGGAGGGGCTTCTGGAAGTCCGGGTTCTCATCTGGAATAGTGCTCTGGGCGAAGGAGTAGGCTCGCTCTCTGATGGAGCATCCATTCTGACATGTTGCCCCAAAGGAAGTAAATGGTTTTGATGTAAAGTCTTTAAGGGGCCACTTGACTGTTCAGGTTTTAGTTGGTAGACAGGTAAGCCAGACATCTGCTTCTTTACAACATCGGGCTGGGAGGCCCAATGTTTTGCAAGTTTATGTTTTCCAGGAAGCCCAAGTTTCCTGATAAGAACACGATCACCTGGTTGCAGATCACGGTATCGGATCTTCTGATCATAATGGTCTTTATGCCCTGGTTCATCTTATCCGGTGCAGCCCGAGCAAGCTTATAAGCAGCACTCAAGTCCCTTTTTAAATTAGCTACATACTGGAGATGAGACTGGGTCAAAGCCCCATCTGCTGAGACCTCAAAACAAAGGTCCACTGGTAATCGGGCTGCTCATCCAAACATTAGGAAATACGGAGAATACTCAGTGGCCTCATTTCAGGTACAGTTATAAACATGAACAAGATGGCTAACATGTTGACTCCATTTACATTTCTGTTTGGCATTCAACGTTCCTAGCATATTAAGAAGAGTCCAATTAAATCGTTCAGGCTGTGGGTCTCCCTGTGAATGATAAGGTGTTGTTCTTGATTTTTTTATATTTAGCATAGTTAAGAGTTCATGAATTAATTGACTTTCAAAGTCCCATCCTTGATCAGAATGCATGCACTTGGGTAGACCATAATGCACAAAGTACTTTTCCCAAAGAGTTTTATTAACAGTAGTGGCCTTTTGATCCTTAATGGGGAACGCCTGTGCATACCTTGTGAAATGATCAGTTACAACTAATGTATTGCAAGTATTTTGGCTATCAGGTTCAATTGTGAGAAAGGCCATACAGACCAAATCCATAGGGCCTTCATTGTGAAGATGAAACAGTGGAGCAGCTCTTGTGGGTAGAGTCTTCCGCTGTATACACTGGGCACAGGTTTTACAATACTGTTCAACATCAGTTTTCATTCGCGGCCAATAAAAATGGTCTCGACCTAGTCCATAGGTCTTATCAAACCCAAGGTGCCCATGGTCATCATGTAAAGATTATAGTACCACTTTGTAATACTGTTGAGGTAAAACCAGTTGCTTTTTAATGTGTTGCTCAGGCTGTTTAGCGATTCTATACAAGAGTCCATTCTCCAAGGAAAGGTAATTCCATTCTTTCATTAGGAGAGGAATATTAGGGTGTCTGTTTTTATCCGCAGCAGCAGGGTTTCCTTGATCAACTGCCAGCCAAACTTCTCCAACACAGGGATCATCCTGTTGTACAGCCCGAATCTCAGAACAACTCAAATTAGGAAGATGGGAGGTGTCTCAAAAAACACGATTGCAGTAAGCTTGAGGGATAGCTTCAGTTCTTCTTTGAGCGCTGCTCGGATGCATTCAGTAATAGGTGTCTCCATGCTGGAGTACCAGATTGGCCGGAAAACTTTTGTCCTAGCCTGTCAGGAGAGGGCAGGTGGCCTCTGCCCCTCACACAACCCTGTGGCTATATATACAGACGCCTCCCAACCCCTCCTCAGTTCCTCAGAGTCGCTAACTCCAGATGCGGGGATGGAGGGGAGGGACCTGAATGGATCCGAGCAGCCCATCTTGAAGAAGGACGGTTACTGGTGAGTAACCCATCATACTTCTTCGAGCGCTGCTTGGATGCATTCAGTAATAGGTGACTACTAGCCATGCTGATGGATGGCAGATGGAGTTGGGTCTTCCGCCTTCAGCACAGCAAAACACCCCAGATGGGAAGAAGCCCAGCAAACAAGATTCTAACCAGAGCCAAGAGACGAACTAGGCTCTTGACATGGCACAGGAGAATCAACAACTGAGGGCCAACCCAAGTCAGGGGGAGGGCTGAACCCGCCGAGACATATGAGTGTGGGCAGGACGGACCAAGGTCACCGTAACGAGGATGAAGAACGCAACATTAAAACATAGAGGGTTGCGTTTGGATGCTCCACCTAAGTAGCAGAACACAAAGTATGAAGACCAGAAGATAAGTGTCTGGCCATAGGACCTTCCAGCATGAGCTCATCGGGAAACACAGGAGACCAGCAAGTACAGGGTTAACCATAGTGGCTGTGGCCTGCACAGGAAACAATGGAAGGGATGAACAGTATCCCATGGACTGAGCACCTCAAGGCCCGAGCTGGGATCCAAAGAGTCACAGTCTCGCCTGGGCGACTACTGGCTGCGCAGGTAGCCGTGGGAGGGATGAACCTTGCTGAGTTTCCCAATGGTGATGTTGGGAATGTGGGCATCCTCTATCCACTCTTCTGCCGCAGTCCCTTTACTTTACAGGAATTTAAGCTTGGTGGTGCCTCCACCTGGCTGGGTCCAGTACACGCTCAGTGGCATGCCTTGGGAGACTCCAGGACTAAATCCATGCGGCTAAGAATAACTTGTGGGATGATCCTAATCCAAACTTACTAATTATATATATATATATATATATAATACATTCATAGTGCCTAATTACATGTAACAAACCTTTATGTAACAAAGAAACTTATAACAGGATGGAATTGAATATTACGACTAACTTAAATACAAAGAGGCAAGTAAATAAATCAGTGAGCAGACACAGAATACAGTTTACAGCCTCACCTCAATCCCTGGAAAAATCATGGAGCAGCTTCTCAAAGAATCCATCCTGAAACACTTGGAGGAACGTAGAGTAATCAGGAACAGTCAGCATGGATTTACCAAGGGTAAATCATGCCTGACCAACCTCATCGCCTTCTATGATAAGATGACTGGATTTGTGGATGCGGGAAGAGCCGTTGATGTGATATACCTTGACTTTAGCAAGGCTTTTGATACGGTTTCCCACAGCATTCTCATTGGCAAATTAAGGAAGTATGGGTTAGATGCATGGACTGTAAGGTGGATAGAAAACTGGCTAGAACAACGGTTTCAGCGCGTAGGAATCAATGGCTCCATGTCAAGTTGGCAGGCAGTAACAAGTGGTGTGCCCCAGGGGTCGGTCCTGGGGCCAGTTCTGTTCAATGTTTTCATTAATGATCTGGATGATGGGATAGATTGCACACTTAGTAAGTTTGCAGATGATACCAAACTGGGGGGAACGGTAGACACCCTAGAGGGCAGAGACAGGATTCAGGGAGACCTAGACAAACTGGAGCAGTGGCCCAAGAGGAATCTCATGAGGTTCAACAAGGATAAGTGTAAAATCCTGCACTTGGGACGAAAAAACCCCATGTACTGCTACAGGCTGGGGAGTGATCAGCTAAATAGCAGCACTGGAGAAAAGGACCTGGGAGTCATGGTGGATGGGAAGCTGGATATGAGTCGGCAGTGTGCTCTTGCTGCCAAAAAGGCCAATGGCATACTGGGCTGCATCAAAAGAAGTGTTACCAGCAGATCAAGGGATGTGATCATTCCCCTCTATTCTGCACTAGTGAGGCCACATCTGGAATACTGTGTCCAGTTTTGGGCTCCCCACTACAAAAAGGACATGGACAAATTAGAGAGAGTCCAGAGGAGGGCAACCAAAATGATCAAAGGGCTGGAGCACAAGCCCTATGAAGAAAGACTGAAGGAACTAGGCTTATTTAGCCTGCAGAAGAGAAGACTGAGGGGGGATTTGATAGCAACCTTCAACTACTTGAAGGGTTGCTCCAAGGAGGAGGGAGCTCGACTGTTCTCGGTAGTAACAGAGGGCAGAACGAGAAGCAATGGCTTCAAGTTACAGCTGGGGCGGTCCAGGCTGGATATTAGGAAAAACTTCCTTACTAGGCGAGTGGTGAAGCATTGGAATAAGCTGCCTAGGGAGGTGGTGGAATCTCCATCTCTGGAGGTGTTCAAGTCCCAGCTGGACAAAACCCTGAGTGGGATGATCTAATGGGAGTGGTCCTGCTTTTTTTGGCAGGGGGTTGGACTAGATGACCTCGTGGGGTCCCTTCCAACCCTATGATTCTATGATTCTATGATTACAGGAACTTATCTAACTAGCATGTTCACAGCCCTTTTTCCAACTCAGAGGGCATGTTTCCCAGAGTGCAGAACCCAACCATTTGCTTGCGTGGGCACGCTTGGCGGGTCAATAAAGGAGACAAGGCAACTCTCTGCCAGTCCAGTGTATCCGCTCAGAACCACACTGCAGATCCTTAGTGAGCCCAACCAATGGTCTGTTGTCCTGGCCCTGGTTCCAGGGGGACTGCCACGCTGCCTTCCCTCAGGCCCAGTCAGTTACTCAGCAGACTCTCTTGCTTTACAAGCCCTGATCCAAATTGGAGGAGGGAGACAGACACTCACAACCCTATTGCAGATCTAGCTCAGTCAGCTCTAGGCTCAGACCCTGCTTTTGGGTTGAGTAAGCCACCAACATCTGAAGCTCCCTGCTTGAGTGAGCCTCCAGCAGTCTCAGGAGCACTCACAGCAGCTCCCAGATTCAGACACGCATCTCCCTCCCTCTCTCTAGACCCCTTTGTCCCCCTCTGCTTCCTGGAGGGCAGCCATGGTCCCTCTCCCTCTTTCAAGGGATCATAGGAGTTGTAGTCTCTCAGCAGAAAACTTACAGCACACAGGAACTACTTAAATGGTAACCTTCTACTTGATTTCAGAGGCCCCTAAAGTACAGTGTGCCTATAATATTATCCAGACCCAGTGCCATCACTGAGGGGTGATCGTTGGGGTAACTGCCCCGGGTCCCGCAGTTTGGTAGGCCCCATGCAATCATGCTTATTTGGGCTGGCTGGGAGACATCATGCAGCGAAAAAGGGAAGATCAAGACCAGGAGCAGTGCAAGGCTGGGATTGGGGCAGGCAGGGGTGGTGCGGGGCCAGGCAGGGGTGGGTGGGTGGTGTGAGGCCAGGATTGGAGTCTAGGGCATAGCGCAGGGTAGAGGGGTGGTGCAAGGCCAAGATCGGGGTGGAGCTTTGCACATGCCAGCTCACCCTGGGTTCCACCCACCCCTAGAGATGGCCCTGTCCAGACCATCCAGTTATTATGGGTCTTGTCTTATATGTGCAAATATTTACCTCTACCCGCAGGGAAAAAAATGCCTCAATTTTTCACACTTGCTCTCTGGGCACCCTAAAAGGAGAGAGCAGAGAAAAACCTGACCTGAAAACTGTAGCTGAAATTCAGATCCACAGCACTTCAGCAGAATCTTGCAGTGTGGCCTCATCTCTGCTCCACATTTTTGAGGTTCGTTCACCCATTAAAGCCAGTGTGCCCTCTCCCTTGTCTGTCTGTGTTGTTTGCACATTGTTCCCTCAGCTCAACTGTTTCAGTTTGCCAAGGTCTGTACCATCTCCTTTCCTCATTTTGCTTTGTGTAAGTGTAAGCGGGGGGATGGACCCGCTCTTGTGGGGAACTTCCCAGACTTTGTATACCACCCCGGTGAAGGTGGGTAGCAAAAGGATCTGAGTCCCTGCTCCCACTTCCTTTACCCCCAAGGCCTGCCTGACCTCAAAGGCTCCCCTCCCAATCTCCCATTTGGAGGAGTCTCTGTAACCCCGACAAGGCTGGGCCCCAGAATTTCTGGGGGCTCGACCCCCCACTCTTATCGTGGTGTCTCAGGACAGGGCTAGGGTGTCCCCACTCCGGGGTGCTGACCGCACTGACCACTCTTCTGGCCCACCAGTTACTATATACACTATATACAATTTATTTAAGCATCCAGAAATAAAAAGAATAACCCAATAAGAAAATAGGAAAAAGTGGAAAAAGGTGAACAGTAAACCCCCAGCACTGCCGCCTGGCATGGAGGCACTACACACAGAGTCTCTGGACCTGAGAAACAGTCTCACAGTCTGTTTTCCATATTGCACGCCAGATGCAGGCTCCGGCTGTGGCCACACGTCCCCAGGACAGGGCCCTTCTTCCCAGCATCAGTTCCCCCACTTCACTGCTCCCCAGCTGCTCACCACACCTAGCTCCAGATGGCTGCAGCTCTGGCTCCCAGCCACTGCTCAGGTCCCGTGTGGCTCTCTGGGGTGCTCCTCGGGCTCCTCTGATCCTCCTGCCGTCTGCACAGGTCAGCTCAGCCCCTTGGCTCCTTCCCTGGCCTCCTGCACCCAGCTCCAAGCAACTCCAGCTCCAGCTCTGCTTGGCTCTCTGCTGGTCCAGCTGCTGTGGGTCTGCTCTGCAGAAATCAACTCAGCCCAGCTCCCTCGCCTGGATTCTCTTGCTCCCAGCTGCTGGCTGCTTAGTGCTTCCTCCTTAGCTCTGCCCCACACACACAGGCTTGCCCAGACATTTCCAGCCTGCAGTTTCAGCTCAGGGGCGAGGGAGCACTCTCAATCAATCAGGCCATCCTGGGACACTGGCCTCTCTCCCTGGGGCTGTCTGTTTCAGAGTCCTGCTTCCAAGTGGGAGTGGCCAATCAAAAGACCCATTCAGTCTCAGTAAGGGGCTATCAGTCCCTTATATAAGTTTATCCACCCCTGCAAAATGAGCTTTAAAATTTTAGTCCAGAAAGAAGCACAAAGTGAAAGGTATCTGAATTTGCCCCAAGTCTAAGGTTACCAGATACCAAAGCATGGAAAGGTGGACAGGGAAGTACAAAAAGGAGGATGTTCGAGGACACATGGAGAAAATGTACTATTAATGTAATATTCTTCTGTTTTTAGGGAGACTTGGATCACTTCCCCCTAAAAACTGGGCATTGTGGGGCATTCCAGCATACTTTAACCTCTGTAAGTAAAAAGCCAGACAAAAATTTGTATTTTTAAAATGCCTGCTAGAGGGAGAATATGAAAGTAAAAACGAGGACATGTCCTTCTTTTGCCTGACATCTGGTAACCCCAGCCAAGTCACTAATGTTTGAAATTAAACTGTTCATCAGCCAAGGCTTAATCAAAGCTAGACCAGCCCAGAGTCCACTGAATGAGTCATGCGCCTGAGTGAACCTTTCAGTGACCTTGGCCCAACTCTTGATTTTATGATGAAACCCAGACTGGGAAAGCATGACCTGCTGTTAGGTTATGCTGAGAGCTTCCTGCACAGAGATCCTCCATTATAATCCTTGTTTGAGTTTCTACACTTTCTTTTTAGTGTGGGTGCTTGTTTTTCTCTTTTTGCCATGCATAAAAGAGTTAACAGAGCTGGAAGTGTGAAACCTGAGATATCCTTGGAAGTTCCAGAGGCTGTGTGAACTTCTTAACCAGGTGTGGCCAAACCTCCACTCAGGAGCCACATGTGGCTCTTGAATGAAAAAGTGTGGCTCACAGAACGCCAGCAAATCAATTTAGTAGGTAAAAGTATGTGGCTATATGCCTCTGTGAGGCTCTTGAAGGTTTAATAATCAACTTGTGTGGCTCTTGAGTTCCAATAAGTTTGGCCACCCCTGTTCTTAACAAATAAATGATCAAGAGTCACTGGAAATCAGTGACCATTGGTTGGTTTGAGTTTTCAGATCACTGATTTTTGCAAATCCCATTCTAACATGGACACGACTCATTTATGCCATTCAACATCCTGGGTTTAATCCACTTGAAAACCTGAAGATGTTGACTGATATAAATTCAAAGTTTGTTCTGTACAGTGAGTCCTTATTTCAAGTGTCTGATGAAGCGGGATTCTCTCCTACGAAAGCTTGTATGATAAATAAATTTGTTAGTCTTTAAACGTGCCACCAGACTCCTTGTTTCTTTTGTTACTGGAATCACCAGCCTCTGTTCCAGTAGCTGCAGGATTGGATAGATGAAACCTCACCTCTCTACTCTTGCAAACTTTTAACTAACAAATGGCAATGTGACATGCTAGAGGCCACATACACCCTTATGGTCTGATCTGTGTACCAGTCACAGAAGCCGCTCACCCTTGTTGTGTAACTGTGTATTGCCTGAGGCAAAGTAGGTCGTGGCAGGTGTTTTTGGAATGTTTGTGGCATATTGAACAGTATTGTTATGGTAGCATGGTTCCTGCAATATCATACATATGTACAGATATGAAACTCTGCCATGCCTTGTCTCCAAATGTGTGCCTCACATGGCTTGAACAGATGTAGACAAACACAAAGCTGTATGTGCACACCCAGTGGAGGCGTGTGTACAGGAACAATGGACTGAGCACATTGGCTGAACTGGAAGGAATTATGGCCATTGCCGGACATGGATGATTGTGTGACTCCAGGAGGTGTTGAGGAAACTTAAAAAAAAAAAAAAGAGGCATCCTTGTCTAAGGACTCTCCACTGGAATCCATCTTCTGAATACCACCAAAGATTGAGAACCTACCCACAAGGTGTGTGTGTGGGGGGAAATAGTCTGGCTGCAAGACATGTTGCAGCCAACTTTTTGTGGTAAGCGGCATACGGACTGAAACAGCAAGCTTAGCTTAGAATAAGAGTATACTGTGGGACTCTACTGTGACTGGCCATAGTGCTTCTCCACTGGGTGAGGGGACTGATTACATACAGGAGGATGGGTGTGAGCTGACCCAAAGGTGGGGGGGTCACACAGAAAAGTGGGTAAGTTGTGGAGAATTGTGGTGACACAGCTATACATCAGTCCAGATGGGGGGAGGCACATCACAGGCACCTAGAGAGGGGATAGGTTAGCTTTGCTAAAGGTCAGCAGTAGGATTATACAAAACCAAAATCAAAGGAACTTATGGCCCTCAGCAAGATCTAAACACAGGCCCTGCAACATCACAGAATGGATCACAACCCTCATGCAAAGGAAATAATGCTGCTTAGATGGTAGCAATAATAGACTCTTTTCCTCTGGTGGACCAGCCATTAGAAGGGGTTACAGTTCCTGGGGCTCATTCACTATTCTCTTACCCTACTTTATGCTGGGTGCGCTTACACCAGCAGGTGACAGTGAAGAATCAAGGCCCGTGTGTGTGTGTGTGTGTGTGTGTGTGTGTGTGTGTGTGTGTGAAGAATTCTGAGTTGTTTGGCTGAAAGGCATTGTGTCTGTGAGAAGCTGGATTGTGGTTACTGTGCCGCTGAACACTCAAAACTGTGTTGACAGCACAGCTCATTTTTTTATATGAGTTTCTCCCAGCTGGACTTTTTTGTTATGAGTTTTTGATTTCCAGTTGCCACATCACTCTTATTTGCGAATGGGTTTAAGAAGAAACTGCCCCTTTCCCAGGACCCCACCTCTTGGTGGCCATATCACTGCACAGCTGTGGACACTATACACCTGCTTTGGAAGGAGAAAGCAGCTTGTATTGACCCAGCTGAGACAGTGGGCAGAACTAGAGGGCCCACTACTCTGGTTTGTTTGCCTGTAGCCATCCACTCTGCAGGGGGCTGCAATTTACTTGTGCAAGAGGCTTTGCACAGTCAGTGCCTGACTCCAGAACAGAGTCCTTTGCACCAGCACAATGTGAAAACAAAGGCTCTTGAAGCCTGGTGTTCTTCTCTTTTGTTCCCAGTAAAAGAAAGGCTACTGGGGAAGCCTTGAGGAGAGCAAAGGATGAGCACAGACAGTGTTTTAGGCAGAACTGAGCAAGGCAGAGGTGAGAGAGGGCTCTCAGTGGTTCCCCACAACCCATAGTGATGGCAGCCTGTTGATTCAGGTCTCACTGAATAAAAAATTTAGTGATGCCTGCAGTCTGAGAGAAGGATGCTGTCTCAGCATTGTGCTTGTTCTGAGGTTCAGTGAATCACTTCAAGTTAAACAGAAGCTTTTTCAACCTGCACAAACATTGCTGTGGGTCCCACCCTTTGCTTTGCAGCCATTTATCAGCTCCACCCCTATTGGTACACAAATGTCACATGAAGAATGTCAATCCGTCTCAGGCTAAGGGAGGAGGCATCACTTGCTCATTGACCATAGTACAAAGTGCGTTATAGTTTTTGGCCATGCTCTCTGAACCAGCTCACCCAGCATCCCCCTGAACACGCTCCAAATTCGCATCCCTGCCATGAAGCCCATGTGAGGTGACGAGAGCGTTCAAAACTAACAATTCCTAACATCAGTTATAACTAGTCCTTCCGAGCTATCAAAATGTCTCTGTGCCTGAGAAACTAGATGAGTTAATTGTTGCTAGGATCTCCCCTATCCCAGCTTGTCCGCTTGCCTCCCTTACTTGTGTCACATTAAATGTAGTTTGTAGGTGCACTGGCACAGGGCCCACATAGAATCATAGACTATTAGGGCCGGAAGGGACCTCTGGAGATCATCTAGTCCAACCTCCCTGCTCAAAGCAGGACATACCTTCACTAAACCACCTTAGTGTGAGCTTTGTCAAGCTAGCATTAAAACTTCTAAGGATGGAGAGTCCATCAGCTCCCTAGGTAACCCATTCCAGTGTTCCACAACCCTTGTAGTGAAAAAGTTTTTCCTAATATCCCCTTCCCCAGTGCAACTTGAGACACTGCTCCATGTTCTGTCATCTGCCACCACTGAGAACCAGCCTAGCTCCCACCTTTTTGGAGCACCACTTCAGACAGTTAAAGGCTGCTATCAACTCACTCTTCTCTATTGCTGACTAAATAAGCCCAGTTTCTTCAGCCTCTCAAGTCCCCTAACCATTGTCGTTGTCTTCCAGTCAGTAGTGCTCCACAGGCTGGGATGAGAGGATCAGCCAGTTGTTCAGGCCTTTGGGCGCAACTGTGCTCTGGTTGGGGCCACCTTGTTGAAAAGTCTGGGGTGCTGCACAGGAGCGAAGGAAGGGCCCAGCTGAGCTGTGCAGCTGGACCAGTCCCCACAGTGCTCTCTCACTGACTTATACAGAAAAAGAGCCAGATGGGAGAAACTGCTACCAAATCCTGCACAGTTTATTGTCTGTTCTCACTGCTCACCTCGGGGGGGCCTCATTCCTGTCGTAAGGCTCGACACACCTCCTTCCTATTAGTGCTGGCCCACAGCAATGCGGAGAGGCCCTGCCCGTGCACATCTTAGGGGCGAATCTCTCTGTTTAACCTGCTGGTTCTCAAACTGGACATCGTGCCTTTATGGGATTGTGGTGTGGTCATATGGAAGCCTCAACCTTGGCCAGGCATGGGGCTGAGCCTCTCTGCCTCCTTCTGTTGGAGGAACATGGATGGAGGGGTTGAGTGGCAATGCAAAGATGCTGCTCACCTCCCCATCATTCCTCCACTCCTCCCTAGGAGGTTGTGGGGAGTGAGAAACACCACCAAGGCTCCCTGCATCCAGTTCACTTTCCCCACTTAGGCAGTGCTGTGACTCTGAGGCAAGCATCAGGAACTGCTGCTCTCTGCCCACTCCTTATATAGCCCCAAGTGGGGTGGGGAAAGTGACCTGCATGCAGGGGACGCTGATAGTTGCGCCTCTTCTCCCCCCATAGCCCCTTAGGGGTGTGTAGAAGAGCAGTCTCTGAGACAGGAGAAAGCAGCAATATCAGCTATTCTGTGCAGGCAGGTCTGTTTCCCCAGATTGCAGGAGATGATGCAAAGGGGACACAGTGCAGGAGTTGGGGTGAAGGGGCAGTGGGGAGCCCAGGTGGGCCAGGGCCAGGCACTCAGAGGGGCGGGCAGGTCACATTCAATGGTTTGCTGTGTAAGTCACAAGTTTGAGAACCACTGATTTGGCTCTTGTTTGGTACCTTACATCACCCGCTAACAGGGGTCAGCAACCCAAAGATAAGAGGGGCCATTTTTAAAAAATTCCTCCAATAACCCAGTGTTTTGAGAGCTACCATGGGGGTAGCCCCATGGCACGAGGTGGGAGCTCAGCCAGGGCGCCTGCCACAGAGTCACTTGGCATGGAGGGGAGGGCCCAGAACCAGGGAGAGGTTCCCCTGAGGATCCTCTGGTGGCTGGGGAGAGCCTGGGGCCCCGGCTGCCTGCAGGCCTCCCAGTGGCAGGGCTGCCTGGAGCTCAGAGCCACAAAACAGCCAAAGGGTCTCATGTGACTCTGGAGCTGCAGATTGCAGACCCCTGGCCTATAACCTGTGGAATAACTCCACATTTGGGAGCATTACCACACAAGAGTGGTTTTGGTGACACAGAGGGAGAAATATCTTATTCCTTTCAGAACTAAACTGCAGCATGTCAAAGGGCCAGCCTTTTACGGGTGCCAGATACCCAGCGAGGGCCAGGTTAAGGGGCCTGGGCTGGCTGCTTTTGTGGGGCTTCCTCTGCTCGGGCCCTGGCCCCCCACCACGGTAGCCTGGGCTGGGGTTCTGGGGCCAGAGGCCATGGCTGCCCATGGCACTCCCACTCCACCCCTGGGCTGGCTGGCTGCCTCGGGGGGCAGGGCCAGCTGGTGCATGGGGCAGCCTTTGGCACGGCCCTCCAGGACATGTAGCACTGTCAGGCCGCCATGCTGGTACTCTCAGGGGGGTCGGCTCATGCCAGCATGAGTCACAGGCACCATGGTGTGGTGGTCTGACGACACTCCAGGCCCTGGAAGGCCACATCTCAAGTCGCTCCCACCCCTGGGGGCAGACTAGCCAGACTGGGAGTGGAGGGGAAGCGTGCCACAGCCAGCCATGGCTTCTGCCCCAGGACTCCAGCCCTGCAGGGCCAGATCAACAGGGGCTTTAGGGGCTGGGGCCTGAGGCTGCACCCGCTATAGCCTGTGTTAATCTGACCCTGCATCCATCCTACCCAGGACAAGCTCTGCCCAAGGGAACTGGTTGCTCAGATCTGCTTGGGTATAATTAGCAGCCGAGCCTCCTGGAGGACAATTAAGCAAGGCACACCTGAGTCTGATAAAAGGCTTAGGACTAGCAGAGCTTGCAGGGAAGCTCCTGAGGAGAAAGGGGGGAGCTCCTGGGAAGTGTCACCCCCAAGGCAGGAGGGTCACCGCTTGTGCTGCTGGGCTCCAAGAGCTCTTTAGGCAAGAAGAGAGTCTGAGCAAGGACAGGGAGCTGCCCAGCCCGTGGGGAAGCCTGAGGCCTTTCTGCAGAAGCTGCTGAAACCCCTCAGGAATTTCTAGTTTGGAGCTCAAGTTTCATCTGGGTGCTGACACAAAAGGGCCCACATCAGAAGGCTTTACTAAAGGGAGAGCTATAGAGTATTTGGTGTCTCCTTGATCAGGCCAGTAAAGGGATCTTCTTATCTCACTGAAAGTGCCCTAGCTATACAGAACACGGGCTTTGGTTTCTAGTGCAAAG
This sequence comes from Podocnemis expansa, assembly GCA_007922195.1. Taxonomy (NCBI): domain Eukaryota; kingdom Metazoa; phylum Chordata; order Testudines; family Podocnemididae; genus Podocnemis; species Podocnemis expansa. The sequence goes on from ML682063.1 coordinate 8,901,406, forward strand.
CTGTCCTGTTTCCACTCCTGTGTCCTCGCTAGATATTCACAGCTGATTCAAACTTGAACTTTGTCTTAATGAACTGCAGAGCAGGCAGCTGAGAGCTGGCTGCTGTGAGGTGCCTACAGACTCTGGAGGGCAGATCTACACAAAGTGCGGCATTGTTTCAGCTGAACCGCTGCCTGCTCTTTTGACAGGATAACTCTGCTGTCAGCACAGTTAATCCACCTCCCCGAGAGGCAGTAGCTCTGTAGATGGGAGCAGCTCTCCTGTCTATATAGTGAGGTGTGTGTAACGAAGTCCCTCAGGGTTATGAATTTTATACTGCTGTCAGCCTGCAGTGTAGGCCAGACTTGAGTGGCATTGAGACCCAGATTCTCCCAAAATTATTAGGCTCCTAATGTCCATTCAATTCTGTGGGAGTTAGGTACTGAAACACCTTGGAAGGTCTGAGGAAAGGTGCCTCTTAGGGAGAGCTCTATGTCTTGCACAGGCTTGAGGCATTAGTGTGTCAAACAAAAGGTCACCTTGTTTAGTCTTTTGCACCTCTCATTGCAGGATCTCAAATCAGTTCAATATTAACTAACATACCACCTTTTCACAGAAGGAGACATAGAGGCACAAGACATCAAAGAGTGTGGCAGTTGTCGCTCAGCAAGGCAGTAGTAGAGTCAAGAATTGTGCCCCAAGTCCTGGTGTTGCCAACCCTAAGTATTCAGTACCCACAGCTTAGGCCCCCTACATCAGAATTTTATAATAAATGTATGGGGTGGTGGTGGCAGGATTTGCCATCTGCTTTTTGAGCTTTTAGGGAGCACTTGGGTCCATTTTCAAGCTTTTCTTCACAGTGAGGAGGACTAGAATATTTTTTTTTACGTGAATGATGAGACTGTTCACCTACTCATGTGACAGCAGGACCTAGGGCTTTAGAAAGACATCAAGTATCATGAAACTCCTAAAGCCACAAGAACCAGCAATGCTGCATTCCTGGGCTCTAAGCAGCAAACTACACTCCCACAGAGCTAGTGTTACTAACTCTCTGCTGTAGCCCCAAGTTACAACAGATAGAGTTGGGCACATCTGTAAGGGCCCAGGGCCATCTCTAGTCCTTTGGACAGCCAGGATCAGGCCTTCACTGCTGTCAGTAGCTTTTTAAAATCCTGAGGCTCCAGAGCCCCCCTGTGGCTGGAGTAAGGCCTCAGCACTTCTGTGAATTAGGCTACTTATTATTTAAGAGCCTAACTAGAGACTATGGGGCCAGATTGTCAGTGTATGTAAATTAACATAGCTCATAGACTTCACTAGAGTGAGACCAGTTTATACAACTTAAAGATGTGGTCCTTAGGTGCCAAGGTTTGAAAATGTTAGCTAGAGCAATGGTTTTTCAAACTTAGCATTGGAATCCAGTACTGGGTCACAGACCCTCAGGCAATGGGTCAGACCACCCCTTGCTGCCACTGCCAAAAGACTGCAATGCATTACTCAAAGATGTAATTGCTGGGTTGGGGGAATAAAGGATTTTTTTCAATTGGGTCCTAAGGAGAAAAGTTTAAAAACCACTGGGTTAGAGGAAAAGTCTGCACTTGCAAGGAGATAAGTGAGTGACTTTGTAGACCTTCACATTCTTTATTTATACTCTAAGATCTTTTCTCATTTACAACAGTTGATTTGATTTCACCTTTCTCTATGTGCTGTTCCCCAGAGTTTGAATTTTAAAAACTGCTTTGATTTTCTGTTACAGTGTGAGCTGATCCCATGTCTTACACTCCCCTGCATTTATTTGCCTTCCATTCTGTAAGTTCCCCCATCTCCAAAGCATCTTATGAAGTAATTTCTCCCACAAAAGCTCAAGTGATAAATAAGGAGTGGTGTGCCTTTAAATAAATGAGAAAACCTCAAAAGAACTGATATAATTAAAAAATAATATTCCAAGAGAATTCTTACCAGGAGATATTTTGGGGACTTGCTGGAGTCATTCTTGCTGTGATTTTGTTATTCTGTCACTGAGACCACCAACCCAATGCATACAATGCATGCACAGCTGTAAAAAAGTTTCCCAGTTTAGGGCTAAATTTATTAGCCTCCTTTAACAGGACAAAGAGACTAACTAGTGATGATTCAAGTCAAAACAGGACAGTAAGACACCATAAGAAAAGAAGAGGTTGTCCATTATGAAAAGCATACACTTCAAATACAGGACACCACAGAGTGCCTTGTTAACTCATCACAGAAGCATTATTTCCACTTCCCAGGTGAGGGATTTCAGGCAAAGACAGTCACAGACTTGCCCCAAGGAAGCACTGAATCAAAGTTCATACACAGCCTATTACTTTAGCCTCTAGACAACTGTATTTTCCCTTTGTTTCAGTTGGCTTAATTACAGAGCCAAAGTGGGCCTGACTTCTCCTGTGATTTTGGAACTGATATGGTTTGCTCCAGCAGGCTGCTTCCCTTTCATCTGACGCTTAATGGATCATTTGGAGGTAGCAGCATAATCCAGTGGTTAGGGGCCGGCTTGGAAGTCAGAAGAAATGAGTTTTTATTCCTGGAGCTGACCACAGGCCTCATTTCACCTCTTTGTGCTTCCGTGGTCCAGCAGGCCCCTGATCTGCCTGCTCTATTTAGACCGGAAGCATCCCGAAGCAACGATTGTTTTACAGTGTATATTTGTACAGCAGCTAGCACCAGAGAGCCACAATCTCACCTGGGCCCTCTCCATACTGCTGTAATGTAATTCTTTAAAATAGTAGTTCTCAACCTTCTGTGGGTCGTGACACACTTGGCAGTGTGTTGTGACCCTACAAGACACACCAGCCCACCCACCCCAGGCCAAATCCAGCCATCTCCTTGGCTCTTTGCAATACACTTACCGCTGTGTGGCAACACCGTAATGTGTCCTGACACAGTGGTTGAGAACGGCTTCTTTAAAAAACTGAGAATCTCTTCAATGACAGCTAAAAATAAATCCCCTCTACTATCTGGAAATACAGTTTGTCTGTGTCTGTTCTAACAGTCAGATCCAGGCACCACCAGACCCCTGCTAATACAAATCTTGACTAAATATTATCATGTTATCTATCTTCTTTCCATTTTGTGTTTCTCTTTTTTTCCCTCGCCTGACAAACATCCGATGCTGTCTCATCCCCAAAAAGTACTTGGTTTGCTGGTCACTTGTGAGACACGTGCTTACTGAGCCCTATCTAGATTTGCATCAGCGTGTCAAGCTGTTTATTGCTGGCAAGTTACAGTATGTGCAGGCTTCACAGAGTAGGACAAAAGGAGAAAGCATTCCTCTATGCAGCCTTTGCCCATTACATCAGCATTGCAGACACCACTTTCCTAATTCCTTCTTTTTGGGGGGAGTGGAGGGTGGGGGTAAGTGCAGGGGAAATCTGTTCCAACTGTCAGAGCTGTTAGATTTCCAAATCAGCAGCTATCTTCATGGCCATTTTCTTATCAGGTCACTGAAAGATAACATGACCTCTGAAATCCTAGTGCATGGTCAAATTCTTGAAATTTAGTTAAGGATCATTTTGGGTGAAACCCAGTCTGCAAATAAATACAGACCAGGGCTGACCCTGAGCATATTACGAAGCAGACTTCCAAACTTGCAGAGGCTTCGTGGTGTGATTAGCTGGAAAGAGAGGAGTGTCTGTGACAAGGATACACACCCTCCTCCACATTCCCTCTGCTGTTAAAGACTGCTTCTTGGCTGTGCTTGTTTCTCTCCTCCTAACAGCCCCAAGTAGCAGAAAGGCTTTAGTGCCAACGGCTTTTCTAGCGTTATTCTTTAAACCCACATAAGCCAGCAAGATTTAGAGCCATCTGAGCACAGCCATGGAAGAGTACTTCTCTGCCATCCGCAACATGGAACAAGTAGTTATGTTTCCCAGCCTCCTCAGAGGTGTCTACATGGAGCAACAGGACGACACGTCCACTGATGAATTTGGCAACAGGGACCTGTACGAGTTTTATGTCCAGCTGAAATCCATGAAACTTATGGTGGAGGGCAGACTGGTGCCTCTAAATGAAAGCAAACGCCCAATCACCAGCAGAGAGGAAGCACAAGAAAATGGAGAGGAGTCTGATCTTGAAGGACTGCTCTACTATCACTTTAGAGGCTTGTATCGTGTCTTGACCTGCCTGACAAGAAAAGCCAATGCCTTGACCACAAAATACAATGAAATTATAGGACAGATCAACCAGAGTGAAATCACACTTGCCTGGTGAAACATCCATCAGTTGCTTCAAAAGGTGAGACCTCAGGTAAAAGGCATCTTAGAAAACTTCAACAGAGATGTAACAAATAGTATCCCCTTCCCTTCCTCCAAAAATCAAAGTGACTCTTAGTCTAGTTTAACTGATTATTGAGTTACCAGTACCTAGAAATGGCAGCATCAAATTCTAGCGGGGGAGATTCATCTCTTTCTTTCAAAGAAGACTAATTGGGCTATATCTATTTTACCAAAAGGGAGTCTTTTGCTTGCTTTTTCAAAATCATTTTAAAGAGGGATTTAATTTGTTTTAAGGCAGCCACCTCACGATGGCTAAAAATAATCCATGTTGTCCATCAGCTTTCAGAGACCTTAATAATTAAGGCTGTCTACGCTGCTGTGTCCAAACATTAGGGAACACATTGCATTGTAGCAAGACTAGTGTTTGGCTGAAGGTTCATATGTTAGAGACTCTAGTGGTTACTGTACTGCAGTTTGCAAAGGGGTCCGGGCTGAAAGCTGCTCTGTGAAGATTACACAAATCTTCTGACCAATCAGAAAAATACAAGCACTGTAAAAGTTTGAAATTAACTCATCAGTGAACAGTTCAAGTACTTCCTTCTGTTAGGAGCTCTTGGAGGCAGGGGCTTTATTTTTTCTAGATGCATGCATACTGCAACTAGCACAAAGATTTTGATTCAGACCTCTAGCTCCGATATACAGAGTTAACAGTAACAGAGCTATGTTCCAGGAAGCAAACCACATCCCCTCTACTTCATGTAATAAATGGAGGATAAATGTGGACTAGCAGGTGGCAAAGACTTAACAATTCTTTGTGTAATTTTAAAAGTTTGCAATGCTCAAATCATACCTATCTAGAAACCCTTTTCTGTGGTGATCATTTTGAATGCAGTATCAAAATCAGTACATCCTCAAAAGAGAGATACATAAGAGAAAATGTCAAAATTTCTATTTTATGATTTTTCCACAGGACAACCCACCACCTCTGTGCCACACAAGAGTGGACATCCTGCAGCAAGTACTACTGGCTAATTACTTGACGGACAGCAGGCATGCTAGCTAGCAGATAGTTGATGTTTTGTAATAACCAGAATAAATGTGATCTTTTCTTGCTGTGACATGAACTCATTGTCCAACTCAAGTGTCCCTCTCACATTAATTTTCAGCTATCAAGGTTAAAATCATTGTTATGCTACTACTGTTTGACGTTTGAAAATCAGCTGTAAAATAATCATTTTTTCTTAGTCATAACTACTTTTAAAAGTGGGCGGCTTCCATCCACTAGCTGGGAATAAAACGTCACCAACTAAAATGACCTTTTCAATTTGTCTGGTTTCTTAAAAAAATGTGGCTTAATAAAACCAGTTCTTGGACAACATCAAACCCATCTTCTGCTTGCTGGGCTAGCTGCCCCTTGAAATACCATATCAAAGTCAAGGGCTTGGTTCTAATCTTCAAGGCATCAATAGCTAGGTCCAGGACACCTGAAAGATCACACAGAATTAAAAGATGAACTAAGCTGATAGCTCTGCTCCTCAGATATATGCAACTCTTCTTTACAGACAACCTTTATGCTTGAGGTGGAGACCGGTTTTTCCTCGAGGGTTCATCCAAGGTTGTGGAAGGAACTAAAAGCTTAAAACTCTCCATACCTTCCACACCAAGCACAGGACGCATGTCTGCAAACTGCTTCTCTAACACCCACAGAGCACAAGGGACATAATACATTAAATTATTTATTAGAAATAGAAGTCCCACTCAGTTTCTCCTTTGGTAGAGGAAAAGGGAAAGAATGACATGGGATGGATGCTAGCTATTTCTTCAATGGGGGTCAGCATTTTACTCACAGAGTTTTTTCTCTCTCTACACCAGCAAAGCCCTGGTTATCTGGGAATGAGACAGACAGGGACTTACTTTGGCTCTTGGGGAGTAAAGTGATGACTGCTTCAAGCAGAAAACACAGTGCCAGTTGATTCTACTGGCAGTTCTAGCAGGGACTATTTGTCCACCCACCCGGGTGCAGAATAAAGCCACTGTTTACTAACAGCTTTAACTGGTTGCCTGGATTTGCACAAAACAAACCACAATAGACAAATGAGATAATCAAAGGTGGGGAATAAAAATAAGGGTTTTCAATTACTTAACAAAATGTAAGTCACCCTACTTTTCCCTCGCTGTGTTTTAAACATAGCCAACATCCACCTTGCTGATTTCACCATGTTACTTGTCAGTTGTTTTGCTTCCATAAACTCCCAAATTACAGTATACTGCACCGTAGACCCAAGCTTTTGGGTTGTGCATCACAACTGAGTGATCACCACGGTTCGGGGACTGTGGTTTGTTCTCTGCGAGGGAAATGGCACTACAATGTTTGTAAGTCCCAGACAGGTAGCTGTGTTAGTCTGTATACAGTAAAAACAAAGTCTTGTGGCAGCTTAAAGACTAACAAATTTCTTCAGGCATAAGCTTTCATGGGTTGCCAGCCACTTCATCAGATGCACGAAGTGGAAACTACAGTTAGGAAGTACATATACCTGTGACAGGATGAAGTAGTATTGGGGCGGGCAAGTGCTAACAAAGTCAACTCAGGTAGGAGAGATGAGGCCCATTCACACCAGAAGGTGAGAATGTTTGAACAGGGACACTTACTAGCTACTACAGACAAGGATCTTGGGGTTACAGTCATCACAAACGGAACATGAGTCAATATTCAGGGCTGTATTAACAGGAGTGTCTTATGTAAATCATGGGAAGTAACTGCCCCACTCTACTTGGCACTGGTGAGGTCCAGCTGAAAGCAAAAAAAAAAAAAAAAAAAAATTGTGTAAGATGGTTCAAAATCACGTCATATGTATGAAGCAAAGCTGAAAAAATATGGAATATTTAGTCGAGAAAAGAGACCTGATACGTCTTCAGATACATAGAAGGTTGTTATGATGAGGACAGTGACTAATTGCTTTCCATGTCTGAGGGAAGGACAAAAATTAATCAGCTTAGTTTGCAGCAAGGAAGATTTAAATATCTTTCTAACAATAAGGATAGTAAAGCACTAGAACAGGTTTCCTAGGGAGACTATGAAATCCATTTATCGCATAAGCTTTCATGGAAGAAAAATCCCACTTCATCAGACTTTTCGAAGATGGGGGAACCTTACAGAATGGGAGCTAAACTCCCCCATCTTCAAAGAGTCCGACAAAGTGGGATTTTCTCCCATGAAAGCTCACATGATAAGTAAATTTGTTAGTTTTTAAGTGCCACAGAGCTCCTTGCTTGTTTTGCAGAACTAGACTAACACAGCTATCTCTTTGGAACTATGAAATCCATAACACAGCAGGTTTTTAAGAACAGATTAGACCAGTGGTTTTCAAACTATGGTCCGGGACCCACTGGGTCACAGACTCTCAGGTAATGGGTTGCAGCACCCCCTGCTGCCACTGCCAAAAGACTGGAACACATTGCTCAAAGATGTAATTCTTCTTCGAGCGCTGCTCAGATGCATTCAGTATTAGGTGTCTCCGTGCCGGAGTGCTGGATTGATCGGAAAAACTTTGTCCTAGCCTGTCAGAAGAGGGGAGGTGGCCGCTGTCCCTCGCGACACCCACGGCTATATATATATATATGGCTACCTCCCCACCCCTTCCTCAGTTTCATTTTTTCTGCCTTGCACGTTGGATCTGGAACGTCCGCTCCTTGCTGTTGCAAGCAGCCTGTCTGTTGAGACTCAACTTTTCACCCGCCTGGGAGAATCTCTTTGTGGATTTAATTCCATTACAAGAGCCTTCCGCCGTTGTACCGAAACCACCTACAATCATGCCAAGGTTCAAACCCTGTGCTGAAAGCGGCAAGGCCTTCCCCAGGGATGATCCTCACAGGAAGAGCCTCAGGTGCTTGGGCAAAGACCACATGGTCTTGGCGTGTTCCATTTGTCTCTCCTTTAAACCCCAGACCATCAAGGAGAGGGAACAGCAACGCCGCGCCCTAGCCTCAGAGGAGGCTCATCACCTTTCACCCGAGGCTTTGGGTTCAAGCCCGGCACCGAGACCCAGCTTGGTACGGGCGCCTTCACGGCAACGTGTCACCAGTGACTGATGCTGCCGCTGCACCATCTCAGTGCCGACTCCAGCACCGCGGCACCAACCCGGCGCCTCGGCACCTCGACACCAATCGAGGTCACCCTCAGTCAGCCTACCACCATTGGCACTGGGCTCTCCTCGGCACCAATCGAGGTTGCCCTCAGCTAGCCCGGCACCATCAGCACCAGGCTCACCCCGGCACCGCGCCAGATCACCGCCAGTGCTGACGGGCTAGTACAGTCTGGCCTCACCGGTGCCGACCTCGCCTCAGCACCGGTTGACCCCCACCTTCAGCACCGCAGAGCCCGGTGCCAAAGGAACGGGAGCATTCCCACCCAAGCAGTCCTCCCTTCCCCAGCGATGATGTGCCTGTGATCCATGTGGGGATGATCCTCGTCCCTACCACAGCAGAGGCGGTGGAGGCAGCAAGAGCCTTGCTGCTCCTCCCAACTCCCCCCACCCCACCTCTAATCAGGAGGGGCAAACCAGCCTTCTCATCGAAGGCCTGCGTTCAAAAAGGGGTGCTCTCTTTCTCCCCCCACGATGGGGGCCAGCACCACTCTGCTGCCAGCACAGAGCTGGGAAACCTGATCCCCTTCCCCTGGCTCCAGCCCGGAAGAGGGACCTTCCAGGGGCTCTAAACGTGCTCGGCGCCAAACATCGTCCCCTTTTCATTTCCAGGCACAAGAATGGTCCCCTGAGAGAACTCCATCCCCTCCCCGGCGCCCCGCTGTCCCTGGCACTGGAGGCCTTTATGGGAAACCTTGGGGAGCACTTTGACCTGCTGCGCTGAGCTACGGCCCATTTAGGCATGGAAGTGGAGCCCCTGAACCTTCCCCCTGATACCCTGTTCGGGCCAGCGTTCACCTCCACGGGGCCCTTAGCAATCCTGCCCCCCCAGAGCGTATGGGACCTTGCACGCTCCCAGTGGGAAAGCCCATGCTCTGCCCTTCCAGTTTTGGATATGGCGAGCATGAAGTATCGGGTACCAGAATCGGACTACCTGTCACTCGCTGGCCACCCAGTCCCCCTCGGGACATGGTCCAGATGGCAACGGGGGCCGGAGATCCCCCTAGGGACCCCTCTCCTGCCTCTAGGGAGACCAGAAAACTGGACTGGTTAGGCCGCAAGGTGTATTCTTCCTCAGCCTTTCAATTGTGAGTGGCAAACAACCAGGCTATAACCAGCAGGTACCTGCTGGATATCTGGGAGTCACTCGGGAGGTTTAGGGTCATGCTCCCGCCCGAGGCCAGGGATGACTCTGATGCCTTCCTGGAGGAAGGTAGCACAGTCTCACAGGACCTCCTCCTCTCAGACCGTGATGTGATGGACACCGCCGCCCGCACCATGGCCTCCGCGGTTATTCCCCGCAGGGTAGCTTGGCTTAGGGAGGCTAGAGTGCCCCCTGATGCACAGCAGGTGGTCTTGGACCTACCCTTTGAAGGAAACGTCCTGTTTCCTCCTGAAACACTTTTGGTGGTAGGCACAGACCGAGACCCTTGGGGAGAGGCAAAATATTTCAGCCTTTTCCCCACTCCGGGCTCCCAACTTACCAGGCACGACAGCCCTTCTTCCCGCCACACTTGGAGCGAGAAGGGGTTTTTTTCACTCACCCCTCCCAAAGTGGGTGCAGGGGTCTTAGGGCGTAACTACCCCCCTCCCCCCCATAAGGCAGCTAGGTCTGTGCAGAACCTTCCAGGCCCCTGCCTCGTCTTCCCTCCCCCCAGTGGGGAAAACAGATCAGGAGTAAGGAGTTGGGGATTGGGGACCTCCTTCTCCCGCTGGAGGTGCTGGGTGGTAGGGTTGAGGGCAACAGCCCAACTGACTCAGAGCCCAGCAGCCCTTTCTCACCCCTGACCTGGTCCCTGCAACATCGAGGGTTGACAGTACAGGATGCCTGTCTACGGTGCATGTACCCAACACCGTATCTACCACCCCCACCCTGTATGCAACAACTTCCCTGAGGACAGAAACCACCCCTCTCCCATTGCAACAGACCCCCTTCTCGAATACTTCCTGTCACGTTCCCCACCCTAACCCCCCCGTCAAGGGATGAAGACGTGTCTCTTTGTAGCCTAGATGCGGCGGGGCTCCAAGATGCGCACATCTGAAGACTTCCCATAACAGAACCGTCCCTGCAGCATGACGCACGTCCCAGGTAGGGCCCATGTATCTGGGTCAAGGAAAAGGGGGGCAACACTCCTGGTCGCACCGCCGTCTTCTGTGCTGTGACCCCAACCCCTTTTGACAGGAATTCTCCTGGGCATGAAAGGGACACAGCTGTATGAAATACAGCTGCTGGGAAGCCATTTATTGGCAAGGGGCATATAGAGCGGGTTTTACCTCAGCATGGGCCCTGGCTATGGCCCATTCCTCCTTTTCCCACCCTCACACGGTTCCTAGTCTCTACTCCCTGGCGATCTAGTGGGAACCAAGGGTCCACCTCAGGAACCTTCATCTTGGTCTACCAACTTTGAAGTACCCCACGATTTCCCTCATCAAAGCATGGCTGGGGACACTAAAAATCCGAGGGGGAACACCTTGTAGTGTTCCACATGTTGGGAAACTGCAAAGGGCCTACCCTCTTGAGTGCCCTCACACATATAGTAGCCACCTCAGTATCCACTGCCTTCGGGACAGCTGTCTACATCAGACAGAAGATCCCTTATTTCCAGGGCACCTGCGTAACCCTCACCCTACGACCTTGTCCTCTGGCAGGATACGACCCCCCCCCCAATTCGGCCTGCCTCCCTGCGGGACCGTCCCACCAAGCCACACGTAGCCCCTGAGGGCTACTGCGTTTTTCCCCATGCGCATTGGGGGCACCAAACAGTTTTGCGGTCCCCTCTTGCCTATCAAGGACCTCGCTGACACCACTGCCATTCCCATGGCGTGATACGCAGCGTGCCATTGCTATACAATACATGGTGGTTTGGGGTGGTATCCCCCCCCTCGCCTCTAGGTCCTCTCAGGGAGGGGACTTCATTGGTTCTCTGATACCAAGGTGTCCTTCAGAGGTGGGATCGACCACTCTGTTAAGGTTTCATTCTCGAGCTTAGAAAGGACCTTCCTTGACAGTAAAGTTCTTCAATTTCCATGCATTGAAGAATGTCCTACTTGGCAGCCCTGGCTGGCAAACCGTAAGTACCGAGTCCGCGGTTTTCCAGCTCTCCTCCAATTCCTTTGGTCACCTAGGGGCTGACTGAACGGCAGTGAGAGCTCTCTTCCGTTCCTCCCCTTCCCTTCACGCTCTAGTGAGAGCTTCGAAAGGTAAACCTTGCAAGTCTAGACGAGAGGGGCCCCCTTCCCTACATTCTAGCATCCTGCAGGCCGTAGTGAGCTAACCCGTCAGAATTGCCTCAGGTCACATTGCAGTCAGTACCTTTCCGGATCCTCTCTCCTGCGAGAGACCAGTCTTCGGGCCAACCCAGCTGAACTCATGTGCCTCTGTGCTGCTAGGTCATTAATTCACATGCCGCAGGCCCAGACCTGCTTGGTGCAACTCCATAGGCTGTGGCCCATGTCACGTGGTCTTCTCAGTTGCCCTCAAGCCATCTTGCGGGCTTGTCCCCTTATTCCTCTCTTTTATCCAGACGACTGGCATTGCCCATTCCCTTTTTCTTTCCCTCATGTGCACTTATTAGTCACCAAACCAGTCAATGACTACGTAGCTCCTGGAGGCCTTCAGTGCCCTATGCCTTTCCCTTCTTGTTCTCGTCCAAGACACGCCCTTTCAGCTAGTCCCATTTGCTAGCCTTTAACATTTCTTACGCGTCCACATGGCATGACCTAGGCCAGACTTGGTCGGCCAGATACATTTCGATTTTCCCTCCCAGGAAGGGCACCCACGCAATCCGTTCTCAGATTGCACCTCTTCCCCAATCCAGGTGACCTGGCCCGCCCTATGGCCCGCCTTATATATATAGATGTATGTATGTATGTATGTATGTATGTAGCAAGTGCCTTCCTGGAGGGTATCTGCCTCACTTGGCTTGTTGCTGTGCTGAAGGCGGAAGTACCAACTCCACCCACCATCTGTCAGCATGGCTAGTAGTCACCTAATACTGAATGCATCTGAGAAGCACTTGAAGAAGAATGGTGGGTTACCTACAGTAACCGTCCTTCTTCAAGATGGGCTGCTCGGATCCATTCAGGTCCCTCCTCTCCATCCCCGCTTCTGAAGTTGGCGACTCTGAGGAACTGAGGAGGGGGTGGGAAGGTGGCCATATATATAGCCGAGGGTGGCGTGGGGGGCAGTGGCCACCTCCCCTCTTCTGACAGGCTAGGACAAAGTTTTTCTGACCAATCTGGTGCTCTGGCACAGACACACCTAATACTGAATGGATCCGAGGAGCCCATCTCGAAGAAGGACGGTTACCGTAGGTAACCCACCATTGTTGGGTCACAGGCATAAAAGATTTTTTTCAGCTGGGTCCCAAGAAAAAGAATTTGAAAACCACTGGATTAGACAAACATCTGTCACAGAAAGTCTAGGTATACTCAATCCTGTTTCAGTGTGACGAGATGGACTAGAATGGAAGATCTTTTGATTTTCCAGCCCAACATTTTCAGGTTCCATACAAGGACAAAGAAAAGTTTGAACAGTGACAGGAGCAAAATAAAAGGTTTAAATATAGCTACAAATTCTGTGCCAAACAAGGGTATTCATGTGCTTAAAGCATGGTCCAAAAATGATAAACTATGTTGTGTGCCAAAGAGGGAGCAGTCTGCGCAAACATGGAAAAGCTTATTCATGAGTTAAACTTTAGCTAATTTTTCAGAGATTTGTCTTGGATATCAAGTCAATAATCAAGCAGTTATTCTGAGTCACACCACCCCTAAACCACAGCTTTGTTTGAATGTCTAGTTTTAGACACACGTATTCTGCATTTAAATAAAAGTGTCCCGATCTTCAGAGATGCCGAGCTCCGGCAACTTTCCCTGAAGTTTTAGATCTATGGATACTCAGCACCTCTGGTGGCAAAGAAACCCCAAAACCTTGATGCCTCGATATGGGTTTGGAGGCCTAATTCAAGGCACCAAAGCTGGAAAAAACTGGATCTAAGTAATAATGGCACAGAGAAAGCAAATGGAATAGAGATCCTAAAAGGGATCATGTATGGATGCCTTAATACTGCAGTCTTTCGATTGATACAGAAACCTTTCCTCACAAGGCTCATTTTGCCCCTGATCTTGCAATAAGCTCTGCACTGGCAAGACCACAGTGTGACCAAGACCCATGGAATGTGTTGATAACCAAAGGCAGGAATTAAATTCCACTCTGAGGAAGGAGACCTGGATTTTCCTCTGTATTAGTAGACTAGTAACTGAGCTCCTCCACTTTCTGTGGTACAATAGTGCTAATTTCACCACAGTTAACTAATAAGGCAACTCAATTTCTAACATTTAAACACAATAAAAGCTGGCTAAATGCACTGCAAAATATTGAGATAATATTAACAAGTAGAAGACACTAATTCTTCATAGTTTTAATTATAATTGTACAGTTAAAGTCCCTTCCACTCCAGCTAGCTGCATTTGAACAGCAGCATACAGCTTGTTCAAATATACTTGGAAGTGGTCTTACAAAACACAATCTGCTGAACAAATCCAGAGTTCTTCAGAAGTTTTTAGCGAATAGGATGGAAGTCCTCCAGAACGTCCCTTATTCTTCTCTTCTCTACAAAACATAATCAAGTCCAGTTAGGAAAACTTATTCAGCATTTGAGAGAGTTTTTCTTTAAAAAAAAATTACAACATTTATCAACAATCAGCAAGACAGAAGATTTGGTATGGGTGGCTGTGTTCACAGAGCCTCCTTATTCCAAAACAACGGAGGTTGTTTTGAAATCAGGTTTTGGCTGTTCACACGACACATGGTTGTTTCGGAACAACGGTTCCAGCTGTTTTGAAACAACGTGGTTGTTTCGGAACAAGTTAGACCTAGTCTGTGGGCGAAACAATGTTGTTTCGCAACAGTTGTTTCAAAACAACGCCACGCGAACGTGTTGTTTTGAAACAATGGTGGTTTCGAAACGACTTGTTTCAAAACAACTGTCGTCTGAACACGTTGTTTCGAAACGACGGTGAGTCGTTTCGAAATAACTGTTGTCCGGAATTGCTATTTCAATTCCGGCTTTTCTCCTTATTTTGAAGTGACTTTTTTGCTAATTCGGAATAAGTCACTTCGAAATAAGGCGTAATGTCAATACAAGTTGTTTCGGAACAACCGTATCAAAATAACCCCCTGTGTGAGAACACAGCCGGTCAGATCTGAACCCAGCTGAAATCAAGAGGATCCTATTTTTCATTAACTCCAATCAGCTTTGGATCAGGCTCTAGACTGTTTCACATGCTTTTCTCTCTTCACCTTTCAGTTAAGGTGCAACAGCTGAGCTCTGTGAAGAGATCTCATATCAAGAACTTCACTACTTCTACAGAAGGTTTACTGGCACTCAACGGAAAATCAAAATTGCACTTAACCACATATTTTGCTAGGTAGTAAATGAGTTCTCTCCCCTTCATTGTACTTGTTTTAAAAAATTAGCAACTGAAAAAAGTCAGTCACAATCACTCTCGCAGACAATGTTACTTAGCGAGAGTCTACTGTACCATAAGGGCTCTAATGATTCTATTAAAGCTTATTTCCCCTGGAACGCTAGTCTGTTGACAGAGTGCATGTTGCACTCTAAATAAATCCGGACACTGCTCCTTGTCTCATGAAGAATGACTTTAAAGGACTCTGTATAGTGTTTTTAATGCCCAGAACCCAGGGAGGAAGGAATCAAGCTAAACTACACCTAAAAGCTGATTCAGCCTGAAAATGAAGGAGCCCTCTGAGGTGGCAGTGCTCCCCTTTATCTGAGTAGCAGTTTTCAATTAATGTGGCTAGCAGAAGATGGGGTTGTGTTATGTGGGAAGGAAGTAGAACTGTCACAAAAGGTACCTCTTGAAAAAGTTATATAGGAGGAATTGAAACACCTCCTCACCTGCAACCCTTCAGAAATGAGAAAAACTCCAGATAGGATGGTCACTAGCTTGATACCTTTTATTATATAAACACACAATGGCATCCTAGGGACTGATCCAGAGCTTAGTTTTTATTCTTGCAAACAAGTGTCATTTATGAGTGCATATAATGCCTGAATCACAGAAAATTAGTCTATTGTTCACTAAGTTAAAGTACAAGTAATAGTGGGCTCGTAAGCCACTTTTCAACCATTTCTGAAAAAAGCGATCATGGTTGCAAACTAACAACCCCGCTTCCCTACCTCTCCACCAAGAATTATGGGCTTTGGGGGTGGGGGGGACACAATATTTCAGAGCTACTGAAATTGCAGCAATAGCACAAAATTGAAGCATGGGACCAACCAAAGAGATGAGCTGGGATGCCATAGTGAATAGCAATCACAGTTCAAGGAATTGAATTCCAAGCTTGATGGGGGTACTAAAAAAATTGTCCCAAGGATGCTTTTGATGCAAACACTGCAGCTCATGGAGATTTAAGCTGAAGAGTGATCCTGGAAGAAGGATGGGGTGGGGAGAGGAGTTCAACTTCATTTCTCTCACTTATTGTAGAGCAGAATATACAAAGTCAATTCCTCTTCCCAATTCCCAGCTGTCAAAATCAAAATTGATCTAAATGGCAAACTGGGTTTAGTTTGACTCATATCACCATCACTAAATCTCTAGCGGAAATTTAACAGACCGTTCCTATTGGAATCAAATTAAGATCAGAGAATCTAGCAAAGTCTTTGAAGCAATGGAACAACTGCTAGCGGAAATGGCAGAAGGGGATCTGATGGCATGTTTAAACCCACAAACACAAGGGACAATATGTACTGTATAGAACAGCCTCACAATGGATAACCTACCACTATTTAGACTGTAAACATTTTTGGGCTCTCCTTGTAAATGAGCAAAATGCCTGGCAAAGGAAAGCCCCAGTCTTGGTTGCATTACCAGAACGCAAAAGACAGTAAACTAGGTCCTTTTCCATCTTTAACATCTCTAATTCAGTTTGCTCCACCCCCACAGCTATATTGCCACTGCATTACTTACTATTACAAGCTTATTTCCTTAGTGAAATAAATGGAAATAACAGAAAACCACCAAGGCAGTGGATCTGTTGAGGTATGAATGAATGAATCCATTTTTGTATTGTAATTTTCCTGATCACAACCCATCTTTAAATTGTGAGTGAACCACAAAGATGACACTAGCCAGTTGTAGCTTGTTATGAAAGTTTAGATTCTGACTTTGTGTATTGGTTAATAAGTGGTAAATACAGATACGCCAGTATCTTTCTTAAAATAGCAACTCAATATACCTTTTTCCTTAAAATCTTCTGGATGTTGCCTAATGTAGTCCATTAGGTCTCGGTCACGTTTAGCATAGATATAGTTTTCACGTTTAGAAAGATAATATCCAGCAACCCAGCCCACAGTGGCCATCAGGACCTGACGATGCACTCCTGCAATGTGGAGAAAATAATCCAGAGAAAATGATAAGTAAAATTGTACATATCAGTGACAGATATGGCAGGTAAGATTTTTTCTTCCTTTTTTTCCCCTGCTTATAAACAAGGGTTAGTAAAGACTCAGACAAACCACAATGAGTTTTTTGGTGGCTACCATTTATACCTACCAGATCCAACACTGGAAGATTTAGAGAGCACCGACTACATTATATCCATATTTTCTTTTTAGAACAATCAATGATGTGTACTCTTCAGTGCTATTCTCAGATAAGGGCTTAAAATACTAATGACAATCATAATTAGCAATTAAACAGCTCTTTTCATGTTCAGAGTATTAACTAATTCCAGAGGTCTCAGACTTTTCCATATTGGGATCTCCTTCCTCACAATTAGCCAGAATCTAACATAGTCCTCTCCTAAGTAACCATACAGGAAATACAAGGTGATCATGACTCCCTCAGGTTGACGAGTCCTGAACTAATTAACCTTCACTTTGGTTTCCTCATCCCATGAGGTAGGGAGTTTATCACCAAACTGATTTTACTAAAAGGGAAGAACTAACTGCACAAAGTAAATCAGTGAGATTAGAACTAGATTTGACTCTTAATCCCGTTTTCCTGGCTATTGGGAGGGGATACAAGGTTGGCTTCCTTGGTGCTGGCCACTGAATCCCATTTTTCATAGTGTTTTTTGTTAGTATTTGCTACAGTGGAGGGGTTTCTCTTTACCACCATTCTCCCACTCTTCTCCACTGTAAAGAGCTGCTCAACTCACATCATGAAGTTTACTAAACTGGAGAGGCTGATAGGATTGGACCATGTCACACCACCACCTTCCCCATAAAAAAAATAAGAGCCTTGTCTTCAGTATGCACCCTCAGCACCAATGCAATTGCTCGCCCTCAACATGAAGGCTGCAAGTCACTATGTTTAAGATCCCAATTTATATGAAAGCTGTCCAGATTGCTGCATATTTATTACAGGTGATACTTCATGCAATCTGAATTTGCTATCATTGGAATCATGATCTGGAAGTTAGTAGCTTTGCTACAGAAAGACTCTCCAAGAAAAAGATGAATTATTATTGTGCTCTCAGGACCTTAATGAAAGCAGATACCTAACTAGGATTAGGGATGATGCTAGTTTACATGGATGGAACTGATCACCTGTAAAAAAAAAAAAAAAAAAAAAAAGGGGTGGGGGGAGAAGAGGAATTTTCTCATGTACCATATGGGACTGGGTGGTGGACAAGATGATATTACACCTTTATCTGAAACATCGGAGCAGGAATCTCCAGTCAAGACCTATATCTCTGGGACTACAAGGGAGATATCGATGGGCTCTGACCAGCAATTTCCCTAACACCCCCTAGAACACCCACCCCGAATTTCCCAACACCCCCCCGGCCTGTTGTCAGTTAGTAACAGTGTTATAGCAATTTAGTGAGCACCCCAACACCTCACCCCCACAGCTCCCCCATACCCCCTGCACCAATTTCAAGTCCTGGGGAAGCTGCTGGCTCTGACCACATTCATCTTCCATAATGATAGCTGATATGGATGAGACTGTCACTATTAAGTGTTCAGGATAAGCAATGCAGAAGAATGGGAGGGACTCCCATCAGAATCCACATCTGCTAGCTGACACTAGCTCTGCACAGCAAAAGCCCACCACAGGAGTTGGGAGAGAAGGCATTACTGGCAAGAGACTGACATCAGCCTCCTATACCCAGAGGCACTGTCAGGGCTGCGGGGAGGGGGGGGACAGAGAGTTCAGCTGTTTTGGAGGATAGAAGAGGGACTGGGGGACCAGCAGGAGTGAGGTTGTTAGAAGAATGTCTAGGGGAGGGGAGGCTCATCCCCTGTCAGGGGAGGGGTCCACTCCTCTAGCCTGACTGAATTTCTTTGAGGCTGAACAGTCTTTTCACCGCATCTTTACCGTGCCTAGCACAATGGGGCCCCTTCAACAATAAATAAAATAATCCCTTCTTCCACCAGCAATAGCTCATAGGCGCTTCCTAAGTCGCTCTCTACCACGCAAGCAATCCCCACCTGCTCAACCTAGGGACCCCCTCCTGGATAGTCCCCCCCAAAGCCTCCAGTCAGAGGGGGAAGGGATACCACTAGTAGGGCCCTGCAAATCCGCAGATATCCGCTTTGTATCTGCATCCGTGGATGCAACATGGATATCCGCAGACCATTTCTTGCGGATGCTGATCGGATACGGATCCCCATATTTTTATCTGCACAGAGCTAGAGCCCTGCAAATATGCGGATATCTGCATTATACCCACATCTGCCAATACAACACGGATATCCATGGACTGTTTCTTGGGGATGCAGGTTGGATACGGATCCACTTATTTGTATCCGCGCAGGGCTCTCACCACTAGTCTCCTGCCCCTCTTCAACAGCCTCCCCACCATCCTGCCCCTCCCTAGTCTCACTCAGGCCCATCTATCAGCCCCTCTCCCCCAGGGGGTGCATCCTCCCTAGGTGCCAGCCAGCCTCCCTCCCGCCCAGGAGTCCCTCAGGGCTTTAAACTGGGGAGGGTGCAAGGGGGAAGGGTTTGGGGGGGGGGGGGGCTCACTAAATTTGTGCAACACTCTTACTAGCTGACAAATGGGGGGGCTGGGGAAATTCAGGGGGTGCAGGGGCTGTTGGGGTGCTCCCTAAACTGGTCTAACACCCTGACTAGCTGACAGCTGGGGGGTGCCGGGGAAATCCCTGCCCCGCCCCCAAGGCCTCTTCCAACAGCCTGCCCCGCGGCCCTCACCGGCTCGGATGGCCGGGCGGCGGTTGAAGAGGTTGTCGACCATCGCCGACACCCAGCCCAGCAGCCCCAGCCAGATGGAGTTCTTGTTGGCGATGGCCGGGGGCGGCAGGCTCCGCACCTCGTCGGGCAGGAACACCATGGCGCCAAGGGCAACCAGCCGGCCGCGGTCCGGCCCCGAGCGCGGCCCCCGCTGCGCGCCTGCCCGGCCCCGAGGTTCCGCCGCTCCGACAGGCCGCCTCAGAGCGGCGGAGACAGTTCGCGACGGACGGGCGGAAATGGGCGGGGCCTCTGTAGGGCGGGGCAAGCGTTTCCAAGGCGGCTTCAGCCCGCCCCCGATTGGCTCTTTAAGTGTCAAATGAAAGGGCGAGAAACCAGGCTCCGCCCATAGGCGGTCTCCGCTCTCGTCTCTCCCCGGGCCCGGAAGCGGCGAGCTGCGCGTGGTGTCCTGCCCGCCGCAGCCTGGCCTCAGCCCGCTACTCGGGCAGCGGCCCAGCAGCTCTTCCGTGCGACCGGGCTCTGGCCCCTGACCCGCGTCCACACAGCGAGGTGACGGATCAGAGGTCCAGAGCCCCCACTCCTTATTTACAGTGGAGCAGCTTCCTGGGCAACGGACTGCGATGGGTACGTGCATGGCCCTGCACTCTGCTAACAGTTTGATGGCTGACCTTGACCAATACTTGCTCAGCTCACGTTCCTCTGTACTTGCCAGTAAGGAGTCCTGGGGCACTTCTAAAGACTGAGACATTTATTAGCGGGCTGGGGGTACTCCCACAAATACCAGCTTGGTAAACGAGATCCATTCAGGCCTTTTACACAAGCGCAATGCATTTCTTTTAAAGAAGGGAGACAGGCACAATCCATCACCTGTGTGACTAGTTTACATACCAACATCTTCAAGGATGACAAACGAAGTCCTGTGGCACTTTTAAAGATTAACACATTTATCACATGAGCTTTTGTAGGAGATAATCCCTCTTCAAAGCATCTGAAGAAGTGGGATTTTTGTCCCATGGAAATTCATGTGACAAATAAATGTATTAGTCTTTAAAAGGGGCACAGGACTCCTTGCTTGTTTTGCTGAACTAAATTAACATGGCTACCTCTTTGGAATTTATCTTCAAGGATGTGACTAAATCAGATTAGATGAGACCAGGTTCTACTACCACAGAACCACTAGACATCACACATACTGTCCTCAGGGCAAGGTACTACCCGGAGAGGTCCACATCTTATGGATACCTCATATCCCATATCTAACACTCTAAATTTGCATATTCTTTGTGCTTTTATTGGCGCAATGGCAACTCTGTCAGAAGAATTGGCTACCATTTGTTATCTATTATTCTTCAAAATGTTTAAAGATAGTCACAGTGCAGGAAATCACTTGGAAGATAGAAGAATAGAAGGGAGAAAACCCATGCAGTAGAAGTCAGAAATCAGCATCACTGGAAGTATCTGTTCTTCATGTAAGATTTCAGCATTGGGTTTTCACAGAGAGACTGGGAAAACAACTGATCAGCATTCAAATTCCAAACATATTAGATTTACTTCTCACTTGTAAAGATGACCCTCTAACTGGAAAGATACACGAGAGCTGTTTAATAAAGAAATATAAAAAATACTTTATTTACATCATTCACAGTATAGAATTACAATTATGTTCTTTTCTATACAGCAATGATCCCTTCTTATAAGTAGCCAAAATGATTTCTGGCAAAATCCCTCTAAAAAGGGAACCACAGGAGCAATCTAGACATTATAAATGGACAATTTTAAAACACTTTTCAATTTAACATCATGATTTATTCAGGGCAAGTGGCATGTCACCACGTGCAACGTTTTAAAGACCTATCTGGATGAGAGGTACAGTAGTTGGCAGTACAGGAATGCTGAAAAATAACAGTGAGATGAATACACATGGCACCATTGCCATTTCAAAATCTGAAAGAGGCCCCTAGTGCTGGTTAATCCTTAAGAATTTTCTTGGAGTTGATCCCTAGGATGCTGCTTTATTCTGCCTTCTGTCTGACAGTTACCGATTCAGTCAAGACAGAGGCGTACAGTTTGAGCCAAGTGTATGTAATGCCTAGAGCACAGTATACAGAAGTAAGCAATAAAGGGATAAAAGGGAACTTCAGTTGCCAGGCAGTCAGAGGAAACACAATTTCACAAAAGATTTCCAGAGGCACTAGGTGAATGAGGTAGATGGTTTCCATCCAGTTAAGCAGAGGCCCTCCTTTTCTGTGGAGGGAAGGAAGGAAGGAAAGAGAAATATTAAATGTGATTTCTGTTCAGAGCTCGCTCTCTCTTTTTCAATGAACATAAGGCATGCTGCCCTTGCCAAGTCTTTGTCTTGCCATTTTCTGTGCACCAAGTCTCAATGTCTTTAAATAGCACAAAAGCTAGGCAGTTAGAACTTCACATGTCGCCACTTAGTAAAATACTAATTGAAAATGTGTAATTAACACAACATAAACCTAATTTCATTATAACTGTGGATTATAAAACACAAACACAAGATTCCATGTTTCAGCAGCTTTGAAACTAATCCAGAAATCTCATCAGTGATTATTATTCTTCATATTTCACCATGCCCATCCCACCAGCATAAATGAGCTATGAGACTTTCCACAGCTTGGGGGACGCATTCACTGTGCATAGCAGAGATGTCAGGTCATTATTTCTGACTGTACCTCTCCAGATACTGTAGGGTCACCCAAACGGAAAGCAAGCTTTAAGATGATTCATAATTCCTACACAAAGAGATATTTCCACTGTAAATGCTCTTTTTACATAAAGTCTCTTACTACAGGTAAATCTTTTTTTTTATTAAATAGCAGTCCCAAGGGACTTCATCCTTAAACAAATCAAGGTTTCAGATGACCACGTGCATCAGATCCACAAAGCTCTTGAACTCTGTGGGGTAGCTATTAAGCTCTAGGAGAGGTTCCAAGACATACAGGCATGGAGCTTCAGTCCTGAACAGCTAAAGAGCTTTGCAGACGTGAATATTCAGTCAGTACCGTCCTGGGGGCATCCAACCCTTCAGTCAACTGCAACCCAGAAAGAGCAAAGGTTTTGCTGTGCCCTGTTGAAAAATGTCACTTGTGGCAACAAAGCCCAGTTTTGTATCTCCTCATACCCTACAAACACTACTTCGTTCCATCTGCTAAGGGGCTCTTATTAGGACTATTGAGACTGTAACAGCTGCCTCAGCTGAAGAGGGTGTCTTGCTGTCTACCACACTACTGCCCCCATAATTCACTGCTTTCCCATTGGGTCAGAGTCTAAATGAAACCTCTGATCTTCAAAGCATTTGCTTAAAAAAAGGCAGAAGAAAGCCTGGCAGAGCATTCAAAAGGTAAAAACCAATGACTAAACTGAAGAGCAGGATGTTGGAACTGTTTCACAGAGATTCTTCTGTTTTCTACAGCCCATGTACCTCCCCCTACAATACGGTATGGAGATACGCACTTTAGAATTGCTAAGGGTTAGGTTGCTGGCTTGGGAAATACTCTATGTTAGGGTCTTCATGAAATTAATATTGATCCCTCTGCTGTATTTGTTTGTCAAAACATTCAGCACTTTAACAAGTTATATACTGTATTCTTAATACAATAGTACATTATTATGCATCTTTTAACATAATTAGCCACACATGAAAATTTATGTAAATTCGCTGATGGCAAAAGCTGCCACATTAACAGCTCTGGAGACTGAAATCTTCTCTTTATACAACAGGTACATCTTAAAAGGAGCATTGCAACTTTGTACCCTGACAGTGTATTGATCCTGATAATGGATGGCTCCAGGGCTAAATGGATAGTTCTGTCTCTGTGCCCATTCACGTCTTGTTTTTGATGTGGACACCTGCTTACTGGGAACTGAACTGACACCTTACATTTTGGCCATTGCTGACCAGATTTGAAATAATAGCATTTCAATACCAATGTCCTAAATTTCCCAGCTTCTGCACGCCCCCTTACAGTTCTCCCTTAGCAGTAATACAAAGAGTGTTTTTATTGTCTAAACCAGCATCTCCCAAATTGTTTTCCGCACACTGTGAATAGGTGTTCCATTAAAAAAATTCAATGCTAGTGATATTTTTTCCTTGTGAAATATTAAATATGAAATTATATATAAAAATACTACAGGTATTTACTATTAAAATACCAAAAGTATTTTATATTATTTAGATTATAGGTACATTCATAACAGTATATAGACATCCGTACAACTAATTCTTAAATCAACTTCAGAGCAATACCTGAAGCAATTTTTCGGTATGACAACCCCCCCAACCAGAATGTGTATTCCATCAATATATTCCAAGCCCAAAAGCATTCCAATTAGTTTGAGAAGTGCTGATCTAAACATAAAATACTTGCTTAATTATTACCTGAAGAGAACTCTCAGTGAAGAGAAGCAATAAACTGTGAACAGCAGCATAAGCAGTATTTTAACTGGGATTTCTGAAATATAGGGAACATTTTTAAAATGCAACAAACATAGTGTTTTTTGATTATGATTTTATAAGTTACAGCAACCTTACAGTATTGTATGGATACAATAATTTAAACTACATAGTTCTACAATTTGCATTGTTTGTAAACAGTAATAAAAGACTCTCTCTCCAAAGTGGAGTAGCAGAAGTCCCATTTCTTGGAACATTTAAAATTAGTGGATGCATTATTCATTAAGGAAGAGCCATGCATAGGCAGCATGGTGATCAGTAATGCAATAGGTCCTTCCTCTATGTAACATTTACAAATTTCTTCAAAGTGAATCTTTAGTTTCAGTGATTAGTGCAATATGTATTAGCACTAAATAATGTAGAGGATTAAATCTTAGATCCAAACCACTATAAAACCAACCATGCCTGATTACTTTTCCCCCCCTAGTTAATCAGTTATGTAAAAGACAATGCAAGACCAGACGGAAGAAAACATACAAAGGAAATTTTTCACTTCTCAACACGGTGAACACTCCATTTTAGAGAGCAGCATCACCAGATATCTAAGGGAGTTTAATTCCAGATATCCTCCAGTAAAAAGGGGCTGATCATTATGTGGAAACTTGAAGGTGCTGAACCTTCTAGAACGTGGCAGAACCAAGAATGAATAGCAAAGACAGACTATATGGCTATGCCTATATCTGCTTTTTTGGTTCAGACTTGCTAGTCCAAACTGAAAAAAAGCCGAAGGTTAGCAATAACTGCGGCTTTTTAGTTCAAACTAGCCACGCATCCTAGTTCACACTAACTTTTTAGTTTGAACTAGTAAGCGCAGCTAGTTCAAACTAATGGGTTATTTTGGACTAAAAAAGTTCAAACTAAGCCATTAGGTCGTGTCTACATCATGCTAGTTCGAACTTAAAGTTCTAACTAAGTGCTTGGTCTGGACTAACCAGTCAAACTTGTTAGTTCAGACTAAGCTTTGCTTAGTTCAAATTAAGAAATTTCTGAGTTTGAACTAGACAAAGCCTAGTGCAGACACAAACTAAATTAGTCCGGACTAAGCTTGCTTAGTCCAGACTAATTGGCTAGTGTAGACATAGCCTATGATTCTATGAGAATTTTCTATAACTGTCTTTATTCAGATACCATAGTAAACTGCTCATTAACACTTTTGTCTACTGAAATAATTCCCCATTTCTCTTGGGGGTTAGTGATTTTAGATCTGATGAAAGATCACACTTATTCAAGATAAATACAAATCCATGATATTTAAAAAAGATGAGATCTGATTTAAATTGGATTTTGTAATTTAAATAGTTTCTTTTTTAAAAACTATTTAAAATTAAATGTGAAACTGACAACTTGTGCCAAGACCTAATCTTATTACAGTCTATTAAAATTATTTAAATAAAATACAAAAATATTAAGCAGTGTATGTTTGCTGCCAAGGCTTGAAGAAAGATAACACACAATTGGTGGGACACTAGCTATCCCCTAGGTCCCAGAAGTTGCTGAAGAGCTAAGCCAGCAGTTGACTGCAGCCTCTTGTGCAGTTGCAGCGAGAATATCTTCTAATTTTTTCATCTATCTGAGTTCAATGACTACCTTCATTCATAGTTAAGAAACCAATAAGGAGTTGAAAAAGCAAGAAAACTTGTTTTTCTCTTCCAACTGACAAATAAAAACTGAGGTATTAGATGAGATCTCTTAATTCAAAATCTTGAAGGAAATGGTGACCAGGAACAATCAGTTCAGCTGAATGAACAACAGATAATAATTCCTTTGCCTAATGAATCAGTTTTAAATGTAAAACACATTCTGATAAACATTTTGATAATTTTTTTTCTCATGTATCCAGTATATTTAGGATGCTGTTTTAGGGCACTTTTTAGTAGATTTTCATCGATTTATAATTTTTACTTGTGAAAGCTTATCTAGTAAATAAATGTATCATTCATCATTTTCTAACTTAATTAAAAATAAAAATCTAAATAAATGTAAGTTAAGCTATGTAACTACTTAAATAAATGCATACAGATATAGTGTATCCTTCTGGCTAGCAAAAAGCACCAGATACACTGTGAGGCTATATTTAGCTGCAAATTAACATGTTATTAAGGAATGAGAATCAACCTTTCTTTAGGAAAATAACTAAAACGCATACATTAAATATTTAAATTAATGATTCCTACTTTCTGACTTAAATTATGATTAAAATCAGAAATTTAAATCATCCGCCCAGCTTTTATGAGTACAGCCCAAACCCCACACTATGCTCTGTAGGGTTTTTGTTCCTACACAAAGGCCAGTTCTCTTTTACTTTAGAGGATACCTTTTGGAAAATGGCTTTTGAACCCAAAGTACCATGCCCAACACTGTGTGCACAGATGCATTCTGGTAGCTGACCTATTACTGGAAAAAATGGAAATAAAATCAAATAAAAGCATGGGGAGGGGGGAGAAGAAGCATGAGACCTTACCTGGTAGAGTAAACAGCAATGGAAAGAGTGAAAAATGCCCCGTAGTTGTCAGAATGAGATAAATGCCAGCATATTTTGGGCTCTCCACAGACAACAAGCTAAAATACAAGAACTTTAATTACTTTTTGCCTCTTAGAAACCAAGCTGAAGTCTACCAAAGTGCACAAGTCACAGCTAACGGGACTGAAACCAGAACAGAAGCTGCACAAACAGTTTAACCAGCTACTGCTATTGGCAGACAGATTAAAAATGGGCCTGGCAGGGGCCACTCTTTACACTCAGCAATCTCTGGACCCAAAACTGTGTAGCAGAGATGCACCTGTCCCCAGTAACACATACTGGTGGGTTTCTGCCCAACTGCCTCAAACCATGTGGGTTTGGGGAAAGAAACTGCAGGAAGCAGTCAGCCAGAGACTGAAACTACAGAGTAGCAGCAGAAAGCAGTACAAGGAGGGACCTTCAGGCACTGATATCTGACTTTTCATTCTGTGCATTCTCTCTCATGCCAAGTGGCTGTTTACACCAACCACCTCTTGCCCCTTCCCTCATAGGCTCCCTTTGCATTTCCAGTTAGCTCATCCCTGCCTAACTCAACCTCCCTAAATGGATTTAAACAGAACCAAAAAGTTGTGGAACTGAAGGTTGTGGCCATCACAGTGTTCGTTGTGCTTGTATGGTCTATCCTCCCTTGCCCTTCATCTTGTCTACTTAGTTCCATGCTCTCTGGGGCTGGGATTATCTCTGGACAGTGTCTAGCACAATGGGCCCCTGATCCTGATCCCACCTGGCCTCAAGGCACTATTCTAATAAAGAAAACAATGGAAAACACAAGCTGCTGTTTCATCTGCCAAGTGACAGTGAGGCTCAGAGGCTATAAGACTGGCCTTCACAATGTAGCATACTACAAAGTGAATCTCAGATCTTAGCTATTCAAAGAGAAGACCTGCTTGATCAACTACTAATGCTTATGAACAGGGATCCAAGTATTCTATAGCTACACGAGCTACTCCAGGACATAGAGTTGTGCTGCAGAATCTAAACTTTCATTAAAAATGAATATTTGAGTCTCCTGTTTGTGAAGCAAACCTTGAAGCAAGTATAATCCGATGCACTGATGCATGTCTGAATTTGCAGGCAGGCTGAAATAACAGCTCAGAAGCCAGATGAGTCCAAAGAACTACCATTTCACAGGTCACTTACCTCAAAGGAAGAATAGCAAGGAGTATGGCTTTTTCGTGCACATGCCAGCCGAACATGAATGAGCTCAGAGCACAGAGTATCAAACATCGAAGAAAGCCTCTGGGCCCTTGGGGTTTAAACCAAAGACAGAAAACAGAGGGCTAAAAACAATAGGCAAAAATAAGACTTCAGTGTAAAATGTCACAATCCTACATATAAACCATAGCTGGTATGAAGCTTTACGATGCTACTACTGAAATATGGAAATGAGCACCCAGCTCCCACATCTCTTACAGCATTGCTTTGCAGTATCCCAGGAAGGTATGTATTTCTGATGCGTAAATTTAGCACTGATGGACAGTGGCAAATGGACAGCACTGGAGACTGAAGTCTTCCATTATAATAGGAACAACATAGGAAGAAGTGCAAAGTGCATTCATGCTGCCTACCCAATGGTGGTTTTCTCAATGTGGGGAGCTGCCCCTGGGGACTTAATGGAACCAGCAATTCACTTCACACGGGTTAACTGCTACTGGCTGTTTAGAATCCTTTGGCCACCAATATCTGGACTGACAGTCTACGATGGAAGGATTCTGTATCCAGTTACCAGTCACCTGGGCCTTCAGCAGCCTGCTCCTTAAAAAAGAGGCAGAGCACTTAAAAGTGAGGGATCAACTGCATTATTCCTGGTCCTAGATTATGCTACTAGGAGCTCAGCAAAGTTCCCACACTTCTCTTCCAATACAGTCAAGTCTTGATATTCCCTTCAATTTTAGTGAAAGCACTACCTCCAGAATTACTTCCAACGCAGCACGCAAATTGGTTTTGACCAGAGTCCCTGTTGTATCTGTCTGTTTCTATGGTTTCTAGGAATACCCAGAGAATGCTTTCTTATGAAAAACTATGACTGGCTCAAAATTCATCTCAATCACTCTTTTCAATGACAAATCTACCTAGATCCAGAGCAAAAACATATGCAAGCATCCATACATTTATGTTACTCAATCAAGGGAAAGGGGGACATGGACATTAAGAACATATCTAAGACTACAGTTTGTTTGAATTTACCAATATAGAGATGAAGGTACAAATCATTGTTGCTAGTGGAGTCACAGAAGGAAGGACTGTGTGCTGGAATTCTTGAACCAATCCACCTGTCATTGAGGCTTTAGGAATCTTTTCAGGATCAAGGAATTTGTATTTTAGACCTGCAAGTGAACATAGTGTTTGTCAAAGAGCATAGCTGCATTTTCAGCTATAGATACACACTTTATGTTTTATGAAAAGTGTGTGATATATAAAATATGTAAATCTACATAATGAACAGGCATATGGCAGAGATTTCCCAAGTTAGAACACTCAGCCTGTTCTTCCACAGCAATTGGTACTCTACTGCTATGCAATGCATGGTGCTGAAGAGCCAATAAATGAATGAATCTTAAAAACAAAACGACAAAATTTCATTTGTTTCATGAATTTCAGAAAAGGAATTGGAGCACCCCAGGAAGTATTATAGTAAGTGATGAAAATATAAAACTAGTTTACTGTACCAACAATGGTTAATGTTTTATCCACAGCATTGTACAAAGCCCAAAAATTGGGGGCCCAATAAGCATGGCAGAGGCCTCTCTTGAAAGGGAAAAGCCGTGAAATTACTTGAGGCAGTTGACCCTGTAGGAAACAAAAAGAATGGAAGACGACCTTCATTTAGAGACTCTTCAAAATTTTTTTTAATTGTTCAAATTTATTTCTAAGAGAATAGTTAGAGGGTTAGGGAATAAGGAGTCATTACCAAAACTGCAAAGGGTCCCAATGAAAGAGCAGAAACAAGGCAGACAATCAAACCCAGAAAAGTTATACGAAGTAAGCTGAAGCTGCTCCACTTGAGGGATCCATCTACAGAAAATCAACATAATAAGAGATCTCTGGTGTTGTAAAAAAAGGAAAGGGAAACAAATAAATTGAACTAAGTTGTAAATAAGCTAGCATGTTATCTTTAAATGAATATTTACAATGAATAAGTGTGCATACTATAATAATTAGCTTTAAAAAGTCATCAAGTTATATTCATTTCTCAACTGCCAGAGAGCACTATTTTAATTTCCTGGCTTGTGATTTTTTATTTGTGTTTATCATAGCATTTGGGAGTGTCAGTCTTGGACCTGGACCCCACTGTGCTAGGTGCTGTGCAAACAGACCAAAACCACAGCCCCTTTGCCAAAGAACTTACAGAATGTATGAAAGATCAGAGATGACAGATGAATGCAGACAGGAGAATCAAGGAAATAATGAGACAATTTTATTAGCATGCCTATTAGTTGGAGGGAGGTGTTAAAATATCTTTTTAACACTTTGACTGTACTTTATACCCAATTGGTTCCAAAGAGGCTATTTGATGAAAACAAAACTGCAGCAGTTTGGGGAGATAGAACTAATCTTCATTTTGCTGGTAAAACAGCTCCAACTACAGAAGGCAAGTTGTGTATTGACATAGATTTAATTACTTCTGATTGGCTTATTCACTTTTCATTGCTGCTGCTTTCTTCTGAATTATACACAGCTGCAAAACACAATTAGCCTGTGGATGCCTTAACTCTCTCAGTCAGTGGATGCAATTGCTTTCAACTATAAACCCCATTAGCTTGAGGAATTCTGGAGATTGAAGTGAAGAACATTCTTTGCAAGGCTTATTTCCTTATAACTGCTGGTCACTATGCATGAAGAAACAATCCTGTTACAATCTGCGTAGACGAGACTGCCTCATTAAGATGCTGAAAACCCACCTCTTTGCAGTGCCCAAAATAAATGGGTTTATATTGTGCTCCTGGATCTTCCCCCCCATATCTTCATATGCATGAGAAAATATGTTTGATGTGCTACCAGGACATAAAACCACAGTGCTTCCAACCTAGTCTCTTACTCTACCCCTTCCCTACTATTTGTAACCTTCCTGTTGTTGGATAATGTTTAAAACTGTAAATGGTCTTCACTTTAGGGCAGGGACTGTGTCTTCTGAAAAAAGATTTAGCATGCCTTTTGTCCACTTGAACATGCACAATAATTCACAGAGAAAGGGTCTGAAGGACCAGCTGGGTCAATCTAACCCAATGGTTCTCAGTCTTTCTTCACCTATGGACCCCTAAAAATTTCAAATTGAGGTGTGGAACCTTTGGAAATCTTAGACATAGCTCTGAGGGTTCACAGACCACAGGCTGAAAACTACTGATCTAGCCATCCTACATATCTCCAGAATAGCTTTCTATTGAAATTGTTCCTGTTCTCAGTTTGATGGGTGTCTCTTGAAGGAAATGACTTGTGAGAAAAACAACTTCTACATTAACAATTTCATAATGGTCTCCAATAAAATACTTTAAATCAACGTTTCTGTTTCGTTTGCATCATTGAGTATCTATGGCAGGGGTTGGTGACTCTGGCATGAAGGTTGAGTTTGAGCAGTAAGCTGTGCCACTCCTAGCCTCAAGCAGGGTTGTGTGATGGCCACTCCTCCCTTCCACCTGCACCCCTCTCTCACTTGGGCCCAGTGGTGCCTGCCCCTGGCTGGAGCTGATGCATAAGCAGGCATGGAAGGCTGCCTGGCCCTTGTACACCTGTGGTCCCTGTGGTAGAGGAGAGGCCAGGTCAGCGCACCAGCCCTTCCTGTCACAGCCAAACAAGGCACATGGAAGTGGGGGTGGTGAGAGACTCGGGTACCTGCCACCCAAAAGGTTGCTGACTCCTGATCTATGGACTTATTGCCACTCCATAACTATAATGCTTTTGTGCCATAGTTGTATGTCAAACTTAGAACAGAATTTCAAGGACAATAATGACAAGACAAACAAGGAGTCCTGTGGCACTTTTCAAGACTAATGAATTCAACAAGACTATGCCTTTGGAACTTGTCAGTAATGACATGTTAGCACTGAATGCAAATATCTCTTCCCACACTTGCTGGGCCCTCTCCCCACACATTCTTAATACAAAAGACTTTAAGGAAGGATCAGTAACTTACCTGCCATATTTGCAGTGAAACAATAGGATCGTAGCAAATATACACCATATGCTGGGGCTACATAGATGTAGATGTGTTTGAAATGCAGGAGAACAGCAAAAAGAAAAGCCCCCTCCAAGTGCCTTTTCTGAAAAGAAAAAAAGGTTGTATGTATGGAAACCCCAGGAGACGTGCACATAAACAAACCTACCTTAACACAAGCTGTTTCAAGCATGGCTTTACTGCATTGCCTCAAGCATCAAAACATTTCATGTTGGAGGGGACGGATATTTTCTCAATTTTCCTAAATAGTCACAAGATAAAATCCTGATGCTAAGGGCTGTTTGGAACAGAGGGGATCCCTCTCATCTTCTTTTCCTCAGATATACCCCCCCTCCCTCAAGGTAACCTTTCCTGCCAAAGGACTGGTAGCAATGTTCCCTCTAATTACTTGTAGGCTGTGTACGCAAAAACATTTCTTTGTGAGCACCAATATTAGCACTATTGAATTTTTTTGTGCACTTTATTTTGTTGTGTGCGCAGGCTTTATGACCTGTGTGCATGCGCGCATGTGCTCAGCTTAGAAGGAACAGTGACTGGTAGCTGCCTCCAAAACAGTTGAGTTCCCTCAGGTACAACTAGGGAGAAATAAAACGAATTGTGTAAACAAACAGCAGTATGTGGAGCTCACCCCCTCATGGGAGGACTAGTAGTCTGTCCCCATAGCACATCTAAGGTATATGGCCAAGTGAACTGAAAAATAGAAGAAATACTAAGAGATCCAGTTCTAGTTGATAGTAGGTCAGAACTGCTCCCACTTATTACAACAGAAGGCCCATAATTAAAGCAGAAGATCGCGTTACAGGACAAAAACATTGTAATTTAATTTTATGTTTACCTGAAATAATCGCGCAACAGAAAGAAGCATCAATCCAAATAAAAAGCCATTGTATTGAAAGTGGATATCTGAACTCTTGTCAAGGCAGAAGTTTTTACTGTCTGTTTGCTTCGACAGACTCAGAAGTCCAGAATCAGCAAATAAATCAAATGGAACTATAATCACGGAAATATTCCTAAACTATTACTCCAAGTTGGGTATGAAATTACCTTTATGTTACCCATTCTAACTAGCAAATATAAGGCCTGCAGAGCTTAACCTCATTGATTTTTAATGAGAGATGCTTGCTTTACACAGGTTCATACTTCTTGAGATGCACAAGATTTTCACACAACTGCTCAAGTGCTCATTTCTTAATGAATATTAACTGCTGCTAACAGATGCTCCTAACTAGGTCAGTGCACATTTTGCTAAGACTGACTGGTGACTGTTAGAGGGCATTATCATTTTCTACTTATTCCTTTCCTTTAAATAAAATGTTGGACGGCAAGGACAAGGAAAGCTGATTCAAGTTCTAAGTTACACACTAACAAATCAAAGTCAAGGGGAGTCTGCCAGGCTCACTACCCTGGAGTTGTACACCCTGAACCCTGCAGAAGTTTAATTGCAGACAAACACTTCAAGTTTGCCAAATCAGCAAATTCTCATCAGCTCTAGATGTAACCCAGCTGCTTGGAGCTATATTTACTTGTAAAAGTTCAGTGATCATAACTTTGAATTTACTGTTCCCAGGAAACTTTGCTCATCTGACGCTCCCTGAAATCCAAAGAGATACATACATGTTGCAATCAACAGTAATATTAGTTCTTATTAAGATATTGCCAACCATTTGTGCGTGTGTGTGTGTGTGTTTTATTTGTTTAGAGTGTCAATTTTGCTGGCTTTTGACAACTAACTGAAAGGATATGATCTACAATTAACAAGCCAAAGTTCCATAAAAGCAGAACAGCAAGAACAAACATCGGTTTCTCCAGAATGTCTTTTCCAGCTTGTTTCCCATTTACACATTTACAGCACCTGAATGAAGAAGATCAGACAGAATTATAGAATTATTATAGAACAAAACCATTACAGAATATTATAGAATTATTATTATTAATACAGCAGACCTTGACAAATCAATGTTTCTGGTCACCATGGTGATCAGTTTTAGGAGCCTGTCACATAGCACTACTGCAGAAATGTAATGGAGGAGCACCCTCTGGCAACCAAAAGTAAAACTGCTGGTGCCTAGCTGTGAGCCAATTTTGTCCACCCCTGTTATACAGAATTATTTCTGTTATTACCTATTTATATTATTAACACAGGGAAATTTCCTTTCAGGGAAATCCTGCCATATGCCAGTTACTAAAGAGATAGAAATTTTTTTGATAATTTGTTCAAGTTACCAAATAAAGAAAACATTCATTAACAAAAACTTACATTGTAGAACTGGAAATATGTTTTTCCTAAAATAGAAAGTTTATCTTTTTAAAAAACATACAACCCTGAAAGTCTAACTAACTTCCCAAAAAGAAAGGATCATTAACCAGAATTTAAGGTTAGGAATGATAATTTTAGAAAATTGTTTCCTTGCCTATATTGTAATATTTTGTTATTAAATCAAGGACTATTTAAAATCTAATTTGTTTTGTGCATTTTCTCACCATGGAGAAGGAAATACAATAGCATACAATGTTGTTTACTTTCCATTCATTAAATTTCATCACCAGGTTCTCATGCGCTAGCACACTATAGTGTTTGGATTGCAACATGCAAGCTATTATGGATTTAAAAGTTATTTCTACCAGACTTTAAAAAAATACAAATCCTATGACCAGCAGATATATTTCTGTTTATTTTTTAAAAATATTTTTTACTTCTCACTCTAATTTGAAATTGTGGCCTATGTTATGCAGGAAGTCAGGCTAGATCTTAATTTTTTTTTTTTTTAAATTTAGCAGTGCCCTTTTAAAAGGGCAGCTTTCTTACATTCAACAAATTAACATCTGGACTATTTGATTCAAGAGAGAGATACTCAGAAGAGTCAAAGATGGAGTCTACTTAGGGCCTGAGAAATTAATACAAAAGCAGATGCCCTTCTACACAACTTTTAGGGAGTGTAGTGTTCTAGTAAGACTGCTATTTTCTAAACCACTAGGGTGGGTAATAGGCTTTTCTTCAAAACACACTGTCTCTCCACATCCCGATGTGGGTTTACACACACACTTATCTCCTCCAAATCCATGGTACATTTAAATATACTATGTACTTTTATTAAAACTGCTAAACTGATTGCTGATAAAGTGTTAAACCTGGAAGACAAGACCAACAGAAAAGACTGGTTTAACACATGACAAGATGTCCAAAATTACCTGAGTGAGATTCTTTCATGTTTAGAAACATAAAAGGATGAAAAACCACCTAGGTTATCCAGTCTGAGCACTGAATTACTTTAAAATTCTTAAACTGACAAGTACTTTATATATGAGAGAAGGTAGCTAATATCTAAAATAAATGTAATTGTGCCTATTAATATTAGATTCACCATGATAAAAGAGGAAAAAATATCTTCTAGCTTAGCTACACACCTCCACTTGTTCCTTGAATAAGTTTAGCCAGCTATGTTCTTTCCACACATTTATAAATCTGTAAGTATACTCCTTTTTCACTACGAAATGCCCACTTTTGAAAACTCAATACTTTAGACGAACAGCCTACTATCCCCAAAGAAGAGAATACTGTGACTTACTCGTAGACTGCATACACAAAGAGAATATCTGTAAAGATGACAGAAAGTCTTTGGAAGAAGACTGTTGCAGGACTGGAGTAGTTCAAATTTTGGATAACCAACATTTCCTGGTCAAAGTATTTTGCAACATGTGAAAGTGCATATTCAAACCAAGCAAAGAACGGAGGATAATCCAAAGTCCATTCAGAAGTTGCCTAAATACAAAATAAAATTTACCGATTTAGAACTGAAGATCAAGTCAAGTGCTCATAGAAACTTATATGTAGATGAAATTTGTCATATGGGATTATTTGTTATGTTTGCTTTGGTAGCCAATACTGAATAAAGACCAATAATTTTGATTTCAGTCCTACATCATAATAGAACTGAACAATTGTTTTTACAATGCTGAAAATGATTTGAATACCTTTGATATGAGATGCTGGTATTTACAGAGGGA
The DNA here is from genome assembly GCA_007922195.1 of Podocnemis expansa. Lineage (NCBI taxonomy): Eukaryota > Metazoa > Chordata > Testudines > Podocnemididae > Podocnemis > Podocnemis expansa. The sequence goes on from ML682063.1 coordinate 8,937,131, forward strand.
CGGAAGTCTTTTGGGGTTGGCCACGAGTAAGCTTCACAAAATCTCCTTTCTTTCTCTCTCTTTTATTTAATAATTGACTCATGTTATCAATGTTTACTTTTAACCATCTTTTCAATTTTTATCAATTTCAATTTTTTCAGGAATGAGAAATTATTGGGGGGAGTTGGTCTGGCAATCTAATGACAAGATATTGAGATACAAAAAAAGGTAAGCTTTACCTGTTGAAACTCCAATTGTCAACATTATGTCAAAACATAAAAATAAATTATCTTTAACAAACTCTCAAGCAGCCTTTTTCTTATTTTGCCTACCTGTAAATTAAGATTATTATCAATGGTGATATTTATTGGTTTCTTTGTATATGGTAAAACCACTATTACTGACATTTACAGATAAAAATCAAATCCTTCCAAGCCTATAATAGGCCAGAGAACTTTTCTCTTCCAGATTTCTGGTTCACATCTTATTCAGGTTGTAAGGGACTGAGCACCTTTACAATCTGACGCCTGTTTTGTGGTCTCTGTGAAATGTATTTGGTGGCTTCAGTTCAACTCAGATACTCCAGTGGCAGGTACAATATGAAAGAACCTGAATGAAACAATTCAGAGTAAGCCTCTGTCCACATCACAAAAGTAATCAGCACAATTGGTATCCTTGCTGACAGTCTCAGGAAACACAACTATTTTGTTCTAGGTTCTTACACTGTTCTCAGTCCAGTATCAAAGTGCTTTCCAACTGTGTATTAGAAAACAGGTCTGATATGCTCAGGCAGTCTGTGTCACTTTGATGTGCTGCAGATTCTGAACTAGTTGGAGTTTTCTAACGTCTGAGGCTTCATGGCCATCAAGGAATGACACAACATGGAGATTACCTGTCCTTGTCACAGAAAGTGACCCATACAGGTTAAAACTGAGGCACATAAATAGAGCAGTGGGGAAAGCTGGCACTGGCGTGTGAATACTCCCTGGGAATACATACAGAATTACTGCGTTTTCCTCCTCCAAATCCCTCTTTAAGACTCATCCGCTGCCGGGATATCGACAATGTATTACTAGTTGAAAACATCCAGGAAGGTGGTAAGCTAAGATCTTTGTTAAATATGATAACTTGGTCCTTTTGTTACATCTTCCCCATAATCCATTTGTTTAGTTCAACTGCCAGTTATGTCTTGCCATGACATAGGCTGTGAGCTCTCTGGGGGCAGTCGCTATCTTTTATTGTGCCCACACAATGCCTAAATGTGACAAGCAGAGTCCAGAAACTCCAAGGGGAAAATAAAATCTGAACCCCAAAGAATAAGCAAATGAATCAACCGACTGCATAGAATACTACTATACCACCAGAGTGTATCAAGTAAGATTTTTTTATGAAAGCCAGTGACATGCTTGTGATTAATATCATTGTGAAATGCATGTATTATCACAATATAATGAATTATGTATATTTATTGATATCACACTTTAAAGTCTTTGACCAAAGGGGGAAAACAGGTTCCCCCCATGACAGAAGGAGAGGTAACTGTCTCCCTGTCCCTAACGTACATTAAACACTGTGGAAATGAAGCAAAAGTATGGAAGCCCTCTGTAGATAGATAGAGGAGAGAGAGATCAGGGGAATGAGAAAGTCAATAGAAAGAGAAGCAGGCCATCTTGAATCTGGAGACAAAACACTGATTTTGGAGAAATAAGGGGAAGCAAAACATCTTTCTGGCATCCATCACTTAAGGGAAAAAAAGGTCAGTGCATTGGGAATCTGTGAAAGGTGGATCCTTCAGCCATGTGGCCCAAAGATGCTAACAACTGACTGTAGATAAGAAACTCCCTGAGACCGAGACTGTAATCTGCTAAATTTTAGACTCTAGAGATCATGCTTTTCTTTTATGTTATCTGTAATTGTTCCTGTCTCTGTTACTCTTGCTTTGTATCACTTAAAAGTATGTACTTTAATAACAAGCTCATTTGTAGTTTTATTCAGTGTGTATAGCCATCACATTGTGCATATCAACATGAGGTGTGTCTCCTCAGCTAAGCTAACAGACTGGCCTGATGGGTAGCTGATATAGAGCTTAAGCTCCAGTAAGGCTCTCCCTTGCTGAGAGACTGGTTTACGGTTTTGTGTGCTCTGCAGAGAGAATCATACTAACACAATGGAGTCCTGATACATGACTGAAATCCCTTGCCACCAACTACCGACCGTCAGTATCCAGGATATATATATTTTTGTGAAGAAAGGACTTTGTTCTCCAGTTGTCTCTAGTAAACAACAAATTCACACACAATTAAAAATAAATGAACAAAACAAGAACTTACTTCATAGTACCACTGAGAGACTGGTAAATTGTGAGTGATGGCAAGCCAATTTCTATGTACTTCAAAATCTGTGGAATGGCTATAAAGAATGTTGACATTAGTAATCAGATATGTACAGACTTAAAAGATTTTTTAAAATCTTTTTCAGAGTATTCAAACATTTACTAGTAGACAGGAATCGGAAAAAACTATTTGCATAGTGGTAACTAAGCAATTCTAAAAAAGCTGCCTAAGTAGTAACCCCTAGAAGAATGCATGTGTGAACTCAGTTTCTACAAACTGCTAAGAAGCAAGAATATCAGAATCCAGTTATATGTCTCAGTTTTGCTTGGCATTAGGAGCTGAAGCTCCTGTTTTGTAAGGAAGGCAGTCTTGAAGTCATATAAATGTAGAGCTGGAAGAGATCTTGAGAAGTCATCAAGTCCAGCCTCCTGCACTGTGGCAGGACCAACAGAACCCAGATCATCCCTGTCAAGTGTTCGTCCAACCTATTTAAAAAAAAAGAAAAAAGAAAAGAAAAGAACCACTTTGAAATGCTGAGGATTCCACAACCTCCCTTGGAAGCCTCATGCAGGGGTGGCCAAACTTATGGAACTCAAGAGCCACACAAGTTTAATAAATAAACCTTCAAGAGCCACACTGAGGCATATAGCCATATGCTTTTACCTACTAAATTGATTTGTTGATGTTCTTCCGCAAGCCACACTTTTTCATTCAAGAGCCACATGTGGCTCCTGAGCTGCAGTTTGGCCATGCCTGCCATATAGTTAGAAAGCTTCCCTAATATCTAACCTAAATTTCTCTTGCTGCAGAGTAAGTCAGTTATATCTTGTCCTATCTTTAGCTGATATGAAGAACAATTAATCTCCTTCCTCTTTATAACAGCTCTTGACATATTTTAAGACTTGTCAGGTCCCCTTCTATCTTTTCTCAAGACTAGATATGCCCAGTGTTGATATCCTCATCTGTCAGGTTTTCTAAACCCTTTATTTTTTTTCTCTCCTCAGGCCTCTCTCCAATTTGTTCAATCTCTCCTGAAGTGTGGTGCCAGGATTGGTTACCTATATTCACCAGCACCAAGTACAACAGAAAAATTACTGTCCACATCCACTCATGTTAATACACCCCTGAATGATATTAGCCTTTTTTCACAACTTCACCAAACTGTTGACTCATCAGTCTCTGAGCCTCTAAATCCCCCAATCTTCCGCAGCAGAACTGCCACTTATGTAGTTATTCTCCACAGTTATGCATTTGATTTTTCCTCCCTATGTGAAGTACTTTATACCTCATTTAATTTCATCTTGTTGAATTCAGACCAATTCTCCAATTTGTTAGGGTTGTTTGGAATTTTAATTCTGTACCCCAAAGAATTTACAACTCCTCCCAGCTTGTTGTCACATGCACATTTGATAAGCAGACTCCCCATTCCACTATCCAAGTCATTAAGGAAAATATTAATTAGCATTCAATCCATGACTAACCCACACAGGACCCCACTAGATACACCTAAGAGTTTCACAGTCAACTACTGATACTCCTGGAGTATCGTCTTTTACCTCATTTTGCTCCCACTTGATAGTAGTTTCACCTAGACCATATTTCCTTAGTTTGCTTACAAAAAGGTTATTTGGCACACTGAAAAGCTTTACTAAAAATCAAGATGACCATGTCTATCGCTTCCCTATTATACACTAAGAACAGACATACTGGTCAGACTAATGGTCCACCTCGCCCAGTATCCTGTCTTCTGATAGTGGTCAATGCCAGGTACTAGGCCAGTGAACCCTCTCAGAGAAAGGCATTAGATTGCTTTGGCATGATTTGTTCTCAACAAATGCATGCCATCTATTCCTTTATAATCTTGTTATCTTCCATGTAATGTAATACCTATTAGAAATATAGCAAAAACAATGAGAATCCTGTAGCACCTTAAAGACTAACAAATTTCTTCGGGCATGGGCTCCAACCCACTTCATCAGGACTCTCACTGTTTTTGCTGCACACAGACTAACATGGCTACCCCTCTGAAACTTGCTAGAAATATATATGACACAGAACAATGAAGAAAATACAGCATAGCTTAAAAAAAACCCCAAACCCAAACAAAAACAAAGCAAAACCTCCTCTGCATAAGGCTAATTTGGTTTATAATGTTGTACCCTTGCTATTTATTACAAGCACCACTCTGGCTACTCAGGAACGGAAAATTAAAAGCTATTTATACAACAAGATGCCTTGAATGTTTAAAGAATTTTTTAAAATTATGTATTGGCATCAGATTTAAACATTTTGATGTAAAATTAAATTAAACCCATTGAAGATATGCACTGCAGAAAGTATTCTTATTGTGCAGGGAACCTGGCAACTGAAAACAGTCCCAATTTAGAGAAAAGGTGATTCCAACTATTCAGAAATGTAAAAGCTACTAGACAGAATATTGGAAGTTTCATGTCAGATGTTGTTCTGATCTGAAACAGCTATCTACCAAATTATTAAAGCTGCATTATAAATATATAAGGCTTTGGTGGAATGTCTACACTGAAGGCTCTGTTAAATCAACTTAAAAGTCAACCTTGCTAAATCAATTTAGAGCATCCACACTGAAAACTCCTGTTGACTGCCTGCATCCACACTGGCAGGTGCTAGGTTGACCTTTCTTGGTGGTCGGGAACTGTGGTAGAGAGCCTGGAGGCCAATTAAGTTGATTTAGGTGCTATTGGCTGTCTACACTGGCTTAAGTTGACTTAATAAGGTTGACTTAAGAGCTAAGTCAACCTTAAGAGGTGGTATTATTAAGTCAACTTAAGGAAACGCTTAAGCCCTAGTTTATACTTATGGCTTTTTTGGTGGCAGTCATCCGCCGTTTACGCAAGACATGTAAAATTCCTTGCGTAAACAGTGGCAACTTTCTAAGCTGCTGTTACGCATTCGGGGAAAGCTGACTGCCAACCACTTGCCGTTGGCTTTCTACTACGTCCCCTGACACCCCAAGACTTCTGGGGTCGGCTTCCAGGAGCGGCGCAGCGAGTTCACTCTCACCACGCTCTGCTCTCGAAAGCCCTAACTGACGGCAGCGGATTTGCCGCCGGCGGTATAGACATACCCTTAGTCAACTTCATAAATGAACAAGGGTCTCTAGGTCAACTTAAGCTTCCTTAAGTCGACCTATGGCCCGACTGTAGACATACCCTTGGTTACCTCAACGGTTAAAGGTAAAGTTCTAGTGCTCTGATAAAAGGGTCACTTTTTCTAGTCCCTTTCTTGCTTTACAAAACTAACAAGCAATGTGTTCAAAATAAAACATTCTGCTTTATAACTGCAGAGTCAAACTGCATACAGTACAAGAGAGAGGTTTTATATACAATGAAAACTGGTTTAAGTATCATATAGTATTAATACTCAGCTACTACAGCAAATACTTACAAATGTACCAAGGAAACGAATATGCTTATATTTTAGCAAATGAAAGTGTTCACATGTGTTTTGAGTGAGTTAAACGATTCACTTATAAGCTTTGAAAATCCCAGTCTGTATATATCTGAAACAACTATGTAATTTAAGACTAGAAGCATCATGTTTAATATTAAACTTCTCATAAAAAATAAGAGACTTCACACAATTCATGCATCTTTAAAACAAATTTCTTATTTTAAGAGTTTAAAAATAGCCATAGACATAGAGGCTATTTTACTCTCCTTTGAGGAAAGCAGATTTCATACTTTGGTCCTCCAGCACAGATTTGATGTATTATTTTAAGAAGCCTGAACAATCAGGCTGCTTAGGAACATTCTTAAAACTCCCTACAGGCTGTGCCAGGTAACATTGCACTCAACTGTCATTATTACACACTCAAATTCAAGCCCCAGCAGGACATATAAAGATAGGCTCTCACTTATCATGATTTGCCTCAGAAGTGATAAGTTTATGAAACTGAAGTACTGTACTAGAAAAATAAATACTCCTACAATGCCACATCATACAAGCGTGCGGTTCTATTACTTAAATAGCTTCTTTCCATCGGGGTTCTTGGTAGTTTAGGGAAAATCATCAGTAGCTCTGCTAGAAACCTAGAAATTTTGAAATGCACATGCAAAATTCAGTATCACTTTCACGGTGACTAATAATATCACTGTAAAACACAAAGCAATGCAAACTGTACAGGATCCAGGGCCGTCACTGTCCCCAAAAAAGGGTCGGCGCTTCGACGTGTGCCCAGGCCTGATTCGGGGGCAGGATCAGGCTCCTTTTGGCACTGGACAGTAGCCCAAGTCCCCAGACAGGGCTTGGGCTGGATCCTGCTGCTTGCCTGGCCCCAGTCCCCAGCCAGCACAGGATCCCACCACCACAGGCAGCTTAACTCCAAGTCCCCAGAGGCGGCTGGGGCTGGCGCTGCATCCCACCACCAGTGATCAGCCCCGAGTCCCTGTTGGGGGTTGGTGCCAGATCCCACTGCCGTAGGTGGCCCAGCTTTCAGTCCCCAACCAGGGATGATGCTGGATCCTGCCACTGGCAGGCCAGCCCCAAGTCTCTGGAAGGACTCGGGACACTGGTGCTGGGACTCAGGGCTTGAGTCCCACGTGGCCAGCGCCAGTTACACTGACAAGAACCTGGACTGTGATTTTCTCCCATGAAAGCTCATACAATAAATGTTTGTTAGTCCTTAAAAGTACTACAGGCCTCTTTGCTTGTTTTGGAAAAGACTTCTGATTCTCAAACCCAGCCTTTCCAACAACACAAAAGGAGTGGTGAATTCTCTGTACCTTAAAGTCCTTAAATCATGATTTGGGGGCTTAAATAACTCAGTCATAGGTTAGAGGCTTATTTCTGGAGTGGGCTTTGAAGCCTGCGTTGTGCAGGTGGTCATCCTAGATCAGTGGTTTTCAGACTTCCTCAGGACCCAACTGGAAAAAAACCATTTATATCTGTGACCCAACAATATCTTTGAGCAATGCATTCCACTCTTTTGATGGTGGCAGCACAGGAGCCACAACCCAGTTCCTGCAGGTCTACAACCAAGTATTGGGTCCCAACCCGAAGTCTGACCACCACTGCACTACAAGACCTTAGAGTCTATGAATTTGCAGCCCTGACAAGAAAAAGCTAACATGAGTACACCAAGAAAACCCTTTACAGGTGCCTTGTATCTTGCCAACTTCCAAAGGGGCAGCCGTCTTAGTCTAGTTCAGCAAAAGAAGCAAGGAGTCCTGTGGCACTTAAAGACCATATGTGATAGATAAATCTTTTAGTCCAGGGGTCTCAAACATGTGGCCCCTAAACTTATTTCCTGCAGCCCACAATGACACTATTGATTGTTACCGATATTTGCAATACTGTTGTAAGGAAAGGTCTCCGTGGTGCAGTCTTCAAGTTAATGTATTAGCCCTCATGTGGCCCTGTACTGGTCCTCATGCAGACCTTGTGATCTGAGCCTGAGGCCCTGTTAGTCTTCCACAGGACTCCTTGCCTCCTTTACGGGTGGCAGCTTTGACAGCTGGTAGCCTTGCTCCTGGCCATTTGCCAGCTACTTTCCTATACCCCAGGACACTGCTCTCCCTCTGTAAGTCAGCTGCACTGGACCAGGAACGGGGCTAGGGTTTCCGGCACCCCCCTGCAGTGGTGCCAATGAGTGACATCAGCAGTGCTGCAGAATGGTGCAGTCCCCATTTTGGCACCCCTCAAGCAGTAGTGCCCCCCTGCAACGCTTAGGGTGCTTACCACGTTGCACCAGCCCTGCACTGGACTGTGAAGTGGCCCCTTCCCTACAGTTACCAGATACCAAAGCCTGGAAAGGAGGACAGGGAAGTAGGAAAAGGAGGACACATGGAGAAAATATACTATTAATGTTATATTCTTGTTTTTAGGGGGCCCTGGAATGCTTCCCCTAACAGGGTGTTCCCAGGCATTTCAGCATACTTTAAGCCCTTGAAGTTAAAAAAACCAGACAAAATCATATATTTTTAAAACACCTGCCAGACAGAAGATGGAGAAGTAAAACAGAGGGTATGTCCTAATTGCCTTTATTTTCATTCCATTCTGTAAGTTCACCCATCTTCGAAGCATCTGACGAAGGGGAATTTTCTCCCACGAAAGCTCATGCGAAAAATAAATCTGTTAGTCTTTAAGTGCCACACGATTTTTTTTTTTTTTTACTGGACTCAACTAACACGGCTATCCCCCTGGAAAACGTCCCCCTTTTGCTTGACATCTGGGAGACCCCCCCAAATCCATGAGTCCAGCCCCTGGCAGCAGCCCCCGCGCACCAGTGGGGAATGAATGGCATGGCCACGGTGGGCCCGGCTGGGCCAGGGCCCACCCACTCTGCGAGCAGGCCCAGGCCAACCCGACCCCGACTGGAGGCCAGGCCCAGCCCCCGTCCGTCCCCTCACGCCTGAGGAGGGGGCGAGGGAGAGGCCCGGCCGAGAGCGGCGGCGCGGCCCTTACTAGGTCGGTATGAGGAGACACTTGAGGAGGGAAACCCCGAGCGCCAGAGCCGCGAACCAGCCGCCGGCCGCCGCCATCGCCTTATCCGCCCAACCGTCACCGCCGCCCGCCGACGCCCACTGCGCATGCGCCGCAACCGCCTCGCGCCGGCGCTGCGGCTGGAGCCCGCCTAGATCGTTTTTCAAAGAGCTCGTCACTACACTGCGCATGCGTCAGAGGTGCCCTAGCGATGCGTGCGTTGCTGCCACACTGCGCATGCGCGACCTCCCCGAATGCTCGTCAGCGCGCGGCTGAGCGCGTGGCTGCTGCGGAGTGCGCAGGCGCCAAGGGTGGCTGGGAGGGGTGTGCCTTCCACCAGCTGCTGCTGGGCGAGGAAGGGTGGTGGTGGGGTCTCTGGGCTGTGCCAAAAGTGGGGTTACCAAATGTCAAAGCCTGGGAAGGAGGGCAGGGAAGTACAAAGAGGAGGAGATTGGAGAAAAAGTAGTATTAACACAATAGTCTTCCATTTTTAGGGGGCCCTGGAAAGCTTTCCCCTAAAAATAAGGTATCCTGGGGCATTCTAGCATGCTTAAACTGCATAAGTAAAAAGCTGGACAAAATTATGTATTTTAAAATGCTGGCTGGCTGGAGGATGTGAAAGTAAAAAGGACATGTTCTCATTTTGCCTGACATCCTAGCCAAAAGGAGCCTGCAGGGATTTCACTGACACGCCCCCCCACACCCTCTGAATTTCTCAACATCCCCCAGTTGTCAGGTTGTAACTGTTATACCGAATTAGTGAGTAGCCTCTACACCCCCCTAAACCTCCCACTACAACCCCCCCCAATGTCAAGTCCTGGGGAGAATACTGGGAGCCTGGTCTCTCACTATGCGATAAGCAGCCCCTTGCATAACAGGGGGGTGCCGGCATTTTGAGGGGCATGAAAAGAGGACGATGCCATGGCGCTCTCCTGATGACGTCACTCATCTGCGCTGGTGTCGCTCTGCTGCAGGGGGGTGCCACGATTCCCAGCGCCGGCTCTGTCTCTCACCCAGCACCTCCACAACCTGCACCACTGCTGGGACACTGGAGGCAGCGGTGCTTTAATCATTCTTAACATAGCCTTGCAAAATTGTACTTAAAAAGTGTCTGCAGAAATTGGGTTACCTGGTGTTGGGCAAAAGGAGGACATGTCCTCCTTTTTACCTTCACGTCCTCCGTCTGGCAGGCATTTTAAAAATACATGATTTTGTCTGGCTTTTTACTTATGGGGGTTAAAGTATTCTGGAATGCCCTGGAACACCCTGTTTTTAGGGGGAGTGTTCCAGGCCCCCCTAACCACAGAAGAATATTACATTAATACTACATTTTCTCCATATGTCCTCTAATGTCCTTCATTTCATACTTCCCTGTCTTCCTTTCCATGCTTTGGTATCTGCTAACCCCATGCAGAAATAATTAGGGTTGGTTTCCCCTTGCCATTCTTTTACCATGGGAGGAGATTATGGTGGTGAAAGAGAAAACTATTTTTATTCCAGTAAAGCAATAATTCCTAGGTCTGGCTGAATGGGGGAGTAGAATTTTGCATGAATGGTTTTTAGTACTTCCAAGATGACCCAATCAGAATCGAATGTGCTCATCATCACTGTTTCCTCTAAGCTGTGTGCATGTGTGCGCGCATAGAGGTCATGAAACCTTTGCACACAACAAAATAAAGTGCGCACAAAAAAATTCAACAGTGCTAATGTTAGTGCTCACAAAGAAATTTTTTGCACACACAGCCTACAAAAAATTAGAGGGAACATTGCCAGGGCTGGCGCTACGTGGTAAGCAGTCCCTGCGTAACGGGGGGTGCTGGCATTTTGAGGGGTGTCAAAAGGGGACAGTGCTGTGGCGCTCCCCTGATGATGTCACTCATCTGCACGGGCATCGCTCTGCTGCAGGGAGGCGCCACGATCCCCAGTGCCGGCCCTGAACATTGCTCATCATGGGGCTGGCTGGACTGAGCAACTGCTGTGCGCTTCTGAGAGTTGCAGGCCTACCACTGCATGGCTGAAAGCTTTGGGTATTTCGGTCATAAGCTAAGTCAAGACAAGTTCCAAAGGGGCAGCCGTGTTAGTCTGGTTCAGTAAAACAAACAAGGAGTCCTGTGGCACTTAAAGACTAACCAATTTAATAAATAATTCAATAAATTGGTTAGTCTTTAAGTACCACAGGACTCCTTATTTGTTTTAAGATGCTGCTTGGCTGGGAGACCAGGTAAAGTCCACAGGGTGCAGGAAGTGGTGTTGAAAATTCTGTCCTCACTTCAGCAGGTATTGAACCAGTGCCCCAGCATGATTGTTGTGTGTTCATTCAGGACTGATGCAAATATAGCCTATGTGTCCAATGCCCAGAACTAGCTGCAAGTGCAGTGGCTTCTGGGTAACTTGCAAAGCAAGGTATTGCAGTGTAGGCTAGAGGAGAAAGCATTGAACTCATTGCATCTGGAATGCTTCCTGTCATCATTGGAAAGATACCACTATTGAATACACCAATTCCTTTGGAACTGAGCTAAAGATTTTATTCCCCAGTGTTGTAGTAAAACCAAAACCATGTGTGGCCATAAGATTTTTTAATAGGTTTTGCAGTTTCAAGACTTTTTGTGCCTACAAGAAATTGCCAACTATTAGTGACTAGACAGGACTGCATCTGTGTGTTGGTGACTCTTGTATGGCTTCTTGTGAGCCCCTTTAGAGGGGGCTTATTACATACTTGGAAAGCACCTCATGGGCCCTATGTTATTGTAAATCATGCAAATATTTAAATTGGCTGCTTTTCCTACTATGCCACAGAAATCCTTGCTTATTTTCCTGCAATGCAAAGGCCACATCAGCATCACCTAGGTCCTTCTTCAAAATTTAGGGATTGTGAAGAGCTATGGATTGAGTAGTAGTGGTGTGGTATCTTTGCAGGAATCTGTGCTACAGGACTGAATTGTTCGTAGTTAAACCAGTGGTTCCCAACCTTTTGGGCTCAATGACCACCTATATGATTTTTACAACCCTGAAGGGCCACCAGTCTATACACTCATAAAAATGATTGAAATATACAACATTAAGGACTACAGATCACTACGTATTTAAAAACAAAGCAAGAGTCCTGTGGCACTTCTAAAGACTAAAAAATTTATGTATTTATTTAAAGTAAACATTTTGATGCTACTCTGCTTATTTTTATATTCACTATTTTACATGTACAACTCACTCACAGTATGTTGCAGAGCCATAAATAGGCTGGGGTGAACGGGGCAAAGTCCTGGGCAGGGAATTTTAGAGGGCAGAGGGGATGGATACAGCTTCCCACAGCAGCTGGGGATGGATCAGGATCTGTTCCCAGCTGCCATGGGGAGCCAGATCTGTCCCCTGAGCCCCTAAAATTCTGCACGTTGAAGCACGTGGGTCACGCTGGGTGACCTACTAAGTGCAGACAGGCCAAATGGGAAGGCACTGATTTTAGAGTCCTGCACATCCTCAAGCATGGTGGGTCCTGACTGCTCCACCAGTAGTTTTGTCATGCCCCAGTAGCCCCATGTGCTCCACCTGGGTCCCTAGGCCAGTATTTCCCAACCAGTGTGCCACGGCACACAGGTGTGCCACAAATTTTTTTGAAAACTACTCAAAGAGCTCTGGCTTGGCTCATTGGCTCACAAATATTCATGAGTTCATTTGGAAACTATATGATGGCATACCTCAAATTAATTAAAGGTAGCAAGGTGTGCCACAGCAGAGAACATGTTGGGAACCACTGCCCTAGGTAATGGGTCCCTACTGCAGCCAGGAGGATGGGAGATCCATGTTGTCCTCCCTCTGGCTCAAGCAGAGACTCCAGTGCCTATGGATCTACTTGGCCATGCTTCCTGTTACCAGAACTGTCCCTATGTGAGGGTGGGACCCAGGGCCAGCCTGTGGGGGGGGGTCTCACCCTTGTGCAGGGGGGGAGTGGGGCAGGATGCCCCGAGCCTGGGTCCTGTGCTCCACTCTGCCCCCTGGGGCGGGACAGGCCGACCCAGAGGCTGGGCTCTGGTCTCCCACACCACCTCTGGGCCAGCCCACCCTGCCCCTGGGCTGGCCGTTCTGCCCTGGGGACAGGGAGGGCCGGTCCAGAAGCTGGGGTATGCTTTCCTGCCCCCCCCCACCCTGCTGCCTTTGGCTTCCTGCTGAAGGCATCAGTGCGTGCCCTGTGCTGCCCTGGTCAGAGCAGAACCCAGGACAGTTGCCCTTCTTCCCCCTACCATGCATGGTCTGCCTGTTACAGCCAGAGGGAGGGGAGTATTTATGTCCCATCCCCTTGGCTGTGGCAAGGAGCCTGCAGCAGTCTTGTAGCTAGTGGAAACACAGTCCGCCTGGGTCCTTAGGCAGTAACATGAGTTAAACCATAAAGGATTTAATGCATCCATCCTAGGCTAGCTTATAGGTTTTAAATGGATTGTTAGTCTGCTTCATGTCCATGTGCATGTCCATGCCCATTTCATATTCTAAACCATTTCAGTTGTGCTGTCTTTTGGGGAGGTACTGCAGAATTCTCAGTCCAGCTCTCAGTATTAGTGCCTTCAGCATGACAATATTATAATAACAAGCTCTGCAAAGTCTTAGAGAGAGGGAAAACCAGAACATCAGAAAACACCATTGCATTTTCATTTGCAAACAAATTTGTGTCCATCACTCAGTCTAATGTACCACTCATTACATTTTATTTATTTCCAAATACACGTTTAGGAACATTCAGAAAATAGCTACCGTTAGGAAAAAAAAAAAAAAGAGTGAAACAAATTTAAAATTAAAATGCATATAAACTCTGTAAGAGTTATAGGAAATAAAATACCTTCTGATATTTTCCAGATAGCAGTAAGTCAAAAGGATAGCTCTCTCAGCAAATCTGGGGCCAAAGGTTGACCAACTAGAAAATCCTAAAGCCAGATACAAGAAAGAGGGGAGAGAGTGTTGCTCCTAGACTCCTGGCTTACTTTAGAATCCCTGGACATACCACACCACTTCTCATGTTGTCTAGGATAGGCACCATCACGTTATTCTTCCCAAAGAGATTAGGGTCATGATCTGCCTGTTTATGGTCATACACCCAAATAAGTGGATCTGGATGTTACTTAAGAATTTATCTTGTAGCAATAATAGAGGTATATGTTTCAAAATAAATCAGTGTCATTTCCTATACTTTATGTAAGATGGCACTTTGAAAAACATCAGCTTTTCCATAGCTTCCCCATTCATTCACAAAGCACCCCATGCATCAGATGGCCAGCTTTAGTTTACAAAGCAGTGATAACAAAGTCTCTTACAGGGGTAACCAAACTTAATGACCTCCAAATACCCCCTTGTCTCCTGGCCAGAATCCTTGCCCCATGACTGAGCTGTAGGGCAGAAGCTTTGAACTTCCCACTCCAGTCTGGTAGATGGAAAGGGGCAGGAGGGTTGGAGATCAGGGTCAAAAGGCTTCCGTAAGCTGTGCTTTAATTGTAAAAGAGCCACATACGTTTCATGAGCCACATTTTGGCCACCCCAGCATGGGTTGAATATCAAATTTGCCAATCCTTGTAAACCTAATACTATAATACATTGCTTATGCCAGCCCTTTCTCTGGAATGGTAGAGTGAGGGTAAATCTGATTAATTCCATGTGTTTCTTGCCAGCAAACGCAAAACAGGCAACAATTTCTATCAGTTGTCAAGGTAAAGAATAGCTGTTGGCTATTCCCTTGGAGTTCAACAATAATTGTCATCCAATAAAATGACAACTGATTATCACTGGTAGAGCCACAGGTGACTGAGATCCATGCAGGATCCACAGACTTTGTCACAGCTGGAGCCAACATTTCTCAATAGGAGAGGAGGATCTGGATTGTAAAATCAACCTGCAGCACATTCTTTCCTCCTTTCTTGTTGTCTCCACTGGATCTCAAAATTCTGGCATCCATGACACAAAGTCCTTTTCCAGTTTGGTCTATTGAGGGCTTGGGTTTCCCATGAACTTATTGCACTTCTTCATGTTGGCTTTGAGGGTGTCTTTGAAGTGCTTTTTTTTTGCCTGTACCAGCTTAAACTATATGTGCATTTGGTGATATAAATGCATGTGCAAATTAGGCATTGCTGTCTGGCTCTTGGCAAGATACCAATGTATCTCTCAGTGTCACATTTTTCAGGCACATCCATGTTACAGAATCATGGCTGATCAGAGCTGGGAAAGACCATCAGAGTGGTGTGATGCCAACTTTTGGCAACATGCTTCCCTGCTCTTTGCGATACACTTTTGTGCCACAACACAGCGGTTGAGAACCGCTGCCTTAAAGACCAAAAATTTCTTCAGGCATAAGCTTCCATGGGCTCCAACCCACTTCATCATGATGCATCAGACAAAGTGGGTTGGAGCCCACAAAACCTTATGGCCGAAGCAATTTGTTCTCTCCCATGAAAGCTCATGCGATAAATAAATTTATTAGTCTTTAAAAATACCACCTGACTTCTTGGGGTTTTTTTTAGGTGCCACAGGGCTCTCGTCATTTTTGCTGTACAAAGACTAACATACCTACCCCTCTGGAATATGAATTTGAATAGCCTACTGTAGTTTTTGTTTCTTTTGGTGAATAGAAATTTAAAATATTGGGCCAGATCCTCAACTGGAGTAAATGACTGAAGCTCCACTGACATCCATAGAGTTATGACACCAGCTAAAAATCTGACCCAAATGACTTGAAGCTTATTGAATTCAGAACATACAGGAAAATAAATTACTGTAGACTAATATTCTTTTTCTGCTGACATATGAAAATGGTTTTTGCATATCAGGTATAATTGAAAATCTGTGGGTGGGCGGAGGATAAAAACTCTGCAGGGTACCTCAGACAGTCTATTAGCTCTACATGCGAGGTAACTGTATTTGCTTTGGTTACAGCAGGCTGCTTCTCTGAGATCTTGAATATAATACTAATAATTTTACATCATCTAAATAGTTTACAAGTTAACATCCAGTTTAGCTATAAACTCTTTTTATTAAATAGTTTCACACAGGAATTGCTTTGCTTCAGTGCTGACATGAAGTTACTTTTGGTGTGGAACATGGCCATTGTTTAACACCACACAGTAGTTTTGGACAGGGAGAACACTGCCTGATCCAGTGGAAAGAGCAAGGGTATTTTAAATTGGAAGAACATAATTTCCCATATTGGATCTTGGCTAAGACATCAAGATTAAATCCCTCAATCTTGTGAAAGTTTCTGGTGATTTTTAATGGCTATAAAGGGTCAGAACCTCAATTTTACATCTCATCCAAAAGGCAGCATCTCTGTCATCACAGTACGTCCCTTCTCCCAGTGCACTGGTATAGCACTGACTCAGTGAGAGTGGTGTTACATGTCAAGCCACGAACATCACTTGCGGTAGCATCTGCATTTTTACTGTACAGAACCAGTGCAGCTTGGGGTACTAAAGTTGCACAGATTTTACACATTTTAATTATAGTCACAAAACGCAACAGTTAAATGGTTGGTTCTTGATCTGGCATTGCACCATACTACTTCAGAAAGCAAGAACTAGGATGGGGCTAAGCTTCGGAGAAATACAGACCTGATTTAAAAGCATCAGGAAACAATAAAAATGTAGGTGCGGGTGCTAGTTACTGGATGCCTTACAGATCATTGTGTTCTCCTTTCTGTCTCATTCCAAATGACAGACAGTGGGAGATGTCTCAAGGTTTCCCAGTGTAGTCAATGTTTGAATGTGACAACTCGTTTCAGAAAACACACTGCCAGCCTAAGATACCTGCACGGACAAAAGTCATCTTGGCAACTAATACCTGGATAGTCACCATCTTAGAAGTGGACAGAAATTAAATTTAGAGCCAACCATACAGATAACTGATTACAAAATGTCAGAAGCAATAGCAAAGGCCAAAGTTAAAGTGATTGGTCATTTCCACCCCTTCCACTATTTCTACTTGGGTGTTTGTTCTCCATTGTCCTGCCTTTGTGTAGTCATTGACATCAGAGCACAATGGGTGTAAAATGCTTCCATTCTGATTGGGTTGTCTTTTACAACACTCAGTTCGCACTGATGTAGACAACTAAACAAAAAGCAAGGCAAAGGAGAATCAAGTTCTTAGACTTTAGCAATTCCTAGAAGTAATCAGAAAATATACTATGCATAATATTATAGAAGGGATGGGTTGTATTTCAAAGACAAACTATGTTTAATACAAAACAAGCAAGGAGTCCTGTGGCACTTAAGACTAACAAATTTGTTCATCACATGAGCTTTCGTAGGAGAAAAATCTCACTTCATCACATGCTTTGAAGATAGTCCTTTTTGCTTCATTACTCATCTCCTCTGGGGAACACATGCTCAAAGCAAAGCTGTAGATGTGGTTCAAACTATACAGAAGACATCTGGAGGTTTGCCACTCTTTTCCTCTTAATTGTCCCTGGAACAAAAATATGTTTTCAACAGCATCCTCCAGATACACATACTCTTAGAAGAGAGACCAAATCTATTTACCTTTAATGCATTAGATCTTAACTGGTAAGGGTTTAAATGTACCCACATCGTGTTTAAACAAATCCCTTGCAGACAACATTATTCGCTCTGCTATGGCATCCTTCATCATTTGTGATACAAACTGCCCAGTGCAAAACTGGCTCCTCCAATAGAAGAATAGAACCAAGACTTCAGCACACAGAAAAGACTTCAGTTTAACTATCTGGAGACAGATTTTCCACTTCCTTGCATGGTTGTTTACACCTTTATAACCTGCTGCATTTAATACAACTCTAGAACCCAGCACTGGAGGATCACAAGACAATTTTCAAAGCTTGATTAGTTAAGCCTCAAGAATGCCAAGTATTATCATTCCTATTTTCCAGTGCAAAAACAGAGTCAAAGTGAAGTTAAGTGATCTGCCCATAACCACACAGCAGGACAGTGGAGACAGCAGCAAGAGAACTCGGGACTCCTTAATTCCTGCTCAAGACAAAAGGCAGCATTCCGCCCATCTAGAATACAGACATATTCTGAATGGACATATTGGCAAATTCAGTAAACAAAAATCAGCTCCCAGTTAGTGATTCTTAATGTAAATTCTCACATAATGTTGTATTAGGGCTGTCTGTTAGTGTGTCTTGAAGCGGGTCTTAAATTGAAACACTTAACCTGTGTTGGATTACATTTGTCCTGATACCATAACAGGCTATTTCTACTTGTACCGAATTAGTCGAATAATCTTATTATTCATGAAATCAGAGGCATGAGGGTGGGAGGAATCCATACAAAACCCATCACTCATTGCTATTTTTAGCACCTCTTCAACAAACACCTGGAAGCTATTAATTTGCTTATTAGCTGGCATTACCCAAAGTCTCCTTAAGTTCTGTCTAGTGTACTCCTCTTCTGGCAGACCTTCCACAGTTGCAACCCAATCCAAGGTCAAGTGATTGGGGTCTTGCAGATAGCTAGATACTGAAGACAGATTCCCATTGAAGCAATAATAAAGTTTGGAACCCAAGAGTTTCAAGAAAAGAGATGACGTGCTGAATATATGAGCACTAAATACTTCCATGTTGGAGGATGATAGACTATAAATCTGGGGAGCTTCCCGAACAGTGAAGTGAACTGTTTGTGTCCTCTGATCCAAGGTGATGTTGAGCATGGCGTTCTTTTCAGCTTTTGAGAGCTCTATTTCCTTCTCTTGCAATGCCTCAATCAGTGGCTGGACCTGATAAAAATCTGCCTCCCGTCGCAGCAAGCCCATTTCCTGGAAATCCTCAGGGAGGTCCAGGTGGGAAGTTCTCAGGAAGTTCAAGATGTAGCGGAATACTTTGCCATCTCTGTCAATGAAGCAGTTGCCTTGGCTATCCCTCTTGGTTGGCATCTTCCCACTGAACATCGCACCCAGCATGGAGTCTGGAAAACTAGTCAGGGTAGACAGAGAAGTGGTATACAGTTTTCCTCCAACGTTGAGCGTTATAGGTTCTGACATGATGGAGACCTCACAACACTGGGAAAAAAAAACCCACAAGATGACACATTTAGGTTTTCAAAAGAGTCACGTTGCAGAACAATCTTGATTTACAAGTATCTAGCTATACAAACCACAGAATTTAGAGATGGGTCAGGTTTTACACGTCATCTCAGGCATATAAGTGATAAAAGAGTATCTTGTTTTGGCTCCCAAAAGACATTCAAAGGGCTTTGTATAGTTCATTTTGATAGTTGTCTTAAGTGAGTTTGCTTCCACAACTTTCCATCTGCAATGAGGATGAAATCGTGCCCTCACTAACTTTAATAAGGCCAGGATTTCATCCTGGATCCACCCAATCCCATATCTCTCATGAACTCAAAACTTCCACTGAGCCACAAAGAAGTTCAGATGCATAAGGAATAAGAGACTGGAACCTTGCATTAAATTGGATATGGTATCTTTGGTGTCCCTTGCACACACTCCCTTTAGAGTCCATGGGTTTTATTAGAACCACAAGTTATAGCAGAATGTCCTAGCACTACTGTTTGTTGTCTGCATTATGTTGCACAGATGTGCAATAATGACAAGTTGTAGTTGCACAAATGTCATGACGCAAAGTTGGGAGGCTGTGCTGCCAAATACACATAGCTGCCTAAAACTCCGTTCAATAAACAAATGCCTCTTCAGCTATTGAAGGTTCACTATTACTTCAGTCTAACTGGCTTTCCTTATTCTGGGCCATATCTCCAACTGGTGCAACTCAACATAGCTCCACTGCAGCCAGTGAAGATAAATGGATTCACTCCAGCTGAGGATCTGGTCCTCAACCTACTGGTTCCTGTCTTAAGTTTCATGTTCCTTCTAACTGGGGGTTCACAGTCCAGTCTAATCAATGGCTTGATTATGAGGTAGCTCTCTTTTATAAGCTCATACTTCAATACATGTGGTCATTCCACCGCCAATGACTGAATTGCTCCCTTTAGAATACACCCGAGTGCAGGCATTTCAGGAGTGAGTTATGGAATAATGAGAAATACTGTGCCACCATTAATATAAGTACAGATCCAATAATATGCACAATGACAACATGGTCTTTGTACTATAACATCTGGTCTCCACTCACTACTAACAAACACAGTAATTGTGCTTGGCCCTCTTTTCGTTCAGCCATCTCCAAGCTCCTTACAAACATTTGTAAAGTAAGGTTCCCAATACCCTTGCAAGACAGGTGTTTAATAACCATTTTACAGAGGAGGAAACTGAGGCGCAGAGCTGCGAAAGGTTTAAAATGTTTGTGGTCAACTCAAGACACAGAGTCTGTGTCTTGAGTTGTGGCCATAGAAAGCCATTGTGGGCTTTCAGCACCTCTGCTAAAGGTATGGTGTTAGATGTTTGAAGCTGAGCACCAAATAATGGAGACACCCCTTATTAACAGACATTTTGATCTAAGCAGCTTACTCTAGGTCATGGAAGAAGCTGGTGTAAGAGCCAGAAACAAGTCCCAGCCTTTTGTCTAAAGCTCAAGCATAGCTTTCCTTCTTATATTTGACATTCTGTTAAATTGATGTATCTGATTAATGGATGGAAGGAATAAGATCTGCTTAGGTAGGCATATACGAGCTCTCTGAGCCTGCAGAGCATTTTCCTTAGACCATCTGTTAGACACCTGTGTGTAGCTGGTGATAACAGTCTTGTGCTTTAATACCAGTCCCTTGTATTCAATAAACTTGGGTAAAAAGGGTTCCTGTATATAGACAGACATAGGTTCTATAAGCCCCATAGGACCTGACGCTGTGGCACATTCCCATTGTTGGCCACAAAGGGATATTTCCTGAAAAAAAAGCTAGTTCCTAGAGTAAAACTGTTTTCCTCCCAACCTTAAACGCTGCTTTCCACTGAAGCATCAGTGAATTCTATTGCTCCTAAAGAATTCTATTTACCACTTCCTGCTTAAGGAGATTAGTACGGAGATGAGTCAGGTCTATGGTAGCCATGGATTTTGGCAGCAGTCCAAGGGAGATACACAAGCTATGTAAAATATCTTGCATATCTCCCTTCAACTTCCTAACACCTACTTACCATGGCATCTCCACTGCACTGAGTCAACAGCAAATGCACTACTGTCAACTGAGCACTACTCTTCTTGGGTATGTTTACACTATGGGCTTAAGTCGACTTATGCAAAGCTCTGGCCACATTTGGAGTTTGTTAAGTCAACTTAAGGGCTTCCTTAAGTCAACTTAATAACTCTCAAGCTTTAAGTCGATTTAGGCTTTAAATTGACTTAATGCAATGTGGCCATCTAAGTTGACTTAAGAAGTCCTAAGTAATGACATGTGCCTGCTTAAGTTGACTTAGTAAAGTCAAAATAAGCAAATACATTTTTATTAGGACTCTTTCTTAAGTTGACTTAACCAACTTTGTTAAGTCAACTTAAGAGAAGTGTGGACTCTCAACTTAATAAAGTCAACTTAGCTTCTGTAGCATAGACATAGCCTTTGGGGGGATGGTCTTAATGCATCAATTTCCGGCTCAAAAGGATGGTGTCAAATTTGCTGCCAACAGTGTAGACTTGGCCCCAGATCATAAAGAGTTGGTCTGGCCTGGATCTGTAGTTCAATTGGCAGCCATGTGTTTTTCCAAGAGTTGATAATCCAGCTGCAAAAAAATTGTTATGAATGAAATTGGACATTCAAGAGATCAGCTCCAAATGAATGAGGGCTTGGTTTTGGGGGTTTTTTTGGTTTTTTTTTTTTTTTTTTGGTTTTTTTAAGTTTAATCAAAGGAAAAAAGAATCCCATATTCCCATTCCATGGAATGGAACACAGAGAACAAGCCCCCTTTCTTTGTGTTACCACGACATTTCAATCCCGCTTTGCTGGTCCTGACTAGTTGGAAAGAGAAAATCCTGACGTTTTCACTGAGTTTCATGTAACAATCTTTGCATTTGCTATCCCTTTTGAAATCTTTGCATTGGCACCACTGAATGTCAAGAGTGAAGGTAGATAGTTGATGATTGCTGATAAGGTACAGAGCCTTTTACTTCTGGATGCAGGTTCAAATCCAACTCGTGTTTATATTGGCATCAAGGCTATTTAGTACCTTATATACAATGAGGGATTGGAAGGGTCCCTGTGTCCAGTTCCAATAGATATCACAAAAGCCATCCATGTAACTGGCCCCTTCACTGGCAGTTTGAGTGGAGAGGACAAAGATGGAATGGAGATTAAGTTGCTCTTTTTACCCTGGAAAGGACCAGCTTCCATGTCTGTATGAAGAACAGATATATCCTAAATAAAGCACTTCAGTTTAACAGTATATCATGTTATTATAACTAGCTGCCTATAACCCATCAAAAATGATGGGGCAAAATCAAAAGGGAATTTATGAAATACTTATTTATTTTAATCAATTAATAGCTCTTTAATTGCAACATTTTTTGCAAAAGTTCTATGGTCAGCTAACACTTTTCCTTGGTAGTTCATATCCTTCATGTAAATTTCAGATTTTCATAGTTTCTTCCACAAGTGATCACCAGATACAACTGTCTGAAGAGTCTGCGTGAAATATTGGAAACAACTGAAAACATAGTGGGGAGCTTTATAATTTTAAAAAGTTCCAAAGGGGCAGCCATGTCACCAGACTGAACCATCCCCAAGTTTCACTGGCTGGTACTGTCCAATTTTTAAATCCTCAGCCATTTTGCCTTTATGAATTACAATGTGGTATACAGCTATAATAAGGCATATATCTGTGCCATGCCAAGACTCCTAGGCCATTGCGATGTCAGAGGTGACCCAAGGACCAGTTGCTTGAGTCACCTCTGACACCAGAATGGCCTGTCCCTTGGTACACTTCACATCATGCACATACAGTAAATTAGGAGACTTGATAATTTTTGCAAGCACTTGATTCACTTGAAAAGATTTCTTGATTGACTATGATATAAAAATATTTTTGAATCCTCAAAGTTTTCAGGGGTTTTTTTTTTTGCACTCTGTAGCTAGTTGTCTTGTAAAATGTAATTTACCTACAACAGGCCAAATCTTTGCTTTCATTTACACAGTTACTTACAAAGCTTCCTATCTTTGCAATGCCAGTGCAAACAAGACAAATCTTATCTGGCCATCAGAGCTGGCTCCGCGCATGGGGCTCTCCACCCCTCGTACTCCTGGCGCCTACTCCAGGAGGTAAGGGCTGCTTTGCCTCCTGCTGCTCGGGCCTACCTTGGGCGGGTCCTGCGAGAGGGTACTCCCCGCCCCCCTCTCAGCCCTGGCCCTCCAGAACTTTTGATCGGGCCTCGGCCCCATCAGCCCCCCCGGCCATCCCCGCCCCATACCCCGAGCCGGCTGCTGGACCTGCAGCCGGCCTCTTTCCGAACCGCGCCCCGTAAACATCTCTACACGCTCGTGCTCCATACCATCCATTTCCTCGCCCTAGCATCCCGCCCTGACACAAAGTGGCGGGACCTGATTCCACCCGCGGTGGGCGAGGAACCCCGGTGGGCCAGTCTGTATGCCACCCTCACTCCAAGGCCCGCCGGGGACATCAGTTGGCGGCTCCTCCATGGAGCCGTGAGCACGGGCGTGTTCTTGGTGCGGTTCACCCCTCGCCCCGACACCTGCCCCTTTTGCGGTGCGAGGGAGACCCTGGCGCATGTCTATTTAGACTGCGCCAGGTTGCAGCCCCTTTTCCGGCTCCTCCAGAACCTCCTCTTGAGGTTCTGGCTGCACTTTTCCCCACATTTGTACCTTTACGCACTCCCCATCCGTGGCCCCACCAAGTCGCGGGACCTCCTCGCCAACCTCCTCTTGGCTTATGCGAAAGTAGCCACGTATAAAACTCGGGAGAGGAGGTTGGCAGAGGGAGGGGCCTGCGACTGTGGGGCCTATTTCCGTTCCCTCGTCCGTGCACGTCTCCGGGCAGAGTTCCTCTGGGCGGCGTCCGCTGGCTCCCTTGACACCTTTCGGGAGCAGTGGGCGCTGTCCGGGGTTCTCTGCTCGGTGTCCCCTTCCGAAACCCTTGTTTTGAACCTGCAACCTTCACACCCGTCCCTGTTTTCTCTTTAGTTGTCCCCCAGACTTTTTTGAAGCCCTGCCTTGTGCCGCTTCCCCTTAGGCTGGGGGAAGGGTTTTAGAAGTGGGTGGGCTTGCGCCCACCCACTCCTCAGGTCACTTCAATAGGACAACCAAAAGCCCCCAGTGCAAAAGACATTTAATTACAGTACTTGCTAACTGCTGGGTACTTCTTGACCTATTGACCAGCGTATTTAACGCTAGAGTGGGAATGAAGATGGGCCTCTTGCTTCACTTTCCCTGTAAACATTAACTAAGGGCAGGAGAGATGGTGACCTGTCAGTCTAGCCTGCTGCTTTGCTGAATTCCTCACCTGGGTGTGATGTCTGGGCCCAACCTGTACTATTGGGATCATGCACATAGCTAGTGAACAACACCCAGCTCTTATTTCTAATCTACAGATCTCAAAGCTAGCGCCATCAAACTGCGCTACAAGACTTTGCTGCTTAGTAGCATTTACAAAGGAAGTGAAATGGGCAGATGGCACTTAGCCTCCACCTTGGATCAGCAGCAATTCTCAGCAGATGCACCCAGGGTAACTAAGTGCAGATTAAATTAGAAGCTTCTCTTCTTCTTTGAGTGCTGCTCGGATGCATTCAGTAACGGTTGTCTCCGTGCCAGAGTGCCACATTGGCAGGAAAAACTTTTGTCCTAGCCTGTCAGGAGATGGTAGGAGGCCTCCGCCCCTCACACCACCCATGGCTATATATGCAGCCGCCTCCTAACCCCTCCTCAGTTTCAATTCTTCCGCCTTGCACGTCGGATCTGGAACGTCCGCTCCTTGTGAATCGCAAGCAGCCTGCCTGTCGTCTATGAGCTTTTGCCCGACTGGGAGCATCTCTTCATGCATTTAACTCCACCATAAGAGCCTTCCACTGTCGAACCGGAACATCCTACGATCATCCCAGGGTTTAAACCCTGCGTTGAGTGCGGCAAGGCCTTCCCCTGGGACGACCCCTATGGGAAGTGCCTCAGGTGCCTGGGCAAAGACCACATGGTCTCAGCCTGTTCCATCTGTCTCTCCTTCAAACCACGAAATCAAGGAGAGGGAACAACGGTGCCGTGCCCTAGCCTCTAGGAGGCCCAGCACTCTTCACCTGAGGCTTCGGGTTCCCGCCTGGCACCGAGACCCAGCTTGGCACCGGGGCCAGCGTGGCACCACACTGCCGGTAGCCGATGCCGACTCACAACCTCGGTGCTGACCCTGGCACCCCGGCACCAACTCGGTGCCCTGGCATCTCAGCACCACTCGAGGTCGTCTTTGGGCAGCCCAGTACCCAGATCGCCCCAGCGCCACTCGGCCACATTCACCCTTGGCACCGCAGAGCCTGGTGCCACAGGAAAGGGAGCTTGCCTGCCCAGGCAGTCCTCCTCCCCCGGGTGAGAACTTACAACAGAGCCGCACGGAGTCGCTCTTTGTGCCGTCCACCCCGGAAGTGGTGGAGGCTGCGCAAGCCCTCCTCTTGTTCCCCAAACCTCTTGCCCCGCTCCCAACCAGAAGGGGCAAACGGCCTTCATATCCTAGGCCTGGGCCTACCGGGGGCGTTCGCCCTCAACACCTCCATCTCCCACTCCACTGGGAACTAGCACCGTAAAGCCATCTCAATGACAGCACATCACTCTGCCATCGCCAGTACCGCCCCAGGAGTCTCGGTCCCCTCCTCCTGCCTCCAGTCCGGAGGAAGGTCCTTCAAGGGGCTCTAAGCGGCCCTGGCACAGCACTTTGTCTCCATCACCATTTCGCTACCGGCCACAGGAATGGTCCCCTCGGGAGACCTCCTTTCCACCTCGGCAAGCGCCCGGTACCGCTCTCTCCACGGCACCGGAGTCCTATACGGGAAATCTGTTGGTGCACTTCGATCTGTTACGCCGGGCCACGGCCCATCTAGGAATGGAGGTGCAGCCCTTGGATCCCCCTCCCAATGCCCTCTTCAATCCGGCTTTTGTCCCCACAGAACCCCGAACAGTCCCGCCCCACCCGGGTGTCTGGGACCTCGCCCGTTCCTGGTGGCAGCGCCCAAGTTCTATTGCCCCGGTTTCAGACACAGCAGGCATTAAATATCAGGTTCCCACATTGGATTTCCCATCTCTCGCTCGTCATCTGGTTCCCCTAAGGGAAGTGGTACAGATGGCACTGGGCCCCGGGGAACCCCCCAGCGACCCCCTTCCATCCTCCAGGGAAGGCAGGGAACTGGACCTCTTGGGCCGTAAGATATACTCCTCAGCGGCCTTTCATTTGTGAGTGGCGAACAACCACGCCATTATCAGCAGATACTTGCTGGACATGTGGGAGTCAGTCGCGAAATTCCGATGCCTGCTCCCACCCGAGGCCAGGGAGGAGTATGAAATCTTTCTAGAGGAGGCTAACAATTTCTCACAACCTCCTCCTTTTGGACCATGATGCGGTGGACACGGCTGCCCACACTATGGCCTCAGCAGTAACCATTCGCTGGGTGGCCTGGCTTAGGGAGGCTAGGGTGCCCCCTAATGCACAGCAGGTGATTCTCAACCTGCCCCTCAAAGGGGATGCTTTGTTTTCCCAAAAAACATTATCGGTGGTGGGCACCGCTCAAGATCCCAGGGGAGAGGCCAAATACTTGGGCCTGCTCCCCCTTGGGCCCATCCTTCCCACATAGGCATCTGGGGCCCTACCTTCTTCCCCTAATTCCCTGTTATCCCTATCATCGTGGGATCCCAGGAAACTTCCTTCCACCGCTATTATCCGCTGCAAGGGCTGAGACCCCTTTCTGTTCCCTCATGCAGGGAACGGGCCCACCCAACTCCCCCCTCTTCCTTTGCTACTGCACCCACAGCACCCCTACCAGGGGCTTTTCCCCTGCCCTTGGGCTGCATGGGCCTCCTCAAGGCACAAACTCCCTGCCTGCACCTTCTCTGCAGCGGCTACCTTGGGCACTCGTGGGGAATCTGTCCCCCCCCTTTCTCCCACCCCTCCTTCCTCTGGTATCCCTCAATCCTGCGCTGTCACATCAAATCTTTGCTGGGGACGAGGAACGCATCTCGTAGTAGCCCCAGCTTTGCTGCAGAGGCTCCGAGATGTGTATTTGCAGCGTTTACTTGGAAGCAGGACCATCTCTGTTACCCTGATGTTCTCCATCAGGTAGGCCCATTCGATTCCTGGATGGGGGGTACGGGGATGCCTTCGTTTGCTCACGACGAGTAACCAACCTATTGTGGCCCCAACAGCTCGACGGGACCCTCCGTCCTACTCGCTACGCGAGATGCGTTCGCACGGTCTTGGCGGCTCCTAGCTTCCACGGAAGGCCAAGGCAGAGCAGTTCATCCCTGCCTTCATATACTCCCCTTCTTTACAGAAACTGAGGCTCCTTACAACCCCTCTCTTTGTGGGCAACCTCAGTTAGATCACGACTCCTATCCTAGGAGTCCTTATCGTAGGCCCCACCCTAGGGGAACAGCAGTGGGATACCGTATTTTGGGCCTTTCACCTTCACAGCATCAGTCCCCCGGCATACTTGGGCAGAAGGCCGCACTCCGAGCATGAAGGCTCCTCAGTGAGTTGCTTATAACTACCCACCCTAACCTCCCTGCCATCAGGTCACGCGTACCCCGGCAGAGGACGCTGCCCCTTGGGCGTGCGCCGACCCACTGACCTGCTTGGGGATCTACAGTTCAACCGGGGGTGCACCTCCATGCGATGTTGGTGGTGACCCCACTAGGGCTGTCGTTCCCCTCAGCTTCCTGAGGGACCTGATGAAATATATATATATATACACACACATACATATATACACATACACATACACACACACACACACGCGTATATATAAGGAAAACGGGTTAGAGCTTCTGTCTCAGGAACACTAAGAAATTCAGAGGCTTGCCCTCCCCCCCATCCGGGGATGGCCATCCGGTTCCCGACTGGTGATAACCCTCCGCATTGCGTTCTCTAAACTCAGGGTACCTCTGTGATACCATGGTTGATACTGCGGGTGGCTTCTCTTCCGAGGTGGTCGGGAGATATTCCTTCCTGCTCCTGACAACTGTATTTCCAGGGGTAACTCCACATCAATGTGTCTTTTTCCTCTGGTGCTCATGTCTCGCTATGTAGCTGTGACACTACCCCCTTTTGGTGGTGCCCTGGACATGCAAAACCGTATTCCTAATACGGTACCCCTTTAAACCCTTGGGCCACCTCAACTCGGTGGGCGAGGGGTAGTTGGTATTGTCCCTGCCTTCCCCTGCCCTTTTACGTACAACCCTCGTGTTGCTGGAATCCTACAGGATTACAGGCCAAGTGAGCTCCCTCTCTTTCTCTGTGAGTTCTCATGCTATGAAGGTTATTGTAGGTACTAACCCATCCGCACCGTCTGGGCCATTACATTGCCTTATGGGTGCTAGTGTCCTGGCGTACTTCTCCACCAAGAAACCCAGGGTTTGGTACCATTCTTAGTTGGAAGAGTGCGCTTTGCACACTAACTTGAGATCCTGTAGCTAGCATACCTGTGCCTTCCACCATTTCACTGTAGGCCTTTGCCTTCAGTGTACGGGCTTGTAGTGTCTTGCCAGACTGTTCTCGATTATTACTACCTTCATTGATCAGACCCCACTGGCACTGGCTGTGTGCAGTTCAGGGGATGAGATCCCTCTCGCGGCTACCTGTGTAGCCAGCAAGCATCCAGGCGAGACTGTGATTCTTTGGATCCCAGCTTGGACCTCAAGGTGCTCAATCCATGGGATACTGCTCTTTCCCTCCATTACTTCCTATGCAGGCCACAATCATTGGTTAAACTTGCTCCTGTTGGCCTCCAGCATTCTCGACGAGACCACGTGGAAAGGTCCTATGGCCAGACACTTTTCCTCTGGCCGTCATACCTTTGTGTTCTGCCACTTAGGTGGAACATCCAACGCAACCCTCTATGGTTTCATGTTGCGGTCTTCATATTTGTTGTGGTGACCTTGGCCCATTCTGCCCACTCTCTTATGCCTCGGTGGGTTCGGTCCTGCCCCTGTCTTGGGTTGGCGCTCAGCTGGCAATCTTTCTATGCCATGCCAAGAGCCTATTCGTCTCTTGACTCTGGTTAGATTCCGGTTTGCTGGGCTTCTTCCCATTTGGGGCGTATTGCTATGCTGAAGGTGGAAGGCCCAACTCCACCCGCCATCCATCAGCGTGGTTAGTAGTCACCTATTACTGAATGTATCCGAGCGGTGCTCAAAGAAGAACAGTGGGTTACTCATCAGTAACCATCCTTCTTCGAGATGGGCTGCTCGGATCCATTCAGGTCCCTCCCATCCATCCCCACATCTGGAGTTGGCGACTCTAAAGAACTGAGGAGGGGTCGGGAGGTGGCCGTATACATAGCCACGGGTGGCGTGAGGGGCGGAGGCCGCCTACCCTCTCCTGACAGGCTAGGACAAAAGTTTTTCCAGCCAATCCGATGCTCTGGCACAGAGACACCTATTACTGAATGGATCCAAGCAGCCCATCTCAAAGAAGGACAGTTACTGGTGAGTAACCCACCATTTGAGTCAGAGAGCTAGGCTATGTCTATACTAGCCAGTTAGTCCGGATGTCTAATTAAGTCCAGGTCTACACTAGGCTTTGCCTAGTTCAAACTCCGGAATTTCTTAGTTTGAACTAAGCTAAGCTTAGTCTGAACTGATAAGTTTGGATGGTTAGTCCGAACTAAGCACTTAGTTCAAACTTTAAAATCGAACTAGTGTGATGCAGACCCAGCCTAATGGCTTAGTTCAAACTAGCTGTGCTTACTAGTTCGGACTAAAAAGTTAGTTCAGCAAATCAACATAGGAAAGCAGCCCCAGACTAGGAGTTTTAAATCTCCTGCCCTCAGCATGCCCGGGGGAGCCAGCGTCAGAGCCTGGGGATTCGGGAGGGGGTCGGGACGGCAGGGAGAAGTGGTGGCCTTGCTGGGATGGCAGGGGAGAAGTGTGGCATGGTTGGTCTTCTAAAAAACTCACCACTAGCCTGCAGTCTTCTATGTCGAGCAACAGCTACGGGTTTTTTTTTTGTTTGGTTGGTTTTTTTACCATATAGGCCTAGTTTTCATGGTAACCATAAGTAATTATTAGAATCTGACATTAGTAGGATCAACATTTGCCCTCTTTTTACAATAAAATTAAAGTTTGCAATGAATTTTAAACTTAGTAATTTTGGAGTAGGTAAAAGGATATGGCTATATGCCTCAGTGCGGCTCTTGAAGGTTTAATAATCAACTTGTGTGGCTCTTGAGTTCCATAAGTTTGGCCACTGCTGATCTATAGCTTGAGCTAAAGAGCCAGGTTTGGTAACTGGGAGTGGTGACAGACTCCCATCCTCTCTGAATAGCCTTCCAAGGGAGGCAGAGAGAGCAAAAACCTAGCTGGCTGCAAAACTGAATTGGATAAACTTAAGCAGGGGATGCTATGATGGGACAGCCCCCAATGAACTGATCTTTGACTATTAGTGGTAAATACATTAGTGTCCTGTGATGGGACATTAGATGGGGTGGGTTCCGAGTTGGTGCTGAGAATTCTTTTTTGGGTGTCTGACTGGTGAGTCTTACCCACATGCTGAGGGGTTAACTGATCACTGTCTCTGAGGTCAGGAGAGGATTTTCATCCAAGGCACATAGGCAGAGGTCCTGGGCATTTTTCGCCTTTCCCTGTAGTGTGGGGCACAGGTCACTTGCTCGTGGTTTCTTTGTAGCCTGATGTCTTTAAACCACGATCTGAAGTCTTTAATAACTCAGCAACAGGCTAGGGGTCTATTAGAGGAGTGGGTGGGTGAGGTTCTGTGGTCCACATTGTGCAGGAGGTCAGACTAGATCAGGGGTCTCAAACACGCAGACCGTGGGCTGCATGTGGCCCTTAAAGCTATTTTGTGCAGCTCACAATGACACTATCATTACCAATATTTGCAATATTGTTGTATGAAAAGGTTTTGGTGGTACGGCCCTTGGGCTAACGTACTAATCCTCAAGTGGCCCTGTATTAGGCCTCATGTGGCCCTTGTGCTGATATGAGTTTGAGACCCCTGGACTAGATGGTCATATTGGTCCCTTCTGACCTTAAAATCAATGAATCTATAGAAAGAGGGGTGTGGGGACACATAACACACACTGAGTAGTGGGTTACACCAGCACAGAATCTCACTTCAGGATATTTAGCCCTTTAGTAGTACCTTCCATTCAAGGATCCCAAAGCACTTCATAGCACAATCAGTAACTATCACCTTAGAGACAGGGAAATAGCATTACCTTCACATAGCGTGACCACTAATCCCGATATTAGGAGCCGGGTCATATATATGTAACTATATCATGCCCACCCTTACCCCTAAAAAAAGCGTCCCAGTTTTTCACACCTGCTATTTGGTCACCCTATCGCCACTTCACTCACAGGAGCAGAGAGGCAGAGAAAGTTTTAAGTTGTGTGACCTTGGGCAAGCATCATTGCAGCAGCAGAGCTGTGAACACAAGTCCTTTCTCTCTCAGGACTCTTTGTCCTGTGCTCAGTCACTAGCCAGCATGTCTCTTAGAACAGAGTGACCAAGACGTGCAGAGGACCTGCGGTGCCTGTTGTTAACTGTAATTCTGAACAGCAGCCTCTTTTCTGAAGAGTGCCGGGACATATGGTATGTGTGATCTGCTAATACAGAAACCCACAAGAGCCCATTCCAGTTCTGCTAGAACTGATTAACTTTGAAATGGCATCTATGATGAGCACTCCTCTAAACAGTGATCTCTTCTAGCCACACACTGCCTCACCCTCAAGCTCCCTTCCCAAACCCTGGTTTGCAGAAAAAGTTTATTAAAGACATTCAGGCCATTTTCTATCTGTTCTGATATCGCAGAGCTTCCTCTTCTTACCCTTGACCTGGCAGTAGCATTTATAACCACTGCAGAGGAGAATGATTATCTTCCAGATTCCTTTGTTTAAAATCCATGACAGTATCAATTTAATACCAGATACATTCTCCATCAAAGGCCTAAGTCCTGTACATGTAGAGGTAGAGATTCCCTGATTCCATCTATCCCCTAAAATTAATCCTTTCATCATTTTTCTCCACCTTTGCTGTGCTGGAATTTCTTACCACTCTTTGATTTTGGATTTTTTTCACTTCTTCCCCCAAATATCCCTTTTATTTCTGTCCATTGCCCTGTCTACCCTGTCCCATTCCTCTTCCATCCTCCAAAGTTTACGTGACCCTCCATGTGGCCGAGGCGGGTTTGAAATAGATGACAGAGCTCCCACCACAACTCCTACAGTTGGTATGAGGTAGTTGCTAAAACAGCCCAACTCCTCCTCACCCCAGCGCCTGCAGCAGTCATAGTCCTTATTTGTCCTAGGAGCAAGCTTAGTCCTGACTATGGACCAGCAGGCCAACCTCACATCCTATACTAGCCATCTTCTAACCTTCACCCCCACCAGTTCCCCTTCTGTCTCTGTGTTCCCCATAACTTCTGTGTCTCCTGTCCCTTCACCCCTTCTCAGTACCCTATTTCCCTATTTTTGCTCTTGGGTCCCATCATCACTAACAGGGGCAGAGTGAAGTTGATGCAATGCCAATGAATTTCATTCTGTTGCTTGAGAAGCAGCAGGATGCAATGGAAGATACACATTAGCTCATCTCTCCTCTCTCAGCTGTGTAACTGAGAGTGCTCTGTGGGTGGGTCAACCAGCTACTCTTGCACTATTCAGCAAGAGCAACAGAATGAAACAGTCTAGTTTTGCATCAGTTTTACTCTGCTGTTGCCAGCCCCAGTGAGAAAGCACTTAATGTTGGATAACTCGTACAGGCATGATCTCCCCAGTGAGATGCTCTTGCAGAGAAATTTTAACAATGCATAAATGAGGTAAGATGGTAGCCATCCCGCACCTCTTTTAACCTCCTGGAAACTGAGAGACAACAAATCAAAATGGTTTGAAGTGACTGCATGTAGCACAGATATACAAAAATACATACTGCCAGACAAATCTGACTGCATTACTGGAGCCTGATTCTAGCAAGAAAAGCAATCTGATCAATGCAGCTAGTGTCAATGACCAGTCTCATCTCTCATGGATCCACCAAGAGTCTCACTGAATTCAATAGGATACCTCAGTGGCACAAGGGCCCTCTTGCATGGATCAGCTTGCATGTTACTGAGGGAAGGAAAAGTGGTGTATGCAATCTTTGGATTCTAGTAAAACATTTTGTACAATAGACCACAAAATGTTACTCAAAATTCATTCAAATTAGCTTTAGAAGAAATAGTCACATGGGTTAAAACTACCTGAAGGAGCCACAAAGGGGGAACAGCATGTTATCAAGTCAGGAGATGCCTAGTCAGATACCACAAGATACAAGAAGTCTGGTCCTGTTGAACATCTTCATTTGTGCTTTGGAGAAAGGTGTCTAGAGAACAAACATTAATGAAATCTGCATGATAACAGATAGGAAGGAGTTGCAAACACTAGTGCAGACAGACGCAACCCAACAGTTTAGAACCGGGCTCTCAAAAACGCAGCCCGAGGGCCGCATGCAGCCCCTATAGCTATTTCCTGTGGCCCGCAACAAGGCTATTGTTACCAATATTTGCAATATCATTATGTGAAAAGGTTTCAGCAGTGCAGCCCTCAGGCTAACACACTAGTCCTCATGTGGCCCTCTACTAGTCCTCATGCAGCCCTCGTGGTGATTTGAGTTTGAGACCCCTGGATTAGAATGTAACCAAACCAGATTTCACCCTAGAAAACATGCAAGTCAGTATCTCTAACAACATATGCGAGTATTCACTGGGAGAAACATGGAGAGAGTCAAAGGGGGCAATAACAACATTAGACATGAATCTACAATCTGATATGGCAGCGGAAAAAAACACACTACCATTTTGGGCTGCAGCCATTGAGCTAGTTTTCACTGATGGTGGTCAGATCAACCTTCTTAATTGACTATCAGGTCTGTGAAGACCTGCTCAGTAGACTGGGAAGTCAATCGCTGAAGATCACCCTGGTAAATATCAAACATTCCAGGCGTACAGAAGTTGGAAGGAGATATGCAAATTATTTTAGGTAACTTGTACATCTCCCTTCAACTGCCACTGAAAACAGCAGGCAATGTCGACCTGCCTATTGTCTCACAGAACAGAGAAATAACAGGCTGTGGGCATCTAATTACAGGAACACACCTGGAACAAATTTAGAGAAGTTAAGTAACAGGCATCTGTGAATTGGTGGGACTGGATTATGAAGAAAAGTTAAAAGAGCTAAATATGGTAATTTAAGACAAGTCTCAAGGTAACAGACATTCTGCAAAGGATACATACACCATCAAGGGTGATGAATTATTTAGGATGTTACAATGGGATGCTGAAATTGAATATTTATACTAAGTTTCATGACAAACATCCAGACTTAGCTCTATTAACTTTTGGAGTAATGCCCAAGAATTCGAATCACAACCTCCTGGGTCATTTTAAAAAAAAAGAATAGACTAAAAAGCTAGGAAATATATTACAGGGCATAATTCTGCACTGGCAGGAAATGGATTGGTTCCATCTAATAGGCAGCTGTGAAAAAAATTCTGAGCATCTGTTCCTGGGCTGATAAGACTTTAAATGCGGTGGTTTTATAAGAAAACATGGCAGTTCCCTTTATTAGGCTATCGTCTCATTCTCTGGAGTACATTAAAATAAAATATCGAGGCTGCTGCAGTTGTTCAAAGGCAATCATTATAGGCATTCTGCTTGTTCTGTTTTGGGCTATGTGCCAAAGGTTTCTCATTTTTAGAATGTATTGCTCTCACTTGCTCTTACATGTTTCATTTTCTTGCTGCTTTAGCACTCATTAAGGAAAATGTCACTTGCCATCAGGCTTGAACAAGAGATGTCTGCTTTGAAATCTAGATCTGGTCGGT
Source organism: Podocnemis expansa (assembly GCA_007922195.1). NCBI lineage: Eukaryota > Metazoa > Chordata > Testudines > Podocnemididae > Podocnemis > Podocnemis expansa. Next base: position 8,971,813 of record ML682063.1, read on the forward strand.
CAGTCTAGCATGCCATTCGTGCTACCTACTGTTGAGCATTCACCTGACTGTGTCCATCTGTGTGTTTTGTTCTTGGTCTCCGTTCATGACAGTCTTATTAGCAGGGCCTAGAATCCCCAGTGAAGGATCAGGGCCCCATTGTGCCAGGCGCGCATCAGACAAACACCACAAATTCCATTTAGGAGAACTTACAGTCTTGGTGTCAGGCAGAGTGTGACAGGCAGACAAGACAGACAAACGAGGTGGCAGGGATGGGAGGAAGTACCAAAATGAACAGAGTTTGGCAGAAAAATAGAAGACACAGCTCACCACTTATTAATCAATGCCAGATGGTTGTGACCTGTGAGCATCTCAGAAGATGTCGGTTTTAAGGAAGGATTTAAAATAGCATCTGTAAAGAACAGTCTAATAGGGCTGGCAGGCAACTATATTTGGGCCATTCACTCATATCTGGCTCAAGTCCTGAAACACAGGCTTTGTTGCTGGCTCAGTTTGATGGAGCTGGATGTGGAAGACCCATGCTCTCCCACTGTAGTGGAACAGGACAATACAAAAATTGTTTCTATACCAAGAGCTATATAGCTTAAGAGACAGAGGAGTCTGGTGGTGAACTGCTATGTTAAACATGCATGTTCCCTGTATTCATCTATGGTGAACTAGGCATGTTGTGGCCCTCCCGGCATAAAACGGTTTCCATTGTATACAGGGTTTACAGTTGGGTTCAGTGGCTCTCAGCACCCCCACCGTACACATTTTTCCAGCTCCTCTGACCTGTCTTTGCTGAAGGTCTGATTCTGCTGAAGTGGAATTTTTGAGGCAGTCACTACTAACGCAGGGCCTCTCCTTGTTCACTTAACACATGGGATCTTGACTGTTGTCAGGAATTCCCAGCAGGTCTAGGGGTCGTCATGACCACCCTCCCTTTTCCGATGGTCAGACGGGAGGGGTGTCCTCAGACTCTTCTCTGTTATAAGATGGGGTCCAGGCATGGAAGAGGTTGGGCTCAGTGGTCTAGCAGACATGCTAAACAGACACACAAGCAACATAAAGGCATGAAAGTTCATTTCACAATGTGCCCATGTCTTTAGCAGTCAGCTTGGCACCGTTCCTCAATCACTCATTCATTTAACACTGGTAGAGCTAAATGTGCAGGTGACTGCTTGTGGATCCTGAAACCAAAGAGACACTTGTCTTGGGGTGGGGACAAAGGAGAGAAAGTCAGGGTTGCAGCTGGGGAGGTCAGAGATAAAACAGTAGGTCAAATGGAGGCAGATAAATGAAATAATCACCATAGGAGGGAGAAGAGGGGAAAGGAATGAAGCTTAGTATTATTGAGGGGGCTGAGACGAGGACAAGGAGATGGAGAAGCCGAGAGAAGAACCAGGCATAGAAGCAGTTGCAAAGTGATACAGGTATAAGAACAAAATCTGAGCATAACCCACAACTCTCCTGCCATGACCCACACCTCAGAAAACTTGTGGGCTCAGGGCACCGTCCATTTGGTTTCTAAAATCAAACATTTAGGGACGAAAAAGCCACCTGCCAAATCAAACCCACAGTATATTCAAGAAGCTAAAGCAACCCTTCCCCCAGTGTAATCATGCTCTCAGTAAAGCATTTCACATGTTCTCCAAAGTCCCGGCCAAAGTCCCTGTGGGAATTCCTGTCCACTTAACATCCTTCTGGTAGCTTCAAGGGGATATCATGTTATCTCCTGTGCTGGATTGCTGGGGTGGGGGTGGGGGGCTGTTGCTAGAGCATTTCCCAGCCTGTGAGGGTGTGGGGGGGTTCCAAACAGGGGCAACGCTGCCCAGGAAAAAGACCCTGAGCAGGCCCCAGATCAGGCTCCTGCTGCTGCCAGCCGGCACCCGGCCCCAGATCACTGGCTGGGGATGGGCTTGGGGCCAGGGAAGGTGGCCATTGTGGACGGCCCGGCTCCAGATCCCCAGACGGGGATGGGTGTGGGTAAAGAGGCTGCTGCTGGGGGTGTCCCAGTGCTGCATCCCCAGCTGGGGATGAGGACAGGGACAGATAAGGTGGCCACTGCCGCTGGTGGCCCAGTCCTGAATCCCCGGCTTGGGCCAGGGCTGCTGCCACTTGGGGTACTGGTGCTGGGACTTGGGGTATGTGCCCCCTGTGCCCAGCGCCAGTGATGCCACTGGTACCAAAGATTACAGGGGGTCTTGAGACTCCAGTAATACTAAGGAAATCCCACTTCATCAGAGGCTTTGAAGATGGGAGAACTTACCGTATCTTCAAAGAGTCTGACGAAGCGGGATTTTCTCCCACAAAAGCTCATGCAGTAAATAAAGGTGTTAGTCTTTAAAAGTGCCACAGGACTCCTTGCTTGTTTTGCTGAACTAGATTAACACAGCTACCCCTTTGAAACTTAGTAATACTGAGGTCGTTCAGGTCCCGAGCTTCACGCCAGCTGGGTGCAGCTCTCCTGAGCCCTGTGCTGGCCAGAACGGAGCACCAGCCCCAAGCTCCGCTCCAGCCAGAGTGGAGGAGCAGTTGCCCCAGGCCCCACGCTGGCTGGGCATCTGGCCAGAGAGGAGCAGCCCTGGACAACCTGCTAACGCCCATCTCTGTTACCTCAGTTGGGGCATGCAGTGGCAGCAGAGCTGGAACGTGCTATTTCAGTGCCTGGGGCACCTTCTGATCCGAATGCACCCCTTGCAATTAGCGGCACTTAGGGTCGGCACTGCAAAACGCGCCTTTTAATAGAGCGGCTCTATTGAGCTGCTCTGGCACACCTGGGGCAAAGCACCATTGGCCCTGCCATAGTTACGGCCCTGGTGGCAGCCATGCCAGAATATGCTTCACTTCTTACTTTGGGAAGAGCATTTTATTAATTATTATTATTATGTATTTAAGGGGGCTGTATGTGGCTTTGGCTAGTGGAAAAGCACTCATTTTACCAAGTGTTAACTAGTGGGGCTTTCACTCAGAAACGCTGGGAAACACGGAGCTAGACACAGTAATTTTTTACGCCTACTTGTTGGGTGGTTACCTCCTGCTTCCAGCCTATCCCAATCATTTCCAAAGGAAGCGCCGTTGTCACTGCTAAGATTCTCACTGACCAGTGGGTGAATTCAGAGAGACGTAGCTGTGTTTAACAGATGACCCAGCAAAGAACAAAGCTACCCTGCCAGTTGTCGTCAGAAACTAACCCATACCAAGTTCTAAAGGGGTAGCCGTGATGCTTCGTCAAAGCGTCTAATGAAGTGGGGTTTTCTCCCATGAAAGCTCATGCGATAACTAAATTTGTTAGTCTTTAAATATCACAAGACTCCTTGCTTATTTTGCTAACCCTTACCAAAAGCTTAAAAATTGCAAGACATATGGACAACATCTGTCTGCTTGTATCTTAGTCTATGCTATAATTGCATGCAGATGATCTGGCGAGCAGTACAGGGTACTACTAAGCAATGTCAACTCTGTCTCTAGAGTATGATTCTTCTCACAGTTACAGACTGATGTAAATCCAAAATAATGCAGATAACATCACAATGGGCTAAAACTGGTGTGGGTGAAGAATCAGGTCCAGTATTCTCTTGAAATTGGGGGGAGGTGCAGAGGGATGTTTAGGGCGGTGCTGGGGTGCTCACTAATTTGATATAACACTTACTAGCTGACTACGGGGGGGGGTGTCTTAGGGCAGTGGTTCCCAATATTTTCTCTGCCACGGCACACTTTATTACCTTTAATTAATTTGAGGCACCCCACCATATAGTTTCCAAATGAACTCATGAATACTCATGGGTAGAGCTCTGCATGGATACAAATACATGGAACCGTATCTGACCTGCATCCTTAAGAAATGGTCCGTGGATATCCGTGTTGTATCTGCGGGTGCGGATATAATGCGGATATCCACGTATTTCCAGGGGTCTAGCTCTGTGCAGATAAAAATATGTGGATCTGCATCCACAAGAAATGGTCCGCGGAT
>ML682063.1:8975774-9015418 GCA_007922195.1 Podocnemis expansa
CCATTTCCTCTCCCCCCTCACCATGCAGCTGCAGACCTTCCCCCCCAGAGGGGGTGCAAAGCCAGGGGTGGCTGGGCAGGGGCAGCCCGCGGGGTAACGCCGCACTCACCCTCTGTCCGCTGGCCCCTTCCCCCGGCGCTGCAGGGCAGGGCAGGGCAGGCGAGCCCAGCTGGGGCCAGCTGGAAGGCAGGGTTCTCCTAGCCGCGCAGCCCTCCCTGGGACTTGTAGTTCGCCGCCGCCCAGCTCGTTCCGCCAGGCGGCCGGAGAGAACTCCAACTCCCAGCAGGCTCCGGGGCAGAGCCGGTCCCTGCCCAGCTGGTGTTAAAGGAGACGCAGGTTATTATTCCCGCTCCGACCCGCTCCGGCAGCGCCAGAGGCTGCGCTAGCAGCGAGGGCTGGTGCTGCAGCCGCAGCTGTTTTGCGGAGTCAGGCTTTGCAATTGCAGTAAGGTATTTATGTGCCTGGCAGACAGGACTGCGGAGGGCGGGGGAATCAGGGTGCTTGGAAATGTTTCTCCAGGGCCGATGGGGTCGTGTGTTTTGCTAAAGACTGCATTGCATGGCAGACAGGGTGCAAAGCAGCATCCTTCCTGGAGCGGCTGGCTAGTTCGGGCAAAGGTTTTCATCAGGACAAAGCTTTGGAGAAAAAGGCTGTCTTGCAACCTTTGCGGGGTTGGAGGGAGAATCTGGGGAGAGATGGGCCATATTCCCATGGGGGGTGTGACACAGGTGCCTCCAAATGAGCTTTACAGGTCCAGATCCACTCTTTAGTCCAGCTCAACTCTCCTTGACTTTGATAGAGTTTTGCTGGAGAAATAAAGGCACCTCTTTCAGCGTGTAATTTGTATGCCACTTTAGAAAGGATCTCAAAAGGCTTTATGAATTTAGGGATGCCCTACTGTATGTAAACAGCTGGAGCAATAGTAAAGTGCATTGTGAGAGAGAGAAAAAGCCAAGTAGACCATCAGATCTGTTCCTTTGCCAGGGCTGAAGCTAAAGGGAATGTATCAGATAATAAACTATTTAATGTTTTATTATAGTGGGAACTTGATAGAGCATTTTTCTTCAGTCTCTATAAAGTTGCTTTAGTATCAAGGTGCATGTCTGTCTTCTATGGTTTAAATCGTGAGTGAGAACTCCAAGATGCGTAGGATGGTGATAAATTTGGGTCTAAAATGAATGACGAATGTCATTGTTATGAAAGCATAGTTAACAGATGCATCTCCTATCCTTAGCCAAAACATTGTAGGCATCTGCATCTTAGAGCTTTCAAACATGTCTTTGATGTAATAGCAAGTACCTTTAACATTAGACTTTTGCACTGAATTGGTTTGGTAAATGGGACATTTTTCTGATCCAGGCAAATCCACTGTTTTATACAGCTAAAGGAGAACAGAAATGAAGGGAGAGGAGAGATGTTTCTTATATAAATACATTAAAGAAATGGCAAGCACAACAGAGGGAAATTATTTTCATTCTCCAAGGCAACAGAAGGGGCAGCAATGTGAAGGTCACTGCACCTTAAAGTAGAATCCAGGGACTCCTGGACAGAGCAGCTAATCAGAGTGGTCTGACTGATGCTGCTGGCATGGAGAAGATTTTCTTCCTTGATTGGGAAGCAAACAATGATTTGCAAATCAAGGAAAATTAGTCTATCTGCGAGTTGAGAAGGAGGGACCATCCCAGGAAACAATAGTCTAGTGGTTAGAGCAGCTTCTGTTCTCTATTTGCTGCTCAGCCACTGGTTTCTCTATGTGACCTTGGGCAATTTTTTGTGTTTTGTTTTTGCACTTGTAAAATGGGACAATAATTTTTCATGGAGTTCTTGGGGGACTGAATCCATCAATATTCATTTCTGTCATTAATCAAAACATATAAATGCAAATCACTATTATTTATTGTGACAGGGGTTGAATGGAGAGGACATGACCAGGAGGGAGAGGATGAAATGCCAGGGGATCTGGATTTTATTTAATATTATCACACTCCTTTAGACAAAGGAAAAAGTTTCAGCTGGATGTTGGAACAAAGATTCTAACATCAAGAACTCTATAGCACGAGTTAGATTACAGGGAAGCCATGGGCTCCAGTCACCATCAGGGGTTAAAGTAAGCTGGAACATGGGGAAATGCTGTTCCAGGGCCCACTATTTTTAGAGGCTCAGCATTCCAGGGCCCCTAAAAATAGAAAAGGAAGCCGGAATGCTGCGTTCCGGCTTCCACCATTTAAAAATAGTAGGCCCCAGAACACAGCGTTCCAGCTCCATTTTCTATATTTAGGGGCCAGAACCTTGAGCCCCTAAAACAGCAAGTCCCAGAATGGCGTTCTGCCACATTGGGCAGGGCAGGGAGTTTTAAAAACTCCATCCCCCACCTGGTCTCATTGAGCATACTCAGGAGCTCTGAGCAGGCTCAGTGGGACCAGGCTCTAGGCCAAAGCCTCAGCCCAGGCCAGGGCCCTTCCCCATGGTGGCCAGGAAAGGGGGGCAGGAGCTGGGGTGGGGAGCAGGCATTTGGACATCAAGAGCTTGGCGCGTGAGGGGGCCCACACCAGTGCGAGGGGCCTGGCAATTTAGGAGCATTCTGGGGCCCACCAAATTATACTTTAACTTCTGGTCACCATCAGAAGAGATGGGAGGACAGGTTAGCTAATATATTTGTGGGCCACATGTAGGTCAGGCCCTGCAAAATGTTGAAAATCAGAATGGATGATAATAATGTAACAAGACTCTGTCCAGCAACAGCTTTACAATGCTCACTGGGGCATTCTGGAACTTCTTGGCACTCAGAGTCTCCTGCTCCAAAAGAAGAACTCCTTGTTGCTAGAAAAGAATCTGAAATAGCTTTTTGCGGCATAGGGCTGTAAGAAGTGCTCATGAAGTGCAGCAGAGGGCAGTAAAATACAAACACAGTAGCTGGTTCACTACAGTAGTTAGTAGTTCTATAGGGCCTTTCATCCAAGGATCTCAAAGAGCATTGCGAATCTGGATAAATTAAGGCTAGCACCCTGTGAATTAGGTAAAGTCTATGTAGGGATTATTTTGCTCTGCCCCACTTGAAATTCAGCTATTGTTTAGCATGCAGCTGTTTAACAGTACTTGTCATCTCTGGACAGGAAGTGAAAAGAATATTATTATATCCAATCAAAATAGACAGGTGACTTTAGCAAGGCAGGGCGCAATTATGTGGATAGAATTTGGTCCCTTCTTTTATGAAAACAACCAGGGACTAGTTAATGTCCAGGAACATCAGTTTTTATTATGAACCACCCAAATGATGACCCAGCTAGTCTTTTTATAGCCTTACTAGCTTTGACTTTCTGCTTAACAATCTCATAGTAATGGGCCTGATTGTCTTCCCTGCTTACAACACTTTATCCTCACCAACTCCAGTGCAGTCAATGTATAAAACTTGTGTAGCCAGACAGATCAAGGCTAATATGTCCGTTGGTCTCAAGGTGGATAAGAAGGAATTAAAAAAAAAAAAAATCAATTTTTAAAAATTTAAATTCAGGTTTGTTTTTTAAAAAATCCTATTGAAATTGATATCCTGTGTTAATGCCTAACCTTGTTACAGTCTATTAAAGTCATTAAATACTCAAAATAATATTAAGAAGTACATGTTTGGTGCCTAGGTTAAAAGAAAAGTCAACCCACTGAAATGGCGGAAGGCCTCACCTAAGCAACCAGAACCATAGTCAGCTCAAGCGATAACTCAGCTTTTCACAGCACTAGCATCTTCTGCAGTTGCAGAGAGAATATTTTCTTAATTTAACCTTGTTCCATTAGTTCAGTTCAATGACTGATTTATTAAAAGTTAAGCAAGTGATTGGGGATTGAGAAAGGATGAAAGCTTATTTTCTTTTCCAAACTATGAATAATAGTTAGGTGGGATGAGAAGATGAAATTTAATGGTTCTAAAATCTTGAAGGACAGGGTGGCTAGAAATCAGTTCAGTTTACTACCTACAGGTAATACGTCCTTTGTTTCATAAATCAGTTAGTTTTAAATGCTAAATGTGTTTGGATACACTTTTCTCCCTTACATATCCAGCACATTTAAGGCAATTTTATGTAATAAAAACATTAAATGTTTTTGTTTATGGTAAAGTCAATTTTCATCCAAACAGCACCTGAACAGGCTGCAAGTAAAAAAAAAAAAAAATTCAGTAAAATAGAAATTCTCCATTTTCTGTCACAATAATGTAAATATTAAAAATTGCTTAAATAAATTACTGATGTAGCATAGCCTAGCAAAAATAAGCACCAGTTTTAGCATAAAAGCAATTAGCTGCAACTCAACATCTTTCAGTGGTTATAAGCTAGTGAGAATAAAACACCATGGTGTTTACTCCCTCATATAGAGAGCAATCACATTGTCACTCTGCCTTCATTTAGCAAGGCTAAAGTACACCTGCAAAACACAGTTAAAACTGATTATTTAAATGAAGGTTTCCTGCTTGCTGGTTTAAATCAGGATTATAATCAGTGCTTTAAGTTATTTTGATTAAAATCAATCAACCTTGATGGATATTGCATTTAGGCACTGGATTGAAATTCAAAAGAGCTGGGGTCAGTTCCTAACTCTGCCACAGATGCTTTATGTGACCTTGCCCAAATCACTTCATTATGCTATTTTCCCATTTGCAAAATAGAGATAAGGATGTGCTCTGAATGGACAGGACAGGCAACAGAAGTATCAGTTTTTTTGAGGCAGGGTCTGTCTCTTCCTCTGTTGTCTATATAGTTCCGAGCACAATGGGCCATGTCAGGTGCTGCTGAAACATAAATAATGAGCTGAATGAAAATATAAATTAAAAATAAATGGAAGGATAAAGAGCAATTGTATCAATTATCAATGCTCAGGGCATATGCAGATTGCTGACCTAAATTCTTGATAGGTACAATATAATTCTTCTGACTTTGGTGCACATTCCTCTTCAACTCAGAAGATAGCTGGTGTCACTAGGCCTCAGTGGGGTCACAGGTGAAGATGCCAAATTCAGGACACACTGTGGAGAAATGGGAACCCCTCTCCAGACCGGTGGTTATTCTCCCATTAGATTATACCAAGTCAGTAGCAAAAATGTAAACTTCTACCTCACCCTCACTTGTATGAAGAAGCTTAAGTTGCAGTCTCCTTAGGCATCCGAGCACTTATTCCACCATCCAGACACTAGGCTTTGAGGCATAGCTACCAGAAAGCAATTTAATCAAACAAAAGGTTCACCTAGTCCCAGGAGACCACAGCCAGCTCAGTATCTATCTTAGATCTTACCCAATAATCATGCTGTTGCCAATCCTTTAGTATCTAAATTCTAAAATTTTAGTTATAAGAGAAAAGGAGAAAGTTAAAAGGGTTCAGGAAATCATATATAATCCCTGAAAGTACTTGAATCAGGTTTGTAACAGTCAAGTTATAGACAGCTGACTTGTGAAGTCTGGTAACTTCCAAAAGATTGGAAAGTCCTCATTCCATTGATTGGAATGGTCCTCTTTTTAGAGTAAGTCCAGAGATCAGAGCAGAAAAAGTAGAAAATGGAGATTCTTTCAGGGTCTTGTACACCTTCTCTCATTCTCCCAGCCCTAGTCTCTGGAAAATTACAAGCACAAGATGGAGCCCAGGGTCACATGTGCAAGTTATATGTCCTTGTATGCTTTGATAACTCATATTCTGGCTAAAACGTCCCAAGGAAGGCCCATCCTCTGGGGGACAGAGTTCATCTCTATGCTCTATTGCAGGGGTGCCCAAACATACTTACCTTCCAAGATGCATACAACAATCTTCAGATATCTGAGAGCTGAGACTGAGACCTTGGTTTGTGGGTTTTGATTCTCTTCTCTAACGTCCCTGGAGATCTGTAACGGCAGGACTTTAAAAAAAAATGTGACATATGTACATAGGAAAACACTTTGATCATCAGAATGTGTAGATAGTTGCAAAGGGGGAGCGTGTTAGTCTAGTCCAGCAACACAAACAAGGATTCTGGGGGACTCGTTTGTTGTGCAGATAGTGTGGACTTTCAATGTTTTGTTTTGAGGTTCTTTGTCTTTTTGATAGCATTTATCAGACAGTTCACATGATATAAAACTACTATAATTCAGGGGCTTTTTTTGTTTGTTTGCTGTGTTGTTTTTAAAATGGAAGAACATCTAAGATCTAATTATTGCAACGTTATTAGATATGAAGTAGGAAAGTTGACCCTGAAGCACTGCAAAATGGTCTAGGACAACTTTTTTGAAAATCTACTGCGGGAGAGATGGGATGGGATAAATATGTTTAAAAGCAGCTGGAGCGACTCCAATTTAAATTAATCCTAGTTAAAAAGAAACACTGCTGTTCTGAGTATCACATATTAAAAGAATCCCTTGCCTACTTTAAAAACCCCTTGGATTATTATATTAAGTCTGAGGATTTGCAGGGGTTGAGGTGTGGGGGGGGAGCCAAGCTTCCTTTTCACCATGTATGCTGCTTGGTTTCATTATTTTGTTCACAGTCAATTTCACTTTCTAATTCTGACATGCTGTTGAAGTGTGAGAGGGTGTGTGTGTGTTCAGCTCTGCAGAGAGAGATTTTAAATAAACAAAGTAGATGTTTTAGCTGTTGGTTTAAACAAACTCTATTCTTATTAGAGTTTATATGAAACCTAAATTTAGGGCCTAATAAACAATGCCTCTTTTTTTTTTTTTTTTTTTTAAGGGAGCTGATGTGGGAGGAAGCATAAGACATCCCAAATGTAGGGCTCTAAAGTGCATGGTGCTGAGTGCCCTACTGAAGTCAGAGGGAGCTGAGAGGCCCAAGAGAATGCTGCCTGGAGAGATACAAAGACTGGAATTTTCAAAGGTGCCCAAGGGAGGTAGGTGCCTCTTCCCTGGTGCCTCCCCCTTTGCTCTAAGCACTTGTGGATGTTCTTGGCTTTTGATCATGGCACACACCATAAATAAAGTGCATGGCCAGAGGCATAGAGCTTCCTGGGGAAAACGTCCTATAAATCTGTATCCAAGGCTGTAGTACAGTGAGTTCTGAGGAGAGCAGAAGGCACAGAAAATGATGTACAGACCATGCTTACCTTTTTCATTGAACATTCACTATGCACAGCACTCCTGTGCTACTCTTTGCACATTGCCGCTTGCCTGGGAAGCAGACTGGCTGCTCCTATTTCATGTGACTTTTGCTGCAGAGCTTGCATCATGCCCTGTCTCTGAGGTTTGGAGCCATCTAATGACTGGGAACATATTCTAACAATCATTAATATCTGTATGCCTGTAGGGTCTTCCTTCCACTCCAGGAACTCCACACACTCTACAGGCATGACTAAACAAATCCAACACTCAGTGTGAGGTAACTATTACCAGTCAAAGATTATAGATCAGGAAATTGAAGTACAGAGAATTCAAGAGTCACATTTTCAGGTCTAGCTACTGCTTTTGGAGACCTTGTCTTTTTGAGTACTTGGCTGGAGACCTTGTGACCCTGCATTTCAGAGGTGCAGAGCACCCACTGCTCCAGGTGAAGTTAGTGGCAGCTGTGTATGCTCAGCACCTCAGCATCCTACAATTGAGATGCTCAAAATCAGTGGTTAGTTTTGTCCTACATGACTTGCATAAAATCATACAGTGAATTGATGGCAGAGTCTGACCTAAACCCAGGACTCCAGGCCATCAGTCACCTGTATTTATCACATCCAAAAAATCTACATTAAAAGAATATTGAGACTGAAAAGGCAAGCACTGTGAAGTTTGGAAATGCCAGAGTTTAGGTTGTCTGTGTAATATTATTTCGTCCCTTGTGCATATGAATTATGATCCTGACCTTAGTTACATGATCACCTGTTCTCTCAGGGTGGCTGGTGCTTACAGAATGAGCAGCTATTTATTATATTTTAATTTGGAGCCTGGTGTGTTATTTACTGTACACAATCCAAACTGTGCACTGGAGACAGGATTATTACGTTCTCATGGGCTTGTTTGCAGCACTTATCACTGTCGCATCTGAGTGCTTCACATGTTAATGAATTTATCATCACAAAACCCTAATGAGACAACAGCATAGGATTATTATTCCCCCGGTACACATGGTGCGTTTTAGTCCATTATATTATATAACCCTTTATATGGTCAAAGTATGTCTTCCACTATCTTCAGGTGCAACCACGAAGGCTCCGTACTTCCCCGGATCACACTCAGAGTCTCAAACTGGGGACCCAGCAAGTGAGGAACAGACTATTAGTGACGACCTGGGAAAAGTCTGATGTAAATAGCTTGCCCAGTATCAGAGAGGAAGTTGGTCATAGAGGCAGGGAAATCATCCCATTCTTCAGGGCAGCATATAGGCCTAAATTATGCGCTCCTCCTTTCTGTACCTGCAGGCTCTTCCCTTATTCACTGCACCCTTTCTGACTTCTGCAACAAATGAGGTGGAGGCCTTGTATGTCACTGTATAACTCTGATTCTCCTTTGAGCGCTGCTCACATCATTCAGTTACAGGTGTCTACATGCCACAGCGCATGGTAGCTCGGAAAGTCTTTAGCGTTAGCCTGTCAGGTCAGGGCGCACGGCCAACGCCCCCTCCACGCCGCGACCGCGGCTATATAGGTGACCGTGACCCTGACCCTCCCAGTTCTTTTTTCCGCCATCAGCGTCAGTTCGGATCAGCGTTATCTTGCAAAATGCAAGCGCCTGTCTTTTGTGTGAAACTCAAAATGCTAGGTTTCAAGCTGTGCTTAGGATGCTGCAAGGCTTTCCTGATGGACGACCCGCACGAGAAATGCCTTGCTTGCTTGAGTGAGTCTCACCTCTCGGAGGAGTGCTCCATTTGCCGATCCTTCAAGCGAAGGACTAGGCTGGAAAGAGAGCGCTGTCTCCTCCTAATTTCAGGGAACGGAGCTGGTCCGCCTGAAGACGGCTGAGCCACCAGCGCTCCGCCAGATCCTCGATCAGCTTGGGCTCAAGATTCCTGCTGACCTCCGGTACCGGGCTCAAAATCTTGGCCCTCTATGGTACCTTCTTGGCACCGACCTCGCCGGTCCTCTGGTAGCCTCTCGGCTGCCCCGAGTAGGGCACCAGCTCAGGCACTGACCCTCCAAGGGCATTCAAATCCAGCTCCGGTGCAGAACAAGAAGAAGTGGACCACAGCGGCACCGCCCCCTTCAGCTCCGCTGGATATGGCACGACCCCTGGCGGCACCGCCTCTAAGCCCGGTACCGCTGGACTCGGCACTGTCGCCGATACCGCCATTTCCGGTGCTGTCACTTCCGGTACCGTCGGACGTGGCACTGGCAACACCCGCACCGGTACCGTTGCGGGCCTCTTCAACCTTCTCTGACCTGGTACCACCAAAACTGGCACCGGGCCAAAGTATTGCAGCCCCGCCTCATCGCTCCTCCGAAGAACTCTCAGTACCAGACTGCCGGATGTCAGGGGGGAGGTCGTCCAGATCGTCCTCAGAAGACCCTTTTCCTTCCCCTCAGGAGGAGCACCCGAGAAAAGCAGTCTCGAAAGAGCTCCGTGTCACTGGGCTCCAGGGGAAGGCGCCCATCAGGAGAGCTCTCTGCCCCCCCCACGGTGCCTATGCCGCCATCGAGGTCACTACACAACGAGTGGACCCTCGACTGGCTGAACGCGATGGCAGACGATACCTCCTTCCGTTATGCCCGATTGCCGGTACCAGAGTCCTCGGACTTTTCTGATGACGAACAAGACCCTGATTCTACCCAATGTAGCAGATCAAGGGCTCAGTCATCCTCGTTGCCCGACGAGCACCTAATCAACATATCTGCCGACCACGAAGGAGATCCCCACGTCGAGCAGGACCTCCGCCGCCGCATGGCGACAAATCTGAAGCTGAAGCTAGAAGTGATCCAAGTGGAGGACGATTCCCTCTTCAACGTGTGCCATAGAGCCCCGCCAGCTAAGGTTGCGATTCCCCTGCACGCCGGGGTGTTCCACATTGTCCAGGAACATTGGCAAATGCCTTCCTTGATCCCGCCAGTGTCCACGGTAGCGGATAAGAAATACTCTGTCTCCCTGGAAGGATTCCCCTTCCTGTTTCATCACCCGGCCCCAGGATCCCTGGTGGTCGACACAGTCAACCAAAGGGAGAGACAAGGCCAACCAAGCTCCATGCCCAAGAACAGAAAAGCGAGGAAGCTTGATCTGTTGGGCAGAAAAGTTTACTTCTCTGCCGCCCTACAGCTGTGCATTTCAAATCACTCAGCCCTGATGACGCACTACCCCTTCAACTTATGGGAGGCTCTACGAAATCTCCGCTCAACCGTCTCCGAGGAGTGCCTGAGAGACTTCGAGGCAATGCTGGATGAAGGAGAGAGAGCTTCTAGGTATGTGCTTGTGGCAACCTGGGACACAGTGGATACAGCGGCTTGTATAATGGCATCGGCAGTGGTGATGCGCCGCTTGGCTTGGCTCCAGAACTCCGGCCTGTCCACGCAGATGCAACAGATTATCCAAGATCTCCCTTTTAAGGGTCCCAACCTCTTTGCATCTTCCACAGACGTGAAGCTGCATGGTGTGAAGGACTCGAGGGCTACACTGTGGTCCCTTGGGATCTACACTCTTCAGTGCGTTGGGCGCTCCTCGAGATCGCACCAGCTGCAGCAGCAGTTACAGCAACTGAAACAACAGCTGCAATTGCAGACCCAGTTCCCAAGATCCCTCCAGTTTCCCCAGCGCCACCTCAGGGACCTGGAAAAAGACAAGGGCTGATCAGGTAAAGGGGGTAAGCTTGCCACCTCTCAGTTGGGACGGCCTGGGCAGGGATTGCACCGCTCGTCGGGCCGCAACCAGCGTTTTTGATGGTCCCTCCGAGGGCAGCGCTCCACAACCCCTGTTCTCCCCCCACTGCCTCCGCCACTTTGCTCCACAATGGACCCATGCCACGTCAGACCAGTGGGTTCTTGACACAGTGGCCAAGGGGTACTGCATCTAGGTCCTTTCAACCCCCTGGGATAGAAAACCGCCCCCTTCCACAACTCCAGAAAACCCAGATCTGCTAAGCAGGCTTGAGGTTGAATGCCAGAAGTTACTGTCCCTCGGAGCCATTGAAAAGGTTCCCAAGAGAGCATGGCAAAGGGTTCTATTCCTGCTACTTCCTAGTCCCCAAGCCCAATGGGGACCTACGCCCCATTCTAGACACAGAGCACTCAACAAAAACATAAAGAAAATAAAATGCCGCATGGTCTCCCTACCACAGATTATTCCCTCCCTGTTCCCAGGAGTTTGGTTCGCAGCCCTTGACCTAAAGAACGCTTACTTCCACATAGCCATTCGGCCCCACCACAGGCGGTTTCTCAGGTTTGTAGTGGCACGATGCCATTACCAGTTCACTGCCCTCCCTTTTGGGTTATCACTAGCTCCCAGAGTGTTCACAAAGTGTGTCGCACCGGTCGCAGCTTTCCTACGCAGGAAGGGTATAAGAGTCTACCCCTACCTAGACAACTGGCTCATAGTGGGCAAGTCAAGTCGACGGGTACAAAGCCACCTTGACCTGGTAGTGAACCTCTGCGAGTTCCTGGGCTTCTACATAAACTTAGAGAAGTCCAAGCTTTGCTCCACTCAGGACACAGGCTGTGTTCACACAGCACTCTTATTTCGAAACAACAGAGGTTGTTTTGAAATAAGAAATACTCGGTTCACACGACGCACGGTTGTTTCGAAACAACGGCACCCATTGTTTCGAAACAACGGTGTTGTTTCGAAACAACTTAAACCCCATGTGGGGATGAAACAATGTTGTTTCAAAATGATTGTTTCGAAACAATGCTTTCTGAACATGTTGTTTCAAAACAACAGTGACTTGTTTCAAAATAACTGTTGCCTGAAACTGCTATTTCGCTTTGAGCTTTTTTCCTTATTTCGAATTAACAAACTGTTAATTCGAATTAAGTTATTTTGAAATAAGGCATTATTTCGATACAAGTTGTTTCGACACAACTTGTATCGAAATAATGCCTGTGTGTGAACACAGCCATAGAGTTCATCGGGGCACTTTTAAACGCCCAACAGGGCACCGCGTCCTTGATCCTGTCAAGATTTCGGTCCATCTGCATCATCATCACGGAGCTCCAGGTGCCCAGGCTAACCACAGCGCACAAATGCATGCAGCTCCTGGGTCACATGACAGCGGCCACATTGGTAATCCGAACAGCCTGCCTGTGGATGTGACCATTCCAGCTCTGGTTCGCCACAAGCTTCCGACCAGAAAGGGACCGTCTGGACAAGGTACTCTCAGTCCCCCAGTATGCCCTGGAGTCCCTCTAAATCTGGAGGGACTCCAACTTTGCGATGGGAGGAGTTTTTTTCAGGGAGTCCAAACCCTCAGTGACCCTTATAATGGATGCATCCAACTCCGGCTGAAGAGCCCACATGTCCAGGGGCCTCTCCATGCAAGGCGTTTGGACTCCCGAGGACAATCTCCTCCACATAAATGTGAAGGAGCTCAAGGCTATCAGACTGGCTTGCATGACCTTCCTAGACCAGATCCAAGGCAGGGTAGTGCAAATCCTCTCAGACAACACAACGGCCATGTTTTACACTAACTGTCAAAGGGAAGTCCACTCCTTGGCTCTGTGCGAGGAAGCGCCAAGCTCTGGCAACTAGCGATGGACCATCACTTCACGCCGACTGCCTCCCACCTACCCGGGGTAGACAATGGCATAGTGGAGTCACTCAGCAGGAAAGCCCTGGAGAATCACGAGTGGTCCCTCCACAACGAGGTTTTCTCTCTGCTGACAAACAGATGGGGAACCCCTCAGATTGACCTCTTCACCACAGGGCAGAACCGCATATGCCCCCGGTTCTGCTCCCTCCGAGGTCGGGAGAAAGGTTCTCTCAGTGATGCCTTCCTCCTCAATTGGTCAGGGGCCCTAACGTATGCATTCCCCCCAATTCCCTTGATCCATTGGGTGCTCCTGAAGGTCCTCACGGACAAGGCAAACATCATTCTGATAGCCCCAGACTGGCCCAGACAATGCTGGTTTCCCCTCCTACAGGACGTGTCCATGAGGACCCCTCTCCGCCTCCCATGGTGGGCGGACCTCCTGACACAGGACTCGGGACACCTTCAGCACCCGAACCTGGGCCTCCTGCACCTGAAAACCTGGATGCTCTCTGGCTCAGTGAGCCAGAGAGACACTGCTCAGATAGGGTTAAAAAAATCCTGGTTGGTAGCAGGAAATGCTCCACCAGGTCCACCTACATGGGAAGATGGAATCACTTTTCCACCTGGTGCCGTGACAAAGACATAGACCCTGCCTCCGCACCAATCCAGGCAACTTTGGATTACCTTCTTGATCTAAGAGAGAAAGGCCTATCCCTGTCCTTATTAAAAGTCTACTTGGCAGCAATCTCAGCCTTTCACCAAAGAATAGATGGGGCCCCTCTCTTTTCACCCCCATCTGCCATAGATTCCTGAAAGGGGTGGAAAAGCTGTTTCCCCACACCCGCAAACCCACTCCACAATGGGATTTGAATGTTTTGCTGTGGACTTTGACAGAGCTGCCTTATGAGCCCTTGGACTCAGCCACCCTGCTCGTACTGTCATGGAAAGTGGCTTTTCTAGTAGCAATTACCTCAGTCAGAAGGGTCTCAGAGTTACGAGCCCTATCCTCTGAACTCCCATATATGGTTTTCTTCCCAAACAAGGTGGTCCTGTGTTACCATCCCTCGTTCTTCCCCAAGGTCACCACCCCCTTCCACATGAATCAAGAAATCTGCCTGCCAGTCTTCTATCCAGATCCTTAGGTCACAGAGAACCAGAGACGGTGGCACACGCTGCAGGTGAGAAGAGTGCTGTTAATCTATATTGAGTGCACACGATCTTTCCGCATGACCTCCCAATTGTTTGAGGCGGTCGCTGAATGCATGAGAGGCTCTCCAGTATCCTCCCAACGCATTTCCAAATGGATTGTGAACTGCATTAAAGACTGCTACGGGAGGTCAAACATGCCTCTCCCAGAGACTGTGAGAGCCCACTCTACCAGAGCTCAGGCATCTTCTACGGCCTTCCTTGCTAAGGTCCCGATCCAAGAGATCTGCAGGGCCACTACGTGGTCGTCAATTCATACCTTCACGACGCACTATGCCATTGCCCAACAGGCTAGAGATGATGCCACTGTGGGCAGAGCTGTACTCAGTGTGGGTAGACTGTAACTCCTCCCACCATCCTTGGGTACGGCTAGCAGTCACCTGTAACTGAATGATGTGAGCAGCGCTCAAAGGAGAATGGTTGGTTACTCACCAGTAACCGTCCTCCTTCGAGATGGGCTGCTCACATACATTCAGGTCCCTCCCACCCTCCCCGCTAACAGAGCTGGCAAAGGTATATGAGACTGGGAGGGTCAGGGTCACGGTCACCTATATAGCCACGGTCGCGGCATGGAGGGGGCGTTAGCCGCGCGCCCTGACCTGACAGGCTAACGCTAAAGACTTTCTGAGCTACCATGCGCTGCAGCACGTAGACGCCTGTAACTGAATGTATGTGAGCAGCTTATCTCGAAGAAGGACAGTTACTGGTGAGTAATCAACCATTCTTCCCCAAAGGGAGTCTCTTCTGTGCACAGAATGAAGCAGGGGTCCTGAGGAAAAAATAGTCTGATCATGTAATTAAAGACTATCATAAGGTAAATGCATGAGGAGAGTGAATTAAGTGGAAAGAGCCTTATGTGACCCTGTAGGCCTGGGCAGCCACCTGCAAATGCCAAGATCAGGGCAGATTGGAAAAAGGTGAGCAGATTCTCTCAGTGGTGGTGGGTGACACTGAAGTCAGACTTCTCCCCGCGGCCACAAACATGGCTTTTGATTCCTCACACTGGTCGTTTAGAAGCCACAACAAAACATCAACAGCTGCCTTTAGGCATTTCAGTCCCTAGTTCCCAATCAGACACAGGATTTAGTGAAAAGATAAGTTACTTAAAACCAGGGGCGTTGCTGGTGCTGGACACATGGGGCATGTGCCCTGAATCCTGGCGCCAGTGCCCCGGGTCTGGCGGGGCCCGCCTCTCCCGGTCTCTGGCCCGATTGGGCTGGAGATCTGGGGCCCAGCCACCCATGGCAGCGGCAGCCCCATCCCCGGTGGGGGATCCGGGGCCCAGCCGTCCACAGCGGTGGCAGCCCTGTCCCCAGCTGGGGATCTGGGACTCAGCTGCTCGCGGCCATGGAGGCCGCTTATGGCTCTGTCCCCGTTCCCAGCTGGGGATCCGGGGCCCAGCCGCCCGTGGCAGCATGCGGCGGCTTCTGGCACTGTCCTCGGCCAGGGGGCGGGGCCTGCAGGCTGGGGGTGTGCCCTGCAGACCGGGGGCGGGGCCTGGGCCGGTGCCCTTGGTCCCCCCTGGGGCAGCAACGCCCCTGCTTAAAACTTCACGCTCTTTACCAAAAAGGTTCTTCTGACTCCAAAGAATCACCTACATTACCAGAGCAATGTAAGTTTGGATCTTACCCAAATCACCATGCTGCCAGCCAATCCTTTAGTAACTAAAACTAAGGTTTATTGTACAAGGAAAGAAAGAAACCGTGAAAGAAATGTTAAAGGATTAAAGCAATCAGATACAGACAAGTTATTAAAAGTCCATATACATCAAGTCCTTGGCAGAATTTGGAGTTTGCAGGCTTGTATGGTTCCTCTGGGGTACATCCAGTACCTGGATGCAGGGCCAGATTATCATAGGGGCTAAAGGGACCAAAGACCTGGGCCCCGGCTGAAAGAGGGGCCCAGAGCTCCTACCCTTAAACCCCTTGCAATAATCAGACCCCTGCCCAGTGCCAGTAGGGCTTGGGGAGTGCTCCTGCCCTGCCAGTGCTGGGGGAATGGGGCCCTGGAGCTGGGGGCAGGGAGGGTCAGTGCCTGTTTGTTCTGGATTGGGCTCCCAGTCCCTTGCCGCTGGCAGCAGGTCCAGTTCCCAGCTGCTTGCTGGTGGCAGCAGGGGTCAGATCGGGCCCCTAGGCTCAGATTGGGGCCCCGGAGCCAGATCACTCCCTGGCGTGTGGCAGGGGGTGGGTCCTGAGCCCAGGCCCAGGGTATGTCTACTAGTGTAGATATACCCCTCAGTTGACTTAACAAGGTTGACTTTAAGTTGACAAAGTCAATTTAAAATAGCCCCACAATGCAGACATACCCATTCTTAGCAAATTATAACCTTTCTATTGGTGACTAACATGGCATGTGTCATATGGATTATTGTAACTGTGCGATACTGATATGAAAGAATATCATGAATGATCTCACTAATCCCGACACGTGACACCACAATTCCAGCATTTCCTAACTTTTGAGGGCCTAGTGCTGCCATCTTAATGTTCTTTTAACACAGGGTTTTGATGTGTAATACATGTACAGATATATGCTATTAAAGGACATTCTTAGGGTTTTCCTGGCTCCGTCTGTTCAGCCAGACCCTGGAACACTACGGCAATGTTGGTTAAAGCGAGTGTTGATATTGCTGCTTCAGTCCATCTCCTGGCCAAATGTTCTCCCTTCTCTTCTCCTGACTAGCAGTTAAGGTTGTGATTCCAATCTCCCAGTTCCCCTTGCTAACAGCACCTACTAGGGGGTGTCTGTAGTTCCCCACTATTTTGTCTCTCTCATACATTCCAGTAAATGATAAACTCAACAAACTTTAATGAGACAGCGCTTCCTACAGAGCTGGCCACAGATAGCATCGTCCACCACAGGAACACTTTGTTTCAGTTCATTCCTCTCTTCCACCAGCCAATCTCTTAAACCACACTATCAGCAACCGGTGTAGGGGAGGGGAAGGCCCTTAACCCTAACCTTATCCCTTATTTCCCGTTAAGTTTGTTCAGAGGAATGGCTAAACTGTTTCAGCTGAAATTTCCAAGAACTGTTCAGACTCAACATGGTATGAAAAATTTCAGCCCAGCTGGTTAAAGTTTGGAAAAACTATAAGCAATTAAAAATAGGTACTTAATGGAAAGTGTTGGGCAAACTTAATTACAGATGGTGTTGTTTGCATTGCTTAGCAGAATTAACATGCAACAGAGGTTTCATTTTGGGGCCCTGTTGTGCTGGGATCAGTATAAATATACAGTAAATGCTCTAACAGTGTAATCATTAAAAAAAAAAAAGTGGGTAAACTAAACTTCACATTCTCTAACTGAGATGTGTGTAAATTCAATTTGCCCTTGACTAAGATACTGAAATGCTCCCAGTGGCTTATAGTCTTATAGAACATACAGATGGATGAAACAAAATCAGGGGACCGGAAAGATGGAATAATTAAAATAGTCTATTTAGCAGTAGAATGATCGTTCCTTCCTCCATGCTTTTAGTCTCTTACCACAGATAGTTCTGACAGAAAAAACAGTCCTTGGCCTCCAAATCTTCCTGCTCATTGTAATACTTTCTACTGAAACATCTTCACTTGTGGGTTTCCTATTTCCTACTGCTACTCAGTCTCCATTTCCTGCAAACCTCAATCCCTGGATGTGTTTCAGCCACTAAAGCCATTTAAACTATGAGCAATAGCTAACTCACTCTTGTTTACAGTCTGGACTTCATGGCATGCACTGGTGTACCGGGGGAAAAATCTAGTGCATTTGCTGAGGACAAAATAAAACAGCTAACACAAAACAGAAAGGCCAAGATTATGCCCAAATGTGCATGGTCCTATAAAGATGCAGTGCAAAGATATGTATGATTTCACAGACTAAAGCAGGCAAGTTTCAGCAGAGCATGGAAATGTTTCCTGGCGTTTGTGCATTCATGGTGGTAGGAAATAGTTTGGATCATAAGAGCGATGTTTAGTTGTTAGTTTGCCAGTCAAAAATTCTGGAGACAGGCTTTTGCGTGTATGTCTTTGTGTTTTGGTGTACATGGAATTTTTTCACTAGTAAGCCACTGCTCTATTCTTAGGGGAAAACATTCTCTAGCTCAACCACAAGATACAGGCTTGATGCAGGAATAACTGGTGGGATTCTCTGGACTGTGTTATACAACACGTCAGGGTAGGTGATTATAATGTTCTCTTCCAGCTGGAAAAATCTGTGAAAAACAAGGGGGTAGCCCAGAAAATTTGCAGTTATAATATGACTCTATAACAGGGCCAGAAAAGATCACTTGGGTCAGACAGACTGACACCTTTTCTGTACAAGACCTAAAAGTCAGAGATGAAAAGATCCTGCTATTAAAATGCTGTCTTCACTGGCAGATGCTCTCAACCTTCCTTTAATCATGCTCTACTTTTTCTTTAACACACACACACACAAAAAACCCCTGGGCCTCCCCTTTCCCCCCAGAGCACCATTAGTGAGAAGAACACTGCAAATATTTGTGCCAGGTTACAGCACCACTTACTCAAAGGTTCACTGTGCACTCAGAAAATTTGACATGACACCTCTGTTGAGAACCTTTGTTCTCTGGTATATGGTATGTCACTCCCACTGAAGTTTTGC
Organism: Podocnemis expansa; assembly: GCA_007922195.1. Classification (NCBI taxonomy): domain Eukaryota; kingdom Metazoa; phylum Chordata; order Testudines; family Podocnemididae; genus Podocnemis; species Podocnemis expansa. Next base: position 8,994,194 of record ML682063.1, read on the forward strand.
CCTGTTATAGCACCATTCATTTTAGGAGTTTAAATGCTTTACAGAAATTAATAAATTAAGTCTTGCAATAGCCTTGTGAAGTAGGTAAGTTATTATCTCCATTTTACAAATGAGGAAACTGAGGCACAGAGCTGTTAAGTGATTTCCTCAGGGTCATGCAGGGAGGTTGGGGTAGCACCAGGACCAAATCCCTCTGCTCCTGGTGCTCAGTCCTGTGCTTTGATCAGTATAAAGTGGTTCAACCCAGCTATGTAATCTAGGCACATAGACCTGCCTTGATGGGTAAGAGTTGAAAGGAGAGGTGACCTTCCATTTAGGTCTGGCCTGGACAGGAATGCAGATAAACCAGATTCAGTTCCTAGCAGTGCCATACACAGCTTTCCTGTGTGATCTTAGGCAAGTCAGTCCCTCATGCATAAAATGAGGATAATTTGTCTTCTCTTCCCCCTCATGGTGTCTGTCTTGCCTGTCTAGACAGAGCTCTCCAAGTCAGGTACTGGTTCTTACTGTGCGTTTGTTCAAGAAGCCGCAAGGCATTGTAATGGAAATAATTATGTTTTTAAGACAAATCTAGCTGTTTGATTAAACAATATTTGTCATGGGGTTTCCTGTTCAGTGTTTTCATCAAATGCCTGGCTACAATCTGACTGTAATGTTGTTCTGAACTGTTCCAGTGCAATCCTTGTTCTTTCTCTCTTCTAATCCCATATAAGGTGTGTTTGGGCAGTGACAAATGGCAAACTGCCTGACTCTGCAGTCTCCATCTCTCGCTCTCTGTCTCCCCTACAACTTTGACAGCATAACACAAAAATGCAGTGTTTTCCCTGATGAGCAGCCAGCATTTGCATTATTCTCTACCAGTAAAGGCTGGGGCAACTGGCAGCATTATGGAAAATAGAGAACCACATTAGCTGTGCAAAATCCCATAATATGCTGCTTTACATCAGGGAGAGTAAATCTAAAGATGGCTCTAAACATTGTAGGTAGAGAGGAAACCAAAGAAGCTAAATGTACACAGAGCTGTCCTCAGAAACCTCAGGCACCTTGCTCTGTAATTAAGGGGGGGAACTATTGGAGAGGAGGAGGTTTCTAAATAGGTTTGTTCACGAAAGGGGCTGAAATGACACCTTGTTGAAGTTGGTTCTGTCCTGGTTATAGGCTGCAGTCATGTATTTATTTATTTTTGATATTTATTTATAGTTCCCCTTGTCATAGGGCACACCTCATCCCCTGCTGGCCAAGCATGGTACTGCAGGTATTCCCTACCTCAGTTTCCCCTCTCCCCTCCCCACACAGGTTGGAGCTAGTGCTCTGACTTCGTGCTCCAGGCAAGTCAATAACTAAAACTCAACCCCTTCCAGCATGGCAAAAGTCTGTCTAAAAAGTCCCAAAAAACAAAAGCTCTTCCAGGTCTTCTTTAAGTTCAGCCCATCCTCTGGGCCCTGTTTCCAGCCCCTTTCTTCTGTAGACCACTGGTTTTCCCCCTGGAGTACCATTCTCCTCTAGACCTATTCAGGACCTGCTGCACCAGACTGATGCCCTTTTATGAGGCACAGGGCAAGTGGCTATTGAGATATCACCAGGCCCCCATAACCGTGGCCTTTCAGGCTGGGAAACAGCTAATTAATTGTGCCATAGGACTTCCCTTTAAAGGGACCCATCGCTCTCTGACACCCACCACCATGTATCTGAGCAGAGGTACATCTCTTGGTCCTGTATTGATGAGAAGCTGAGTCCACAGAGTGGTTTTCACATCCCATATTTATAACTCCCTGTGAATGTGCAAAACCTGCAAGATTGCTTGGCCAATTGGAAACCCCCAACCTAGCTTCAGAAACAACAACAGAGCATGTCCAGTAACAACTACCACATCCCTCCTCAGGATATCACTGTGCCCTCTTAGCTGAGCTTCCCCACCCTGTGTGTGTAAAGACACTCAGAGGATTCAATTAAAATCCATGTCTCCTTCCCCCTGCTTCTCTCTCCCTTTTTTGGACTTAAAAAAATGAACATCAAACAGTGCAGTATAACTTCTTGGAGCTGCTCCTGTTTACACCTCTTGCAAAGTGTTAAGCACCCTCAAGGTCTGTTGAAGCCAGTGGGGGGGGGGCAAGGGCACTAAGTATTTCATCTTGCATTTATTTAAAGGACAAATACATGACCATTCATAGGAAGCTTTATTTATTCTATGTGTTTATTTTAGCTGGGTGTTTTTTAACCTTACAGCCCACATATTGCTGCTGTTAGAATGGAAGATCAAATCCCTCAGTATCTTTCAAAGCATCACCTCACTCAGTTTTTTGGGGTGCCCTTTTTAAAGCTCCATCAGCAATCCCAGGTTCTTCAGCTTACATTTACCTGTTCAGTCTTGTGTCTTGCTCGCATCTTTGGTTAGATGGCTTGTCATCCTTTCCAGCTTCACATGGCTGTAGGTGATCTGATCACGCAGTTCACCTGGAGGGCACCTCCTGCTGGCAGGACTCAGGAATTAGTCACAAGTTGTCACCACCTAGGTGGTCAGTGCTGCGCTCCTTTGTACGTGAGACTCTAGTCCTGGGGTCTCAAACTCAAATCACCACAAGGGCTGCATGAGGACTAGTAGAGGGCCACATGAGGATTAGTATGTTAGCCTGAGGTCCGCACCACTGAAACCTTTCCATACAATGATATTGCAAATATCGGTAGTGATTGTGTCATTGCAGGATGCAGGAAATAGCTTTATAGGCCGCATGCAGCCCACAGGCCGTGTGTTTGAGACCCCTGCTCTATTCAGAGTCTCAGTCCTCTGGCCAAGCCTGTCTCTCCTCCCCTTCTGGGGTTGGTGGGTACAAAGTCAATAGCCCTGGCCCCTAGATGGGGTGGGCAAGCACAAGGAGTCAGTAGCCCTGGCTTCGAAGCCAGCCCAGACAGGCAATAAAACTGCTTGAGCTCCTCAACAGCCCTGGTGTGAGTGTCGAGCACTCCAGGTGTTCAGGAAAGGAAAGGGGTGAGGAGAGGGATGCAGGCCCACCCGTCTCCATTGCATCCCAGCCCAAGGCCCTTCCAGTTGGGTCAGCGGGGCTCCTGCCTCAACACGCTGACACCGAACCCCTGTGATAGCAGCTGCACGGCAGGTCACTCCCTCTGGGCTACTTCCTCCCGCCTTGCACCCAGGCATGAGTTTCTGCAGAGGGTAGGAGCTGTCGGTGTCCTCCAAGTAGGTCTCCTGTGGGGTCTGGATGAAACCCTCAGTGTCCATCAGTGGCAGGTCTGGGAAAGAGTCCGGCTCGTCGGCAGGGGGGCAGCTCCTCCAGCTCACAGGGTCCATCCACTGCTGGCAGCTCCTCCTCCGCTGAAGGAAGCTCCTTCAGGTCGCAGGGGCGGTAAGCATCTGCGTCCTCAGCTTCTCTCAGTTCTGGGCCAGCCCAGCGAGGGGCAACTGGTCGTGGCTCGGGTGGACCCCGGGGCATCCTACCCTGTCCACAGCCTCAGGGATCCCCTCCTGGTCGCTGGTCCCAGGTGACCTAGGGAGGCCATCAGGCTCTCTCCCCAAAGGGAATGGGGTTAGTTGCCACTGAGGAGGCACGTCCTTCCTCTGCAGCAGCTCAGCCCCTACTGACCTGCTAGCCTGGGCTTTTATATTCCCTGTTCAGGCTCTGCCCCTCTGCTTTGGGGGCCAGAGCCCTGCAGTTTCTGAGTTTCTCCAGAGGGGGTGGTCAGACCCTTCCCCGGAGCTCAGCACTGAGGGAGGCCACAGTTCCCTGCTACAACGGCCAAAGCTCAACACCTCACCATCTCACCCAAGACCTCCTTCTCCATTGCTGCTGACAAAACCTCTGTGCTTCCATGTAACCAAGCCTGCAGACATGGGCTCTTTGGCTTTTCCTACTTCTTTGCCCCGGCACAACAAGGATAGAACTAAGTCCTGTGGTTTTGTCCTTCCTGATGGACAGCTGAGCCACATGCTAGTCACTCCCCACCTTGAATACATCAGTGCCCTCCTCTCGGGTCTATTTGATGCCCCACCCCACCACAGTCTATCCAAAATGCTGGTGCCACAAAATCAATTCACTTCGGCCATGCCACTTTCCCCTTGGAGTTTGTTATGGACTGAGATGTAGGTTGTCTGTCTGGCCTAGCAGTCAGCACAGGAGTCAGGTCTCCAAGACATTCAAGTTGGGGAATGAAGCCACGGGTTAGCATCAGAGTCAGTTGCCAGTTAACAGATCCAGGTGTCAAGCCAGAGTCAGAACCAGGAATCAAAGCAGAGGGTCAGAGCTGAAACAGATGTCAAATGCCAGAGCTAAGGATCAAGCCGGAGTCTCAATCAGAAGCCAGAGGCCAGGATTAGGGCCAGGTGGCATTGGCCAAGAACTGGAGGTGAGGTGCAAGGACAGGAGGAGAGGCAAGGATCAAGCACAGAGCAGGAGCATGGTAGGAGGTGGAGCAAAGTGAAGAATGAGGCAAGAGCCAGGAGCAGAGCAAGGGTCAGGCACAAGCAGGGTTCAGTGCTGCTACAAATGGCCGTTCCCGCTCTTAGCTTCAGTAGCGTAATTGGACCCATCAATGGAGCCTGGTGATCCTCCCATCAGAAGAGCACCTATGGGTTGTGCTTTGCCTGGGGTGACAGCCCTAATAGTTTCTCAGCTCTCCCAGTTTCAGTAGCCATTGGGTGGAGACCAGGATGTGGCAGCTGCCTGGGGATTCATAGGCCTGGATTAAAGGCCCAGGACATTAGAGTCACCCTCTCCCCATTGTCCTCGTTTTCCAGGCCCTACCTGAGGGGTCTCAAACTTGTGGCCCTAGGGCCACATGTGGCCTCTAAAGTTATTTCTTGCAGCCCGCAATAACACTATCACTATCAATATTTGCAATGTCATTGTATGAAAAGGGTTCAGTAGTGTGGCTCTTGGGCTACCGTACTAGTCTTCATGCAGCCGTCATGGTGATTTGAGTTTGAGGCTCCTGCCCTACATCAAGACAGACCCAGCATATGCCTCAGAGCCTTTCATGCCCCTCTACCAGTCAGTTCAGTTATTCTGTGTTTTCACACATCCATCGTAAGAACTTACTAAACCTGCTAAGTAACGATAGATAGATGGTGGCCAGGAGGGAGTCTCTCTTGGGAATAGAGGTACCAGCCTGAGCCTTCTTCTCCCAGTAGCTCCTCCTGCGGTGACTAGCTTGGAGAGATAAATAAAATGTTTCTCACAGAGCTCTCAGGAAAAGGCAGGGTTGGGGATCCACAGAAGGTACCATCCATAAAAGTTCTCCCACAATCAAGGGACCAATAGGCAATAGGATGTGGTTGCTGGGTTGTGGCACTTATCCCACACGGGGCGAAGGGTAGCTGTGAATGTGCCAGGCTTGGCCATCCATACCTCGGTATTCTAACAGCTCCTGAAGTGCTTGAGCTGATGTGGGACCGGTTAACACCCTCAACATGGATGCTATTGTGCTCCTTCTTCTGAGGGTCAACCCCGTACATCAGCCACTCCCAAAACCCCAGGACTGGCTCCAATCAGAATGGTCTGTCAGTGTCTCATGGACCCTGTACTGCTAAGAACTAAAGAAGATTCCTTTTAGCTCAAGTGCCCATACATCTGGAGCAGGGAGATCTGGGTTCTTTCCCAGCTTTGCTGTTCTGAGTGGCTATAGAGCCTGGAACAGCGATAACAAGCAGCCATGGAGTTGTTGTGTTACAGTACCAATCCCAAACCAAACAAATAGAAGAACATGAGATCACAGCATCCAAATGCAGGCCCACAATCCCGTGCAACAGATACGCAGCCAACAGGCACTCACTCAGTCTTGTGCCGAGACTTTCTCAGGCTGATGGGTAAAAATGGGGAGCGTGTCACTGGAAGTTGTGCTGGGGAGTTCCAGTGATAATGTGGGATGGTGGGTTTGCCTGCATAAATAGAAAATTGCCTCCGACTGCAGGGGCTGGGGAAGTTGACTGAATATAGAAAAAGGGTTTCTCTTAAATTGGGAGTGTTTTCCTCCATGCAGCCCAAGCTGCTTTTTAAAAGTCATATCTAGAATTTCAAAGACAAAGCAAGAGACAGGCAGATATTTTTAGCCACAATAAAGGCACTTCTGCACAATAACCAGAGCCAGACACCTGCTGTGGGTAGAAATAGTCAGTGTTGTCCAGGAATTAGATGTCATTAGTCCTGCAGATTTAAAGCGCAGTAGTTTTTCAGAGCACTCCAATTCTTGGCTATGTTTGGCACGAGACCCAAGTGGCTTTAGGTGACTTTTGCTGCCTGATCTTGGGGTCAACTTGGCCCCTAGCAAGAGTGACCTCAAAGCTGCTCTGAATTGCACTTGGCTGTCTGCAGCCCAAAGGAGATTGCAATGCAATGGTGCTCTGACTACTCTCCTACCCTAGAGACAAGTAGGGGTTAGCAAAGAGCCAGGGAACCAATCAAGCCAGCTTTAGGGCCTTGTTCCAGCGATACAAAGTGGCCCTATCTAATCTAAGATCATTTCTATATCTCAGAATCGGCTCTGAGTTGAATCTTTATTGCTTGACTGTCACTTTACCTATTACAAGGGGAACAATCAAGGAGGTTCCTCCTCCAAAATGACTCTCAAAATAATATTAAAGATTAATGGGGGTGGTGGTGAGGGTTGGGAGCAGGAGAAGGCTAAAATTTAACTAAGTGAGGTGCTTATTATGTTCCTGTGAAAGCTTGAGTTAGGTGCCTAAATCAAAGCAGCTGGATTTCCAGAAATGCCAAGCATGCATCCTCCCCCAGTTTAGAAGCCAACGGGAGTCCTGGGTACTTGGTAGCTTTGGGTGATTAAGTATAGCTAGGAGCAGTCAGACTAACGTGGTGTTGTTTTGCATTATTTCAGAATCTGAAAGCAGACATGGACAAGATACTAGAAGCTGTGATGATGTCTTCATACCCCAACAACGTGAAACTAGGGCTAGTGAGACGTGTTATAGAAGCAATAAAGCAGCCCATGGATAGCGAGCAATGCTGGTCCATGCTGGAACTCTCCACCAAATTCTACCTCATGGGTGACACCAAGTTTAAGAGAGAGATCGGCAAAGAGATTTTAGAAGTTTACGGCCACTACCACCCAGAAGTGTTCGAAGAGTTCTTCAATGTCCGATTCCTCCTGAGTCTCCTCCAAGATGGTTATGGCCCTATGGGGAAAAGGAGCCTTTACGTACTAGATTATATCCACTTGGGACTGCAGTTCATCTTGGACAGCCCATCGGCTAATGATGTTTTCAGCCTGCTGAGGATTGAAGTGCTCCGCAAAGTTTGCGAGAGGGCTGGGCCCAAGCAGTGTGCTAAGATCAGCAAGCTCTTAACTCAGCATCCTCAGTGTGTTCCCACCGGCAAACACCAGGTCTTGTTTTGCCAGCAGCTAATCCGGTGTATTGGGCAGTTCCGGTGTATCTCAGAGGGAGAAGATGACATCATGGAGTTTCTAGACCACGTGAATAAAGTGAGCAGACTGCTGCAGAAGATCTGGAGAGCTCAGACCTCATCCATTCTGCCATCCTTAAAAGAGCTTTTCACTATCATTTCTTCAACAGGTAAAAAAAGAGTGCGTTTTCAACCACATGCTAATAATGAAATAGAATATTTTACACTGCTCTAAGCTCTCTTGGCACTTCAGGAACTTACTAAAATGGCTACGCAATTGCATAGGCTATAACAAATAGGAGTTTGCACCATCCTTTACTGAAATGCAACAGTAAGTGCACAGAAACTCTACCTGATGGCTTAGGCTGAGAAATGAAAAGAATGTATTATATCCAATTGAGACCAAAGAGGAAATTTAAGAATTTAATTACAAAAGGTGAAATTTGACCAGAGTGCTGGTGGAAAACAGTGATGTAGCACCCAACTCAGCTCCAGTCAAAGCCAGTGGAAAGATTCCCATTGACGACAGTGGGTGTTAGTCTTTAGAAAAACAAACAAACAAGGAGTCATGTGGCACTTAAAGACGAACAGATTTATTTTTCACGTGAGCTTACGTGGGAGAAAATCCCATTTTGTCAGATGCTTTGAAGATGGGGGAACTTACAGAATGGGATGAAAATAAATGGAAGGGAGTGTAAAACATGGGATCAAGTCATACAGTAACAGCAAACAGAGCAGTTGTCAGCCTTCCAATCTTCAAACCTTGGGAAGGCTGAAGTCGAATTACCTGTTGGAATGGGAAAAGAAGCCATAGTTATGATTTAATCCTGCTTTCACACAATCTATTTTGCATATTAATTCCAGTTCCGCTGTTTCTCTTTGAACCCTTGATGTCCCACTGACGTCCCTGAGTATGGTTGTTAACAAATCATTTACAGAGTGATTAGAAAGATGGAAGTGCTCAGCAACTGGTTTTTCTGTTTTGTGATTTCTGATGTCAGTTTTGTGTTCATTTATTCTTTTGTGCAGGGATTGTCCTGGTCGTCCAATATATAAGGTGTCAGGGCATTTCTGGTACATGATGGCATAGATCACATTAGTAGATGAGCAACTGAATGAGCCTTTGATGGAGTAGCTAGCTTGATTAGGACTTAGGATGGTATCTGTTATGCAGATATGTGGGCAAAGTTGGCAATGTGGTTTGTTGCAGGGGCGTGTGCCTGTTTTAATGTTTCTGTTGTTAGGTCTGTAGCTGCTGTTTAAGGATGGGGGGCTGTCTGTAGGTAAGGAGAGGTCTGTCTCCCAAGGCTTGAGAGAGTGAGGGATCATCTTTTAGAATAGGCTGTAGGTCCTTAATGATCTGTTGCAGAGGTCTGACTTGAGGGTTATATGTGGTGACTAATGGCATTCTATTGTTTTCTATTTTGGGTCTCTCCTGCAGTAGATGACTGCGGGGTACCCATCTAGCTCAGTCAGTTTGTTTTCTTTCTTCCCCAGGTGGGTACGGTACTTTTAAGAATGCTTGATAGAGATCTTCAAGATGTCTGTCTCTGTCTGAGGGATCAGAGCAAATGCGGTTATATCTTAGGGCTTTGCTGTAGACAATGGATCATGTGGTGTGTTTTGGATGGAAGCTCAAGGGATGTAGGTACAATCCCTTGGATTTATTTTCATTCGATTCTGTAAATTCCCCCATCTTCAAAGCATCTGACAAAGTGGGATTTTCTCCCATGAAAGCTCATGCAAAAAACAAATCTGTTAGTCTTTAAGTGCCACAGGACTCCTTGTTTGTTTTTTATTTTTTTGCTGCCTCTTTGGGGTTAGTCTTTAAAGCATTTGATAATGCTCCCTATAGTGGCCAGGCTCAGTGAATCTAAGAGCCTGGTACTTACCAATGGCCAATGATGTTATGCCTTCGATTCAAGTGGGAAGGATTTGTGCATTCGTTCAGGGGTGTAGCTAGCCCCCATTTTTCTGGCCGGGCCCCTGAGTCGTCAGAGTGGGCCAGCCAGTCTTGCTTCCAGTTATGTGACTGGAAGCTTCCTAATGACACTCCAGTTTCTAGACAGTTAGAGCATCTTGAGGAGGAGGGCGGGAGGGAGAGAGGCAGTAAAACTAGTCCCCAATGCATCAAGGCTGCGGCGGGTGCTATGGGCTGAATCAGTTGCAAGGCAGTGAGTGCAAGACGAGAGCCCAACCCTGCCCACAGTACTTCCACTTGCAGTTGCCTCTGTCTGCTGCTGGCCAGCCTACGGCCATAGTGGAGAAGGGCAGGTAAGGGTGGGTGGGCCTGCTGGCCGAGTGGGTGGGCCTGGGCCCATCCAGGCCCACCCATAGCTGCACCGCTGCTTTTAGCACTGAAGCTCTCTGGCTTTAGGAGCAGGAAGCCTTAAATGTCATCCCCCATGTTCTCTGGACTGTCCATTAAGCTGTGCTTTGTGGTAGAAGTGTCTGCTCCAGTGCATGTGGTCACGTTGAGTTTTAACAAAATAACTTGGAATTTCAAGGGCAGGGAGGCCCCTGACACTCAGTAGGCAGACAAACTGCAGTGAGAGCTGGGCACCTCTCTCCCCTGGGTACCTTTGGAACCTCACCTGTGGCCTTGTGCCTTTCAGTATTGTCCCTGGAGTGTAAACGTCCAGGAGCATCCCCCTGGTTAGTGCAAAGTGAGCACAAAGAGAGAATTTGCTTCTTTAGGGATCTTGAGGTTGGGACCGATTGCCAGCTGTTAGAAAAGCAATAGCACATTCTGGGGCAGTCCCTTCCTCTTTCAGCTGTGTGCCTTACCCAACCCAGGACATCTGCCACAACCGCATCCTTTGGGCCAATTAAGAGCACAGGAATTGTTATCCCAGAGCAGATCAGTGGTCTGTCAATGGCACTATGGATGGGTAGGTCTACACTGGAGCCTTAGGTCAACTTAATCTGTCTTAAGTTGACCTAAGGAACTCCCTGGCCACATTTAGAATTTATTAGGGCAACTTAAGCATTTAATACCCTGAAAGTTGACTTAAGTGTTAAGTCGATTTTATTAAGTCGACTTAATGCAGTGTAGATGGCAGGAGCCAGGGCCCAGGCCCCACCCCTGAACCTGATCCAGCTCTGGGAGCCCAATCTGGCCCCAGCTGCCGCTGGCAAGCAGCTGGGAGTTGGATCCGGCCCTTGTGGCAAGGGGTTTGGAGCTGGCTCCTGCTGCTGCTGACAGGTGGCTCAGAGCCCAATCCGGCACCAAGCTATTTGCTGTAAGTGGCAGGCGGTGGCAGGAGCCAGCTCTGAGCCAAATCGGGCTCCGAGCAGCCTGCCAGTGGTGGCAAGAGCTGTATTGAGCCTCAGAGCCTGATCTTGCCCCAGGGCTGGGCAGGGGGCGGGGCCTGGACCCAGGCCCAGTAGCGCTCCTGGGGTATGTCTATGGTGTCTCTAGTGTAGACATACCCTTAAGTTGACTTAACAAGGCCCATTTTAAGTTGACTTAAAGTCGACTTAAAAGAGCCCCCCAGTGTAGACATAGCTGATGAGCTCTTTATGTAGTGAGAAATGATTCAACCTTGGTAGTAGAGATGTGATAGTGTAAACCAGAGCTCCCTTGTGACAACCAGCTGTAACACTATCTCTGTTCTTGATAATATCTTACAGAGGATCCAGAAGCTCCATCAAATGCCTTGGCCAGCGTGGTCCAGCATGTTCCACTGGAGCTCATGAATGGTGTGATAAGAAACCTAACCAATGATGACAGTATAACTGATGTGCAGATGATGACAGCAATCAGTAGGTAGGAGATGCAAGGAGGTACTGATCATTGAACAACCTGGAAGGGTTCTGCTGTGCATCCTCACTCCAGAGAAAGACCTGTCCTTCCTAGAAAATTTCATCCAAAGACTCAGGCTTAGGGGCAGAAAACTCTTTGCCAATATCCTACACTGGTCTAATGTGGTGGTCTGAGAGGAAGGGAGACAGGAAGATTTTGCTGTCGTCCCTCATTATCCTCAAAGCATGCAGGACTGTGGGAATAAGAATCAAGATTTTCACTAGTGGCTTGTGGCTTTTAGTTTCTCAACCTTAGACCTTAAAGGAGCCTGATTTTCAGTAAGTTCTGAGAACCTGTTTTCTGAAAATCAGGTCCCTTTAAGGTATCTCAAGATTGGCTTCCACAGTGGAGGCATTCAAAATCACTAGAGACACCTGAAACTCTTGGCCAAGGTGAGCGCAACTGCCAATGGTTTTTCAGCAGATTTTCATTTAACTGGGTGACATATCCCCCATTCTCACCTTGGCTGTGAAAGCAGCTTCACCCTAAACTCAGAGCTGCTGTTTTCCTTATTGCGGTTATCAGGAGGGTCTGGGTAGATAGAGCATCAGCTGGCACCGGTGGCTAATAAGGCACAACTGACTGGCTTCTGGAACAGCAGCTGCCTTCTACCCTAGCTGCTCTGAAAGAACAGGGAGGTGATATGCTGGGAAAGCCTGGACACAGTGAAACTATGGAAGGTGGTGCACTGTTTAGTGATCAGCTGGTGACATAGGTCAGATATCATGGAGCATCCAGACCCTATTGTGATGGCTGCAATAGAATTACCTAGCTGGAGAGAGGTTATAAAGGAAAATCAAAGGTGTGCTGTCTCTCCCACTTTATGGTTGCAGCTAAGCCCCATGTAACTTTTTATTTTTGTTCACCCAAGCCTGCAAGCAAGGGTCCTTGTCTTGTCTGTCAGATTCTCTGTCTAACCAATGTCCAACATTCATCCAGCATCCTAAATTTGTAGCAGCACTTAGCGTACCTGCTTATATCGAGGCCCATCAAGTCAGCAGGTAGTTGCACAAGAGAAAAAAAAATATCAATCTTCTTAGCTTCATTTATTCCTGAAATAGATTCAAGGCTCCCTTCAGCCGAAGGCTGTGTGTAGCATAAGATTTATAGCAGCCAAGGTTCAAAATAACAAAAGGTAGAACTTATTTCCCTGCATGTTGCCTGGGACATTATTTTAAGACCTGGTTTTCAGATTACATGATAGGGTTTAGTTACTCAGTGTGCAGCCCAGTGTACCTTTTGTCCTAGACAGACAGAGCTATCTCTTTTGGTCACCCATCCAGTTCCCTGTCATTCCACTATTGGAACAAAGAGACAGAGAATCTTTTTCTCCTGAAAGAAAGTGCTTCAAATTTGTCCTAACTAGGTGAGATGGAATTTAGCTGCCCTCTAATGGTGACTGGCCTGTATAAAATGAGCATGCTGGTCTTGGTGCAGATCTTGGAGTCGCACAGGATGTGGTCCCCTTGTTAGTAGATTCAGTGGAGGTATCAAGGAGTGGATGAGCTGTGAAAGCTTTGCTCTGTAACCACTTTAGCAACCATTAACCCTTAATCTGGGGATGGGATTGCTCAGGGAGAATAGAGGTTTAAAGAACCAGCGACCAGAGGAGCAAGCAAACGGGAACAGCCAATAGGGTTGAGCAGCCATCTGATATTCTAGAGGTGGTCCTCCAAGGTCAGGCTTGGGATACAGTCTCTAATCTTGGGTCACCAGCCTCCTCTGCAGGGCCATAGCCAAGTCCCAAAGCTCCTCTCTCTGCCAGGTTCCATGAGCAGGCTTGGCCTAGGAGTGTCTTCATCCTCAGCCAGGCCGCTTCCTTCTTTTCCTGACACCCAGGTCCACCTTCTCCTCCAGTTTAAGTGGGGCTTTCCCCGCCCAAGCACAAACATTCCTCCATAAAGGGCAGGCTGAGCCCTTTCCCTCAAATAAAGTCCACTTTCTGGCTCCTTATGTTTAATGTCTTCTCTTCCTGGTTTAGTGCAGGATGCATTCTCCTCTTCCCAGTTTACATGTGGAGAGCTAGCATTGTTCACTGGTGTGCCTGTACTGCACAAAGTTCTGGGGTGAAGTCTGTCTTCAGTCTAAAGTGATCTGAGGCAAAGCAAAGCACATTTGTATTCCAGTGCAGTTTCCAATCCACATTTTCCTTTTTTTTTTTTTTTTTTTTTCCGTTTCATGGGGAGCAAATCATAGAAACTGGAATGAACCATGAGAGGTCTTTGAGTCCAGTCCTCTGCACTGATGGCAGTACCAAGTATCCTTTTAAACGTTCCCTGATAGGTGCTCGTCTAGTCTATTCTTAAAAATTTTCAATGATGGAGATTCCTCAGCCTGCCTAGGCAACTCACCCCAGTGATTAATCACCCTGATGGTTAGGAATTTTTTTGTAACATTCAACCTAAACCTCCCTTGCTGTAATTTGAGCCCATTGCTTCTCATCCTCTCATTGGCAGTTAGGGAGAACAGTTTTTCCCCCTCCTCCTCATGGCAACCTTTTAGGTACTTGAAAACTGTTATCATGTCCCCTCTCAGTCTTCTCTTTTCCAGACTAAACAAACCCAGCTCTTTCACCCTTCCCTCATAAGTCAAATGTTCCAGACCTTTAATCATTCTTGTTGCTGTTCTCTGGACTTTCTTCAGTTTGTCCACATCTTTCCTGAAATGAGGCACTGAGAACTGGACGCAATACTCCAGTTGAGGCCTAATCAGCATAGAACAGAGCAAAAGAATTACTTCTTGTGTCATACATACAATACTGTTAATACATCCCAGAGTGGTGTGGTGGTTTATTTATTTTGGGCAACAGTGTTATACTGTTGACTCATATTTAGCTTGTGGTTCACTATGGTACCCAGATCTCTTTCCACAGTACTCCTTCCTAGGCAGTTATTACCCACTTTGTATATATGCAATTGATTGTTCTTTCCAAGTGGAGTACTTTATACTTACCTTTATTGCATTTCATTCTGTTTGCCTCATACCATTTTTCACCAGTTTGTCCAAATCATTTTGAATTGCGATCTTATCCTTCAGAGCACCTGCAACCCCTCCCAGCTTGGTATATCAGCAAACTTTATAAGTGTACTCTCTGTGCCAATGGTTCCCAACCTCCCCTTTGCCATGGCACACCTTGATACCTTTAATTATTTTGAGGCACACCATCATATAGTCTCCCAATGAACTCATGAACATTCATGAGCAATTCAGAACTCTGAGTAGTTTTTCAAAAAATTTTGCGGCATACCTGCTGAGGCCTGATGGCATACTGGTTGGGAAACACTGCTTTATGCCATCATCTAAATCATTGATGCAAATACTGAACAGAACCAATCCCTGCAGTACCTGGCTTGTTATGCCCTTCCAGCATGACTGTGAACCACTGATAATTACTCTCTGGGAGTGGGTATCCAACCAGTTTTGCACCCATCTTATAGTAGCTCCATCCAGATTGTACTTCCCTAGTTTGTTAATGAGAAGGCTAGATACACCACATCTACCACTTCTGCTCTATCCACAAGTCTTGTTGTCCCATCACAGAAAGCTATCAGGTTGATTTGACATGATTTGTTCTTGACAAATCCATGCTGACAATCACTTAACACCTTATTCTCTTCTAGATGCTTGCTAATGGATTCCTTAATTATTTGTTCCATTATTTTTCCTGGTACAGAGGTTAAACTGACTGATCTGTAATTACCTGGATTGTCCTTATTTCCCTTTTTATTGATGCACAATATATCTTCTGGTCCTCTAGGACCTCTCTAGTCTTCCATGATTTTTCAAAGATAATAGTCAATGGCTCAGATATCTCCTGAGTCAGCTCCTTGAATATTCTAGGGTGCATATTATCAGACCCTGGGGACTTGAACACATCTATCTTGTCTAAGTAATTTTTAACTCTCAGATGCTGCTGTAGACTCTAAATCAATAATTCCACTAAGAGCTCCAGCTTCCAAAAATAGCCATTGCAAAATCAATTGCATCTTTCCTTTAAAATCCTCTGTTACGATGAATGATAAGTAAATGATTACTCATTGCTGCCGAAACATTAAGCAGAGCTCATGAAATGTAATTAGACGCACTTAAGAGCCATGCAGAAGTTTTGGTGGGGTGCTTATAAACTGATGGTGCTCCAGACATCTATATTACCTTCCTTCTCTCTTCCAAGTAGAATCACTTTGAAAGTCACATAAAGGGGTTTTATTTTTGTGCATGAAACCATTGAGCTTGACACATAGCAAATGTAGTAATACTTTGCATGTGAGTACAGAGCCCTTTATGTCAGAATGCTTTAGAAACAACATACCTAGAAAAAAGATTCAGTAGGAGGTGAAGGCAGCCATCTCTCGGATGAGGAAGTTGTAGCTAGGGAATAATCAGCACGCAGTACAACAGCTGCAAGGAGAGCAAGGGGTATGATATTTTGGCCAAGAGACAAATGCCTCTTAGAAAAATTGTGCATGGATCTTCAATACCTCTAAGATGCACTGGAATGGGTTACCTAGGGAAGTGGTGGAATCTCCATCGTTAAAGGTTTTCAAGGCCCTGCTTGACAAAACCCTGGCTGGGATGATTTAGTCGGGGTTGGTCCTATGAGTCTATGGCTTGCTCTACAGTTACTAGTAAATTCGGCAGCGGTCAATGAGAAATATGGAAGCTACATAGGGTAACTTGCATATCTTCCATCGACTTCCTGAAGTCTGTCCTGTGCACCGTCTCCACTATGCTGTGCTGATGGGAAAGGTGTTCCTATTGATGAAGCCTAACTCTTCTGGGGGTGGATTTATTGGCTATGTCTACATTGCAAAGCTTAGTTTGGACTTCCTTAGTCTGAACTAAGCATTTCCTGGTTAGTTTGAAGTAACCGGGGGTTAATTTGGACTAACCGCAGCTTTTCAGTTTGAACTAGCTGCGTGTCCTAGTTCAAACTAATGGCTTAGTTTGAACTTTTTTAGTTCAAACTAAGCCTTAGTCCATGTCTACATTGTGCCTAGTTTGAACTTAAAGTTCAAACTAAGTGCTTAGTCCAGACTAACCTGTCAAACTTGTTAGTTCTTATTAGAAATTTCTTATTTTGAAGTCAGGAAGGCCTAGTAGACACAGACTAAATTAGTCTGGACTAAGCTTGCTTAGTCTGGACTAATTGGCCAGTGTAGACAAAGCCACCAAGTTGACTTCCAGATTGATTGAGTGGATCATCACTTCTGCTTAATCAGTCCTGAGAAATCAGTTTGACGGAGGTGAATTGTCAGTGAAGATGTACCTTGAGACTTTTGTTCCTTTGGTTACACAAGGCAGTTCAGTGGATTATTTCTCTCTCTCTGTCCATACAACTGTTTCTATATGGCTGCATTCCAGTGGCATTGTATTTAGTCCTATCTGTAAGAGAAAAGTGCTATCTAGGCACTATGTGGAGTTTTGCCTGGCTAAGACTTGGCATTTCTGGCTTGTGGGAATTTAAAATTTAAAAAAAAAAAAAATCAGAACCACAGACACATGGTGTTTCTACAACAATATATTTCTGGGGTCTGTGGCTGCTGACTGAAATTTACATGATTCTGATCCTTGGTTGTGTGAGGAGGTCGGTGGGGACCCCAGCGTGTTTTGGTTCCATGTTATAAAACTAGGGGCAGAGCCCAGAGCTGCATAGCAGAAATCCTGGAAACCCAGCTGTAGTGGGGCTGCCCAGAGCTATGGAACCTGGAAACCTGAACTCCCCAGCCCCAGCCAGGAAACCATGCAGTGTTCCACTGGAAAACTGATTTGATGAAAGCTCGTTGGACCAAAGATGGTTTCACATACATTCACAAACATTGACTAAATAGTTCCCTGATAATCTGAATTTACAAATAGGCAAAGTAAGAAAAAAGTTACTTGAGAATTTAGTAGAGTTTGCTTTAAGGATATTTCCACTGCATACCTTGAGATGTATTAGTAACAGAGGGCAGAACGAGAAGCAATGGCTTCAAGTTACAGCTGGGGCGGTCCAGGCTGGATATTAGGAGAAACTTCCTTACTAGGCGAGTGGTGAAGCATTGGAATAAGCTGCCTAGGGAGGTGGTGGAATCTCCATCTCTGGAGGTGTTCAAGGCCCAGCTGGACAAAACCCTGACTGGGATGATCTAATGGGAGTGGTCCTGCTTTTTTTTGGCAGGGGGTTGGACTAGATGACCTCGTGGGGTCCCTTCCAACCTTATGATTCTATGATTCTATGTGATGTTGACCATTGGTATTTTAACACTAAAGTTGTGAAAGGCTAATTTTCTGAACCTCAACAGATAACTGTCATTAAATAATAATTGTCTGAGCCCTTGCATAATTCCCTGGAAGTATAAATATTTAAATAGAAAAAAATAGAAAAAAAAGTTTGATAAACTGATATTATCTGTCAAAATTAAAAAGAAAAATAATTAAATTCTGCCTGGCCTAACTATAAACTGACCCTAAACCCACTGAAACCTGGCTCAGGGAACACTTCCTAGCTATAAGAATAGTAGGACAATGGATCAGATTGCCAAGGGAGGTCATGGGATCTCCTTCACTGGAGATTTTCAAAAGGAGGTTGGACAGCCATCTTCCGTGTAGACACTACAAACCTGATTCTTGGCAGGGGATTAGATTAGATGACCTTGCCAGTCTCTTCCAACCCATGGTTCTGTAATTCTATGTAATCACTAGTGGAAAGACTATCCACTTTAACAGGCTTTGGATCAGGCCATCTTAATAGCTATCTAGTGCAGAATTACCAAAATCCTAATTCAGCAGTCATGGGGCTTGGTGTAAAACCTGGGATGTTTATTAGTGGGAAAGTTGCTTCTGGGGTTGTCCCAAGCTCCTCCCCAGCAAGGTTACCCATCATTGATAAATGCTCATGCTAAGTCATTATTTCAAGTATTTGTTTTCTGTTGTAGGATGGTTGACTGGGTCTCTTGGCCCCTAGGGAAGAACATAGACAAATGGATCGTCGCTCTGTTGAAGGGTTTGGCTGCAGTGAAAAAGTTCAGCATCTTGATTGAAGTCACTCTTTTGAAAATTGAGAAGGTCAGTGTGCCTATTAGACATGGCTGCAGTCAGAGGCCCTCCTTCGCCTTTAGACCTGGAGCGTCTCTCTCCTGCCTTTCAACCAAATTTAACTGAGACATATATTGACATTAGCACTGCAACCAGGTGATTAAAGGGGTCACTGTAGAATTGGATATACTGTGCACTGGCACTGTGGAAAGGTCATTGGCTAGTGGCTTGTACCCACTGTAGTTGTACCTTCTTTCTCTTGGTATCTACACAGAACTGGTAGGCTGGGCTCTGCTTTGTGAGGCTTTCTAGCTAGCAGTTCTTGCTCCCACATACAGTGGACATATAAAAGCAGGAGCAGAGCTGTTTAGTCATTAGATCAGGAGACTGATTCGCACTAGCTCAATGTATTGCCTCAGACAAGTCAATAACAGCATGGATTTTGAATTCCCTATTATTGAGGGCCCAACTTGAGACACCCAGGACATGATTTTCAGAAGTGCCAACCCTCCATAGCTGACTTCAGCTGTTGTGGTGGATGCTCAGAACAGTCTGAAAATCAGGTCCTGGGCATCTCAAGTTGGGGCACCCAAAATCAGTGGCTGCTTTAGAAAAACATCACCTCATTTCTCTGCTTCAGTCTCCCCATTTGTACAAGAGCTAATTATTGTCTCCCATCTTTGAGACTCAGCCAGGGAAGACATTATAAGCATGTCAAGTGTCACAGTTAACTGCAAGTACCCCTTGAATGAACAAAACAGAGTGGGAGGGGAGAATTATTTCTCCTGCTGCTACTTCTGGTCATCTTTTCCTTCCACTGTTAATCCATTAGAAACAAACTTGACAGCCATTTTAAAATTTGCTGGTAATGCATTTAGCTTGCGGGATTGTGGTAGTGATGGGTTATAGATTAACTTCTGCAGTCTTTGCTGTTGGCATTGTTTTGCCCATTAACTCCTGAGTTCATGATTTTGAAAGAGGAGACATGGTTACTAGCCCATTGCTTTCAGAGCACAGCCGCCATTGATTTGTTGGAGGGGTTGGAGACGTTTCAAATATCATAGCAAAGAAAGTGAGGAATCATTTAGAAAATGTAACTTCGCCACACACTTGTTTCATGCTGCCCAGCTGAGGCTCTCAAATCATCTTGGCATTGTGACAGCACCTGCAGCCCTGATG
Organism: Podocnemis expansa; assembly: GCA_007922195.1. NCBI lineage: Eukaryota > Metazoa > Chordata > Testudines > Podocnemididae > Podocnemis > Podocnemis expansa. Next base: position 9,013,562 of record ML682063.1, read on the forward strand.
AGGGATTGTGCAAGGCAAACTACACACATTCTGTCAAGTGTCTCTGCCCCAAACTGCTCACAGTCATGGTGCGTGGAGAGACATGGCAGATGTACACAACTGACTATGGGCGGGCAGGGCAATAATGCAGAAGTGGAACATGTATTTTTGGCATCTCGAGTAGCAGCGCCAGGACCTCATCAAGTGTTGAGCTTCCAAAGAGACTTGTGAGCTGGGAAGTTATCTTTCTTTTAGGGAGAAATTCCAGGTACAGAGAGGTTTTAGGACTTGTTGGAGTTCACGCCTGGAGTCCATGGCAGCCACAGACTCAGCTAGTTATCTTTTTGTGGGGAACTTCTCACCACAATGTGAAAACCTCTTGGAGATCTTCCTGTGCCCCTACTCTGACAGGGCTGTCAAATTTGTTGTGCAGCCTCCCTCATGGCAATCCCAGAAGCAGGGAGGGGGCTTCTTGTCTCAAGACTGTCTCATCCTATTAATTTCAAAAGGGATAGCCGTGTTAGTCTAGTCCAGTAAAAAAACAACAAGGAGTTGTGTAGCACTTTAAGACTAACAGATTTATTTTTATTTTTATTTTCATAAATCTGTTAGTCTTAAAGTGCCACACAACTCCTTGTTGTTTTTTTCATCCTATTAAGCCTACCCAGTCTAGGTCCTGAGGCCAGGAAGCACTTCCAGCTTTCTCTTGTTCTGTACTTCTCTCTGTGATTGTCAGCATTGCAGTCACTTTCCCTACAGTGCCAGGTTATACTCCTTTCTCCCCACATGCAGCTGCCTGCCAAGTGAGCCATTCCCTGTCTGGTACCGGTGGGAGAGACAGGCTGCCACGCAAATGTGTTGGGTCAGCAGCAGCTGCTGCTTCTGGTATTGTAGAGAGAAGCTGAAGCTTGGGGATGCGGGACTTGGCGTCTGTCGACTTCTGAGGAAATGAAGATAAAGAAACCTACCTCTCCTCTTTGCTCCATGCTCCTTGCTTTGCTACCGCTGAGCTGAGTGAGCTCTGCAAGGGCCTGTGGTGGGAGAACCACCCCATGTCCTCTCACCCCACTGCAATCAGCTGACACATCACAGCCCTTGGGACTAAGCGAGGTGCGCTGGCAAGGCAGCTTCTGGTCTAAATACACTTGAATTAACTGCAGGAATTGCTCCTACAGCGAATCTGTAGGGCACACGGAACAGAAGCGGTTTGTTCCGGGATTGATTACTGTGCCCAGGGCAATGACCTGGGAGAGACCTTACTGAGAACCCTGCTCTGGAAAATGCCTTTTATTCCACCTGTGTGACCATCACAATGCCTTTGTCTCTTCTTGTGGTTTCCCAGGGCTCATCTCTCCATGCTGCTGCGGCCCACTTCAAATGCAGAGAGGTCTGCATGTCAGACGTGCAGGCTTAGTTTTCTTAAAACTCTAACATCTCCCTCCTGGGCCTTGTATCCGTTTTCATCATGCCCCTAAAGTTGGCCCCTGATGCGTTCTGCTGGCGCAAGTGCCTCCTGCTAGAAAAGAAGCGCTCTTGTGGTTAAGCCAGGAGTTCTGGGTGGTGTTGTAACAGACTCCCTGTGACAGTATTTCCCCAGCAGTGGGTCCTGACCCACCAATGGGTCACGGGAAGTTTCTAGACGAGTTAGAGTCATAGAATCATAGAATCATAGGGTTGGAAGGGACCCCACGAGGTCATCTAGTCCAACCCCCTGCCAAAAAAAAGCAGGACCACTCCCATTAGATCATCCCACTCAGGGTTTTGTCCAGCTGGGCCTTGAACACCTCCAGAGATGGAGATTCCACCACCTCCCTAGGCAGCTTATTCCAAGGCTTCACCACTCGCTTAGTAAGGAAGTTTCTCCTAATATCCAGCCTG
>ML682063.1:9015818-9028516 GCA_007922195.1 Podocnemis expansa
CTCTGGCACCTCCCCTGTTCGCCACGAGTTTTCAAAGATAATGGCCATGTCCAGGGCTGGTTAACCCATCTGTGGGCACTGACCTACACAAAGATACCCTTCTGGCTCACTGCAGAGGGGAGGCTGTGAGTTGGGGGTGGGAATTTGGGCAGCAAGCCCATCCCACACTCACCTGACAGCAATGACTCCTGTGCCATGGGGCCTGGGCCTCACTTTGCTCTCTAGACATTGTGGTCTGACACGTAGAGTCTCTGTGTCACTCAGGTTTGGCTGAGCCAGAGGTTGTCATCTGGTTGCAATGCCACCCACTTGCCATGAGGGAGGGTCGGCCAGGCCAAACCCAAGTGGCTCTATGAGTCCCGTGTGCCCATCACAATGCCCAGGGTGGGGAGCCAGAATCAGTTCTGCGAGACAGGAGCTGTTGCTTCAAGGTGCATGCAAGGCAGGCTTACCCTCCAACCCCTTTCCTCCAATTCTTCTCTACACCAGGACTAGATTTGCAGGCCTGGGGTGGCATGTACATATCATGTCCAGTTTACAATGTAAGCTCTTTAGGGCAGGGCTGTCTCAGCAGCAACTAGACCAATGAGTTTGCAGTCTGGATTGTGGTCCTTCTCTATCCCTGCTCTTCCTCGCCTGTACCTCCAGAACATCCCTGACCCCCCCTCTGCTGTTGTTAGTCCTATTGCCACTGAAGTTGTGGTACTCTCTCATCTAGGCACCACGACCTCACCCTGCTTGGCTTAAAAGAGCAGATCACAGTTTCCTGAGTCGTGTGGAGGGTTTACCAAAAATATTAACAAGATGTGACGTCACCATGTTTAATGTGGTGCCTTGGTACTGTGTGCATCTTGCATTTCTGCCTTCTCATGTGCTTTCTCCCTCCATAGGTTTTTTCCAAGTTGCTGTACCCTATTGTGCGGGAAGGAGCACTGTCCGTTCTATTGTACATGCTGCTGAGTTTCCAGCACTCGCATGAAGCATTCCACTTGGTAAGGCTAAATCCAGACTTAAACAAGTGTGTCATCCCAAACATATCACATGTTTGTATGATGAATGTCATAGTAAAAGTAGCAAAAAAGGAGCCTGGAAGCAAAGATAGTAGAGAATCATCTTCCAATGCCAGATTATTTTCATGCCGTACTGCAGATCTGACCCCAGAGCCAGTCTTTCCTCAGCTGTTCCTCAGAACCTTTTGCTTCCATCTCTACAGTAGATTGATGGTGGCACCGAAGGGAAGCCGAGCTGATATATTTGGGCAGTCTGAGCCTAAGGAGGAATTCTTTGCATGGGACCAAGCAACCGTGCCACAGCGGAGATTGGAGATGAGGCCTGGAAGCAGGTTCCTACTTTCTCCCTGACAATATCTCCCAGACTTTATTTCCCTTCTTCTGCTTGGCAAACGTAGGGGGCAAACCTTTCTGGGTTCCTATCTGTCTATATTGGCATATATGTCTTGGATGATGTCTGGGAAATGTTCATACCAGAACTTAGGAAAATACAGATTGCTAAGAGGGGCTGTTTCCCTCCCAATCAGAATTTGCCATTTTTTTCAAGTAATGAAATTGCTACGGATTTCTCAAAAAAACCCCCACAACCTTGCTTGAAATGACATAAGTGTGCAACCATTTTGCAAGGCAGCAGCAGAGTTGGAGAAAATTTCATTAAAAATAGTAATTCAGAAAAGTTGAGGTGAAGTCACAGGAAACAAATTAGTAAGAAATGTGAATGAATTTTTATGTGAATTTTTAATGCAAGGCATAGCACAGGGGTCAGCAACCCAAAGATAAGAAGAGCCGTTAAAAAAATTCCTTTAATAACTAAGTGTTTTGAGAACTGCAATGGGTGCAGCCTCCTAGTGAGGGAAGCTGGGGGCTGGACCAGGGTGCCTGCTGCAAGGGCTGCTGGCGGGCGGGAGGGCAGAACCTGGAACCAGGATCAGGTTCCCTGCAGGGTCCCCCGGTGGCAGGGTGTGGGGAGGCTAGAGCCAGGAGTAGGCTGCCCTAGGGGTTTGCTGGTGGCAAGGAGGGACCCGAAACCAGGTCTAGCACATTTGTACGTTTGGAAACAACATATTCATTTAGTACTTCTACCGAGCCAGCAGGGGGCACTTGTGTACAATTATTTTGGGTTTAAAGTCTGAAAAGTAAGAGCTGCTTTTTTACTTTAGTTTCTATATAAAGAGTGGGTTTTTAAAATGCAATCAATTGGCTATTTGCACATCACTTCCCACCCATTTGGCTATAACATCTACCATATAGTTTATAGAGATTGTAATAAACTGGTACACGCCATAGATTATTGAATATAGGTTCAGTTAGCAGTATATGTAGCTCCTACTTTAAGGTTAAGTGAAGGAGTCCTGTGCCACTGTTAAAGACTGACAAATTTATTTAATGCACAAACTTTCATGGGTATAATCCCACTTCATCAGATCCATGAAATGGAAACTGCAGTGTGTTACATACAGAGATGGCTGAGTGACAAGGTAGGGTTTTTTTTTCTGTTTTAGCAAATTAAATAAGTTGTCCATGTGACCTTTAAAGAACAATAGATAAGAAGCTATTAGAGGCAAATTAGCTGATAGAATGAGTCGGCCATTCAAAGTCTCTATGCCGACCCAAGGTGATTGTGTCAAATTTGCACATGAATTCCAGCTCTGCAGTTTCAAATTCAAGTCTGGTTTTGAAGTAGTCTTGCTGAAGCACTGTAACCTTCATGTCTGCTAAAGCATGTCCAGGGAGGTTGAAATGTTCCCCTGCTGGTTTTTTAATGTTACCATTCTTGATGTCTGATTTGTGTCCCTTTAGTCTTGTATGCAGAGACAGTCCAGTTTGGCTAGCATCTTAGTACGCCATTCTGTTGCTGAGTCAGTGTGTGCATGGACGGATAGCACAGACTTATATAGAAGGTAAAAGTCACTCTGTGCCAAAGGCTAACACATGGCCTAGGCAACATTCTTAAGTCCCAATTTTGCCTTCAAAATAAAGTTTGTGGCACTCATCCTGCACCACTGAAGAGAGTGGCAGCATTGTTGTTGACTTCAGTAGATTCAAGGTCAAAACTTAAGTGGGATTTAAGTGATGCACAGGCCTTGTGTGTTGGCCCTCCCTCTGGCTGCAGTGAATTTCCTACAGCTACTTTAATCCAGGGTGCTGTGTGTGGTATAGATCAGTGATTCTCAGCCACTGTGTCGGGACACAGTGTGTTACCACACATTGGTAAGTGTGTCACAGACAGCCAGGGAGATGGCTGGATTCAGCTTGGGCTGGGTGGGCTAGGGTGTCCTGTAGGGTTGTGATATGCCACCACGTATGTTGCAACCCACAAAAGCTTGAGAACTACTGGTGCAGATGCATAACTAGCCTGAACCTTCTGTAAATGAGTTTACTTTGCTCTTTTAGCTTCTTCCCCACATTCCCAGACTGGTGGCCTCTCTGAAGAAGGAAAACTCCAACTCGGCAACAAGTTGCCTGGAACAGCTGGCTGAGCTGATCCACTGTATGTTCTTCCGGTTTTCAGGATTTCCAGACCTGTATGAGCCAGTCATGGAGGCAATCAAAGTAAGACATGCAGTCTAGTCCTACAAAGGCAGTGTACGTGTGGTCCAGTTTGTTGTTCAGTACAGAGGAACCTTATCATTAGAGACTGGCCTGAACAAAAAAACCCCTCATTAACGAGCTCTCTTCACTCTGGGGGGAAGAGAATGCTTCAGGTTTTGAATCTGGAGCTTATCTCGGCAGCATGGACCCATCTTTTGGGATGGACCATCTCTTACTGTGTGTCTGTGCACCACCTAGCACTGGGAGGGCCCCAATCACCATTGTTTGTCCTAACCACCCCTCTAATCCAAATAAAATAGAAGTAGTTATACTATGCCTAAGCAAGTCATAATGGGGAGTTGATACTGCCCCCTATGAGGTTCCAGTGACATGAGTTTCCCACTGAAACTTTGGCGAGGGGTTCCACTGGCACCTGTTACCGATTCTGTGTTACATCGCAGAAAGCAGAATGAATTTTGACAGAGCTCTGGTTGTTTTCTAAGGCTCTTCCAATTCCAAATGAAGACCGAATTAAACATTTACTGGGACAAAATGCGTGGACCTCCCAGAAGAATGAGCTGGCCTGTTTCTACCCACGTCTGGCTTCCAAATCCGACACAGGGAAGATTGGGCTAATTAACTTGGGGAACACCTGCTACATGAACAGCATCATTCAGGCTCTTTTCATGGCCTCAGAGTAGGTTTCCATTCCTCCCCTCTAACGACCGTGCTGTGAGGTTTTTTTTTTTTTGGATGAAATTGCGGGTCCACGATGGCTAATTTTCCTCTATGTTTTTTATTTGCTTTTAAAGCTTTAGGCATTCAGTGCTGAATTTAACTGAAAGCAACTCTCAGCCCTTGATGACAAAGCTCCAGTGGCTTTTTGCATTTCTGGAGCACAGTCAGGTAATTATTGCACATTCTAATTATAAGTTTGTATTGTTGGCGACAGAAAGGCTCATCTAGGTGCTACACCCTGCCTACTTCAACTGCTGATAGGAGGCGTATATTTCTCAATGCATTTTATAAAGTGCCAACTTCAGCTTCTATTATGTACTCCTGGGGAAATTCTGCACTACTGCACAATGCAGAATTTGTGCAGAATTAAACTTCTGTGCAGAATTTCATGTTTCACCTTCAGAACTGGGGCTACAGGGCTTCTGGCAGCCAGTAGGGGCTGCTGTTTTCTTCAGAGTCCGTCTCTCCAGCTAGGGATCCTTGAAGCACTCATCCTAGCGGGGAAGGAACTCTGTGGGCTCTGACTGCCGAGCTTGATCCTCATCTACCTAGGGATGGGACAGGGTCCAGGAGACCTGATTTTTTTTTAAAAGCTGAGGAAGGACAGGGTTGTACTGTGCTCCCTGGCTGGCCAGTAAAGAAACTAGGGGGAAATAAAAGCCCTGGGGAAGACATGTGCAAGAGTCTGGTCAAGGATGCCCTGCAGCTGGGCTCCAGGGTTTGTGTGGAGGGGTGTTTGGGCTCTGGGGGGACCCCACACAGCCCCCTCTAGCACTCTCCGAACTATAATTGGGTTGTCTTCGGGGTTTCTTTGATTCTCTTCTCTTGAGGGAATCTGTTTTTTGGTCTGTGTTGTTTAATACCTATTGAGAGGTGTTTTGAAATAACATATCCAAATATTTGAAACTGGAGTATTATATTGTGTTTTGATAAATAAAATATCAGAATTTTGCAGAATTTTAAATCATTTTGATACAGAATTCCTCCAAGAATAAATATGGGTCCAGATTTGGAAAACTGTAAGTGATGGTCTCTTGCAAGCTCTTCTCACTCATGAGAATGTGTAAACTTCTGATTATGTTCTCCCTTGATTTGGTTGGTGTAATAGTTAATATTAACATTTAAAGTTTCATTAGATTTGTAGGTCTCAGAGATGAATGAGTTAACAGCACTTGCAGTTCTTAATTCAGGCTGCCTGCAGACTCAGGCAAACATTACAGTAGTGGTGAAACATGGCTCATAGTTTGAAGGTCATCTTCACAGCCTTAAAGGTTCAAGGCCAAGATTTTAAAAAATGACTGACTAATGATTTTGGGTGCTTCCATTTTGGATACACCACCTGGAAACTCTCTGAGAGGCTGTTGACAGTTAATGGGTACTTATTCCCAAGCCCTGGCTCAGCAGAGAGCTGGCTTCTCATCATTTCCAGTTGCACTAAAAGACGAGAGAATGCATCAGGACTTTGCTGCTGCTGTAATTGCCACAAGGATGTTATCCAGTGACTAGTGGGAGAGGATATGGTTTGCATAGTTATGAGCAGAAGGACACATGCTGCACGCAATTACTTGGGAAGGGTGGTGCCCACAAACCAATGCGTAGTAAGATGTCATGCTGTGAAAACACTTGAGAACCTGCCATATAGAGGAGAGCCCTGCTTGTATTGTCAGTGCTGGGTAAGAGCTATCACACTTGGCAAAATGCCTGCTGCTTCATGCAGTCTTCCTTCTCTTTTAGTCAACTGCATTGGTATTGGCTACCTAGTGAAGAGAGGTACCTGAAAATATTCACCGGAACGCAGGCAGCTTCAAAAACTTGAAGAAAATCAATTGTTACATCTCTTCAATACCATGCAGCAATGCGCACATGGAGAGCTTTCTCTCTGATGACCACAGCCTGGAGCAATGAAAGGAAAAGGGTGGATGCAGAGATCATGAAAGTTGAGCTCCTTATATGTGTCAGTTTAACAGGGGAATGCAAGAATATGTACTGGGAGTTTTCTTAAAATTAAAGAAATTCTGAAGGAGGCCTGGACTGGGCAGAAGCACAGACACCAGTAGAGGGTTATGGCACTCCGTGAATATTAGGCACACCACACAATGTACTTCTCACCAGCAAGCCTAACTATTGTAGCATTTTCACACTGTTCCCTACGCACAAATGAACACCTTATGTTGTTGAGAAACTTCTGAGTAATGCTGAAATTTTTCATTCTGTTTTGTGTAATCTTACACAGAGTCGAATGCAAGGTTTGCAGGCTGTTTCATTGTCAGACTTGCCCCTCCACCCCAATAAAATAAAATCAGAAATAGTCTTTTACTATAAGAGTCAGTAATGAGATGGACATTTTAAGTGTGGCAGTGTTTTGATACAGGTTTTATCAGCTAACATTTCCATATGCAAGGTCACGCCGGCAGGGGCGGGCATGTCTTATGTTCTGGGGCTGCATCAGTGGCCACGCTACTACCACGTTTACAGTGTACTAGCAGTCTAGTGGTTATAAAGAAACCTTTGTATAGTCCGGCTACTGTTATACACCAGGAACAGTTTTAAAATTGGAGTTTTGTTAAACCCCACCCCCCTAGCCCAACACACAATTTCCATCAGCCCCATTGCTGGTCAGTCATTTCAAGGCACCACTCTTGCAACCAGCGCTGTCCCATTTGCCCCCCAGTAGATTTTCAGTCTTTGAAGGGACAAGGGAACGGTATATCTAACCCTGACATTTTCTGAGGTGCGCTACGCTACCTCCACCAGGTTTCACTGACTCTCTGCAAGGGCCTGATCCGACTCCACTGATGCCAAATGGGAACAGGACCTGGCCTTAAATACTTCTCTTCCTCTCATTTTGTTGCTGCCAGCGACCTGCTATCTCACCGGAAAGCTTCCTTTTGGCATCCTGGCCTCCTTGGTTTAGCCCTGGAGCTCAGCAGGACTGTTCAGAGTACCTGAAGTACCTTCTAGATCGGTAAGTGACATCCTCAGCACTCTTAGTGCATCATATCTGCTCAGACGTGAGCTCTTTGGGGCAGGAGGCAGTTTCTTTGTTCTGTGCTGTACAAGGCCAAGCACAATGGAGACATGCTCCAGGGTAGGGTCTCTGAAACACAACATAATAAATTATAACAGAGATGCAAACAGCTGTTCTTTGGGTCACTGTACTCCCCTGCCAACTTGGGGTTGTTCCCTAGAGCGGGGCCAGATTAACACTTGGGCAATAGGGACTGAAGCCTCAGGACCCAGCCTGAAGGGGGGCACCTGACTCCAGCCCCTATGGCTCCTATGAGATCTGGCCTTCCTCCTCACCTTTCCACTCAACCCCAACAGCACCAGGGGGCAGGGGTGGTGCTTGGAGGGTCCCTGTCCTGCTGCTGCTGGAGGGGATGCAGCCTCGAGCCAGAGGCTGGGCTTTGCACTCCCGCCCCACCCTGGACCAGCTGGACTACCCCCAGTGGCAGGACAGGCTAGGGCTGGGACTGACTGGTTTGCGGTGCAGCTCAGACATGGCCCTCTAGGGTCTGTGGCCTCAGAGGGCTGCACTGGAGGCCATACCGCACTCCAGCCAGACCCCGTCCCCACCTCTGGGGCAGACCAGCTGGACTGGGGCAGTAGTATGGCCTCAGGCACGGCCCCCCAGAGTAGCAGAGGGACAGAGCCCCAAGCAGGGCCCCCCTCCAGCAGTGGGGCAGCCTCAGGGCTGTGAAGCCTCTTAATCTAGGCCAGTCCTGGGAGATAAAGTTGGAAGGGTTTTTTTTTTAATGATTTTGGACAACTAATACCCATGTTCATTTCCAAGGCTTTCTAACACAGTATTGACTCACAGATGAGTAATGTACTGGCTGAGTCAATGATGCTACTCTATAGAGGCCGGGCCATTGAGGAGATATGGCAGCTAGTAATGTCAACTATGGCTTAAGGGAGTTCTGTACTTCCCAGGCTGGAGTGCTGTGTTTGGAACTGAAAGACAAGTGTTCTGATCACAATTTCAATTATAAAGCCCTACTTTAGACTCTCCGGTATATAAACTTTGGCTTGGGAAAACCAATTTGGCCCAAAACCTGCCACATTCACCTTGAAGGCTATGGGGACTGCTTCTGACAAGTTTCTTGGAGCAAATGTGATCTGTTTTTGAATAACAAACATTTACAAACAAATTTTATAAAAACCCAAAGTTTTCCAGATGAGATGACTTTAAGGGAATGTACTAAAAGGGAAAAAACCCAAGTTGTTCACATTAAGACTTCTTATACGAGTAATTTTAAAATACTTGAATGTGTGTGTTTGTGAGAAGTTGAATGGCCAGTGTGGAGAGTGTAATGTCATGGGCACACTTATGCTGGTCATCTGACCTCTTGCAAAGAAATGTATACAAGAGTTTTAAAATTCCTCATAGAAGAAGTCTGACCAATGTGAAAAAACTTATTTTTTTTCCCTTTAATGCATTCCCTTAAGGTTGTCTCATCTGGAAAATTTTTGGGGTGTGTGTGTGTGTGTGTGTGTGTGTGTGTGTGTGTGTGTGGACTAAAATGTGAGGAGGTGCTGCTTGCCATTGAAACCTACCAGTGAAGCCTATGAACAACACTTGCCATTGAAACCCCTGATCATTGCTCCATCTGCTGGAGAAAGGGGCGGAAGCACAGGGAATTCAAACAAAAATTAAGTTAATATAAAGGTTGTATAAAAAAAATCACTCTGCTTTGCAGTTTTGACTTTTGTCTAAAGGTCTTTCTCTTTCTCACTGTAACTCAAAAGCCACAAGCCCCCTCCAAATTCCAGTGGCAGATGGGCACATAAAGGAACTGCAGCAGAGATTGGATGGATGGCACATGTATGGTGTGTGCTCCCTAAATCCCATCCTCTCACCCTCCACTCATGCAGAAGAACCACTGTAGGTAGAATCCTCCATGCCCACATGGGATGGAGCAGCCTACATTTACTACATGGGGTGCCACCAGCGGTGTTGAGCCACAATCAGATGAACTCTATAGAGTGACAGTCAAAAGTGTTGACGGTAAAAGCACCTCAAACTCCTATGAGATTGAAAAAAAAAAAGTGGTGAGAGGCTGTGTATGGGTGAGGGACCACGTGTTGACAGTTCATGGTCTGTTGTGTGATTTCTAACACAGTTATTTTCCCCCTGCCAAAGGCTACATGAAGAAGAAAAAACTGGGAAAAGAATTTACCAAAAACTCAAGGAGTCCAACCTGATGTCTCAGGCGGAGGAACACCACTGCTTAAACAAGACATTAATTGAGAAAATGTTTGGGGGTAAGATGATGACAAAAATCCGCTGTCTGAAGTGTCTGAACGTCTCCTCCCGAGAAGAAGCCTTCACAGACCTGTCCCTGGCTTTCCCACCGTCCAAGAGACGTGTGCATAAGCGGAGCCACACAGCGGTTTTACCGGTGGAAGAAATTGGTCCACAGATTATTGAACCACCCATAAAACCACAGAGTCAGGTCCCAGTATCTCCAAGAAGGCAGAGGAAGCATGCTGTTTCTGGAGAACATCCTGTCCATCTCTTGCCAATAGAAACAGTAGGATTCCAGGAACCAGAGGGACAAGAAACTCCGTGTACTTTGAGACCCCATGGAGATCACGTTAGTTTGGAAGCAGTGAAAGATCCACTGTTGGCTTCTGCGGAAGACACCTGTGGCTCAGAGGACTCCAGATCTGTCTTGGACTTGATCAACTATTTCTTATCACCCGAGGTGCTGACATCTGAAAATAAATATCACTGTGAAAAGTGCGCTTCCCTGCAAGATGCAGAGAAAGTGGCTGAGCTGACTGAGGGGCCACACTACCTCGTCCTCACCCTGCTGAGGTTCTCCTTTGACCTGAGGACCATGAAGAGGAAGAAGATCCTGGATAACATCTCAATTCCATTGGTGCTGAAGCTACCGGTGCTGGATGCCTCAGAGGAATCAAGTGATGTTTGCCAGAACAGGAATGACAGGGCTGCTTCATGCAAAGGCTTCGTGTCCATGGTGTATGATCTCTGTAGCGTGGTGGTCCATTCTGGAGTCTCCTCAGAGAGTGGCCATTACTATTGTTATGCCAGAGAATGCGCCGATGGTAGTTCCAGAAGCCAGCCAAAGGAAGGAGCAGAGAAAAGCACTTCAGACAAGCAGTTGGACTTTGAAATCCAGTGGTACCTCTTCAATGACACCAGGATTTCCTTTTCCTCCTTTGAATCAGTCAGCAATGTGACCTCTTTCTTCCCCAAAGACACTGCCTATGTGCTCTTCTACAGGCAGAGGCCATGCGAGCAGAACTGTGCTGTGCATGAGGCGGTTTCAGATGCAGTTCGGCTGCATGGCGAACCTTCTCCCAATAAAGACATGATGGAAGCCATTTCCAAAGATAACATCCTGTATCTGCAGGTAACTCCATTTACCTTTGGGAACAGGTGTTAGGGAACTGATTCTCCTTCCATCAAAACTGAAAGTGTCAGCTTTACTCTTGGCTTCAGTGAGAGCAGGCTTGTAGGCTACACACTTGGCTTCCAAAGCCAAATCTCATCTTACTTTAAATCCAAATATAAAAAGTTTCGTTATTATCTGTATACAGTAGCTGCAACTGAGATTAGGGTCTCATTGCATGCAGCAATGCACAAACAGAATCAGACTGTCCCAGTCTTAAAGGCTATGTCTATACTTAAGAATGCTAGTTTGAACTAAGTTAGTTCAAATTAATTAATTCAAACTAATTTTGGTTAATTTGAACTAACTTAGTTCGAATTAGCATGTCCATACTAGACAGCTAAATCGAACTAGCATGTTCATGCACACGACTTGCTAGTTCAGTTTAGGAGGGGGACACCACGGGAAGTGTGGCAACATGGCACCCAAGAAAGGCCATGCCCCCACCCAATCCATAAAACAAGGAAGGCACCCTGGGAGGAGAGGGTCAAACTCCCTTTAGTTCACACTAACTATTAGTTCAAACTAACGCAGCTCCATTGGGTTAATTCAGACTAAAGGCAGGTTTTAGATGTTTGAACTAAGGAATTCCTTAGTTCGAACTAAGGAAAGCCAGTATGATCATGGACTAATTTAGTTTGAATTAAGCCTCCTTAATTGGAACTAAATTCCCAGCGTAGACATAGCCAAACAGTTTACAGTCTGATAAACAAGACAAAGTGTTGGGGTCAGAATAGGCCCCGAAAGGAGAACTGACTTGCCCAAGGTCACTCAGCAGGTTGGTGGCAGATCCAGGATTAGAACTTGAATCTCTTAGACTATGTCCACACATACATAGCTATTTTGAAATAAGTTATTTCAAAATGAGTTATTTTGAAATAAAGTCCTTATTTGAAATAAGTTAATTCGAATTAAGAAAATGTTAATTTGAATTAAGGGAAAAGCTCAAAGTGAATGTCCAAACACAGGACTTGCTATTTCGCTGTAGGAGAGGGGCACCATGGGAGGTGTGGCAACATGGCCCGCTTGCTGGGTCATGCCCCCACCCGATATAGGCTAAAAGGAAGGCACCCTGGGAAGAAGGGCAAAAGTGTTATTTCAAAATAATGGTTATTTTGAAATAACACATCCGAACGGTGTTATTTCAAAATAACCATTTCGAAATAACACGTTTCGATTTAATGGAGGTTTAAGCTATTTTGAAATGACCACTCTTATTTCAAAATGACGGAGCCTGTCATTTCGAAATAAGAATACATCGTGTGGACCTAATCTCTTATTTCGAAATAAGCAGTGTTATTCCGAAATAAAAGAGACGTGTGGACATACCCTTAAATCCTAACCCAGGGGCCTATCCTGTGTGTTGCTTTCAACTAGTCTTAATACAGTAAGTTCCTGGAACTTCAATGAAGGATACTTCATACACATATGCCGACAGGCATTTTCATCCAACACCACTGAACCTGCTTGCATTGCCAACAGCAGTGAAACAAGCCCCTCAACACCCTTGTGCAGTAAGGATTATTCTCATTTAAAGATAGGGAGAGTTGACATGACTTGTCCTGGGACACACAACAAATCTGTGGCAGACAACATCCATTTCTTATCTCCTGGTCTTATGTCTTAAGCATATTCCCCCATCGGTACTGTGCATGTCATGATTTTATATCATACAGAACACAGGCGTAAGGACTCATTGGCTAAGCGTGGCTACAGGCCTATGGCTACCTGGAGGGTATGGCCACACACACTTCTTATTTCGAAACAACAGAGGTTGTTTCGAAATAAGAAGTGCCATGGCCACACGATGCACGGCCATTTCGAAACAAGCAAACAGCTTGTTTCGAAATGGCCGTGTTCCTTCCGAAATAGCTTAAACCTCGTTGGCTGTCGAAACAGGGTTGTTTCGAAACCAGAGGTTTCGAAACAGCCCTGTTCGGACATGTTGTTTCGGAACAAAGCGTTCCGAAACATGTCACCTTCCTCCCAGGGTGCTAAG
>ML682063.1:9028916-9239864 GCA_007922195.1 Podocnemis expansa
TGCAGGCACCTGCCGGGTTAGGCGCCCAGCCGCGCCTTACCCTGCCGGTGCCTGCAATCCCCTCCCCTGTCGAAATAGCAGGTCCACACTGTGGACCTGCTATTTCGATGCCTTATTTCGAAATAAAGAGTTATTTCAAAACAGCTTGTTTCGAAACCTCTTTTTTTGAAACAAGTCCTCCCCCTGTGAACATAGCCAGAGAGAATCTTCCCAATCAGCTATATGGCTATTGCTCCCCCTCAGGCACACTTTACTTAGCACTTCTGGTTTCATGTGAGCATGGCCTGTACATTATAGTCAGATGGTTTCCATAAATAACAGCAAGTGCCCTGCACAGCCAGGGGTGCTGCTGACCTGGCCGGCATTGTACAGCAGGTTCTGTCATGGCTTCATTTGAGTGACTGTAGTGCAGGACTTTTTAGGAGGACTGGCAGCCCTTCAGCCTGAATGCCTCCATTGTACCTGCAAGGGCTACCGCAGGGGTAGCAGCAGCATACAGCATCCTCTCCTCTTGCCATAATAATGCCTGTGGGTCAACCCCTCTAGATCACAGCTAAGGATGGGAGGTGAGTCTAGTCTCCCAGCTCACTGAGATGGAGTGGTCTGATAAAAGCTTGAGTGGCAGGCAGGGATGCATGTTGGCATGCTTTATACTATGGTGGGGTCAACCACTCCCTCCTTCCAACATCTCTTTGCTGAGACTGCCTTTACAGAGGTGGTATGAGTGTGATTTGGAGGTGTGAGCCCTTGTCTATAGGTCAATTCAATGAGACACTACTGCCAGGATGAGCCAGATAAGGCGGTATTAACCGCCCAGGACAGGGTGAGGTTTGCTGCTTTGTGGCCATTTATCATTAGTGCCAACTCCTGATGTAATGGCAGGGAGCTGTAGTGTGATGCTGCTTCTCTCCCTCCCCCCAGGGTCAGCAACAGTTTTTGTTCATGGCTTTGTAGGGTACCGTAGAGAGAGACATTTAGCCCCCTTGAGGGGACAGTGCCTGCTTTCCTGAGAACATGTGACAGAAGACTGGTCTTATGCTCTAGGGCCAGGTCCTTGACTGGTGTCAAATCAGTTAGTTTTGATTGAAATCAGCCGCGCCAGCCTACGACAGTGAGCATCTGACCCTCGTTGTTCTCCAGGGAAGGAGATGTGTAAAATGAGAATAGCAAACTTCCTCAGCAGAAATGTCCCATCAGAAGGGACAGGACACATTCCAAGAGAAGAACCACGTGGGAAGGGAATTCCTTCCTTTACTCACTTAGAAAATAGCCATAGGCTACCGGTTGTCTCTGTTGATACTTGTTCTGTCTGCTATTGTGGCATGAAATAGTCATTGTTTTTTATTTATATTTCTCTGTCTGGGTTCGTCTCCCCACTCTGCCTCTTTGCTGTTGTTCTTCATGCACAGAGAGAGCTGAGCAACTGTTCCTAGAGCAGGCAGAAGAAAAAGACGTTCTTCAGAGAAACAGGCCTGATTTGTTTTTTTATTTCTCTTTTCTTCCAGGAGCAAGAAAAGGAAGCAAGGAACAGAGCTGCCTACATTTCAGCCTTGCCCAAATCCCCTGTGTGGTGGAGAGACTTTGATGGGGACAAGGATGATGAAGGCTCTTCTGGGGGCTGCGGGCCAGCTGCTGGAGGTGGAAGCTCGGGGTCATTTCATGGACTTGTCTTCTAAAGATGCCACTGAACACAAACACTAATTATAACCAACAAGCAAGAAGCCCCACTTTCTAACCAAGCGGTTGGACCTAGAGAGGCCAGAGTCTCCTCTCATCTACACTGAAGTCAGTGTAACCAAGGAGAAGAGTTTGGCCCAACTCCTGTCGAAGAAGAAGGATTCACAGCTGATTCAGGGAACACATTTGTTGGCTAGAATTAACCACTGGCCCATGAGGAGTCCCATTGCTTTCTATATATTTCATCTAAATGCCTTAAAATCGTATTTACTAGCTGCTGATGTCTGCGGTGACGAGATACTGACTGATAATTAGAAGTGCCCCTTAGCTTAACTGCAGCATCATTTTGCCTGCTGGGTGAGCCATCAGGCATGGCAAAGTCAATGGGAACAGGACTCTTTTAGGAGAAACTGAGTGCAGTATCGGTGACTCAAATGCAGAGCCCAAATCTTCCACACAAAAATGGGATCTGTGGCCAAAATTTTCCTGAAGTGGCTAGTGATTTTCAACTGCCTTGAGATTTGGGTGCCCAACTTGCCATCGTTTAAAGGCGAATGGTTTTCAGGAAGTGCTGAATCGCCACCCTCAGAAGTTTGTAGCCCCTGTTAAGGCATCTCACATGGGGCACCCAAGAACTGAGGCATC
Source organism: Podocnemis expansa (assembly GCA_007922195.1). NCBI lineage: Eukaryota > Metazoa > Chordata > Testudines > Podocnemididae > Podocnemis > Podocnemis expansa. The sequence goes on from ML682063.1 coordinate 9,031,239, forward strand.
TAAAATTGCTAGTCGTGTCTGGAAATCTTGACTTGTTGAGATCACAAAGTGCAGCATCCAACGCTCCATCTTAAACCTAGCAGCCAGGCAACTTGATTCAAGATGGAGCATGGGATACCAGTATATATAGTCTCTGTGACCGTGGTGCTCTGTAGTGGCTGGTCCCCAGCAACTTATAGTCTGCTGCTTACTTATTTCCTGATGGGATACCTTTGCTGCTGGGACTGAGCTGGCTGGGTGCATTTTCATGCCAGAGGTCCTGAGTTCAAGTGTTACTGCTAACTGAGGTGTGTATGAATATTGTATATATACAGAAAAAAAAGCCAAATCCTGAATTAAATTCAAATGACAAAAACCAAGCAATCAACGAGTGAGGCTAAATTCAGCAGATAAATTACAGAAAGTTATTTGTTCCGTTCTAATTAGTACTATCTGCTGTCCTGTTTGCCCATCACTAACACAATTTCCTTTCACTTTCAACCATTCTAGCCCCAGCAAGGACTTTGGATCAGCAGATGCACAGTCCCACTCGAGGATTGTTACGTAGGCAGAACTCCCATTGAAGTTAGGCCATGGCACCTTTCTGGAGTGAAGTCTGTACATGTCTTTTCCACCATCAGTAAATTGCACTAGAAGTAGGGTTACCAAGGCATCGGCAAAGGGAGGACATGTCCTCCTTCTTACTTTCATGTCCTCCATCCTCCAGGCATTTTAAAAATAGATGATTTTGTCCGGCTTGTTCCTTCTGATGAGTCGAATGTTAAAAAAAGCCCTCTAACAGCCAAGTTCCCGAGCCCAGCAGAGGGATTGTCCCCCAGCTTCTGGGTATCAAAACGGTGAACTTGGAGGTGGTCACATGCACACATGGCCTAATCACAGCTCAGCACAAACCACTCCTCAGTGAGAAGGTGGGAATCCCCTGCCTGTGGCTTTAGCTTACCCATGTTTCCTAATAGCATCTTGATTAGCTCAGTGGGTTGAGACGGTGCCTCTTAACCTCAGGCTTGTGGGTTTGCAACCCATGGTAGACACTCTAAATTCTTGGCTTGTTGCTCCCTATGAAAGGGCTAAATTAGGAAAATATAGAGGGACACTAAAAGTACACCATAAGTAAAATTATTGAGTTCAATTAAGTAAAACAAATAAAGGGGCACATCTGAACTGGATAGAAACACTTTAGGACAATTTTGTTTTAAATTGTAAAATGGGCTGCTATAGAAAATGTAAGGTGAGAGGTGAATTAACTGCTTTTTTAGGTGCTTTTCAAGTCTATTTGCAAATTTAGTTTTTCATAGTCTAACATTAATGGAGGGGTCATGAAAAACTTTCATTTAATGAAAAAATCCAGTTTTTGGTAAAAGAAAACATTTTGGTAATTTTTATTTTAAAATAATTAAAAAAAAACACATGACATTGTGCAGTTTTAACACTGCATTCATTAATCATTACCCATTTTCCATGACATAATATGGTAATGACAGTTATATTAATAATACATTTTCTCCATGTCCTCCAAAGTCCTCCTTTTCATACTTCCCTGTCCTCCTTTCCATGCTAACTAGAAGAGAAGAGGGCCTGCCTATCAACGCATCTCCTCCCTTTCACCTTGTGTTGTGGTGGCAGGATCGCTCCATGCTCTGCAGTTGCAAGGGGACCCTGGGACCGCAGGATGCCTCTGAAATTCCTCCTTTTACCCTTTGAAAGCAGCAACTAAAGTGAGGGGAACTTGTAGTGGAGTAAAACCATAGTCACAGTTTTCATTTTGGGTGCCCAACTGTGGGCCTGAGTTTTCCAAGCTGTTGAAATGCATGGGAGCTGCAGGTGCTCAGTTAAAAAAAAAAAAAGAAGGAAAGAAAATTAAAATAATAAAACCCCACTTTTAACATCAGCACCTAAACAAATGGAGATGCCAAATACCATTGGCCACTTTTGAAAATATTGGCTGGTACATAGAAAGAAAATCTCAAGCTTCCCAGAAACCATTCAGGACATGCACATCATTTTAGTGTTCATGGGCCTGGGGCATAACAGCAGGAGATAATGGGAAGCTAATCAGACTTGACTCATGAAACTCTTAGATTTGGGGTAAAGTGTTCAAAACTGGATGCTGCAATCACTGGGAGTTAAGACAACTGACCTACTCAGGCAGGTTTAAATTTCCCAGTAGGGCTAGATCCACAAAGAGGACAAACTCAGTGTTATAACACCTAACGGTTACTGGCCTTTTAAGGGTCTTCCAGTCACCACAGGTCTGTCTCCTTATTGCTAGGCCTGGAAATTACCTCTCGCCTTCTCCGTCTTCCCTTGCTACTGGTTACTCACACTGTGACCTAGCTGGCTATTCCCAACTCAAGACACGCTCTCTTGGTGACTCAGGCTTCCAGCCAGGTCGCTATATAGTGCCTCCTTTGCTGGATAACTGAGTCCCACTGGCCAAGCTGGCTGGATGTTGCCTCAAATGGCCTCTGTTCCATCACTCCAGGTCCTGTGCAACTTTTCCCTCTATACGTGGTCCCAACCCACAGCCCGAGTCTGTGCTGCTCCATTCACAGCAGCTTTTTCTGTGGTGTCTTCCTACTCAACCTGTCTCAAGCATTCTTCTCCGCCACTTCTCTGGGATGTCCTTCCTTTCAGGGCTTGGTCGCCTCCTGGAGATGCTCATCAGCCCCTCGCTATTCTGAGACAGTGACAGAAGACATCCTCCCTGCAGCCCCTTCTCTCACTCCCAGGAGAGCCTAGGAAATCACGTTTGACCTCTTTGCTTTGGGAGGAGCACCTGAAACACACCCAGCTAGCATTTCCAGCACAGCACAGACGCACACCTGCCCTTGAAGCTAGTGGCCACAATGCCTCTGAAACAGAAGGGGCTGTCCCCAGTCTCTCCCCTGTTTTACAGAGGACAAACTCCCACCTTGCATCCCCTTCTTCGGCTCCTCCACCCTGCTGCTGCTTCCTCTCTCCTTGGACTGAAGGGGCACGTGGCGATTTTGGCGGGGGGGGGGGCGGCTGTACCCCTGCTTGCCCCCCTTTATGCATGCTCCTGCTCACTTCTAGGCTTTATCATCCTAGACGGGCATGGGGAAGAGATGGGGCTGGGCGAGGAGCATGGTTGGCACACGTCTGCCAGGGTGCTGGTGGGCCCATGTGTTAGGAGAGGAGCAGGGGGCAGGAGGGGGGCTGGCTGCTGTGTTACAGCCAGGTGCAGTTGGAGCCCTGATGAAAAGCTCCCATGGGCTGCATCTGTCCCATGGCCATAGTTTGCCCACCCTGTTCTAGTCTAACTCCTTCCCCGGCTGGGCTTCACGTGTTATTAGACCTTCTTAATCCCTGGTTCCTCTCCAGATGCAGCACCTCAGGTTAAATGGCCCGTCCCAGCCCATATTAACGCACGCAGAGTTGGTGTGGGGTACACACCTCATCGCAGGCCCCGGCCATCTAGTGGAATCCAGAGCCCTTAGTTAGGTGTCCAGGCTCCCTTTACAAAACACGGGGAGAGTCAGGCACCAAAGACTGGAATCTGCAAAGCCAGCCCCAGACTCTCTTGTGCAGGTAGGTGCCCAAGGCCTTTCTCAGATGATGATGAAGTGGTGGTGCCCCATGTGCTGGAGGCTTGTGGCCAATCCCCCATGCTCCAATGCATATTTAAATCAGTTATACACTGTGGAAACGCTTCAACAGATGAAACTGAGAAACACGTTTCTCAGCATACCCCACTTCCTTCTCGGGTTCCACATGGTTTGGTACAGAGCTGTATCTGGTGGCTTCTGAGCATGGCCATCCAATCAGGCCCACAGGCAAGCTAGGTAGGGGAGCGTCTAGTCTGAGGAACTTGCCAGGGCTTAAGTGTGAGCTAGCTGCATGGGTGCCTAAACTGATGCATGCCCAGAGGTCGATTTTTTGAGGCACCGGGGGGTGGGGTGGGGAACCTTCTAGCAGAAACGCAGACGCCTAGGCACGATAGGTGCCGATAGAGGTGGGCAGTGACTCACTGGGGTGAGTGAGCATTTTAGTTTGGACTTAGGTGCCTAAATGGCAGTTGTACACCTAAATGCCTTTGTGGATCTAAATAGGGCCTGCCTGCAAATTTATGTGCCTAAATACCTTTGCAAATCTTGCTGTGTCTCATCAGCCCTTAAAGTCTCCTTTAAGATATTGACCTTCAGTGAGGCTTCTTCACACAATAAAGCGTCAACCTGTGGAACTCATTGCCAGAGGATGTTGTGAAGGCTAAAATTCAACTGGGTTTAAAAAGAATTAGGTAAGTTCATGAGGAGAGGCCCATCAATGGCTATCAACCATGATGGTCATGGATGCCACCCTATGCCTGGGGCATCCCTAGCCTCCCACTGCAGAAGCTGGGAGCAGATAAGGGATGAATCAGATAATTGGTCTGTTCTGATAATTCCCTTTTAAGCAGCTGGTATTGGCCAGTGTCAGAAGATAGGCCACTGGGCTAGACATATTTCTATTTAACCTGCTATGGACATTCTTATGTGGTTCTTAAGTGAATATGCTATTAAGGCTATGTCTACACTGGCAAGTTAGTCCAGACTAAGGAGGCTTAGTTCAGACTAAATTGGTCCATGGCCACACTAGGCTTTCCCTAGATTGAACTAAGAAATTTCTTAGTTTGGACTAAGGAATGCTTCGTTTGAACTTGTTAGCACCAGTGGTTATTCAGGACTTAAACTCTTAGTTCACACTTTAGTTCGAACTAGGTGCAATGTGGCCACGGACTAACCCTTAGTTTGAACTTAAGAAGTTTGAACAAAGCCAGTTAGTTTGAACTAAGGGTTAGTTTGAACTAGAACATGTGGTATGGTCAAACTTCTAAGTGCAAGGTTAGTGTGACCTAACCTCAAACTTCTTAGTTTGAACTAACAAGTTTGAACTTCCTGTGCCTAGCACAGACATAGCTTTAGTGTTTCAGGGCAGCAAGTGGGCTCCTGGAGCACATTGGTGTGGTTGTTTTATTGGCATAGATCATCTACCTTTCTGAGAGGTGGTGGCTAAGCTGATCACAATTGTTCCATTGACCTACCACAGTTTATGTTGGGGGCTAGGTTGGCTTAGCCATGTCACTGTGGGGTGTGTATTTTTCATCCCCCCCCCAATTATATAGCTGCATTGATTTACAATAACTTTGTAATAAAGACTTCTGGCAAGCCAGCAACCACTTCTCGTGGAGGTGGAGTACCTACATCAGTGGCAGACCCCTCTTGCTGGCATTCTGCCTCCGAGGTGGTGCCTCTGGAGTGGTTCAAGTCCCTCCTCTGCACGGATGCAGAGGCTACACAAAGGCCTGGAGTCTTCTCATGTCCGTATCAGGCCAGAGTCTTGGAAACAATCATCAGGGCCCTGCTAAAGCAGGTTCAGTCAGTGACTGTATGCGATGAGTATCTAAGGCTGGGTGTGTAAATTTCTGTCATTTGAAGCCAGGCCTGCCTATGGCAGTTGGGGGGCCTCTGGAGGTGTCATTTGTTGTGGGGAGGGAACAGGAAGTTGGGCTTGTGGTGGGAGAAGCTGAGGACCTAAAGGGCTTGCATTACGTTAGCATTTGATATCTCAGTGCAGAATATGGTGATTCTATTGTCCTGTGGGTTAATCGGACTCTGCTTTTGCACTCCAGTGTCCTTGCTGGTGCTACCTGTCCATTAAAGCTTCATCACCCTACCCTTGCCTGCTGGCATACTGTGCTGCCATAGCATCAGACCCACAGATGAAGGCTGTACGCTCGAAATAATGCTGGGCAATCATTTGGTATACTAGCAACTTGGTGGGTGGGCAGGGACAGAGATGACACAAGACCCAGGGCAGTTTGCAGCCTTAAGGGGGGTAGATGAGTCTCATTCTTTGAAACATGAGAGCGCAAAAGAAAGATCATTATTAAATGCGGGCTGAGCTTCTGAGCATCTAGTCAGTTGTTTTTATGTATATGCATATCTAGATAGAAGTGGATTAAAAACATGGAAAGACACAGAATATAGGATTATAACCACTGCCCCCACAATTCTTCTACAAACTGACTAGGGCTTTTCTACTGGATTATTGCTGATATTTGACTGTGTCACCTATTTCTTTCAAATCCCTGTGCAGAAAGCAACGTCTGTTTCGTGATTTTTAAGTAATTAGCAGTTTTCCCTGCTTTCTTCTTGCTGTCTACAAAGTTATTTTTAGCAAGCAATTGGAGGAAGAGATTTAGCAAAACAGCTATAAATGATACATGAGTTGAGAAAAAGAGCTCTGTTCCTACATTTGTAAGTGTCATAACAGAAATAAAGGCCTTGCAGAAATAAGAATTATATTCATGCTAAGTTCAGTGTTAACTGCACCATGCTAAATCCAGTAGAAAAATTCTGCTCTGAACTGCATTGTTGTAAATCTAGTGTATAACCTTGTTAAGGCCATGGGCAAGGAGCAACCACTGATTTTGGTGTATTACTCCAGATTTACATGATTACAAAGAGGATCAGAATATGGCCCAAATGCCCTTATTCTATAGCAGGGGTGGCCAAACTTATGGAACTCAAGAGCCGCACAAGTTGATTATTAAACCTTGAAGTGCTGCACTGAGGCATATAGCCATATACTTTTACCTACTAAATTGATTTGCTGACACTCTTCCGTGAGCCACACCTTTTCATTCAAGCGCCACATGTAGCTCCTGAGCCACAGTTTGGCCACGCCTGTTCTATAGTTTAATAGTAACACAATCAATTTTCAATATATAGTGTAACCCTTCTGTCCGTGGGGGATGTGGAATGTGTGATGTCTATGTAATGTCACATTATTATCTGTCTTCCAGTAGCACTTAAGAAGTATCATCTGAGCCCAAGCATGGTGGGAGCTGTATGCGTACCTTATAAGAGACAGTCTTTGCTCTGCACTTCTTACAACCTAAACAGACATGACGGAAAACAGAGCAGTGGCTACTCTAGGGAAGGAACTGATAGCCCCTCTGGAGATGTTTGCCTACACGTGACCCACCAGATGGGTGCCTCCTGGTGATAGTATGAATTGCTCAAGTACCCATCCCATCAGGGGACCTGAGCTGTCTTCTCACAGTCGCTAGTCCATTTCCAGGACTGCAGCTGAGTCTTCTCTTAGTCCTTCCCTTCCCCCTCCTAGAGTAAGGTTTAGTCCAGGCTGGCCCACTCTGTGTCAGTGGCCACCACTAGTCTTTTCAAGGCCCACCAACAGTCTGGAGAAGGCAGGGAGGGGCTTGGGCCCACCCACTTCTCCAGGCCCCAGCCCAGGGATCCTACATGCCATGCCTCCCCGCTGCCTCAGTCCCCATCATAGTATGGCAGCTCCCCTGGACCACATCTTCACCTGCCCCAGGAGTTAAAGGAAGCCTGAATGCCCTGGAATGGTGTCCCGGGGCCCACAAATTTTAGGGGCCAGCATTCTGGGGCCCCTAAAAATAGACTAGCGAGGTGGAACGCTGCGTTCCACCCTGCCCTGGCTGCTGGCACATACACAGGGCAGGTAGTGCGCCAGGGAGACTGGGGCCTTGAAAGAGCAAAGTGCCAGCTCCTGTCTGGGGCTGCTTTCATCTCCCCTGCTGCTACTGTGGTAACGGGGTACAGCTGGGGTTTGGGGATCAGGGAAGGGCAGATCAGGGAAGGGGGCAGGGGCATTGCTGGTACTGGGCACACAGGTCATGGGCCCCTGCGTGTCCCCAGCAGTGCCCTGAATCTCTGTAGCGCCGGCAGCAGCACAGGCTCACAGAACCTGCCCTGTCGGGAGCAGTGGGAGCTGCCCCCACCGTCTTGCAGCATGTAGCCAGGGCAGGGAGCGAGGGAAGGAAATTTAACTTTCTCCTCTCCTCCGGCTCAGGCAGCGTGCACAGAGGTGGTGGCAGCTCTGGGGCCCTACAATATAAGGGGGGTGGATAGCTCTGAGCCCGGGGGGGGGGTACGTGAGAGCTGGGCTGAGCCAGGCCACAGGGCTCCTGGAGGTGGTCATGGAGTACGTTACAGGGACCCGGGGCTCTCTGTTGGGGCAGGGGATGGAAACTGGGCTGTGGCCAAAGGGAGAGGGGGGGCTGGAACAGGGCCACGGGGAGGAGGAGCTGGGACTGGGCTGCAGGAGCTGTGGGGGGCAAGGCAGGAGTAAGAGCAAGGTTGGCCTGTGGAGCCCTGAGGGTGGATGCTGGGGAGGGCAGGCACAGGGCCTGCACCCCAAATCTTTTGTTTTTTAAATGAAGCAATGCTCTTGGAAGGGGGTTGAGTGGGTAGGCAAGGGTCCCAGGTGATCAGGAAGCTGGCAGGTGGGTAGCCAGGTCTGGGAAGTGGGTGATGGTGCAGTTATGAGTCCAGTCCTCTGCATTTATGCCAGGACCAAGTACCATACAGGGCAGGGATTTTCAAACTTTTTTCCCCTCAGGATCCAGTTGAAAAGAATTATTTATGCCCATAACCCAGCAATTACATCTTTGAGCAATGCATTCCAGTATTTCAGAAGTTGCAGCAGGGGGCACCATGACCCTGCATCTGAGGGCCTGCAAGCCAGTACTGGGTCCCAACCCTAAGTCTGACAACCATTGGTCTAGGGAGGCACACCATGTGATGTTGGGATGGCAGCAGGGAGCAGTGTGTGAGGCCAGGATGGGGACAAGGGGGGGGGGGCAGCAGATGCAGGGTGTGAGGCCAGGATCAAGGTCAGGGAAGTGTAGGGAGCAGCTTGTGAGCCCAGGATCAGGGTTAGTATTTTTGTTGAGCAATAACCGATGCATATGGTACTGAGAACTGGTTGCAAACACCTACCTGGGCTGGGGCCTGCACATGCATGGAGGGGGCACGGACCATACGGAGGGGAAAGTGTCAAATTATATTTTAACCACTGCAGCTACCACAGGTACCTTCTCTTCCTTTGTTTCACGCTGCATCGCCACTAATCTCTGACTGTCCACTAGGAACTGCCCTTCGTATGCCACCAGCCTCCTTCCTCAGCACAGGTCCAGCAAAGACTGCCTAGAGCTAGCTGCAGCCTGCTTATATATAGGGCTCCTCAGCCCTGATTGGCTCTGCAGCTGGTAACTTATTGGCTGCTTATCTTCCAGGACTTTAACCCCTTCTCCACCAGAGTGGGGAAACTACCTCATATTGCTGAAGGTAAAAGCTGATGCATGTTGGTGTGAGAGCATGGGGAAATTTGCACTGGCTCTATTCATATCGTAACCTTTCTGCAGCCCATCTCCAGGACATCAATTCACTTCAACAATGAAAGAAGCCTGCTCTTGATTCTGCTCTCCAGCATGCAGAGAGAGAGTATCCCACATACCCTGACAATCTTGCACCTGCATATTTGAAACCTATATATTATGGATGGACACATAGCATCTTTAAATATTTGTACAGCCTCTGCTATGGTCTGATACTTCACTTGTTCGTGTCTGACTAAAGAAGGAATGATACATATCTGATTTAATCATTCCATATGAAATTCAGATCCAAAGGAAGTATGCCTTATACATACAATGTTGATTTGAAAACAAAATTAGAATTAGTAAGTGTTAAATAGGGTGAATGTATCTTTCTTAATGATTCATCATGGTTTTATAGAGCAGTACATTGTTGTATCCCACTTTTTTGGTGTCCATATCAGTTGCTGATTTGTTAACACACAGTTATTACAAACAGCTCTGGAGCTGTAGAAAGACGTGAGACCTGAGAAACAGAGATGCGTGTGGAAGTTGTCCTCTTGTTCATAATGTCGCTTCTGCACTTTGCAGACACTGAGGGAAAGTCCTGAAGCTTTTTACTGTGATTGTTGTTTATTACACTAATTGCAACCATCACCTTCCGTTATCATGTGCTAAATCTCATCTTTGTTGCATCTACCTTCTGTCTTCTTATAGATAGGTTTCAAGTTTTTTGGGGGGGAGGCATTTTTTCATTATATGTTTGTGCAGCTCTAGCACAGTGGGGCTCTGATGCTTAGGAATCCCACTCTAACTAATAATATAAGAAAATCAGAAAATCTCACACTTGAATTCACGTGCAGTATTACCCGAGTAAAACTTCAAGATTTGGCCCAAAATTAAGCCTACCCTATGCGACTTAACACATTGTATCAGTTTGTTGGCCACAGAACTGCTTTGCTTTAGGGTTGGGATGACTGCCAGCTTGGACGTGTACTAAACAATGATAGAAAATGCTTGTCCCAAAGGCTGAGAGTCACAGCAGTTCAGAACTTGGATGTGTCCCTCCTTATGTGATGACCTCCATGTTGGCCAACAAACACTGAACTGGCCAGGCTCTCTGGTTGTGGGAGGCGTAACAGACTCCCATCCTCTGTAGACTGGACACAGTGGGGAAGATGCAATAATGAGTTAGTTATACCATTAGAGTAACTGAACAGTCAATTCACTGCTAAGAGGTGTGTTTTTAATCACAAATAACTAACATACAGGAGCTATCCTGAAGTAAAAATAGAGGAAAGACAGGCGCTTTAGGTGATGTCAATCCCAAATAGGGGTTTAGGGCTGGCTTTGGCTAGTTACTTAACAATAAAACTTAAGTGCCTTTCCTTCACCATGTTTTTACCTCAGGATAGCTCACTAATGTTAGTCCCCCCATGTAAAAAAAACATACTTTTTTAAGCAATAAAGACAAGGAACTGGTCTTCCCCGTATTTTTACTGCTCCTGCCCGTTAGCTATGCTGGGGTAAAAACACAGTTTTTTTTTTTTCAGTAGTGAAACATGGCTAGCGATCAGGAGGGTTTCTCAGATAGCTTCTCTCCCTACACTGTCCCATTCTGCTCAGCGGGTCATACTCACAAAAAGATGAAAATAAGGTCTATTTATAAGTGCCAAGTACCCACTACTCCATTTGAAGTTAGTGGTACCTGTAGGCCCTGACTCTGAACTTCCTGGCTTCTTGTGTTTCTATTTACCTTTGTATCAAGTGAATGTAAAGTGCCACCCAGTCCAAATGGTATTTGACAGTCGTATCATCCGTAAAAGACCAAGGATGATCATATTATAAAGGGCTGCGCTAATCTGCTGTGAGTAATTTATCATCATCGACACTGACAATCCCAAACATTCAAAAATCATGAGTCAAGCACACCAACAATTATAAGACTGGCTTTAAAAATCATAAGATTGTGTAAAAATAGTAGATTTGATTAGCCTTCTGCTTTTTGAGCCTTTAGGGCACATTGGGGTCCCATTTTTGAAGTTTTTTCCACAGCCTAGAAACATAGTTGTTCTGTAAGAACTCAGGCTGAAATCACATATTGACTGGACTTTGAAGGGCTTAGGCTTTAAAGAAAACAATAATTATCATGCAACACTTTTATTTTGATATGGAAAACAGTCAGTTTTGGAAAATTCTTCTGCACTCACCTCTCCATTTCAGCTTTTATGCCATCGCGTGACCCCTTTCCTAAGAACAAGGGGTTTGCTCTAGTGTCTTGCACCAGAATAGATCTCCCCATACTTGAGATGTGTGCTGACTGTCACATGATTGACATGACAGAGAGTGAAGAAAAGCCACATGACCCCTCAGGCCAATGGCCAGTCCAGACTTATTTAGCCTGAGGACTGGCCTTCCAAATGGGATGCAATGGCCATGTTGGGAAATGGGCTAGTGGGACTCACTGAACTTTTCCCCGATGAGATTGCTTTTGTATACTAGCTGTGTTCCCAGAGCAGCACACTTAACTTCATCCTTCTCCCTTGCAAGGTTAGCATGAGCCTCATTTTACAGATGAGAAACCCGAGTGTGACCAATGTGGGGTGTGCTTGTTGGTGAGAAATGCTGGTCTGTAACCCAAAATGTGGCTTATGTATTAGAAGAGTTCTCAAGTGGTGTGTGGGTCTAAGCTTTACCATACTCCTCACACTGAGCCAGGCCCCAGATCAGAGATTACAAACCATTAAAACTGAATGAGTCTAGCTTGAACAACAGAGCTGCCACCACCAGGACGTTTTTCTGGAACACACAGCCGAAGAGATTAAAAATGGTTTGAACAAACTCAAACAGTAAGTTCCAAAGGGGCAGCCATGTCAGTCTAGTTTAGCAAAACAAACAAGGAGTCCGGTGGCACTTTTAAAGACTAACAAATGTACTTATCATGAGAGAATCCCACTGCATCTGATGATTTTTTTCCCCTCCCACAAAAGCTCATGTGATAAATAGATTTGTTATTATTTAAAAGTGCCACAAGACTCCCTGTTTGTCAAACAATAAGGCTTCTGGCAGCCAGGCCTGGACCACATCTTGAGCTGGTGTTAATCAGCGCATCTCCATTAACTAAAACATAATAATGCCAATTTACTCCTGTTGGAGAAGTGGATGAGTGTGTCTCACTGAAGGCTGAAGTGTGCTTCATTCCTGCCATGCAAAAATTCCTGCCATCTGCAAAAAATGAATTTGTTAGTCTTTAAGTGCCACAGGATTCCTTGTTGGTTTGTTTTAATGAACTAGACTAACACAACTACCCCTTTTGATTCCTGCCATAGTGCAGGATAACCCACAGGAGGCTTCTGCCAACACAAATGGTTTTATGAAAGGTCAAAGATGGTGCCTGAGTCCATTCACCCACTAGTGGATGACTCTACCCTCAGATTCAAATAAAGTGACAAATCAGGGATCATGGCTGCCAAAAATTTTATTTATTTATTTTCCTGTCACTTTTCTGCTGTGGTACAACAGTTAAAAACAAGATCAGCTTTGCTTCTGACATGTACCGTGTTTATTAACAGCAAAAATGTAGTATCTAGATTAAGCTCAAGATCACTTTACAGGATAAATAACTGTTTCAAATTATTCTCATTTTTTAGAAAAAAACCCCATGAATAAATTAATAACTTAAGTGATTAGTTGTCCACAGTGATTTGAAAAATTAATAACCTACTCAAACAGCGACACAACAAGTAGACACAGACTGTACATTTTGCCACTGATTATTTTAGTCCTTTCTGACTTCTACAAATGGAAAAAATACCCCACAATCCATTCTGAACACACACAATATCACTGAGCATATGCTGCAGATTCAACAACATCAATGCTGCCAATCGTTCGTGGCCCATGGCAGTTGAAAAAGGTATCCTAATTTGTATGGGTCAGGTCCAATCGAATTACCGTTAAAGTCAAGGGGCATCTTTTGAATTCAATGGAAATTGGACTGGGCCTTACAGGTTGTTCAAGGAATCTGATCCTGAATTTACTGTAGTCAATGAGATAACACCCATTGATTCAAGTGGATGCAGGATTAAGTCCCTTGTTAATTGCTTTGCAGTCAAGAGTTCTTGACTGCTCATTAAAATGGCAGACATTTTGTTGAATGATACGACAACAGAACTTCTGAAGTGTAAAGAGCCTCCCAACAACTTTTCTTCACCTGGACAATTTAGGATCAGCACTTTTAATAGAAGGACATCTTGGTTTCATGATGGCACTGCCACACTGTGTGTTGTAAGACCACGGTATATTGTCAGCATGGAGTGATGCTGTAATCTACAGACTACTGACAGCACTTTGCATCGCTAGACATCAACTAACTCTCACAACACCCTTGTGAGGTAGGGAAATAAGTACTACTACCCTCATTTTACAAATGGGAAACGACAGGAGATCCAGGAGATTTAGTGACTTACCCAAAGTCACAGAAGGAGTCAGCAGAAGGACTGGGCTCAGAGCTCACAACTCGTCAGCTCTCAGTCTTGTGACCAGCTCTGAAGGCCCCTCTCCAGTTTGCTTGTACACTACTACGCTAATGAGTAGCTGTAGAAAATACAAGAGTCCAACTACTGCTAGCCGAGCTGACTAATTTTGTTTAGACAGCACCACTGGCTGTCTTGGGTTTTATTCCAGATGGTGCTTGTTTCTGTTGCAGCCGGTGACCATGTCATCCATTCAGACACAGGAATGTTGTGACAGGGTCATATAGCCCTTCAATATTGGATCTTTCCTAGGAAAACTAGAGCTGTAGGGAGCGTATCAGCAATGCACCCCACAGAACTGTAGAGCAAAAGAGAGACAGAGAGATAGGAGACAGAGGACAGACCAACAGAAGGGAGGATGCTGCCTGCCTGTGGAAGAAATAATTTTATAAAAGCACAGTTGTTTACCTTCAAGAATACCCTTAACAGTCATGATCTCAGTGCATAAACAACAGGATATTAGTGCTTCACAGCTGCGGTCCAAAGTCCTTGAACTAAAATAGTGCAGGAGAGGGCACTGAAGAAAACTCTGAAGTGGCATCAGACAGAGCCATCAGACTTCAAATTTACAACCTTAAATTTCCCTAGCCCCCTATGATTTGAGGGTGAGTAGGTCAGAATTTCCTCCAGGCAAAGCTATATCTACCATTTAGAATGGTTTCTGTTTCATACACGTTATATCAAAGAGCCCTAATAAAATACACTACACTGGTGACTTTCAGGTGATTCTAAACACAACTCAGATACACCTACATTTAGTGGGGAATTGCCATGGCTTTCTGTCCCACCCTTGGGAGCTCCTTAAAAGAAAGCACTCAGGCTTCATTGTGACGTACCCAGGGCTTAATTTGTAATGACAGAGGAGCTGGGGCTCATGGAATTTTTTCCTAGGGGAGGTATGTTAAATGAAGCTGTATTGATCATGCCAGCATTGCTTGAGTACTCACACAGCAGAGACAAGAGGCCTTTTCAGCAGGTGCTTGGTTTTGTAGAAAACCTAGGTAGGAATCTCTGGAACTGATATTTTATTTGGGTGTTGCAAAGGCCTAGTCAGGATTTTGGATGGGATCTTTGCTGCACAGTCCAGTCTCTGCTCTTTGGAGGTGTTCTAGTCTACATCCCCCCTCTAACCCACACAACTTATCAGCTAGAAGTACCTGCTACAACGTGGAAGTAAAATTCACAACACCTGGCCCTGAACTTTTTCCTTTTAGCAGACTAATTATATCATAAGACAGGATATCAGCAGTAAGACACCACAGAAAAAACATAAATTCCACCTCTGCAGAAACCAGCTGGTTCTCTTGCTCCTGGGGTAGGAGGATGGACAGTTCTCCAGGTAGAAGATAGATGGACAGTTCTCAACCACTGTGTCACCATGCAGTGGTAAGTGTGTCACGGAGAACCAGGGGGATGGCTGGATTTAGCCTGGGGTGGGTGGACTGGTGTGTCCTGTAAGGTCGCGATATGCTGCAAAGTGTGTAGTGACCTGCCAAAGGTTGAGAACCACTGCCCTAGAGATGTGGGAGTTGTCTCTGGCTCATTTTAAAGCATCAAACCCTTCACAGCAAGCCATTAACACCTGACTCTAAACATCTGGTTTCCATGTACTGGAGAACCTATGTGTAAATCAACAGGGGTGCTGGGAGATACAAAATACCCATGTCCCACTTCCTGCAGTCACGACTTGATGTTGTCCCCTCACACTGATACATGAGATCAATAAACAACAACAACAGTGGGCACTTCCACAGCACTGGCAGTCTGTGTATCTGTGTCCTTCACTGAGACCAGCCACATTTTCCATTTTACACCAGAGGCAACTGAAGCACAGAGAAGGAAAGAGTATGTCTACACCAGTGCTTCTCAACCACTGTGTTGGGACACATTACTGCAGGGGTCTCAAACTCAAATCATCACAAGGGCCTCATGAGGACTAGTACAGTGCCACATGTGGACAAGCATGTTAGCCTGAGGGCTGGACCACTGAAACCCTTTCATTCAATAACATTGCAAATACCAGTAATGATAGAGCTGTTGTGGGCCGCAGGAAATAGCTTCAGGGGCCGCATGCGGCCCACAGGCCACATTTGAGACCCCTGCGTTACTGTGTTGCCACACAGCGGGAAGCGTCTCACAGAGGGCTGGGGAGATGCCTGGATTCATCCTGGGGGAAGTGGGCTGGTGTGTCCTATAGGGTCTCATCCCACCATCAAGCATGCCACAACCCAAAAAAGGTGGAAACCACTAGTCTACACTGCAAGAAATATACTGCAGCAAGGCTGCAGCTGGCCTGGGGCAGCTAACTCAGACTTGGGGAGTTTCAGCGGTTACAGTTCACCCTGGGGCTGAAGCCTAGGTTCTGAGACTTCACAAGGGAAGTGAGATCTCAGAGCCTAGGCTCCAGCCTGCACTGCTGTGTTTCACCCTGCAGTTCAAGCTAGACTCAGCTAACCCGGGCTCAGAGCTGTGGGTTTTTTATTACAGTGTAGACACAGGTAAGAGACTTACTCAAGGCCCCAGCGATCGGCTGGCTCAACTGAGAGGAGAATGCACATCTCCTGCCTCCTAGTCCCTGCTCATCTTGCTGACAGAGCCATAATAAAGTGACACCAGGAGGTGATACCCTGTTAGTTATTGTGGGGTGGTTTCCCTTGGACCAACTGGGACCTCTCCCCTGCAGCTGATTACTGGGAGGGCAGAAAGGCTCCTCTGTATCTCAGTTGCTCAGGCTGGGGAGGAATCCCAATGGCTATGTCTACATGGCTCTTTTATTTTGAAATAACACTTGTTATTTCAAAATAAAAGAAATTAGGTTTACACAATGTTTTCTTATTTCAAAAGGACGGATCCCTGGCCCCCCCCTCGAAATGGCCGTCATTTCGGAAGGGATATTTCGAAATAACGCTGTTTAGACCTGTTCTTTCAAAACAACACCATGTAGACCTGTTGTTTCGAAAGAACTGTTTCAAAACAACAGGTCCAAACGGCTTTATTTCAAAATAACCGTTTCGAAATAACAGCCATTTGGATTGCAGGCTTTCCCTTAATTCGAATTAACATTTGTAAATTCGAATTAACTTATTTCGAAATAAGGATTTTATTTCGAAATAACTCATTTCGAAATAACAATGCATGTGTAGACATAGCTAATGACTCTAGCCTCTTTCCTACCAGGAGACCGGGCGGAGTGAGAAGAGCCCCTTTTGTCCTGGAGGGAAACTCTGGAAGTACATATTGCATTTCGGCCACCATGTTGTCTCCTCACAGACGAAGAGAGCTCAGAGAAGGAGGATGACCTGGAACCCTACCACATGCCCACATTGTTACTGGGACAGCTGTCTTTTCTATCCAAAGCACCACTAAGAATTGCCTTTGTCTACCCCTTGGTGCCATGCTGGCTGTTCGTGAGACTCCCTCCCCACAAGCTGTTCCCAGGTATTCTCTTGCTTACTGGTGACAGCTCACCTGCACCTCCTGGGATAACAGCCCACAGCTGTAACAGGCTAAACTTGCAGGATGCCAAGCAGATTCAGGTGCCTACTGAAATCAATGGGACAGGTGAGGGTGCTCAGCCCCTGGCAGTGTCAGGACCTGGATTTTTAAAGGACTTTAGTTCGTTAACAATCCTCACCACACTCTTGTGAGCCAGGTATCTTTTGCTGACCCCTTATTATTCACAGAGAACATTCAGACGGAGGGAAACCCACCAGGGTGTTAAGTGTCAGGACTAGGATTCTAAATTCATCTGGCTTGCCTTAAATCATCCCAAACCCCAACCAACACTACAGCAACCATATTGTACAGGGCAAGAGCTGGACTCTGTGAATTGCTTCACTTCTCCCCTATGCAATACACATGTTCCTTTTCTTTTTCCTACTTGAGTGCAAGCCCAGCTGTGGGATCCAAATCCATTTACAGCAGCAGGTGGCTTGTTTTGCACTCAATATGGGATGTCAACTCTAAAGAAATTAGGCAGATCCTACATTTCAAATGTGTGGCTAGCTCAGAGTTGGTAACTTACAGTAAGTAATGCAGGATTTTTGGCCACATGTTCCCTTGAAAAATATCTGCTCAGCATGATATGGCTAAGGGTTTTGGGTCATGATCTTGTCACATCATAACACAAACGGCCCAGTGCATGACAAAAATTCAACCGCCTCATAAACACACACATTTTTCTAGATGAGATGGTGAAGAGAGGAGGCCTTGACATGAGAATCAGGCCAAGTCTTTCATTTGCACTGATGATTGATCATTTGCAGCACATTGGGATCACTAAAATATTCAGAGCTAACAAGCCACTCTTTCTTGGCTACCCCAGTGCAGAGGGGATGCAAGACACTAATTTCCTCAGAGTAAGGTCACCAGTGCCCCCTGCATTTAAAGCTGTTGGTTTTCAGGCTGGGTTAAGAAGAAATGCTGCACAAACATCCACCAGGTCTAAACAAGGAGGTTTTTCTGACACAGCCAGCATGTACATCATTACATATCTCTGGTGGATTGGCAAGTCAACATACATAGGCCCCTAAATGTACCTTTCTTTGAAGGCAGATCACCATAACACACTGAGCATGCAGATTATTATTTAGTATGAACTGACTATGCATAATACCATGCAAGAAACACATGAGGACTATACCAGCTTCCTGAACACAGTGAATGGGAGAACATCATGAGTACTCACTAACAAGCAGAGCAGGAGATGCAACTAGCTGCTTAGGTAGTTTTCAATTGGTCTGTTTAGGGCCCCTGCACCTTAGCTCTGTCAAATTTAAAGAGCTAGGTGCAGAGAATCATGTAGGCTTGTTAAAGGGCAGCCCTGCCATAGGGAGAGTTAGCAGGGATTGGGGAATCACTAAAACAGGTGTTTTGGGCTCAGGGCTGGGCTGCTTTGTTGTTTTGCTCATTATCGCTAGAGCACAGAAAGAAAGTTGCTTTCTTCACTGAAAGATGCTTCTGTATCAACATGTCTAACTTCTTATACCCTAATCAAAGCCACAGCAAGTCTTACGCTAACAGTCCCACAAGCTAATAATATGTGTCAGTGCAGGACTCAAGAACACCATTCCTTATACTAGGTCCTGAACACCACCAAAGTGAAGCCCTGATGGTCTGTAAGAGGAAGCCGGTTCACACCCTCCAGGAGAAAGGCCTGGACAACTAAAGAAGAGAGAAAATCATAGAAGTTTAGGGGTGGCAGGGACCTCAGGAGGTCATCTATAGAATCAGAAGAACTGGAAGGAGCCATGAGAGGTCATTGAGTCCTGTCCCCTGCACTCATGGAAAGACCAAGCACCCTCTTAAGCGGTCTAGTTCAACCCTCTGCTCAAAGCAGGACCAACCCAGCTAAATCATTCCTAGAGACTGATGGGGAGAGCAGCCTGGGGGCTCTTTACCCCATGGCAGGATGTGGGGGAAGAAATGGTCTCTAATACTGTATAGGGCTTTAACAATCATAACTAACCTCCCACCTGCCTTGCGCTGCTGTTGGAAGCAAACAGGTAGCCAGAACTGAGCAGAGACCAAGGGCATAAGACGCTCATAGCAAGAGACTCTAATATACAGACTCTTCTACAGGGGATGCGCATGCAACATCCCTGGAGCGTTATATGCTGTGTTCCAGTCACATTTGAGATGTATGGCTGGACCATCTACAGGGTGACCTTTCATGTGTCAGCTTAGTTGGTTAGCTGGAATATTGTCAGGGTACGCTGAGCAAGTGAGGTACACCTTTGAGGCACGCTAGAGGCACAGGCCTACACCACAGCACACTATCACAGGAGAACTAGCATAATGTTTTGCAGAGGTGCTAACTGTACTGTTTCTCAGTGGCAAGGGAGCAGGTGGCAGAGGCAGAGGGAAATCTTGTCAAAACCAGGGAGATGCTATTCTTGGAGCCATGCACGACAAGCTTCTGACATGACAGAAGGGGTGAAAAAATACAGACCAGTAAGGAAGAAGCCAGCTACATGAACAGGTATCCTTATTTCCAGGAGGTCAGTAACTGGTTTAAAAAGGAAATCAGAACAACACATAATGCACTAGAAATCTACATGGATGGGGTAAGAAACTTTGGTAAGCAACACCCAGGCTTATTCCCCAGTCCCGGCCATGTTACATTAGGGATTTCTGCATCTGACTGAATGCTCTAGTGTGGAATTAAATGTGACAATGGGGCTGCCACACAGAACATTGCATCTGCTGTTATATCCATTATGCCATGGGCATCACTCGTAAAAAGTCCAGATTATTCCTTTTTCAGATCCCTGGTTTTCAAAATGTACAGTAGCATCCTACTAGTATGTGGAAATTTGGCATGTTCAGCTTCTCTCCAGTCTGATAGGAGAAAATGAATTTGTGAACATGCATCTTCTGCTGAATTCCCAAAGAACTTATGATACAAGTCACATGGGCAGGAAGTGTATCAATTTACTACAGGCATAGAACCGCTCCAATAGCCATCCAAGTCAATAGGAGTCATGGTTTAATCTCTGTAATAATTGCATTTTTTTGAGAGTGGCCTGCCTACCTTTAAATGTGGGGTAGCTCTGCTGTATGCTGCTAAGCTAGCTGCTGTGATGCACACTAGTAGGATGGTGAATTTCATTCAGTAGTGGGGAAAATGAAACTAAACACTTCTGAGGGGTTAATAAACTAAAGGGAGGACAATATTCAACCCTTGTTAAAAAAGAGCTTTATCAGTGTTAATGATACTATTTCAGAGACTTAAAATGGAACAAATTATAAAAACATTGCTTGTTTCTCCATGCTTAGCCATTGAATTTTATGGAAATCTTTACACTGACTCCTCTGCACGTTGGATCAGGTGCTGTGAGTATTAGTCACTGAGCTTCTATGGTAAAAGGGGCTATTACAGAATAGCAAAGTACTGTGCTCTTTTGGCATGATCTTACTACAAAAACCTTAGATACTATCCAGGATAGAGTAGTTTGCTGGCAATAAAGCGCTCATGGACCTATGGAAGACAGAATCTAGGCTGGACCTGTCTATTAGCTTTTTTCCTGAAACACCACAGTGATTAGTATCTTTTTAAATCAGGACCAGTATGACACCTACTTTATTTTTCCTGTGAAGTAGCATCATGGCAGCCTTGCAAAAGTTCCTTACAGCTCATCAGCCCTTTTCATGGTAAAGTGCAGTAGAGTAAAATACATGCTTGGGCCGGTAAATTTTCAGGACAGTTTTGCAATGCAGCATAATGTTTCCAGGGAGTAGCATCTTGCAAACCCGATTCATTTGGGTCATGCAGTGCTTACTGCAAGGGGAAGGGTGTTTTTCTTGTTGACATTGGCAGAAATTTATTTAAAATTTGAAAAAGAACAAACTGACTGGCAATGCTGTTCTTCCCATGGTAAGTGAAATGAACCACAAAATAGAAAGCCCAGAGAAAGTCCTGTAGCTCACTTAATCTCACCATCTGGGCCCTCTGCTCTGGACTGAATTTCTTAAAGCACCTGATGGGTCTGATTCTCCTATTGTTTACACTGGAGTATATTCAGGAGTAGCTCCACTTAAGTCAATGGAGTCATACTGATGTCAGGATGAGGAATAACATAGTTTTAGTTCTATGATGGGGATATGGATCAGTATTCATGTCACATGCCCAGTTTATAACTGACCCAAGCCAGGGAAGCTTAAGATCCAACCACTGGATCAAATTCAGTGATGAATCCTGGTCATGTGCCACCAGAGGTACATTGGTTATGTCTATACTAGAGGGCTCCGTTAAGTTAACTTAAGAAGGCTGACTTAAAGTCGACCTTATTATGTCAACTTAGAGTCCCCATTTTTCTAAGGTGACTTTATAAAGTTGACTTAAACCAGGGGACCCATGAAAAGTTGACTTAATATAGTCAACTTAGATGGCTCTCCTGCTTTAAGTCAAGTTTATTAAGTCGACTTTAATGGCCACATTTTGTTAAGACGACTTAACAAAGTTGACCTAACCCTTAAAGTCGACTTTAAGGGTGAGAGTTATTAAGTCAACTTAGCAAGTGCTTAAGTTGACTTAATGAACTCCAGATGTGGCCATGTAGTTGCTTAAGTCGACTTAAGCCTGGTTAAGTTGACTTAAGCCTCCAGTGTAGACATAGCCATTGTGTATACACTAAGAAGTTGCAGTAGGATTAAGGTATAGCTCAGTATTTTAATGTGGCTCAGTAGTAACTCCCATTGTGAGGCATTCCTCTTAATGAACAAATGGGCTGGACTAAGAAGACTGGATCTGAACATCCCTGACCTTTGGCACCAGGAAGAGAGGTAGAATTCAATTAGACAGCCGGGCACTATCCTAAATAGTGCTGAAGTGGGACATGGGCATCATGCTGGCCCTCTGCACAGGTGTGAATTCCACACAGAGAGCTCCTGGGAAGCCCTCAGATGGAATGACACTTGAGATGATGCTCACTGACTGTTGAATATTTGGAGAGAGTTTGCTGCTATTTGACACCCATTTTGGAGAGGACACTAAATGTGAATAAATCAGTACAGGCTCAGGGAGAACTATTTAATTCACAGAAAATGAGAGTTGGAAGGGACCTCATGAGGTCATCTAGGCCAGTATTTCTCAATCTTTTTGATATCAGGAACCAGCTTCCCATAATGTGTGAGGGAGATCTCAGGGACCAGGACTGGTCCATGGACTGGTTGTTGAGGAATACTGCTGTAGTCCAAACCCCTGCTCAGAGCAGGACCAACCCCAACTAAACCATCCCAGTCAGGGGTTTGTTAAGCCAGGCTTTAAAAAACCTCTACGGATGGAGATACCGCTACCTCCTTAAGTAACCCACTCCCATGCTTCATTGACCTCCTAGTGAAAAATGTTTTCCTAATATCTAACTTAAACTTCGCTCACTGCAACTTGAGACCATGGCTCTTTGTTCTGCCATTTGCCACCACTGAGAACAGCCTACCTCAACAGTCTTCAAACTTTTTTGCTTGTGATCCAGTTGAAAAAAAATAATTTATGCCTGCGACCCAACAACTACGTCTTTCAGCAATGCATTCCAGGCTTTTGGTGGCAGCAGCAGGAGGCACCACGGTCCTGTACCTGAGGATCCACGACCCAGCACTGGGCCCTGACCCTAAGTTTGAAAACCACTGGCCTAGCTCCATCTGCCATGGAAGCCCCCTTCAGGTAATTGAAGGTTACTATCAAATCCCTGCATCACTCTTCTCTTCTGCAGACTAAATAATCCCAGTTCCCTCAGCCTCTCTTCATTAATCAAGTGCTCCAGTCCCCTAATCATTTGCATTGCCCTCCATTCAGCTATCTCCAATTTGTCCACATGCTTCCTGTAGTAGGGGCCCAAAACTGGACACAATACTCCAGATGTGGCTTCACCAGTGCTGAACAAGGGGGAACAATCACTTTCCTCAATCTGCTGGCAATGCTCCTAATGATGCTGTCCAATGTGCCATTAGCCTTCTTGGCAATAAGGGCACACTGTTGACTCATCTCCAGTTTCTCGTCCACTGTAACCCTACAGTCTTTTTTGCAGAATTGCCGTTTCACCAGTTGGTCCTTGGTCTATAGTATTCCAATTTGTCTAGGTCACTCTGTATCCTATCTCTGCCCTCCAGTATATCTCCCACTCCTCCCAGTTTCATGTTATCTGCAAACTTGTGAAGGGTGCAATCCATCACATCTTCCAGATCATTATCAAAGCTGTTGAACAAAACCAGCATCAGCACCAACCTCTGGGGCACCCCACTTTTTACTGGTTGCCAACTCGACCTTGAGCTGTTGATCACTACCCACTGAGGCCAATGACCTAGCCAGCTTTCTGTCTTTAATGTCTGTTAAAAGGCCCTAGCTGGTCAGCCTTGGAGACAAACATTCTCAATAGCTGCACAGGCCAGGAACAGCATGGCCTGTGGGACAGGTTTACCCCCATATGATCACACCAACAGACTTCAACCCTATCCTAGAAATTGGAGGTGTTCAGCCTTCAGCTGTTTGTTACACATACAGCAGAAGCACCCACAAGCCCATAGTACCAGGTGATACATTTCATTCTGCCTCACATCTTTCAGAATGAGGCTTCTAGGACTGCCACAGTCCCCCATTAAGAAAAATGTCTGTGTAATAGCTAATGAAGGCTTTGAAGAAATATGAATGTCACTGTTTAGAATGTCAGCCTGGGCTGTGTCATTCTCTTGCACATTTCATGCTGTATCTTGGTGTTATAATTTGAAAGTGTTTGAAACTAGCATGGTACCACTATGCCTTTGCAATACACTGGCCCTGTGTGTGTGCATTATAATGCCTCCCTCTTATAGCCAGCTAGTTACTATTAATGGGATAACTCTTTTGCTCCAGTAGCAGGGACTTGTGTTTTCATTGCTGATTGTTTGGATGGCAGTGTCTGTATGTGGCTTTGGTTCAACACACATGCAGCTTGGCAGTTAAATGAGTGTGAGGCTGGTAGCAAATGCACAGCTCTTACTTGTGTACCTGACGTGTATGTGATTTTAAAAGGGTGTATTGGCCATCTATCATGCTAGCCTCACAAGCAGGCTGTTTGCGTATGCACATTAACAGTCAAAGACCCAGGACTGGCACCACTAAGATTTTAGTACCTGCCTTGCAATGTTTTACTCTACTGTTTTGGCATCAGTGCACAACAATATATACGTTGTGTTGTTTTGGCAATCCCCTCAAAATGTTACTCAGTCAGACTTAGGACATACAATGGGCGCTGGGTATTTAATCTAGCTGGTTAGGAATTTTCTGTTGGAACGATTTTCCAGTGGAAAATGCCCATTTTGCAAAATCACAATTTCTTTTTGGTGGGAGGATTTCAATTTTGCCAAAAAAAAAAATCAATTTTCCATTTGGAAAAAATCAAAATGAGGCTTTCCCAGCTGTGGGCCTAGAAGATTTTTGAGGATTTCTTTTCTGCCTATAAGGGGAGAAAGTGAAATTGACAGAAGCCTTCCTGGTGGGGAGCTAGGAAGCTGAAAAATGCCGTGTTTGGTTCTTTCCCAAAAGGCAATTTCCTGAAAATCCCTTCCTGTATAAATGTCATGTTGTCATGAATTGGGATGAAAAGTGCAGTAAAAAAACCAAAAGATGAAATTTTTCATGGGGATGGATTTACATTTTCTGATCAGCTGTCTGATCTAACTTGTCTAGGCCCTGTTGAAAATCTCACCCTTTGCTTTCTATCCCTACTGCTAATGAGATGGGACAGAAGGGGCAGACTAGATACTCTATTTTTTTTTAATCACTATATGCGGGGGCATAGCCATGGGTAGGCCTTGGTGGGCTGAGGCCCACCCACTTGAGATGAGGTCCTCCCATCATAGCACTTGGCAGCAGCGCAAATTTCACTGTTGTGGCTGCTGGCCGGCTCCGCAGCCATGGTGGTGAAGTTCATGCTAGTGCTGGTCGCTGTGGTGGGCAGGCCTCATTGTACCACCTCTCCCCTTCCCTCCTCCTCCCACAGCTCCATTTGCTAAGTAACAAGAATGCTTCGGCTCCACTTATTACCAAGCAACTGGAGGATCTCCGGCAGGATCCCCTTGGCTGGGCCCGCTACGCAGATTCAGTGGCCCAGCTAGAAAATGGGGGCTGGCTACACCCCTGTCTGTATGTGTTATCCTAACCTCTTTGTTTAGCCTTCTGTTAACTCTTAGCATATAACAATGCTGTCTGTCCAAATCAGTGCTTAGTCTTTCTAGCCTTCTGCTTGAAAATGAGACCACTAAATATTGATCGTTGTTTCTTCATGTTGTTATGGAATCATGGGTTCTGATCCATGCGTTTACAGATTATTATCAAGGCAGTAGAGTCTCCTCTTAGAGGGGCAACTTCTTAGAAGACGAACCCAAAGTCAAGATTCTGACGCTTGGATTATAAACTTCATCAACACCAATTGCTACTGTACGTTTGAGGTTGCACACTGTGCAAACCATATGACTATAACAACTAGAGATGAGGGAAAAAGGCATAGGTCTGTTCTTAGGACCCAGTGCACAGTCATTCCCTACAGCTCGTACTTCATTGCTTTACTTAAGCCAGTTTTAAACTACTGAAGTGATGGGATTGCCCTGACTCATCCTGGGAGACTATTCTCTAGTTGAAGATGTCACTGTTAGCCTACGTTTCCTTCACTCAGTCCATTCCATTACTCCTAGCTTTATCCCCTTTGGCCTCTTACACAACTCCACTCCCTCCCTGGTACAGTATTTACAGGCTCCAGACACTTGTCAACAGTCTCATATCCTATTCCTCTAATTTATCATTAAAACATACAAGACCTGCATGAACCTAATTCTCTACATGGACTCAGGGGAATCTTGTCTTGCACCTATTGTAATCCATGGCAAAGCTTTTCCTGACTTCTTTGGAAACAGGATTGTCTCCCAATGGGGCTCACATGCTGCTGCCCAGGGCAGAAACTGGTGTTCGGGACCCAATCCAGAGCCTATTGAAGTCAATGAAAGGACTCCCATTGGGTTCTTTAATTCTGCTTTCCCAAGCCAATCTCTCCAGCCTTTTCATTTCTGGGAGCTCTAACATCTCCAAAAATGACATCTTTTTAAAAAAAAGAGGCACCTCAGTAAATCTTCCTGTTTGATACACTGTGTGCGTGATATGAGGAAAGGGAAGTCAACCCTGGCAATCTAAGGTTGTTTCCAACAGTCAGTCTGGGCGCTTTACGAGCTACCGAATGCCCACAGATATCGGCACACATGCCAGGCCACTTGACGGAGAAGTGCCTTGGCAGTTCACAAACACACATCAATCATTATTTACAAGTGATCTGGTAATAGAACAAATACAAATTAGACCTGGAGGCAGTTTGTTGTTTTCAAAGAGGTTGAAGGAGATGGGGCCACCATATGGTGTGTAGTAGGAATCCATGTCCTGTAAAGGACTCCACCAAACCAGCCCACATTTGGCACAGCTCTGGTGTACAGTACAGAAGACGACTGAGAGCAATAATACAGTGTTAGCAGGTACAAGGTGGCTTTAATAATGGCTGTAAGCGAAAGACATGCAGGGTATTGGTCATCCCAGTATTGCTAAGTTTTAAGTTCCTGAACAACATATCCAGCAGCTAAAGTAACAGCGTAAACCCAGCCACTGCAAGTAGTTGGTCTTTGTCACTGGCAAATGATATCTGCCAAGTCTTCCCCTGAAATTAAGTTTCTTTAAAAAAAAAAAAAAGACCCCAAATAACAGTCCTATTAGAAATACAGCCCCAAAGTAGCTGGCATTCCCAGGTGGGAGCCCCAGCCCTGTCTGGATGGCTGTCCCCATCTGCCTTGTCCATCACTACTTCGTGGTTTTAATGGGCTCTGTGGATTGCCGGACGTCGGTCCACTCCTGCATGGTGTTTTGCAGAGCCTGTGTCTTCTCTTTGTCCACCTGCACGTAGTCGACTTTCTCGTCTGAGGCGACTGATGATGTGGAGGGCTGGGTACAGGGGACGAGAACACAGAGTGACGTGGGGATAGTACTTCTAGACCGCTCTGTTGTGTCTGCTGGCCTCATCTCTGTCCTTTCACACAGTACTGAACAAGTTTTCTCCTGTGCAGTGCCTGCTGTTTGGAACCACATGCCTGTATCTCATCCTTCCTTGCTCTTTATTTACCTGCAAATCCCTTCTTACTAGCACTCTTGCTAATGAGACTATGATTAAAAGACTTCTATTGACTTAACAGACTTTGGATCCGGCCCATAGTGAGAGCCTGTTCTGAAAGAGGAGAGTTAAAATGGTAACCCGAGCTTCTACATTTACTGTCCCTCAATGACTCTGTGTCAAACACACTGTTGTGTTGAAAGCACAACAGTGTTTTCTACCTGCCAGCACTGCCAAGCCAGACTCGGAGTTGAGAGTCCAGCTGGGTTCTTTTCTTCCCAATAAACAACTCTGTCAGTGACACAAAAGAAGGACTAGAGCCCTGTCCCCCCTCTCTTCCACCCCAAACTGCGGGGTTGGATTAAGGGACTTTGGAGCCCTAGGCTGCCTACCACTGTGGATACTCCTGGGTTGGGTCCCCAGTTCCCACCACCATGGGGCCCTGCCAGCCCTGGTGGGGAGGCGGGAGCTGGATCATGCTGGAGCTGTAGGTGCTGGAGCCTTGGGCCCCCGTTTAGGTTGTGGCCAAGTGGCTTCAGCCCCTATATCCCTTGTGTTGATCCAGTCCTGCTTAGTTGTGCTGACACTGCAGGGCTAACAGGAGTAAAAATTACTTGTATCACTAAAAGAAGAAGGCGTGGCTCCAGACTCTCAGAGGGACCTGATCTGCTGGGGGAGATGATGCCATTTTCACGCAGTCCGTTTTCGGGAGACTTTAATTTTCTTGTTCCTCTGCAGTTGGTTATTTAACTCTCTCAGAGAAACATCATCTAAAATCCCAGATCCAAACCTGGAAGGCTTGGAAAATCTTAAACCAGATATAGATTAGATTTTTATGGCTTCATATAGCTCTCTGGGATGCGTATAGTAATTTCACTCTGAGATGCACATAAGAGTGCAGTTGGCATGGAAGACACTGTACACCAAATAGGAGCACTGTATTTAAGATACATATTTGGACATATTGAAGAATCACTAATTCCTTTCCATGTTATCTAGAAGCAATCTTACTGGTGTATTCCATTGCTGGTCCACCTGCTCCTGCTGGCTAGGCCTCATTTACCAGCATCTTCATTGACTTAGCAGAATTTGGCTCAATAGATATGGATTTCATTTTTGAAAAGTGATTTGTGATTTTGATGCCCAACTTGATGCACCTTAAGGACAGCCCAATTTTCAGTGACTGGTGCTCAGCACTTCCTGAGAAGCAGTCCTCTTCATGGTGTCTCCAGTTAGGCACCCATAATATCCAGTCATTTTGGAAAATTTAGGCCAGGACACTTTGGAGATCCTGCATCTGACGATGTAAACAGGAAAATTGCTGCCCCTGGGAAAGACCCGAGGCACAGGCACGGACCCCGCTCCCTAGCCCCAGACTCTGCCCCCTGCGGCCCCGATTATCTGCCCAGTCGCGATCCAGCCTTGGGCTCCTGTTGCCGCCAGCCTGGACCTGGATCCCTGGCTGGGGCTGAGGCTGGGGCTGGCGGAGGCTGTCACCGCTGCAGGTAGCCCATCTTGAATTCCCAGCCAGGGACGGGGCTGGGAGCTGCAGGCCCCGCCAGTGGTGGCTGGGCCCCAGATCTCCGGCTGGGGATGGGGCTGGGAGAGGAGGGGCTGCCCCGTGTGCCAGGCACCAGCGACGCCCCTGGATGTAAGAAAAAAATGAGGGGACCTGATCCAGCTCTCATACAAATGGGCATCTTCCTATTAACTTCGGTGAAAGCTAAATTAAGCTCAATATAGCATCTACAGTAGGTGGGGCAAATTCTGCTCTCATTCACAGCCATGCAAACCCATTGTCGTAGTTACACCTCCATGGTTGTTATGGGTGTGTGAGTAAGGGTGGAATCTGACCGAGCATAATATGCAGGGCCAAATCCTCAGGTGGATTAACTGGAAGCAACACCACTGACCTCACTGAAGCAGGACCTTCTTTCCCCAGCTGAGGATCAGTCCCATATTGTCAGTTGGGCTGATTTTAAACCCTGAAAATATGCAATATTTAATAGTTTTTCAAAAACCCGAGATACCTTTCTGTGTGGCCCAGGTGAGTTTGGCTGGAAGTCCAGAGCTAGGTAATCCACACTCCCTGAACTTTTTTTCGGTGCTGGACTGTTGGTGCCACTAGGAACTGGAGAAGCAGAAACTGGATTTTGCTAATGTAGTAAAGAGATGGGAGAAAAAATGGTTAATAAAACAAGGAGGATATATGGGACCTAAAAATGAAATCCATCATTAAATTACTTTGGTAGCACTTTAAATGAGAGCCTGGCCTGAATCTTCCTCTCATCCTTCTGCAGTCTGGGTCCAGAGCCATGAATATAGCATGGTAAACTGAATTCAGTGGTGTCCCATCATCCTTGTCAAGGGAAGCCTTTAAACACACACTTAACTTGAACCATTTAAGCCATCCCATTTACTTCTATGGGACTACATGTGCTCAAACAGATGTTTAAATGCTTTGCTGGAATGAGGCCTTACCAGGGTCAGAATTGGGCCCAGAATTGCACACAGATTTAACCTACTGCAGTGGTTTCCAACCTTTCCCTGTATGTGGACCACTACATTGTTATCAAAAGCTTTTGTGGACCACAATGTAAACAAACCGTTTTAAACATTTTTAACATAGCCTATGGCTGACAAGAATCAAACTTGTATATTGAAGGGTATTAAAAATGCAGTTATTTTTAATAAGTTACTATGCTCACTCACAAACATATTGAATCATCACAGTACATTTACCTGCAATACATTTACCTGCAGTAATTATCTCACCCCCCCCCCCATGGACCACTTGCAGTACCCTAGCGGACCACCAGCAGTCCAGGGACCACAGGTTGGGAACCACTGATCCACTGGGTTAAATACGACTGTCTGCAGTGTGCTGTAGCTACAGTGGTCTCAGAATATCAGAGACAAGGTGGGTGAGATAACACCTTTTACAGAACCAAATTCTGTTGGTGAGAGAAACAAGCTTTTGATCTTACACAGAGCTCTTCTTCAGAGTAAACACTGTGAATACAAAGAAGGAGTCCTGTGGCACTTTTAAAGACTAACGAATGTATTTATTCCATGTGCTTTTATGGGAGAAAATCCCACTTAGTCAGGTGCTTGAATAAATGAGATTTTCTCCCATGAAAGCACATTCCATAAATAAATTTGTTAGTCTTTAAAAGTGCCACAGGACTCCTTGTTTGTTTTGCTGAACTAGACTAAATGGCTACCCCTTTGGAACTGTGAATACAGTTGAGGTTGGTCCTGCTTTGAACAGGGGATTGGACTCGATGACCTCCTGAGGTTCCTTCCAGCCCTAATCTTCTATGATTTCCCAGCATGATGAAGAGCTCTGTGTAAGCATAAAAGAATACAATTGATTCATAACAGGTCATGGGGTAGCAGGTCTGTATGAGACACAAATTCTCCTGTCTCCTTCATCAGTGGCACAGACTCTAGGAACTATGAACTGGCCTTGAGGCAGCATTGATGGCTCCTGTTCCACACACAGTAAGAAAATGCAAGCACTCCCTGTGGGAGCAGAGTCCAAAAACTGATCTAAAAATAAACAGGTACAATCAAATGTGGTAGGGAATGAAAATTATGGAGCACTTGATCCCCCGTTCCCAGAGAGGAACACCGTAGGCTGGACGAGGGTACTTAATAAAGGGAGGGGACTTCCAGGGAAGAGATCATTTTTGCACATTCTGGTGAGGCAAGGAGAAGCTCACAGTGTGTCTGTGTTTGCTCTCTCTCTGCTTTTACAATATAAAACAACAATTGAAAAAACAACAGGATGTTTAATATAGACATATGTTACAGCACCATGGTTCAAACAATTGCCCTGTAATCCATATAGGGATATATACTGTCCTCCTCACCACAGAGCTGAATTTCTTTAGCGTCACCATCCCTACCTGTGCTTTGCTTTTACAGAGCCAGGTCATTGTACTACATAGGAGTGGGACTTACCATGGCCACATAGTTTTCTTCACTGTCTCCTGAGTCAGTGCTGGTGATGCTTTGGGTGGAAACAGGGCGGCAGTATGGTGAGGAGTTGGAGTTGAAGGTCTGGCTGTAATGAGAGGTGGTGAGGGGTTAGTTACAGCCAGAGGACTCCACTGCTTGTCATACACTAGGGACAGGACAGAGTTGCAGAGCTGGGATCCAAATCTGAACTTTTATGAAGCTTGTGGATGTTCAGATCAAGGATTTTGGTGCCCCTTAAGAAGGACCATAAAGTTTATCTCCACAACCCAACCCTCCTGTAGTTCAGAGAGGGTCCAGATTTGGGCCTTTAGCTCATTTCTGTTTAATATCACCTTGTTTTTTTATGCAGCCTCAATTCTGCTGCTATCCTATTACTAGAATCCAGGCTCCAGAAAATTTTTATCTCACAGGATGTATTTAATTGCAATCTCCTTATGATAGCACACAGCCCTTGAGTTTCAGCAGGCTTCCCACGCCATTTCACCTCCACACTAATCACAGCTTCCGGCTTGTGTTTACTGTCCAATAGCTTACTTGCATTTTGATGGAAAGCTAAATTTTGAAGGCCTCATCTTGTTTTCTGTTGGCCAGATCTAATTATAAAAAATAGAATAATGTAACCAGAGTCTGCTATTGAAGCTAGCATCTTAAATGCTATTGGTGGCCTTGCAGAAAAGAGAGGGTCGTAAGATGAGTTGATAAGAGAAAAATCCATTAGCTTCTCTGGAGTCGGGTGTCTTGTCAATCAAGTCCGAAGCCTGTATGTTTCCTAATGTAGTGCTCTGAATAGATCACTGTGGTGCCCTGCAGCCAACCTCCAAACAATCCAGTTAATTACAACAGTCATAATAGCAAGTGTCCTCATATTGGACAACATCAGACTATGAAATAGTGGCAGCACTGAAACTGTGTGAATCCTGGCACTTTTGTCTTAGAGAGTTTGGTATAAGGTGCTCTGGTTTCAATTTGCAGAGTTCCTCAATGGCTGAGCTTTGCTTTAAGGGTGCTCAAAGCAAAACACAGTCAAAACCATGGAATGCATCAACACTGTGGGTTTCAGCGATTTTTGGTATGAAATCATATGTTAACTCCAGGTTCACTCCAAGATTTTGTGAACCTGAGCCAGCCAACGACTACGCTTGCTCTGAGTGTGGACTTTGGCGTGGTATGGGTCATGCACCGTTTTGGAAAAGACAACTATCTCCAAGTGAGATTAACCTTTGGGGCTTTTTGTTGGTAATTTGTTGGAACACTCTGGATTTCAATGTGGAATCTGAGGCAACTCTCCTGTATTCACAGAATTCTATTATCACAGCACCAGGCAGAAAAGTGGCAAACGCTGCTATATTTCTCACGAAGTATGGATGGACTAGAACTGGGGCTGAGAACAAAATATCAGATCTGAACGTCTCCCCAGTTTGAGAAAGTCTGATCTAACCCAAACCTTTGCACCTGCTCCCTGCTTATAAAATAGACCAAATCAAAATCCAAAGCTCTTCAATCTTTTAGGAAAGTTCTGACTCCACTCCAGACTTTGCAGCCGGTGCCCATCACCAGCTCAGAATCAAAATGCAAGTCTCACTTGATACACGACACATCCCCTGAACAGCAAGGGACGTTAAAGACACCAGCAGAACAAGAACCCAAAGCCTGTTTTTGGTGCTGCCTGTACTGGAGATCAAAGGATAGTTATATCACACAGTTACACTGGCGTAAATTTCCACTCACTGCAGTGGACACATGCTCCAGAAGACACAGACATCACTGAGAACAGAATGTGGTTCCTGGTGCATCAGCATTGTCACCAAAACATATCGCTTTCAAGTTAACTAAAGTAAGGGATGGGTTCAGCTGATGTGGACATGATCTGAATTTGGCCAGTGATGGTATTGTAGGAGTTAAGATGCCCCAATGTACTCACGTTGGTCTGGACCAAGATTTAGTGACTGGTGATTTGAAGGGAAGCTCATCAATGACAGTATTGTTCCTTAGGTCCAGTGGCGTTGGCTTTGCTGTAGCAGAAGAAAGATTCATTCATCAGTGAACGTTGTCTTTAAACTCTCCCTATCAGCAATCACACAAAAGCACTCACTGAAACAAAATAAGATGCAAAGGCCTCAAACAGCCATGGGGATGAGCCGATGCTTGTCCTAAGAAACAAGGCTTTATCCTGTCAGCTCTGAATTAGTCAATCTCCCCACTGCCCCTTGGTCTTGAGAACCATTCATTCCTGCAAGAAAATCAGAGCAGGTTTCACACCTCCCATGTGCACACACAGTGCCTGCTGACTCCGATGGGAGTTTTGCTATTTGGGCCTCTGAGAAGTGAAAGCATCTCTCATGGGAATGATATGAGTTAAAAATCCTTGGAAGGACAGAATCTAGGTGTGACTTGTTAAAGAAACACTGATGACCATTAGACTTGGAAAAGCCTCTCTCTATTGATCACCAGCCAGAAATGAACATTATCAGACTGCCACTTAATGGTAGCGGGCTCTATCAAAAGTTTTTCCATGAAGGATTTTAGAAGGAAAGCTATCCTGTAGCACGAAAGCTGTCCTATTCACTGTAGCTCAATATAAAAGAGAGGAGAGGAAAGAGTGGGATTAACTAACAGCAAATATAGCAACAGTAGACAGCTACCACTTTGATGGTGTGAAAAGAGATGAGTAAGGGGGCACATGACAGAAAGCTATAAAATCTTGAATAGTTTGGAGAAAGTGAATAAGGAACCCCCATCACATAACAGAAGAACCAGGGATCACTCAGTGAAAATAACAGGCAGCAAGTTTAAAAAAAAACGCATACTAAAGTAGGTCTTCAAACCACACAGTCAATCTGTGGACTCCTTGCCATAGGATGTTGTGAAGGCCAAAAGTGTAACTGAGTTCAAAAAAGAATTAGATAAGTTCATGGAGGAGAGGTCTGTCAGTGGCTATTAGCCAGGATGCTCGGGGATGCAACCTCATTCTCTGGGCCTCCTTAAACCTGTGACAGCCAGAAGCTGGGACTGGAGAACAGGCAATGGATTGCTCAGTAATTGCCTTGTTATGCTCATTCTCTCTGAAGCATCTGACCCACCCCTTTGTCAGAAAACAGGATCCTGGGCTAGATGGGTCAGTGATCTGGCCCAGTATAACTGTTCTTACGTTCTTGAAACACAGACTAGTGGCCTAATCCTGTTACATGCTTGGCACCACCTGCCCATTGAACGGCACCTTCACACAGTCAGTAGCTCATAGAATCATAGATTTGAAGGCCAGCAGGGCCCATTAGATCCTCTAGTTTGAATGCCTGTATTACATAGGCCAAGTATTTACCCAGAGATTCCTGCATTTCATCTCCACAGCACAGGACTTTACAACACCCAGGCAGGAGAATCTATCTGAATGTGTGTGTCTCAACACCCAGGAGACGTTTCAAATTGCTCTAAATCCCAGTCTATTTTATTTTCAAAATGATGAATTTAAGCCAGCGGTTAATTAATCAGTTACAACAATTTATAAATGAGACAGCCTTCAAGGTCTCCTTCTGTATCCAGAACTCAGACGATTATGACTGGTGTTATGATAGTGGCTGCAGAGGTAGTGCTAAGTGCTGTACATACCCACAATGTACGTCTACACTGGGAGTGGGGGGGGTGTTTCCAGAACAAGGAGTCGTATCTCTGACTGAGCTAGTGCACTATAAGTAGAACATAGCCATCACTGCTTGCTGCCCAAACACATAGAGCTGGTATGTATTTGGGTGGTCAACCCCTGCTTATGCTGCTGTGGCTATGCTTTATTTTTAGTGGCTTGTTCAGTCAGAGCTAGTGT
Source organism: Podocnemis expansa (assembly GCA_007922195.1). Taxonomy (NCBI): domain Eukaryota; kingdom Metazoa; phylum Chordata; order Testudines; family Podocnemididae; genus Podocnemis; species Podocnemis expansa. The sequence goes on from ML682063.1 coordinate 9,066,336, forward strand.
TATTTTCTCACACTGGAAGTCACCAGGCCAGCTCAAAGTGTAGCTGTACCCACAGCAACGAACAGTCCCTGCTGCAAACTGCTGGCAGTCTAACCAGATCTGCTGTCCCCATTTTACAGAGGGGGACAAACAGAGTTACCCAAGGTCACACAGGAAGCCTCAGGCAGAATCAGGCCTTGAACATACAGAGCTTGCCTTTGACCACATCACCACTTTCCTCTTCACAACTGCTGTGTTGCCTAGTGGCCTGATCTACATGAGGAGGATGGAGTTTTGTGTTTCCTGCTGGGACCTCTCAATTCCATTCTGTAAGTTCACCCATCTTCAAAACATCTGATGAAGTGAGATTTTCTCCCACGAAAGCTCATGCGAAAAATAAATCTGTTAGTCTTAAAGTGCCACACGACTCCTTGGTTTTTTTCTAGTGAGAGACCACCTGTAAAGGTAGTGCTGACCCAACTCCCTTTGAAGGCAACAGGGATGTATGGGCTCATAGTGGGACAATGATCAGTGTGTCAAGTAGCTGATTTGAAAGTATATTTTTTGGTATACAGATTACTTGATATGAGACAGATTTTTTCTGTTCCTTAAAGGATAGCTGAGAGGTGAACACCTTCCCCCACCTACAGCCTTACATAAAGGCTGGGGAGAATTCCACCTATTGTGCATAAGAGCTATGAAAGTTGTGCCATGCTGAAAGGTGGAAGAAGAGTTGGAAGTGGCGGAGTTGGGGCTAAAGCATTGTCCCTGAACATGTATACTGGCTATAGTTGCTCAGAAACTGGAATTTTTGTTTCATGATGAAATCCAAACCTTAAAATCCCTGCCTTTCCCTTCCCAACTTGGACTGAAAAGCTAAAATTTCTCACAGAACAAAACTTCCCCCCAAATTTTGATCTGGAAAAAAGGTTGAACAGTTTAATTTTTATAACATCAGTTCATTTTAATTAGATGTTTGTTCTCTATTAAAAGAATAAATTTGATCCTGTAATTATGGTTACAATATTTAATACTAAATAAATAATATTTAACTAGAATATGAACAATTAAAGAAAATGCACTGGTTTGATTGGTAACACAAGGATTTTTACCTTATTAAACCAAGAAGTATCAACATTACAGAAATGAACTGAGACAGTCACAAGAAATCTGGACAACCTTTTCCCACTGAAAATTTTGTTGAAACTGACATTTCCATAAAACATTTAGATTTTGAGTAAACTGCACTTTCTGATGGAGAATATCTATAGGTAATTTTCCAACTTGCTCTAATAGTGGGTAGTGCAAGTGGCTGGCTGCACTAAGGCCTCACTCAGGGCTGTGGGTCGGAGGGCTCTGGAAGGCAGTGAGGGCTCCTCCTGGTGTCTGCCATGGCTGGGTGCTACGACTCCTCCAAGACACCCAATCTGATATCTCTGTTCAGCTGTCCAAAGTATTGTAACTAAAGATATAAATTAGCAAGGTTCCTGGGGTGATTCCCTTCAAGCACCAGTGTTTTTATTAAAAGAACTGGTCTTACCTTTCCGGTCGGGTTTGAGGTTGCGGTTGACTGGGGGGGGCTGGATTTCACTCAACCGCCTGTGACACTGGGAAATGGCTCCTCCTTTATGGAGAGGGAGGGTAGTTGAGGACAATCCCAGCAGGTCAAAATGATGCGGTCCAGGGCTCATGGGGATGTAGAGATTCTGAGAGCTGTCGTTTGCTTTCTCTGTGTTCAGCAGGGATGAGGAGCCTGGGTTCATTGGGACGTAATTGTCCTCAGAGTCAGCACTGTGGGAGCGAGCCACTGCGGCTTGGGCTTGCTGGAAAGGACAGGAGAAGCCAGGAGTCAAGAGCAGGGGTTAAAGTAAGGGGGAATGCCCTGGAACACCATTTTGGGGCCCCCTATTTTTAGGGAGCCACTGTTCCGGGACCCCTAAAAATAGGGACACACGTTGGAATGCTGCGTTCCGGGGCCCCCTAAAAACAGACGGGAATACTGAAGGCTGTGCAGGTCCGGCAGCTGCAGTCCCTAGCTGGGGGGGGAGACAGAGTCTTCCAGCTGGCTGAAAGCTGCTCTGAGCTGGGAGCTTTTAAAACTCCCTGTCCGAGTTAGCTCTCGCTGAGCACACGCAGAGCCTCTGCCCATGCTCAGTGAGACCTTCCTTCGGCCAGAAGAGCAGCTGTTGGCTAGGCCATGCTGCTCCAGCAGCCGGCTAAGGAGGTGGAGAGGTGCGATTGGGGACAGGGGAGGATCAGGCCAGCTGGAGAGTGTAGGGGGTGAAATTGGGCTGGGTGGGGTGTGACAGAAGAGTTGGGGGGGGCAGGATCAGGCCAGCTGGGGAATGTAGGGGGTGGGATCGGGCTGACTGGGGGTGTGTGTGGGGTGGGATTGGGCCAGCTGCAGGGGATGATGGGAGAGTGGGGGGGCAGGATCAGGATGGTGGGGGGGTCCCGCACCAGCATGAGGGGGGCCCCACACAGGCGCAAGGGGGCCTGCTAATTTAGGAGGGTTCCAGGGCCCCCAAATTATACTTTAACCCCTGGGGGGCAGGAGGGGCACCTGGACTTGCTTGAGGGGGACCCACCCATGCCGGGGGCCCACTCAATTAGGAGAGTTCCAGGGTCTGTCAAATTATACTTTAACCCCTGGTCAAGAGGACATTTAGTGAAGTCTGGTATATGAGCTGCAATACTCACTGAGGTCAAGGCACCAGAGTAGAATCCAATCCCCTTACAATGAACAGACATTTATACCGGAGGTGGGGCCAATGTTGTTAGATTCACATCAGCTTTGGACTGGAACTTCAAACAGCCCCCAGCTCAGAGAGTTCTGGGCTTGGTTCTCAACCTTTCTCTGATCTAGTTCAGTTGTAATTTACTTTACTGCTAGAGAGAGGCAGAGTTACCCTTAATATTACAGTGGATCTCCAGTGTTGCCTGCAGTGTGCTGGGCACTTTCCAAATGGGGAAGAAGGAAATGATTCCTGCCCCAAGCTGTCTTTGCTTGCTCCTTAGTACCTCTCAACTTTTCCCCAGCCCCTAGGGTTTATATAATCCCACTGAACTTGTCAGTTTTCTGGGCTAGTTGTCACTTGGGTTAAGGTGAAGCCCATGCTTTTGGTATCAGGGCTCCTTCCTCCCCAGTTAATTTAATCTTTCCTTCTGCAACATTGGGTTAAGACGCTGATGGTTCCCTGTCTAGCTGGCTTAGATGTACAACTAATGGGACTTCAGACACGGATGCCACAAAGGTGCTGGAGGACTAAGGCCTTCCTCCAGTGAGCTAATTTATCTTCCAAGGCCATCTTCCCATGTCTCCCTGCCATTTACACTGATATGTATCACAACCACAGTATCCTCCTCAGCACTCAGTGCAAGTTTGTCTAGATGCCCATTGAGACCCAAGTTCACAGCCTGCAGGCAAATAAACCAGGCTACTTCACTCCATATCCAGCTGTAAATAATTTCTAATGAGCAAGTCTCCTATCACCACAGCCTGGCTGTATCCCACAACTCTATCCAGGCTCCTGATGTGAACTCAGTACACAAGGAATGATCAGTTCCCTCAGCCTTTTCTGGAAGGCAAGTCTCATCTGTTGGCTCCTCCACACTACATTCATCTCCTCCCTCATGGATGAGTGGGACAGTCTATTCTGAGGGGGCTGACTTTACAATGTCCCCCTTGTTGCCAAGATCCAAAGGGGTAGCCATGTTAGCCTGGTTCAGTAAAACAAAAAAACAAGGAGTCCTGCAGCATTTAAAGACTAACAAATTTATTTTTTGCATGAGCTGTCGTGGGAGAAAACCCCAGTTCATCAGACACTCTGAAGATGGGGGAGCTTATAGAATGGTTAGTAAGCTCTGTAAGTTCCCTCATCTTCAAAACATCTGACAAAGTGGGATTTTCTCCCATGAAAACTGATGCAAAAAATAAATTTGTTAGTCTTTAAGTTCCACAGAACTTGTTGTTTATTTCTTTTAGTGTCCCTCTTGTAAATAACTCTGCCTCTCTCAGTTCCTCCAGCTCAGGAAATCCAGCTTTTCAAGATGCTCAGAGTATCACAAGCATCCTGAGCTGGGAAGATGGTTTGAATTCTGATCTGGACCCTTCTTGAGGCCTCATTGTGTGATTGCTGAAACTCTACAAACTCAGAAAGAGCTTTTCCATTTCCACTGTGAATTCTGTACACTGCTCTGATAAAGACCTTTATAAAAGCCAGTCACTGGGCTCCAGTTTCAGGGTGGGGATTAAAGACAGACTGGTGGAATCCATCCAGATAAACTCATCCAACTTCAAGCTAAACTGAACCTTCTTGGGAGGTTAGAAAATAGTCAGTTAACGGTCTTTCTCACGTGGCTCTGCCTGCCCTTGCTCCACCCATGACAGAAACGCAGTGCAAGACCCTGGTTTAGTGGTATTTCTGGTTCAAAGAGAAGCAGAAAAGATCAGATTTCTCATGATAGAGCCTGGGGTGGCAACATGTCCAGCCAGCTCTGCAGACTCATAGATTCATATTCAAAGATTCATCATCTATATGGCCAGAAAAGACCATTAAATCATCCAGTCTCATCCTTACATATCACCAACCCTTAAATTTCACCCAGTTACACATGTATAACTTGTGTTTAGCTAAAGCTTTATGGCATCCAGTTTCATCAAGAGATGGAGAATCCAGCACTTCCCTTGCTAGTTTATTCCAATGGCTAAGACTTGTGATGTTTCAACAAGCATCCAAATTCTTTAGTGTTTCTCTGAGCTGAAGCACCAGTCAGGTGCAGTTTGTGTGAGCATCCAAACAGAAGTGTGAGCAAGAATTAAATTTTGGCTGCTTCTGGAGGGGCATTTCTTACTGGTCCTTGCCATTGCTGGTGGAGCTGGCATCCCTCTTTCCACCCTCCCTGGAGCCAGAGGAGCTGGGTCTCCCCATCCAACCCCATAACCTTGTAGGCCTCATTCATCCCTGTCAGCTGTCATCTCCAGGGCCAGCCTGGGGTCAGAAGAGCTTGCTTTCCTGGCCTTGGCTCCCAAGAAATTTCTGTACCCCTGCCAATGGGGGGGAACTGGGGTCTCTACTTATCCCCTCTTGTACACACCCCTGCATCCAAATCAAACCTCAGCTTTGAATGGTGTGAACTTCGCCAGCTACTAGTGTAGTGGCTAACACCTCTGCTTAACATGCAGAAGGTCCTGGGTTCAATTCCCAGGGGGTTGGACTTGATGATCTCATGAGGTCCCTTCCAGCCCTATGACTTGACTTGACTTGACTTGACTTGACTAGTGACCAACTGTTATGTTGGTCATCCACAGGGCTTGAACCAGAGACTCTCAGGGCCACAGCCTGAACTGAAGGACTGACACCTCAATCCTGCTTCCAGTGACTTCAAAGCAAACCTCCAAGTGAGTCCATGGAGACGGCTCAAGTCTTGGTCCCCAGAGTAGCAGCAGCAGAGTTCACAGTGGAATGTGAGGACGTTGTCAGTGAGCCACACAACTCTGTACTTGCCTGGAAGACATGACCTTGCAGGTACAGCGTGTTATGTTGCGGGCATGCAGGCGAGTTTATAGAAGAAAATGGGGTCCTCCATGTGCACATGGGGGCCTGTTGGACAGCCAGTCCTGGGACAGGCAAAGCATACGTTGTACACTCATCTTCTCCACTGGGGAAGGGACACAGAGCACACACTGACGGGTGGATGACGGCAGCACCAACTTACCAGATATGAGTTGAACCCATCATTCACCGATTCTGCTGACTGAACTGTGCTGGCACCACCATGCTGTGGGTATTCGTAAGTCTCACAGGAAGAAGCTGAAACACAATTATGGGGTCACAAAACGCTGTGCCTGCTTGTCACTCCTCTACACGTCCCTGACCTCAGAAATGGAACCACACGCACAGACAATATTAACAGCTCGCCTTTAACTAGTGCTGATTCGGCTGCAGTTGACTTGGTGCAGACTGGAAAGAGTGTCCTAGAGGGGAAAGGCCCCCCCTTTACATTTACTATTCTCTGCCAGTCAGTTCCTTGCAGCATCAAGCTAAATAATTGAAATGTGCATGTCATTTGTGTGTCTCACTTGAGAGGGCCTGAATCTCATTTTGAGCTGAAGACCTACACCTCTAGTCAAAGTCAATGGGAGTCACAGCTGCTCTGGAACTCTGAAAATCAGCCCTAGAGGGCACTGAAAATCACCTTCTGGCGACTCAGATTGGGCAGCCAAAGTTTAAGGCAGCTTTAGAAAACTCTGGACATACATTGAACTAAAAGTCAAAGGCATAAATTGGAGCCGCAAAAACTTATGGCCCTGAAAGGCAGCATTCCAATCTAAATCTGAATTGCCCCAAAGTACAGGGGTGACCAAAACTAGGGTTTTGGTTCAAGCAGCAGTTTGGGCATGCCCAGAATTCAGGGATGTTCATATATGCCATAGCTGAGCCCCTAAACCAGTGCAACTCCATTGATTTCAGCTCATTTGCAGAGACTGAACATCTGGTCCAATGTTTCTCTAATCTTTGACTATACTGCCCAACTTCATAGCTGGGAAAAAGATGCCTTGCCCCACCACGCTCCTATTGGAATGTAACATTTACCTCTGTGTAACCTGCTGTCCACTGCCGGTAACGTGTTCCTCCTAGGGATGGTAGCTGCCATGGAGACCATGCCTATGCTTTCACCATTCTGAGGGCGCTGCTGGGGGCTGCCCCACCGTGGCTCCATCTGCCCTGGCTTAGGAGGCCGGGGTGGGGGAGCAGCTGAGGAATCACTGGAGGCCACAGCCAGCGTGTTGTGGTTCTTGTCCAGCGTGAATGTCCTTGGGATCTGGTAAACGCAGAGAGGGGTGATGGGGATGTCATAGGATTCCGTGGAGAGTTCCCCAAACTCCTTGCAAAGGGCATTGTTGGGAGTCTTAAAAGTATAGACCTCCTCATTATCCGTGTCAGAGCCCGTGAGGCTGGATTTGGTGTGTGTGTAAGAGCCAAAGCTCCGCGGGAGGTCATAAGCACTGTCCCTGAGCTCCGAATTGTGCCTGGTGGGCTTCGGCAAGCTGTAGAATCCATGGACTTGCCCACCAACCCCATTCACACAGTGTCCATTGCCCTGGGAGAGCTTCTGAACGGCTGTATCACTCCTCATGAAGAACGAGGACCTTGTGGCTTGGGAGAAACTGGCACTCCTAGGAAAGAGGAAAGGGTGTGCTTTAGCTCTCTGAGAAAGTGTGGTCAATGGTTCCAGGACAGCAGGCTTCGGTGCCCAGATCTGCCACTTACTTGCTGGGTGACCACAGGCAAGGCACTTCCTACGCTCTCTGAGTACGTTTACAAAGGAGGCTCTGTTAAGTCAACTTAAGAAGGTCGACTTTAACTTGACTTAAAGTCAACCTTGTTAAGTCAACTTAGAGCGCCCACACTGAAAACTCCTGTTGACTGCCTGCGTCCAGACTGGCAGGTGCTAGGTCGACCCTTCTTGGTGGCCAGGAACTCTGGGAGGGGGCTGGAGGCCAATTAAATCAACTTAAGGGCTATTCCCTATCTACACTGGCTTAAGTCAACTTAGTAAGGTCGACTTAAGCGTTAAGTCAACCTTAAGAGGTGGTGTTATTAAGCTGACTTAAGGAGGAGCTTAAGCTGACTTATTAAAAGCCCAGTGTGGCTGCAGGGGTCTGTAGGTCGACTTAAGGAAGCTTCCTCAAGTTGACCTAAAGCTCCAGTGTAGACGTAGCCTCTGGCCTGTACAAGGGAATATTGACACATGCTTTTCTTGGTTCTACCGCAGACTGAAACCCTCTGAGGGAAAACCCTGCAGGGGGTGGGGGTAGCAAGAAGAGGGGAAAGGGAAGGGAATCCAGAGGCACGGAGCCTTGACAGTTAACCTGGGACCTGAGGGTAAGGGGATAGGCCCCTGGCTGTGTACTAGGTTTGGGCAAACTCTACAGCATTGATGGTATGATTCAGAGCCTTTCCCTGCATAAGGAATGACTTATTTGTGACTGAATGGACTCCTGTGTGCACACCTTACTATTGTGATAATTTTTTGTACAAAGCCCTGTAAGGTATCAGTTGAAAACTCATAATTTGTTGATTGGTATTGTCCTGATCAAATATGTGTGGCAACATTGCACGTGAAACTGTAAGACGCTCCTCTATGACGTTGTTATCACATGTTCCAAATCCTATGGCCTTGCCCAAACACAAGTTGACAGACAGGCCAGTCCTAAACAAAGGAATGAGTATACTGCCTGTTTGCATAGCTTTAAGGAGCTGAACTACCCACTCTCTGCCTCAGGGCCTCAGTCTTTAAAATGGGGATAATATCTCACTCCCTAGAGGTGTGGGGATAATTGTCTGCATGATTTATTCAGGTTTATAAAGCACTTCCTGCTTCTTGGGTGACAGATGATCTATTATCCTCAGGCATCCCACACTATTAATAATTATTGAGTTTGTATTGTCGTGGAAGTGGTGGGGACAAAAACCTTAGGTGCCTTCAAAACGGAGCTTGACAGGTTTATGAAGGGAATGATATGATGGACAGTGTAGCTTCGCCATTGTCTGTCTTTTACTACTGGTGATGGGTATGAAAGTGACCTGGGAAGGGGCATTAGATGGAGTGGGTTCTGAGTTATTACAGAGAAGTTCTTCTTCACTGGCTGTTGTAAACTTGCCCTCATGCTCAGGGTTTAACTGATCGCCATATTTGGGGTCGGGAAGGAATTTTCCCCCAGGGCAGATTGGCTTGGGCGCTGGAGTTTTTTTGCCTTCCTCTGTAGCATTGGGCATGGCTCACTTGCTGGTTGAATCTCTATATTAAAGTCTTTAAATCATGATTTGAGGACTTTAATAGCTCAGTTACAGGTTTGGGGTTCATTGTAGGAATGGGTCGGTGAGGTTTTGTGGCCTGCACTGTGCAGGAGGTCAGACTAGATGATCATATTGGTCCCTTCTGACCTTAGAGTCTATGAGTCTAGAGGCCCCAGTTAGGATCAAGGTCTCATTGTGCTGCTAGGCACTGTGCAGGTATAGGCTCAGGTTCTGCCAACAATTAAATAGGTGTGTAAATTTTCTCTTGTGATTAGCCCCATTGAGTTCATGAGTAAAGTTAAGTATGTGAGTTCTTCTGGAAATGAGACCTTAATCAATTTTTCCTATACTGAAAACACCTCTGTTGATATCAGCTGAGGAGCAGACAAAAATTATTAATTATTATTATTTATTATTATGAACAAGGATTTAAAAAATAATCAGGTCACAAGGTGCAAAGGGTGCTTTATCAGCAACGGGTCAGTTTCAGGCATTCAAGCGAAAGGTCCCTTTATCAATAATAAAAAGAAAGTTGAGTGTAAAAAATGTATTTTCTGCTAGATAAACACTCAGGATACAAGTGTGTAAGAGGATTCCAGGTAAGAAAGAGGATTGTGTGGCTATTCCCTTCCTTTTTCCATCTGTTTGGCTAATCCCAGGCTAACAAACCACAGCCAAAAAATTAAAATCAACTCAAATCACTCATCATTCCTGCTCCTAAGAGAAACCCACCCCAAACTTTGGAAATAACACGACATTTACAAAGCATCACTGTTCACTCTTTTCCTATGTCACACCCTTTTCCCGTAGCCAGTGTCAATTTGGTCTGTTTAGATGGTAACGTGCTTTGGGGCAGGGACTTTAGCATGTGATGTGACCCCATTTTCAGCTGGTGATGAGGTGCAACTGTACCTTTACTATTAATACTAATAAATATTATCAATCATATATTTAAGAAGCTATCCAACCTGCTGCTTGCATAAATATATTTCAAAAGGGTGTAGGTTGGAATGGGCTTCTACTCACAACTCCTAGCTGTCTGCATGAACATATAGAAGCACAGACCATTTCAGATAGGTGCCTTTTGAAAACACACATTCCAGCAAGTCAAGCTCATCCACAAATTGCGGGGCTAGAGACAGGAATTCCATGGGTGGGATTCTCTGACGTGTGTTACGGAGGAGGTTGAATGATCTGGATGATGGAATAGACTGCATTCTCAGTAAGTTTGCGGATGACACCAAGCTGGGGGGAACAGTAGACACGTTGGAGGGCAAGGACAGGATTCAGGGAGACCTGGATAAATTGGAACAGTGGGCCAATAAAAATCTTATGAAGTTCAATAAGGACAAGTGTAAAATCCTGCATGTGGGACAGAAAAACCCCATGCACTGCTACAGGCTGGCAAACATTCAGTTAAGTAGCAGCAGTGTAGAAAAGGACCTGGGGGTCATGGTGGATGGGAAGCTAGATATGAGTCAGCAGTGTGCTCTTGCTGCCAAAAACGCCAATGGCATACTGGGCTGCATCAAAAGAAGTATTACCAGCAGATCAAGGGATGTGATCCTTCCCCTCTATTCTGCACTGGTGAGGCCACATCTAGAATACTGTGTTCAGTTTTGGGCTCCCCACTACAAAAAGGACAGGGACATGCTAGAGAGAGTTCAGAGGAGGGCAACCAAAATGATTAAAGGGCTGGAGCACAAGCCCTGTGAGGAAAGACTGAAAGCATTAGGCTTATTTAGTCTGCAGAAGAGAAGATTGAGGGGGGATTTGATAGCAACCTTCAACTACTTGAAGGGATGCTCCAAGGAAGAGGGAGCTCAACTGTTCTCGGTGGTAACAGAGGACAGAACGAGGAGCAATGGTCTCAAGTTGTGGTTAGGGAGGTCGAGGCTGGATATTAGAAGAAACTTTTTTACTAGGCGAGTGGTGAAGCCTTGGAATGAGCTGCCGAGGGAGGTGGTGGAGTCTCCATCTTTGGAGGTGTTTAAGGCCCGGCTGGACAAAACCATGACTGGGATGGTTTAGTGGGAGTGGTCCTGCCTCTGGCAGGGGGTTGGACTAGATGACCTATGAGGTCCCTTCCAACCCTAGGATTCTATGATTCTAAGTATAATTACAGTAGTCACTTCTGGTCTTACAAACATGGAATCCTGTGGCACTTTAAAAGACTAACAAATTTATTTATCGCATGTGCTTTCATGGGAGAAAATCCCACTAATAAATTTGTTAGTCTTTAAAGAACTCCTTGTTTGTGATTCTATTACACACCCTTTCACTCTTTTATGAGAAAAGCCTAGGAGATCTGAATGCTGATTTTTGGTGCTTTAGGCGTTAGCACCCAGATTTTTTCACGCTAAATCCCTATTATGAGAGAGTAAACAGAAAGTCTGTGCAACATCCTACCAAAGTAACATACACAGAATGGCACCATGACTGTGTCTTTTGTAAATGTAATGGAGGTAAACAGGACACAGGCTACATGTACTTTCCACTTGTAGATGACTTTGTATTGTAACTTGCAAACTTTGTACTGTATCTAGCAATGTATTCACATGAGGTTAGCTATTTTATCACGCCAACCCTGTGTCTTGCACCACCTCCCTGCTTTGTTCCATTAACTAACATCTCCTCCTTTAAATCAGTGGTTCTCAACCACTGTGTCAGGACAGAGCAGTAAGTGTGTTGTGCAGAGCCAGGGAGCTGGCTGGATTCAGCATGCAGAGGGTGGACTGGTGTGTCCTGTCGGGTTGTGACATGCCGCCAAGTGTGTTGTGACCCACAAAAGGTTGAGAACCACTGCTTTCAATGTTTCTTTACAAAACTCTTCAGTTTGCCAACAGTTCCTACCTTCTTATTATCATTATCTCTCTTGCTCTCCCTCATCTACATGGCTATGTCCACACCTGATTGCTTATTTCAAAATAAGTAAATTTCGAAATAAGCAAAATTGAAATAAAACACTTAATTCGACTTAATTTAAGTCGAATTAAGGAAAAATAACAAATCGAAACAGCAAGTCCAGACAGGACTTGCTATTTCGACTGGGGAGAGGGGCACCCTGGGAGATGTAGCAACATGGCGCCCTGGCGGGCCATGTTGCCACCCAGTCCCCTGCCTGGCTCTCACCCAGAGAGCCAGGCAGGGGAAAAAGCAATGGGGGGGGAAGGCAGCTTGCCAGCTCCCCAAGGCTGCTTGCCCCGCCCTCGCAGGAGACGGGGGGACCTTGGCTCCCCCACCGGCACTTGCAGTGGGAGCTGCAAGCCGGGAGCCTGGGGGTGCCACAGCTCCCTGAGCCGCTTGCCGGCACGGGCAAGCAGCTTGGGGAGCCAGGGCACCCCCAGGCTCCCAGCTAGCAGCTCTCGCTGCAAGTGCCGGTGGGGGAGCTGAGGTCCCCCTGTCTGCCCCCTTGACCCGCTACCCCCACGGCAGGGCAAGTGGCTTGGGGAGCCACTCCCCTGGCAAAAGCTGGCTGAGAGATGGTCCCCCCTGCCTGCCCCACCGCCTCGGTGGGAGCGGTCCAGGGAGCCCTGCTCCCGGCCAGCTCTGGGGGGCTGCAACCCCTGCGCTGGTGGCGGGGTGAGCCGCAGCGTCTCTGGGCACCCCACGGAGCCGCAGTGGCTCCTGACACCGCGCAGGGGCTGCCTTGTGTGCGCCCCTGCACCTCCCCTCAGCACCCTGGCCCGGGTGCTGAGGGCTCCCTGGTCAGGATGCTGATGGGGGTTGGGTGTTCCTCCCAGGGTGCTATGCACCCTGGGATGAAGGTCACTTGTTATATCGATATGCCAGCCATATTGATATAACAGAGCCAGGTGGGTTATTTCGAAACCACAGTTTTGAAATAACCGGTCATTTCGATATAATAGTAGGTTTTATTATATCGAAATGACTTTCCTTATTTTGCAATAAGGAAGCTCTTTATTTTGAGATAAGAAAACGTCATGTGGACATGGCAAGTTTCATTCTGAAACAATGGCTGTTGTTTTGAAATAAAACTCTTGTGTGGACACACCCCACTTGCTTTTGCTAACTTTGTATAACTCAGATGGCAAGCTCTTGAGAGCAAGATGCCTTTAGCTGGGCTTGCAAAACACCATGTAAATCTGTAGTGCTATACACACATGCCTTAAAAATAATAATATACACAGATCTAGTGACTGTAGAGGGCTCCTTGTTTGTCATTGTGCTTGCTAGGCCAAGGGAACTAGGAACACAATGAAACTAGATCATTCTTAGCATGGTATGCTAGGTCAGGCTGAATGCAATGGTACCATCAGGTAAAACGCCTATCCTTCTGTCCCTTGGATTTCAGTGGGTATTGTAGGGGTGAGGGAGGATGTTGGGGGGTGGTTGGTAGGTTGAAGACAAGAAAATATTTAGATTTCAGAACTGGGAAGTGAGCCCCTAACCTCTTCAGGGTCCTGTGTGGCCTTGTCGAGCCCTTGATAATAGCATTATAGAGAAGATTTTGCCTGCAGTAAATTACACAATGGAACTACAGTTTGCTTCTCAGGTGAGTCTTGCATATGTAGAGGGCCAGTGACAGGATGGTTTACTTCTGTTTTAAGTAGGGTGATCAGGTATCCCTAGTTTATAGGGATAGTCCCAATATTTTGGGCTTTAATCGTATATAGGCACTTATTATCCCCCACCCCAACCTGATTTTTCACACTTACTCTCTGGCCACCGTAGTTGTAAGGTCCAGGCAGTGTGTTGAGATAAAGGTGCTGCTATTCACAAAAATCATCAAAAGATGGCGCTAAGAAATTGGCCCAGCTGACAAAGAATGAACATCACAGGACAAAGCTGAATTAACGGACCCTTGCTCAGACCTTGGAATTTGGTTCCCAGTCTGGTATTTTGATTCTGACTGTGACGCAAATAAGATGCCCTAGGGCCAGAAACTTTGCTTTTCATCTATTATTGTCCTCATTTTAGAGCTGAGTAAGACCCAAAGAGGTTACATGGGAACAGTACCAAGGAGGCTTGACATGCTGCTCCGGGCTGTAACCATGTGTCAGGGAAAGAATTTTATTTCAGACCCCTACTGGAGATCAGCAGATGAGCTGAAATGTGAAGGTTGTCAGCCCTTATTATTGTCACTCCTGCTAATGCACCTGCAGATACTGAACTCGGCATCTGAAATATTCATATAAATTCCAGGTTTGACTCAGAAAGAAGTTTGACAGTAACTTTTTCCAGCAGCAAAATGTTGATTTGGTGACACCAAATTGTTTTGCTGAATCATGTCAGCTTTGCTGAATTGTTGGTTTCAAAAACAACCCATAAAATTTGGAAAAGCAATAAACATTTCATTTCAACACATTCAGAATGAAATGTTTCAATTTTTCAGTTTGAAACTATTCTATGTTTAGAAATTCCCTTTAATTTTATTTTTAAAACAATTCAAAGTCATTTGGCTCACAATCAAAACAAAACATTTTATTCAACTCCAAACCAATTTTTGTTTTACTTTTCAATGCACTGATTTTTTTTAAAAAGCTTCAACTTGAAACTGTTTCCCTCCCTCTTCCACCTGCTTCTCCCCCCCACCCAGTTTTTGAGACTTAACCAGTAAACTGAAAAATCCCCTATTTGCACAGCCCTAGGCTAGGAAGAAGGCATAAGGGAGGTCTTATTGCATACTCCAAGGGGCAATCTAGCTCTTGTTATCTTTATTCCTTGTCCTCTGTCACCAGGTTTGCTGAGGATGTGTGCAGAATGGTCTTTAGTTTCTAAAGGGCATCTAACAGCTGGAAGATGGGGAAGGTTATTTGCAACCTTTCATTAATTCCATCTGAAGTTAATTGTTTTTTATTGTTAGTGAAAGACAGATGCAGTAGGGAAATTCCATGTGGATTCAGGAGAAGCCCCTGATCTCACAATAATCCAGCTGTGCTGCAACCTTTATGCCCCTTTCAATCACCCCTTGATCCCTCCTCCTTGCTTATTTGCCATAAAACAGCTCTCCACTGTTTCAGGCAGCCCTTCCAGCTGGGAGTTCAGATTGCTGCCCTCCTCCCATAAATGCTGGATCGCTGTGATGCAAACCAATGTCTGCATGATGGCAGGTTTGTACCGTCACAATATGAAATGTTGGAATGGTGTCAAACTGACCTGCAGCTGGCAAATCCACCTGTCCCTTGAAATGGAAAAATGGTTATTTTTTCCAGAAAGTTTTGTCTTAAGGTTAATACTGGAAATGATGGGCCAGATTCATGCACTAGGCCATCTTAGGATTCTCCTGGGGAGGAAGAATCCCTGGCTGGCATAGTCACCTCTTTCCTGCCTCTTCTCAGCCAGTCCAGCATAGGAGCATGTCATGGACACAGTGAGAAGGAGGGGGGTTGGCCACTGTTCAGCTGTATGCTAGAAATCCCTACATCATCCTCCCTGGAAGTCTTTACAGCTGAGTGTAATGTAGATGAGCCTCCAGGCTGCTGTAAATTATGACATGAGCCAGATCACCTTACGGCTGCCCTTGGTGGTTGGGGGATTAGGAAAATACGGTATCTTAGAAGACTACAGATGTCATTACCCTCTCTTCAGTTGCCTAGACTTAGTGAAAATTTCCAGAGGGGTAGCCATGTTAGTCTGGGCACAGCAAAAACAACAAGAGTCCTGTGGCACCTTATAGACTAACAGATTTCTTTAGGCATAAGCTTTTGTGGGCTCCAACCCACTTGCGCCTGAAGAAATCTGTTAGACTTTAAGGTGCCACAGGACTCTTGCTGTTTTAGATTTACTGAGGTGCTAAGGCTGATGTCATATGTTCGATCTAGGTGCCACTCTCACTAATGTAAGTGATTGGTGGGTAAGCTTAAGTGACTAGCCCAGGGTCACATAGCCAGTCAGTGGCAGAGCTCGCGCACACCTCCCCCCCAATGCCTGTGTGGTAGCCACCCACTAATGCTTGCTCTGGATAAATCTAGGAGGGTGGAATATCACTGCTGATGAGGTAGAGGGTTTCCCCCATGTTTGCCTGTAGACCCCGGCACTGCTGCTCCCTGTACCTTGTATTTTCTGATTTTCGGCTCATACACTGGTGCAGGAAGAGATAGTCCTGTGGGGCGCTAGCGGACAAGGTGGTCTGGATGTGGTTGGCGGGTGAATCGAAAGTGAACAAGGTCGGTTGGCTGGAATGGGCAGGAGCTGAAGACTTGCGTTCTCGGAGCAGGTGGTGGTTGGCGCCGCTTAGCTCAGCTGGGGAGGAGCGTGGACCATGGCTCACCAAGGGAATGTTCCTCAGCGTGTCTGTGTGAGAAGAATACAATGGGGGCTATTATCATTTACACAGCTGGCACTTTCTAGCCACAGATCTACAAGCTCCATACTAAAGCAGAGGGGGAAAGTGAGATGTACAGTTGCCTATGCAAGCATACCCACTAGATTAAGGAGAGAGGTGGGAGCGGAAAGTTCACCTCCTGCCTTTGCAGGAAGATGTTCTACCCGCTAGGCCACTCAGCCAGGCTCTCACTTCTCTCCTGTAGGCACTTTCTTTTAGCCATCCAAGCTATAACTGAATGGAGATCTCAGTTGTGAATGACTTATAAATAACTCCATGCAAAAGCCCCACTTGCATTCTGCATTCTCACCTCCAGATCAGGACCGAAACATATTAGTGGGGCAGTGTGGGGGCAAGCCTGTGTCCCCACCACCCAGGTGGTGGATAAATACAAGATTTAATTCTCCAGGGCCACACATCTGGCACCTTTCACAAGCACTAATGATTCCTGCCGACTTTTCCTTAATGATTTCAACTTTTGATTCTTTTGGAAAATGCCCAGGCATGCAAAAAGGGGACTACAGTTCTGCTTATGTTTATCCATACAAGAGACCGTCATGTTTCTCAGCATGGGAAAGACAGACAGTTATCTGTGCTGGTGATAAGTTAGTGAGCATCCTCCTTCAAAGCCACGCAGGTGATGTGTACACACAAATACATCTGTGAACTGGCAGCGGGGTCCAGCAGTTGCAGCTGTTATCTGGCAGTCTCAAATCCCAACTTGTCTCCAGGGGGAATATGGAGAAACAGAAGGAATTAAGTGGTTGTGGAGTAAATATCTTGGGTCTGGTTATGTGTGATGATGAAAATCACTTAGAAAGAGAATCTTCCCTGTCAAATCAGACTGAGAGGAGAATCAAATTCAGTGTCTCTGCACAGGGAAGCATTAGAAGAAGTTCCCACTGAAGGGCTCCCATGAGCTCCTCTAAGCAACACGTTTTTTAGTTCCCCAAGTTCTTACTTTTAAGCTTAGCCCAAACTGATCGTGAGGAGGGAACGCAAGGAGCAGGTGGCTGATGGGACCTGCCTTGCTGGGACCTCCTGGAGGGTAGAAGGGCTTGATTCTCCCCCACCTTTAGCAGTTGTTCACATCTGTGCCCAGTGAGTCTTCACTGTTACCAGCTCACAGCGGCAGCACTGTGCATCTTTTCTGCACTCATCTAGCACAGGTGTAAATGCTTACAAGGCATAAACCCACTGGGAGTCAGATCCTGACTGCCATGAGCTCACTGGAACACCAGTTTACAGATGAGATGGGACCTTTTACATATGGAGTTGTGCGTCTCATCCGAAGAACTCCCCAAAGGGAGTAGAGACTGGTGTTTGATAAGCTTCACTGCATACCTATCTGGACTCAATACATCCTATTTACAAAAGGGTAAACTGAGGCAGAGAGCTGTGATGTGTCTTGCCCGAGGCACACCCTGAGACAGCAGCAGAGCAGCAAGGCAGTCCATAGGCCAGATGTTCGTCTCAAATTGCTCTTATGATGTTGTTCCATTGACTCTCACAGAGCTATTTCTGACCTACAATAGGTTAAGTTAGAAGAGATGAAGGCTTCACTCTAAGTCCTTTTCTCCGGCCTCTTTTAAACGCTGCCACTGAACAGGGCTGGCCCAAGGTTTTTTGGTGCCTTAGGTGTCTGTGATTGTGTCCCTCCCAGTGGTGGCCTGGGTCATGTGGGCTGGGTGGCGGGCCCTCCCTCCCACTCCCCAAAACCTGACCGAACTGCACGCCAAGCCAAGTGGCGGGCTGGGCCAGGCTGCGCCAGACCATGGGCTGGCCGAGGGGCATGGGCTGAGCAGTAGCCCATAGGCCACTCACGTTGAGCCATGGGGAGCCCCGAGCTGGTGAGCTGCAGGCTGGGCGAGGGGCCCCGTCTCGTCTCCCTCTCTACCGCTCCTCTCAGCACCCCCCAAGCCAGTTCCTCATCCCCCCTCCCCACGTTTTCTGGAGAGTAGAGCCAGCCGAAACAGCTTCCTGCCTTGCTCCACCCTGGGCTATGTGCCTGGGTAGAGCAGGGTGGGAAATTTAAAATAGGCTTCTGGCCCCAGCCCATTGGCCCTTCGTGTCCCCCATTGTCTGGCACCCTAGGTGACCACGTAGGTCACCTCTATGGTAGGACCGGCCCTGCCTCTGAACTGTTGTTGAAGTGGAAAATCAATTTTAAAATACCAACTTTCCACCCAATACTCCACAGAGTGCCAGAGCCACCATACTGACATCCCAGGTCTCTGATAAATATACTCCAAGATCTTGAACCAGGCGTGAAGCTTTTACAGATAAGCTGCAAGGCCCATTAAAAACAAGAGACCATATATATTGGAAAAGCAGAATCAGCTTTAGCTGAAGTGGTTTCAAGGGCTCCCAGGAGACACACATAATCATGGTGCATATAAAACTCTAGTCAGATGGCACTGATGTCACCATTTTTATAGCTGTGATTTTTAATTAATGTGCCTGATTGACAGTTCTGGAGACTGAATACTCTCTCTATAGAGCTGGCACAACACAGCTGACAAGAGTGCAAACAGCTTATTTGCCTTAGCGGTGATTTGCAGGGATCACACATAGGGATTCAAAGATTCTTAGGTCAAAATGGATTCTTATCATCCGGTCTACCTTCCTGCAGCACCCAGGCATGGTCTACACTGCCGGCAAAATTTCGCGGCAGTCAATGGGAGTTATACAGGCTGTGCAGAGTACTTTGCATAATTACTGTTGAGTTCATAACACCCCTTTAGCTTCTTCACTGAGCTGTGCTGACAGGAAATGCATTCCTGTCTATGTCACCCTATGCTGCTTGAGGGGGTGGTTTTATTAAGTTAGTTTCTGGATAGACAGAGTATGTCTTTGCTGACCACTCACTATGGAAAAATGGATTTGATGGCACTGAATTTGCTGCTGTCAGTGTAGACATGCCTCTAGCCTGAAGGACCTCGTCCACTAATTCCTGCACCAAAGCTAAACTTCTGTTAGAGCCAGAGCAACTCTTATACGGAGACATGTAGGCTTGACTTGAAAATATCAAGGGACAGAGATAAGTTTGCCCAATGTTATAAATTTGCACTATATCATAGGAGAGACAGAAATCTTAGTCTCCAAGTTCATTCTTTTCTTAACCTTTCTTCCCAATGGGGCAGAGTAATGCGAGTTGTGATGGTGGGTTTGTGAGGTGGCCACCTGTGCACTAAGATCTGGACTTGGACTGCAGCCTCAGTTCCCAGAGGTCATCATTTCTGAAATAAACAAGCTGCCTGCCGGACTATATGCCCTACAGATAAATACACAAATGTAACAGCCCAGCCTGCAGTTCTTTGCTCAGGGCAAACTCCCAGTGAAGTAAAGAAATGGAGCCAACTGGTTGGTAATGTTACTCCACTTTGACCAAAGTGGCTAGTCAAAGTTGAGGGCCCTATAGATATTCCAGTTCGGATGAAAAACTGATGATACGAGTTTGATGTTTCTTTGAGGAATCTTATTTATTTACAAGGACTGTATAAAGTCCTGCTCCTCTGAACACAGAAAGAACAAAAAAAGAGGGGATAGATTCATTACTTACAGCCCTAAAACTCTTTAGCTAGCATCAACTGCAAAAACTTTCTCTCTACCTTTCCAAGCCATAGTATGCTTACAGGATTTTTCTTGGATTTACCATACTCAGCAAAAAAGCCTTGTGCCTACAGTCTACAACTCTTGGGTAGGCTCATAACTGCACCCCCCCCTTTTTTAAAGTGGGCAATTGTGATTAATTTAGCCTTATAGTAAGCACTGTTAATTGAAGAGTACAGTCACACCCATCAACTTCAATAAGGTATTAACTCACCCCACGATAGGGTTTCACCTAACTCATAATAATATAATCCTTTTATTATTTGCACAGCACCCAAAGGTGTGCCAGGTGCTTTGGGTCTGATTTTTAAAGGTATTTACATATCTAAAGATGGAAACAGGTGCCTTTCAAAAGTCTAGGGATCTCTCCCAAGAAGATTTAAAAAGTTGGCTTTTTGGAACAATTTAAGAAGGCAGACGTTTAGAGCTCGGTTCTCTGAACCACCTACTCTGCGTCACTTTGACTGTGTGTGCGAGATGGAAAGCAAGTGTAACTAGCTGTCTGAACATCTCACAGTGTTGGCGAAACTCTGGGTAGAATGAAGTCCAGATACGGCCATCCCAGCCTCCTCACTCCAGTGCAGTGTGTGTGTCAGGGGCATGACTGTGGACAGGGGTTTGGCTGAAGTGCGGTTCTTCCATTGAAGATATAATCTATAAAGGTAGATTTTGATCTCTGTTATGCTGGCAAATACCAGTGTAACTGAGATCAGACTTTTCCCATCTCTAAAATGAGGTTTTGACTAGTCCTTAGCCTTTTTGTTTTCCTCCATGATTATTTGGAAGCACTTCTTAACCAATCCATTGTGTTTAACCCTTCGTAATCACAAGATAAGGTCTCCCATGAAAGCTCATGTGATAAATAAATTTGTTAGTCTTTTAAAGTGCCACAGGATTCCATGTTTGTTTTGCTGAACTAGACTACCACGACTACCTCTTTGGAACAGGATAAGGTTTGATTCTCCTAACCTGACCATGGGATTCTATTGAAATAGGACATAAGAAGCAGGGTGATGTAAGTGAAAGTTGCTATTATAAAGATGTTCCATTTGGGACATCACTGGAAGGACAAAATAGGTTAAACAGACCTTTGCTTTTATTTCTGTTTTCTTTATCTGGGCCAGATTCCAATCTCCCAACATTGAAGTCAATGCTGCCACTTTGGATTTACATTGGTATAATGGAGGTCAGATTCTGGTTCTTTGCCCTTGTGACATGACCAACAGAGAAAAGTGGCTCAGAAAAAGAATGGCTCCTCACGGGGTTATTTTTCAGTCTTCTAAACGTAAATCATGTCAAGGTAGCAAATTGATCTGTCTGACGATCTGTCACTGCTGATATATTTTCCCCATCATGCTATGAACTCCTATTAGGACAGAAAAAGCACATTAATACAAGTCAGGGAGTGTGGCTCGACTGTATCGTCTGGTTTGTGCTAAATACAAAAATGATCAATATTTAACATTGAGATTAATGGCATTAGAGAAGAACTTAAAAACCTAATTCTTGTCTTCTTTGCATGGACATTAAAGATCCCTCAGCGCTTTCCAGGAGAGTAGACAGTTACTTCAGTGTTCTTGGGCAAAAAAAAGGCTCCTAACCCTTACTATTATTATTAAATATTTATGTTGCTGGCATAGCCAGAGACCTGAGTCAGGACCCATGTCCCATTGTATTATAGACCCCAAAGACTAAGTGCCTGTTTTAAAGCCCCTGGAATCTGTGAGCTGGATTGCTGGCGGTAGCAAAGAGGCAGAGGGAAGTGAAGTTTGTATCTCCTCTCTTCAGTGCCTACTGAGATGGATGTGGCCTTTACTTAAGCCAGACCCAATGATAACTCTGAGTTGCACTCACTCCCTGCTTTAAAGGCCCTTAGAAGGCTTTGCAGGGGCTAGAATAACCAGAGCACAGATCTATTCTGTTTACATCCCAGATCCATCCTCTCCCTTCTCTGCCCTAGACCTGGGGCAGACATTCTGTTTGTGACCTACATCTGCTGCGATGCCAGTCTGAAAAACGAAAGGATCCCATTTGCAAAGGCACCTCTATCATCAGCCCAGGTTGTATTCTTATTGTCACACAGACCTAACTGCCAAGGCAGCCATTTTATGACAGACTGTAAACTGCCTCTCCTCCTCTACTATTTCTACTTCCTTCATGCCAAATCTCCCCTAATGTGACCACTGCCCAGCAGCTGCAGAACAAGGCATGTTAGAATTAAACGGCATTGTGACAAGAGTTGATTGGGCCATCCCACCAAAATGATTTGTCATCTGCTGAAGATGTGGAGAAGCTGACAAGGCACCAAAAAATAAGCAGTAATTTAAAGCAGGACCAATGGTTCCACAGCAATCTCCCTTACTGCGAAAATGGGGGGGAAAAAAAGGCAGGTGGTGGGGGAATGACCAGCATACTCCAGTAAAAGCATGCCATCCCATCCTCTCTAGGGAAGTCATTCAATTGACATCTACATTGATTTTCAAAATGAATTCCCATTACGCTTTGCGCAGTGACCTGGACACTGAGAGCATTAATGGGGGTGAATTCAGCACTCACTTACTCCATTAGGTTTGTGAGATGAACTCCGTAATAGCAGGTGAGAGATGGATTGTTATGTGAGCCTGGAAGGGTATTTCAAGTGCCAGAAAAATAAATCTGGCTGCTCCAAAGCAAGACTGTCAAGGTATCTTTTTGTTATTAGACAGGAAAATACATGTTAGGTCACATAGCCATGGTGGGTACTTTCAGGGGCGAAGGGGAAAAGCATGCAGGGTTAAAGGATTCACCTGACATGATGGGAATTATCTTTGATCCCTGCTATGACAGATCCAGTGCTTAAAGAAAAGTCCAGGCCTTAACATTGCTACATTGGCTAGAAATGGCAGTAGATGGAGGAAAACTGAGCTTGTGATTGTACCACAAGGTGGAAAGTTTCAACGTGAAACCCAGGATCTTTGGATTCCAAGCCTGGGTCTCCACGGGTACCCTGAGTCCCCATTGGGCAAGTCACTTCCGCTTCTGTGCCTCAAGTCCCCATTGCTGAGAGAGGAATAATACTTCATTCTTTCTATTACCCTTTGTCAGTAAATGGTAAGCTCCTCAGGACAGGGCCTGTTTGTACAGCTCCTAGCACAAAGGGACTCTGATCACAGCTGGCACCTCTCGACCCTTCTGTAATATAAATATTGATAAGAGCTAAAGCGCTTGTGTTTAGCAAGTAGAAATACACCTAAAAATACATTCATCGACTCAGACTCTAAGGTCAGAAGGGACCAGTCTGATCATCTAATCTGACCTCCTGCACAATGTAGGCCTCAAAACCTCACCCACTTCAATAAGCCTTTAACCTATGACTGAGTTATTTACCTCCTCAAATCATGATGTAAGGACTTTAAGATACAGAGAATTCACCACTAGGAGAGCCATGCCCTGTGCTATAGAGAAAGGCAGATCCCCCCACCCCCCAAGCCCTAGCCAATCTGCCCTGGGAGAAAATTCCTTCCCGACCCCAAATATGGCAATCAGTTAAACCCTGAGCATGTGGGCAAGTCTCACCAGCCAGTCGCCAAGAAACAATTCTCTGTAATAACTCAGAACCCACCCCATCTACCCTCCCTTCTTAGGCCACTGGCATATCCACCACCAGTAGCCATAGATCAAAGATCAGTCAATTTCCAAAGTTGGCCGTCTCATCATACCATCCCCTCCATAAACTTATCAAGCTCAGTTCTGAAGAGAGTTATGGGTTTTTTCCCCCCACAGCTCCCCTTGGAAGGCTATTCCACAGTCTCTAGCGAGTTAGCTGGTTGAATGAAATGAGCTGACTGACTCAGTGCTAAATGGGCAGTCATTGTGATGGGCACATCCACAGGTAGGATTGCTCTCCAGGGCAGGGAAGGCATAAAGCCTACCTTACCCTCTTGCCCCTTGGGATAGTTCATCCAGGGCAGTGGGGAGGGGAGTGGCAACTAGCACCAGCCCTGCTTGTTGTGCTGTGCCCGATTCCTGGATGGGCAAAGAACATCAGTTTCCAGAGTCTTGTCTACAAGGAATGTGTCATTTCCTACCATTGTTCTAGTCGCAGTGCAGCTTCACCAGTGCCAGCAATAACGGTAGAGAGGGGCCACCAGTGTCTCTAGCCAGTGTGCGGGTTGACCCCAGAGCTTCCTCCTTTGCTAGCCCTACATTCTCTGGAGAGGCAGGGCTGTCACTCTAGACCCCTAGCACCTAGTAACAACAGAGACAAAGTTTGCAGCAGAGTTTCTGTTGAGAGATATTTCAAAGGGCTCTAAAATCCACATGCCGAGGCAGACTGCCATGGGAAGTCCTTCTGGCACCCAGATATGGGTCTGATCCCTCTCCTCATGTGTCTGTCTGGCAGATCTGGTCATCTTGCCTTTGGGTGCAGAATGATTTCTGATAACCAGCATCAAGTATGCCTTGGATCAAATGGGTGCCAAGAGCATGGTGGAGTCTCTATGCAAAGGAGCAATCTATTGGAATTGTGCCAACAGCAGGACAAATAATTAGGCATAATTAAGGAGGGCTACAGTACTGTCACACTCTCAGTTCCTAGTGCTAGCCTCACAGGGGCAGAGTTAAGGTTGTGTGGGAAGTACCATTTTAACCACCCATTTCCTGGTTTTGTAGCCTTGGCATTTTGGGAGTTAAACTTTCACGATCTGGCATAGCAGAGAAGAGGGCACAGCTGCATGCCCCCAAATTTCACTCCATGTTAGCCACACTGTTTGCATGCGAATTGCTCATCAAGTTCAAGCTACAGACACTTTAAGGAAACAGAGCCTGATGCTCAGTTGCACACAGCTCTAGCTCCATCAGAGTCAAGGTTGTTGACTCACACCGGCTGAGGCTCTGGCCCTGTAGAGTTCACAGTTAAGATGTGCATGTTAGGCCATATGCTGTAGGAAGGAAAAAACAACTCTGACTCTATCCCAGAAGGAAAAATATGCATCTGAAACTGTGGCTAACTATGGTGTTGACGAGGCCAGGAGCCAGGAATTTTTTATGACTGTTTTTCAATATAAAAGTGGTATTTCCCTCCTTGCTGACAGCTTTAAATTCCCTTGCTTAAAGCACTTGACTATTACTGTGTACACATATTTTTACACAATGTTCCTGTGCTTATCTGAGTAAAATAATTACTCAGTCTTCTTTGGAAATTATTGCTCAGAAGGTAGTTTTTAGCTACGGCAGCTGATATAATAACTCTTCTCCCTGCCTGGAACCAGGCAGTGCCCTGAAACCATCCCCACGTTCACAGACTTGAACGGTGATTCTACAGAAGAGCTGTAATCCCATTTTGCACTTGGCTGTAGTCATGAGCAATTCTTAGACACAGATTTAGGGCCAGATTTGGTTTCCTGAGAATGGTTTTCTTTTTTCCTCCCAGGAGGAGCACCACTGAAGTCAAGAGGAGAGTTTGCATGAGAAAAGATGCTGAAGTGATATAGTATTTACACGGCACTCCCTCACTTCACTGTGTTGGTTGATCTGACACCATTCTGCTACCCTAATTCTCTTGCTCACATTGCTCTCAACCAGGAGTAACTTCAGAAGAGCCAATGGAAACGTGGCTCTGAAATGGGAGTGGAGAATCAGGTCCAACATGCCTTGAGACTACAGCTTCTGCTTGCACGTAGTGTGTTGTGGATGAGGCTGGGAAACGTCTTTTCAAATGAGCTGAATTCAGAGACGAATTAGGGTTCGTGGATTAGAGAAGCAACTAATCCCATTGGTCCATGGAGACATCACCTCTTTATACTTCTGATGCATGCCCATCTACCTCCATCATAGCACATGGGTGTAAATGTGGTAGGATATGAGGCTAAAATAGGGAAAGGACAAATTAAGAATTACTTAGGCAAGTTAGTAAAACAAACAAACAAGGAGTCCTGTAGCACTTACAGACTAACAAATATATTTATTGCATGAGCTCTCGTGGGATAAAATCTTACTTCGTCAGATGTGGGATTTTGTCCCACAAAAACTCATGCAATAAACATATTTGTTAGTCTTTAAGTGCCACAGGACTCCTTGTTTGTTTGTTCTACTAAATTAGAATAACACGGCTGACCCGTTGGATCTTAGACAAGTTAGAGATCTTCAGGTTAACAGGTCCTGATAAAATATATCCTAGAACAGCATTTCTCAACCTTTAGTGGCCTGAGGAACACCTAAAGGTATTAATTACTTTACGTGGAACACCTGATGAAAACTTGTTTGAAAAAGCTGGTATGTATTGTCAGCAATGTTCGTAATATTTGTGTACTACACGTTCCTGTGAAAATGATTCAGGAAACCGAATTAAAAATGATTTTATGACCATAACATGCATTTAGTTCTAATAAATAGATACATAATGGTGATGGACACAACTTCAAACTGAAAATGACATTACTCAAGTAATAATTGGAATTTTGGGCCTGCATCTTCGAACAAAGTTCATCTATTCTTGGAGTAAGGTTCATCAAAGAAAGTCTTACTGTAGAAGTTATGTACAAGTGGCTTCAATATCCGTAGTGACGGCAGCGGAAAATTTAAAACGCCTCAGCTGCAGCAAAGAAGCAAGACAGTGGCGGATGCCAAGGCACACCTGGAAGCTTTGCAGTGGTTGGGGCATTTTAAATCTCTCAAGTACAGGTTGGCTCACTGTGTTGCTCCTTCAACCCTCCCCATTCAGCCTTTCTCCCCCAAAAGGAGAGGAGTCGGTCAGGGAACACCTTTAAGATGTCCACAGAGCACCAGTGTCCCACCGAACACTAGCTGAGAAACACTGTCCTAGAACACTTAAGAAACTGGCTGAAGAGATGCCTGAATCATTAGCAACTGTCTTTCAGAATTTGGGGAGGACAAAAGAGAACTCAGGGACTGGAAAAGGGCAAATAGAATACCTGTCTTTAAAAAGGAGAATAAGGATAATCCAGGGAATCAGAGACCAGTCAATTTAACTTCAGTACTCAGAAAGGTACCAGAGAAAATAATCAGACAATCAATTTGTAAGCAGTTAGAAGAGAATTAGGTGATAAGTAATAGTCAACACGAATTTGTCAAGAACAAATTGTGTCAACCAGCCTAATAGCCTTCTTTGGCAGAGTAACAAGCATTGTTGATATGGAGGAGTAGGGGCAATCTATCTTGACTTCAGAAAGGCTTTGATACTGTCTCATATGACAAACAAGGAGTCCTGCGGCACTTTTAAAGCTTTGAAGCATCTGACAAAGTGGAATTTTCTCCCACAAAAGCTCACGTGACAAATAAATTTGTGTCTTTAACAGTGCCGCAGGACTCCTTGTTTATTTTGCTGAACTAGACTAATATGGCTGCCCCTTTGGAACTTGTCTCACGTGACTTTCTCATACACAATCTAGGTATAGACAAATGTATTATAAGGTGAGAGCACAACTGTTTGGAAAAACCCTGCTCAGAGAATAGTTATCAACAGTTCTCAGTCAAACTAGAAGGGCCTATCACTTTTAGTCTTGCAGGGATCACTCCTGGTTCCAGTTCTATTCAATATCTTCATCAAGGATTTGGGAAATGACCTCAAGAGCACACATAAAGTCTGCCAATGATCCCAAGCTGGGAGGGGTTGCAAGCACTTTGAAGAACACAATGAGCAGAGCCCTGCAGATCCATGGGTATTTGCTGCAGATCCACAGGTATCTGCATCCACGGATGCAGGTGTGGATAACCACAGACCTATTCCTGCGGACTGACCCACAGATGCGGATTCTATTTTTATCTGTGCAGGGTGCGATCCATTGCTGCAGCTGCTGCTCCGAGCTGTGTCAACAGCACAAAAGGGAACAAGGAAGCACTCCAGCCAATCCTAGCTCAGATCTAATTCTGGTCTGCCAGCCAATCAGAGTGTCAGTTACAGTAGGCTGGGGCACTCACTGTGAGTCAGTCAGCATGCTGGGTTTTGATTGGCTCATTCATCATGACTTCCCTGCCCACTTCTTCCTTTTCTTGTTTGCAGTTCGCATGCTGTGCTGTCAATCAGAGATTTCATTGGTGGTCAAGGAAATCTGATTGACAGCACAGCATGTGAACCACAAACAAGAAAAGGAAAAAAGTGGGTGGGACCCATATGGGGAGTAAGCCAATCAAAAGCTAAAATTCTGACTGTGAGCCCAAGCTTGGTTGTGAATGTAGTTATGTATATAGATAAAATATGGCGTGTGGATCGTGGACCAGACAGATGCTGTCACTGAGTGGATGTGGATTGGATGCAGATCCACATTTTTGTATCAGCGCATGGTTCTAAGGATGAGAATTCAAAATGATCTTGACAAACTGGTCTGAAATAAAAAGCATGAAATTCAGTATGGAGAAACACAAAGTACTACACCTAGGAAGGAATAAATCAACTGCACAAATACAAACCAGGAAATGACTCCTGAGGAAGGAGTTCTGCAGAAAAGGATCTGGGATTTATAGTGGATCACAAACTAAATAACAGTCAAAAAACTAAGGCTATGTCCACACATACATCATTATTTCAAAATAAGTTATTTCGAAATAAAGTCCTTATTTCGAAATAAGTTAATTCGAATTAAGGGAAAGCCTGCTTTTGAAACAGCTGTTATTTCAAAATGGTTATTTCGAAATAAGGCCGTTTGGACATGTTGTTTCGAAACAGTTGCTTCGAAACAATGGTGTTGTTTCGAAACAACATGTCCAAACGGCTTTATTTTGAAATAACCATTTCGAAATAACAGCCTTTTCAAAATGAATGGAGTTTAAGCTGTTTTGAAATGACGGTTCTTATTTCGAAATGACAGACCCATCATTTCAAAATAAGAAAACGTTGTGTGGACCTAATCTTTTTTATTTCGAAATAACCAGTGTTATTTCAAAATAAAAGAGACGTGTGGATATACCCTAAGTGTTTCTAAAAAAAGCATGACCATTATATTGGTATATATTAGCAGGAGAGTTGTAAGCAACACACAAGAAGTAATTCTTCCATTCTACACAGCACTGACAAGGCCCCAGCTGAAATACTGTGTCCAGTTCTGGACACCACACTTTGGGAAAGATGTGGACCAATCGGAAAGAGTTCAGAGAAGAAAACAAAGATTATTGAAGGCCCAGAAAAAATGGCCTATGTGGAAAGATTGAACAAATTGGACTTTTTTAGTCTGGAGAAGAGAAGACTGAAAGGAGACATGGTAAAAGTCTTCAAGAACATAAAAGGCTGTTACAACGAAGAAGGTGATAAATTGCCCTCCTTAATCACTGATGACTACAAGAAGTAACTGTCTTAAATTGCAATAAAGTCAATTTTGGCTAGACATTAGGCAACACTATCTATAATGGTGGTTAAGCACTGGAACAAATTGCCTGGGGAGGTTGTGGAATCTCGTCACTGTTAGACAAATATCTGTCAGGGACGGGCTAGCTCAGGGGTTGCCAACCCAAAAGGGAAGAAGAGCCATTCCCTCCCCGACCCTGCCACACAACTGCTTGAGCCAGAAACGGCCCAGTGGCCATGCCGCGGCCCCTAGCACTGGCGGGGTGTGTGTGGGCAGTGAAAGCTCCCTCCATCCCTCCCTCCACTGGCAGGGCAGAGCAGCGCTGCCCCGTCTACACCCAGCTGGCCACCCCACCCAAAAGCGGCTGGTGGAGAGCTGCAGCTTGCAGAGGCAGGGCACTGGAATGGCCCCTCTGCAGAGTTCAGGCCACATTGACCCGGCCACCCTAGGGCTGAACAGGCCAGATTCAGGGTCTTGGAGCAAGGGAGTTGTTTTCAGGCATGGGGTGGCCGGGTTGAAGTGGCCTGACCTCCGCAGAGTGAGCCATTCCAGGGCCCTGCCCTTGCAAGCTACAGCTCTCCACTGGCCACTCTTGGGAGGGACGGCCAGGTGAGGGTAAGCGGGGCAGTGCTGCTCTGCCCCACCAGTGGAGGGAGGGATGGAGGGAGCGTGCACTGCCCGCACACCCCTGCCAGTGCTAGGGGCCGTGGCACAGCTGCTGGGCCACTTCCAGCTCGTGCAGTTGTGTTGGAGGGTGGCGGCAACCCTGGCGCCCATAAATAGGAGGCCTGCACCAGCCAGGTGTCCCCTTCTTCGGCCTGGATGGTGGGGCCAGCTGGGAGTCCCCAGAGCACACGTGGCTCCCTGGAGGAGACTGCCAGAGAACCAGAAGGGGATGCTCAGGGAGCCACACGTGGCTGACTGAGCCTGCGTTGCCAATCCCCGGCCTAGCTCATACTTAGTCCTGACCACTGTTCCCTCTAAGCTGTGCGTGTGTGCGCGTGCACACAGGTCATGAATCCTGCGCACACAACAGAATAAAGTGCGCACAAAGAAATTCAATAGTGCTAATATTGCTGCTCATGAAGAAATGTTTTTGTGCACATAAAGAAATTGTTTGCGCATACAGTCTATGAGTAGTTAGAGGGAACACTGGTCCTGACTCAGTGCAGGAGATTAGACTAGACGACTTATAAAGTTCACTGCCAATCCTGTGTTTTTATGATCATAAGACACCTGCCTAAGATGGGAAATTGCAGAGCAATTACACAGTTTTTGGATGATCTCTTGCCAGAATTTCCTCTGCCTGTTGAAACTGACAGTATGTGCATTTTTTAAAATGGGGATGGTAACATATCACCTTCTATAAGGCCTTGTCTACACTGACTGGTATTCAGTGGCAGTTGATGGGAGTTACACAAGCTACAGACAAGGACCCCTATGGCACTTAGAGACTAACGAATATATTTATTGCATGAGATTTCGTGGGAGAAAATCCCACTTCGTCAAATCCTTTGAAGATGGGGGAACTTACAGAATGGGAGGAAATAAACGCAGGGAAGTGTAAGTCTACACTACAAGCTACAGAAAGTAACTTGTTTAACTCACACCGACTTCCTAACTTCTGTTCTGTGTGCCACCTCCAGTAAGCTGAGCTGACAGGAAATGTGTACCTGTCCATGCAGTGTCACTCTTCTTCTGGAAGCAGTTTTACTAGATTGACTGCCGGATTGATTGAGCGCGTTTTCACTGCCACTCAACTGAACAGGAAAAATCAATCTGACGGCAGTGAATTTGTTGCCATCAGTGTAGACATAGCTTTGGTGAATCCAGAAGGTGCTGCGGCTCAGGAAGTGTTTTCTTTGCCACTCACCCAGAAAGTCTTTATCTCTCATTCATGGTCACAATCACTGATGCAGCACCCGCCTCAGTGACACCTCTGGCATAGTGCCAAATCACAGGGTGAAATCCTGGCCCCATGATGGGAGTTTTGTCCGTGACTTCAATAGGGTCAGGCTATTATCTATGGGATTACGAAGGCAGTCCTAAGGGCTTGAGAGATCCCCACACCTCCAACCACTGCAAGGTCTGAGATGCAGCCCAAAGATTAAGGGGAGAGGCTGTCAATCAAATTACAGTGCAAAGCGGCCAGGTAACAGCTGATGTGCAGCACAACACTTGCTACTTCTCAGAGCTCCCTGGGAGAGAAGGGAAAAGAGACACTGAAATGGTAGGTACCTAGCTTACCCACTGTCACGTGGGAGCGAGTGTCCAAGCTGAGACTAATGCTTCCAGGTCCAGTAGCCCAGGCTGACTCCAGGAACTAAGATCACCTTCATCTCATGTACCTGGGTTATGGCCACTGGGCTATCCCAGTGCCTTTCTTCTGCTCCGGCAATATGAAGGGGCTGCGGACCTGGCTTCACCAGCGAGTTGCAAGGATGCATATGGCTTTGCATCACAAATGGGGTGCAAAACAGTTCAAGTGTCCAGGTAAATCCCAGTATTGTGAAGAGATTTGAGGGTGCAACACTGGAGCTCCCCCCAGGTGAAGAACTCACATGAACTGGAACAAGAGTATGCTTCTTCTGGGAAAGCCCTTAGTGTTTATGTGTGTGCACATGGGGCGATGGACACAACAACCTGTTTAGTTATAATTTGTGTAGCTGTCATGTCTACGAGGTGCAATCATAAAAAAGGACCCTACCGTGATGTGCAAATAAAAAGATGTCCCCTTCCCCAAGAAGCTTCTAATCTAAGGGCTGCCAATGCAGCAAAGTTGGGACAGCATAACTGCAGTAATCAGGGCTATGAAAAATGTCAAGCCCTGTGTGTTAGAAGAAAAGAAGAAACAGGTCCACTCAGGAGTGGAATGAGTATACGGTGACTCTAATCACAATACTTGTTCACCTTATACATCAGGGGTCTCAAACTCAAATCAACATGAGGGCTGCATGAGGAACGCACAAGGCCACATGAGGACTAGTATGTTAGCCCAGGGGTTGTACACTGAAACCTTTTCATATAATGATATTGCAAATATTGGTAATGATAGTGTCATTGTGGGCCATAGGAAATAACTTTAGGGGACGCATGTGGCCCATGGGCCACGTGTTTGAGACCCCTGTTATACATTCAACCTAGTGGGAAGTAGCCACATCCCTGCCTGGCCCTGTAAAAGCAAGCCCAGAATACAGGGTTCACAAGACATATACACCTTTCTAATAGGCTAAAAATGATATTCATAATGCAACAGGGACATGCATAATACCACAGGTTACTTCATGCCTAAATCCCTTCATAGTTTCACTATCTTTAATATGAAGGTTACATGATAAGATCAAACTTCATATATAGCATATAATTACCTGCCCGTTAGTTGTTTATGAAGCATTTGGGTACCAAATACAGTTCAGATCAATGAAATGTTCAAAGCTCCTTTGATCTCTCTGTTACTCGGCTCCTGTCAGCCTTTTCACCACATCAGGTTGATGGTTTTCTAGTAAGGCCATCACAATAAACTGTTTTTGCTCAACTTTGAATGATTAGCTCTATGTGGTGCTTTCCAGCAAAGCTGTGTACACTAGAGAGCCATATCTTCAATAACAGGTATGATCTCTAATAAGTCCATTGGCCAGCTATTCAGTTAATATCAAACATAAATCCCCTACACTGTGCAATGTAAGTAAGCTGATTTAAGCCCTGATGTAGACACCATTAGGTGGGAGAATGCCGTAGCTTTGCTAGTGTAGACATAACCTAAGAATGAGAGGAGGATTCAGATAGGGGGAGAGTATCAGGAAACAACAACAGGTCAACTAACAGGGTAATGGGAAAGGCGATCTCTGCATTTTTTTTCCTTTCCCCATTTCTTTCTGGCAGATTTTGATCGCTGCCTTCTCTTCTTTCGTCCTGCACATTCTCTCAGCGAACTCAATGCCCTTTAAAGTTAACACCACAATACCTCCCTTGTCTCTTTTCTTCTGGGACCATTAAGACCTAGAAAGTCACTGGGTTGCTGTAATTTTAAGCCAAACCCAATGGTTGAGTTGAAATTTAACCTCAAAGTCCCTGAAGTGCAGCACTAGAGGAATATGATGAAGCTGTTGCATTAAGCTCCAGAGGAAAGATTTTCAAAGTTACTGAGATTGCTGCTCTTCTGTAGTAAGATTTCTCACCACCACGTTAGGTTTTCTAGAGCATCCATCCTTACAGACCTAGATTCTGCATGCTGGGATTGACTTCTAGCCTATAGCAGGAATTCAAAGCTCACAATTCATCTTCCGTAATACCGAAATATGAAGCCCCATGATTAGCTCACACTCACACAGGGCCGCTGTGCTCCTGTGAGATGCCGAACACACTAACAGTTTCAATGGGAACCAAAGATGCTCACCATATGTGACATGGGGCTTTATCTGTGTACAGTTGACTGTGATTCTCAGGGCCAGAGCCTCAGCTGGTGAAAATCAGGGGAGCTTCATTCACTGTGCAAATGTGTACCAGAGATGGATCTGACCCATCAGTTCCACCACTATCCATTTCACGTATTTAAAGGGAACTAGGTGCTACAGGAAACTAACTGATAATGGACTATAGACTGTGGCATATCCAAAGCCTCCTGCACCCCATGCGTCATGAAGGGCCAGCCCAACACCTTCCAGCAGGCTGGGGGGTGATGCCACCCCACCCAAAATGGGGCTGGGCTGTGGGGCTGGAGAAGAGAGGCAAGTGCTGCCTGATGGGTGGGTGAAAGAGTAAGAGAGAGAGAGAGAGAGGGAGGAAGGATGGGTGGGTGGGTAGGATACATGGGTGGTAGGGTTGCAAGAAGTCCTCCAAGCAGGAAGAGGTAAATGGCATGTCCTCCACACAAATACAGGCTCCTCCTTCCAGAGGAAGCTGGAGGACAGGTGGTCTCTGGTTGAAGCAAGGGACTTCTCCTGCTCTGCTTGGTGGGCATGGGGATGATGCATGAGGTCTGGGGAAAGGACACAAATGCAGGCTGGTGCCCAGATGCTGGAGACCCATGATACCAGCTCCCCATCTTCAAGTGTCTGACGAAGTGGGATTTTCTCCCAAGAAAGCTCATGCAATAAATAAATTTGTTAGTCTTTAAGTGCCACAGGACTCCTTGTTTGTTTCACTGCTAGGTTACTGGTTCAAATGCAGGGCAGGTTATTACTTGCACTATAGTAGAGCCCAGAACTGCAGCTGAGATGAGAGCTCCTTTGTTCTAGTTGCTATACAGATACAAAGTAAGAGACGCTCCCTGCCACCACCAACTTCCATCCCCCACAGACAAGACAGACAAAGGAAGTTGCACCATCTCCTTAATAGGACCTGAGCACTCAGAAGAGAGACCAATGGCTGAAACGTCTTCTAGAGAAGGTTCATCACTCATCATGTTCAAAGGACAGTGAGAAGTGTGCACTGTCTGTGTTAGTTTGTTGGGTAAATAAAGGAAGATTGTCGCACAGGCAGGCAGTCCGACACCTTTTCCAAGCATTAGGATGTTGCGCAATAAATAACTGATGCTCCATGGTAGCTTGGCTTTTGCTGTTTTGTTTGTATGTTGCAAAGTGAACATTTGCAGGGCAGAGAGAGAAGAGAGAGATCAATGTAAATAAAATAATATATGCAGGAGTGTCAGCAATTTGCTCGTATTTGTAAAAAGAATACCGAAATATGAAACCCTTCCAAAGCGATGATAGCCTCACAGGAGCATGGGAACGAAGCAAAAAACCCACAGCACTGCAGAGAGAGAGGAGGGGAAAGAGCCAAGTCAGATCATCCTGACCTCAAAGCATTACATAGCTCAGTTATTGTAACAGAAATCAATTCTTTGAAGGACAAAGAGGAAAAAGGGAGAGAGACGGCAACATAAAAGGCAGAGCAATACTCCCGCTTGACAGGCCTGGCCTAACCTTGTTTCAATTCACATGAGATTCTGAGCCTCACCCTCCCAGCACATGTGGACTGAGAAACAAATCCAAATGTGAATGGCTTCCTGGGCATTCTGATGTAAAATACATGAAGCTCATTTAAAACACAGAGCCCACTAACTCTTTAGGACTGTGCAGAAGGCTTACTGTGTTGGTTGGTATCAGCAGCTGCCAGACAGAATGTTTCTGGGTGCTGATTCTGTCTACTAAAAAGAGAAATGTGTTTGAGTCATAAAACTTGGATCCGGAGCCAGGATTAGACTCAGATCAAAAAATTCAGGCCAGGATTCTGTCTGTACTCCTAGGGTATATTAAGTCCCTTGACTGCAGGAGTTATTACATGAGCGTGCTACACATGAGGTCAGACTACTATTATTCTTCTATGTGTTTTGGTAACACCAAGTTGTTCCAATTATGGAACAGGTCACCATTGTGTTTGGAGCTGTACAGACGCTGATCATAATGATGGTCATAAAGATCCCTTCTGGCTTTAAAAATATATAGATGAGTCTCCAATGCCTTATGGCAGTAGCTCTCAACTTTTCCAGACTACTGGACCCCTTAAAAACTTTTTACCTACATAATCAGACATAAAAATACAAAAGTATCCCAGCATACTAGCACTGAAAAATCACTCTCTTTATTTTTACTATATAATTATAAACCAAGTCGATTGGAATATAAATATTGTACTTACATTTCAGTGGATAGCCTAGAGAGCTGTATAAACAAGTCCTTATCTGTATGAAATGTTAGTTTGCATTACTTGCATTACTTATGTTTTTCATGTAGCCTATTGTAAAACTAGGCATATATCTACATAAGTCAATGTACCCTGTGGAAGAGCTCAGTGTACCACAAGGGATACTTGTACGGTATCCTTGGTTGAGACCCACTGCCTTACACTGTGTGCAGTCATTCACACATGTTTGAACAGCACAAAACCACTATTCTTGTTTTGACACCCCCATTGTGCAGGTGTAAATGATTTCACAAAGTGCAAAGCAGTGGAGACGCAAAGCTGCGCAAGTTCTTACTCCTGCTCCACTGAAGTTAAGGATGAAATTCCCATTGACTGCAGTAGCGGAGAATTAAGTCCTACATTAGCAAAGGGATGTGATGAAGTTGGCTTGCCAAAATACCTCTAAACACTGTATCTAATTTTAACAAATAAATATATATAGCAGCATCTCAGAACTGTGACAATCAACCTTAAAGGAACAAAGCCAATGTTTGTACACCTAACATCTGGTCTATGGAATCTTCCCACTTTCAAAATACTTGCAGGATCCAGTGTAACAATGTATGCCTATTTTTTTAAAAAACAAGTTTTTCAGCGCTCAAGGAAAGGACAGACATATCAGCACCTGCATATTTTCTTATCTTACTGCCCACATGTGGGATAAATGCCTGCCATGAGGGAAAACAGCAATGTAGGGAAATGTTTAGGATCAGTCAGGACTTATTTATTCTCCATAACTAAGATTTTCTATGACTTTCCATTTCATGAATCATCATTTCTTTTATTTACAATAATAATATGATGAGAAGGGATTTATTTTTTTTAAAAAGGCTAGATCTGTTTAATTTGGAATGGAATGGAAAAAGCAGAGATAACAGATTTACTGTAACTGTATAAAATCAGGAGTGGTGTGGAGGAGACAGGCAACAGGGAACTTCCATTTACTCTTTCCCATAGTATATAAAGGTGACACATTTAAAACACAGACAAGAGAAGAAATTTTTACAGAATGAGCTAAATTCTGCCTTTAGATAAGCATGTGCTACTCCCATTGAAGTCAGTGGGAAAGCCAACATGTCTCTGCAGAAGAATTTGATTAAATGTATTATTAACCCGTGGAAATCCCTGCTGCAGGATATTACAGGGATTCCCCCTGAAATTTTCAGCTTGGTTCTCAAAAATTCAGGTTGACTTCAGAATTTGGCTTTCAGATATCTTTATTTGGCACATGCCAACCCTATGACCATGCTGCCCAGGCTTAAACACAATGGGTACAACATGGGTACATCACAGATTCAAAGTTATAAAGCAAAACACTTCCTTAGAAACATTTTTACTAATGCCTGCATTCCTGACTTTGCATTGCATCATACACCTGGCTTGGTTACTTTTCAGGAACCAATCCTTGTATGGCCTGCTGTGGTGTGTATACCCTGATTTCTACAGTCTGGATTTATCTTGTCCTTAGCATCAACCAGGTGCTCCTGCCTTTCTTAAGTAGACCAACTGACTCCAGCCTCATGCTTGTTATGTCCCTATTTACAAATTAATCTTCTATTCACCTTTCCAGTCATGCCTGCTGAGAACTAAGGTCTCACTTTATGTCATGTTACTACAATTATTGAGACAAATTGCTTGGTAAGAATAATCAATTGAGATTAGATGTTTATTTTGGAAAGAGGCTGTTTTCTCATCTGTGTCCCCAGTAGAGCAGCAGTAGCACTAGGATTCTGGCCCCTCCTACCATCTTAACAGCAAGTACAGTAGATGTGCTGTAAGGAGTCACGCACAGGGTCACTGCAGCCTGTGCCTTTTTCAGAACTGACTTCACAGCTGTTGGCCCAGCCCTGTCAGAATAGCAAGGCTTGACAGGTAGAGTAAATAATGTACCCAAAGTTAATTTCCACTGGGAATGTTCAGTTTACCAGAAAGAGAATTAATGATGTTCTACTTTAAGTTTTGTTCCCCAGTGAGAGTGGAAAACGCTGCAAGCTTGACAAAATGCTTCCTGAAAATCTCTTTTGAAGTTAGTGCCACTTCTAGAATAACCAGGACTAATTTTTGCATGAGAAAGGAGAGCTGGTCTTAGGGTCATGCCCGTAGAGTGAGAGTTAGATTTTGTGTATATGCCATCAGTTTGAGCTCTCTGATTTGACTAAGCAGTCAGTTAAGACATGCTCAATCGCAGAGCTGTAACTAGTGATATCTGCGCCTGGGGCAAACAGCCCCAAAGGAGCCTCCCGCTACACCTTGGACCTGATCCGGGGCCCATCCATCCCTTTCCCCCAGCAGCCAGAGCCAGGCAGGGGGTTCCCTACCCTGCTGTAGCCAGAGAGCCAGGGGGAACCCTTTCCCCTGCCATGGCCAGAGCTGGGCAGGGGTTCCCTTTCCTTGCTGCGGCTGAAGCTGGGTTGGGAGCCCCTTCCCTTGCCGTGGTTGGAGCTGGGCGGGGAACCCCTTTCCCTGCCATGGCCGTAGAGCCGAGGAGGGGTTCCCTACCCTGCTACGGCTGGAACTGGGCAGGGAACACTTTTCCCAGCTCTCTGAGGAATGTGCCTTTAAGGCACGCTCCTCTTCAGGGCCAGGAAAGGGTCTGGCGCCCTTTCAAATTGGCACCTGTGGCCTTGCCCCTTTTGCCCTGCCATAGTTACGGCCCTGCTCAAATTCGATTCAGAATTTGACTCAATAACTCCAGCCCCAGAAAATGAATAGCCTCGAGTCAAAGGGACCGCATTTCCCTTTAACTCAGTGTGGTGGAGTCACACAGGACATACACAAGTTATTTTGCATAGCTTGCATATCTGCCTTTGACTGCTGCTGAAAATGGCAGCAAGTTGAGACTGGGCCTTAGAAGAGTGGACTTCTGTTTCTGGCTCTGTCTCAGGATTTCTCTGTGTGCCCCGCATGCGAGAATCTCAGGTCAGATTTCCAAGCATTCCACACCTACAGGTGGGGCCAGCTTTTCAACGGAGCTCAGCTCTTGTTTAGGGACTCACAAGTCAACTCAGCTTGCACTATGATCCACAAGAAACCAGGGGCCACTGAAAATTCTGGCTTCACTGGATTCCTACCTCTGAAAATTCTCACTCTGCCTCACTACCCCTTCTATAAAATAAGGATAAAGAGGGGAATGGCAGAAAATTTTTCCATGGTAATAGACACTTTCTGTGGCAACATGCTGATTTCTGTGAAATTTCACTGGGGGTTGGTGGGATGAAAATTTTGACATTTTTGGAATGCAAACTTTTTGATTTTTCCTTCTGAAATGACTTTTTACTTAGACATGTATTTTCTATTATCTTTAAAAAAATAAAAACTACTTGAAAAATCAAAAGGAAATACTGAATTTTTTAAAAAAAATAATTTTACAGTAAATTTTGTAATTTCAGTTTTTTATTCTGATTTAGAATGGAGAAAGGGAAAAAGAAAAGTCAAAATGTTGGAACTACCCCTGGAATGAAAATTCCAGTTTCAGATCAGCTGCCTCCTCTATTTGGGATGTCAGACCCTCAGTAGAGGGACTCTGTGTGTACAAAGGCTTAAGACAATGGGTTCTTTTCTGGGTTGGGGACTTTAGGCACCATAGAAATACACATCAATAAATTGAAGGGTTTCTCTATGCAAATATCTCACCAAAATGTCCTAGAAACAAACAGATTTTTATTTTGCTCATCATCTCTGATTGTGAGTTGCTACTTTTGCTGGGCCCTTCCTGTGTCACCTGATTTCTACCAGCCCCTTAGGTGGTCTAAAAATGTTTGGTGAATGATTAGCCATGGAAGGGGGGGAAGTCATGTGAACTTATCGGTTAGACTTTCCAGGCACCAGCTTGGTAGCAGTGTGTGCTATGAAGCATACTATAGTGGATAGACACAAGGACTCAGGGGGCCTGGGCGCTGTTCATTCCTCTGCCATTAGCATGCTGGGTAATTCTGGGCAAATCACTTCCCTGCTATGTGTCTCCATTTTCCCATCTGTAAAATGGGGATAATTGTGCCCCAGCATTATGAGTATAGGGTTATCACTATGGCAGCCATTTAGAGGCCGTGCAGAGAATACCACCTTGGCACCCAGCATGGAGGACCTTGGCTCCCATCCCTCTACAAGGGGTGCTCAATGATGGGATAAAGGACTTTTGCATAGAGCTCAGTGGAACACACAGCAAGCAGAGCACAGATGTCTCTGCTTGCTGAAACAAACACCATTGCACTTCTAACTTGATGACAGGATACTCAGCAGGGAAGATGGTGAATCACTGACGAATCTCAGCCAGGACTTTCCCTATCTAATTAATGAGACTGGTGTTTCTGTGTCTCACAGCCAATTTCAGGAAAACTGGCAACGGGCCTTAGGGCTCAGGAAAAGGTTGTGAAAATAGTAACCATGTGCAGGTGTGAGACTGTTCCCAAACGGTTCACTTAGATGTGAGTTCTTGCCATTCCCATTCAAATGAATGAATGAAAGGCACAGCTATTTATACTTAATTTGTACAGAGAAACTGCCCCTCTGTTGATCTCCAAGTGCTCTCTACAAGTGTGTTTTGACTATTTCTCCCCACATCCTGTGACATGAAGGAATAGTGATGTTAAATGTCTTGGCCAGCATCACACAGAAAGGCAGTAGCAGAGGTAGGGGTAAGACCCAGGAGTCTTGCCTTCCAGTCCTTTGCTCCATTCACTAGTGATTAGACTAGAGAACAGTCCCTTCTGGAAGTGGGAATAGAACCCAGGGGTCCTGACCCACAGTCCCATCGCTAATAGTAGCTATATCTCGTTGCATCTCAGTCCTAGGAACAGCCCTGCAGTCCTCCACTCCAATCATATTCACTTATGGAAATGGGATTTAGGCAGGGCTGGCTCAAGGGAGTTTAGCACCCTGAGCCAGCTTTTGATTTTGTGCCCCCTCCCCACATGGGTGGGGGGGGGGAGAACCCAGCCTCCGCTCTGGGCCAACTCGAACAGCCAGACCAGGGGTGAAGCAGGCCAGTCCAGAGGCCAGGCTCCACTCTCCCACAGGCTTGCTGTTCCTCCTTAGGGGCAAGGCAGGCCAGCCCAGAAGCAGGACAAGAGAGCAGAGTCTGCCCCTTGGGCTGGCCCACACTGCCCCTGGGGGCAGAGTGACTAGTTCGGGGAGGGGTGGGAGTGTGTGGTCCGGCTTTTGGGCTGGCCTGCCCCACTCCTGGTGTGCCACCGTGCCAGCCAATAAGCAAATGGGGCCCTGAGCAAGGCCTCATTTGCTTGTGGGTTGAGCCGGTGCTGGATTTAGGATCCTAAGTCACTTAAGGATTGTTGGACTGTATCCCCAAACCAGACCATAAACAAGAGTATTTGCCCTTTTCAGATTTCCATTTCAATCAGCAGCAGTTTACTTTGCATTCAGAAGCTATTTGACTATGACTGATCTTTTCACCTCTTTACCCTGTGAACTGCTACACATATTTCTAAGGCACTTACCCATGGCCTCGGGGCACTGATAGGCCCCTTTTTGGTCCCGCAATCACAGATCCTACAATTTCCTGCTTGTTGGGACTCCTTTGTCCTGGAGCCCCATGCCACACTGCAAGGGAATGAAGAGCTCTAGCTATGGACAGGGCATTAGTACCTTTACATTACTCAGAGGAGAGCCAGAGAACAGAAACAACCACCACCTGACCCTAGCTCCAAAGGGGTAGCTGTGTTAGTCTAGTCAAGCAAAAAAAGTAAGGAGTCTTGTGGCACTTAAAGACTAACAGATTTATTTATTGCATGAATTTTCGTGGAAGAATATCCCACTTTGTCAGATGCTTTGAAGATGGAGAGCTAACAGAATTGCATGAAAATAAATGCAGGGGAGCGTAACACATGGGATCAGGTCATACTGCAACAGCAAATCAGAGCATTTGTAAGGATTCAAACTCTAGGAAACAGCACACAGAGGGAGGGTGAAGGCAAATTACCTGTTGTAATGTGAAAAGAATCCATAGTCACGATTCAGTCCTGCTTTCACACAATCTAATCTGCATATTAGTTCAATTTCGGCTGTTTCTTTTTGAAGTCTTGATGTCCCACTGATTTTCTTGAGGACCATTGTTAACAAATCATCAATGGAGTGATTAGGAGGATGGATGTGCTCAGCAACTTTTTTGTTGTTGTGATTTCTGATCTCAGTTTTGTGTGCGTTTATTCTTCTGTGTAGGGACTGTCCTGTTTGTCCAATGTTTCCTGCAGTTCTCCCTCCACTTCTACAACTTGAGGAGCTGCAATGTTCTTAGAGTCTACTGGGATTCCTATCTGTTGTAGACAAGGGCTGTATGTTTTGTAAAACAGCCTGGCCAGATATTTTTCCCACACCACAGTGGAGGTTGAGGAGAACCCTAACTTCCCCCGATGCCAACTTTGATTAAAGTAAGAGCTTTTGTCTAGGCTGTGCTGCAATTCATCCATAAAGTGACTCCGTCTCTTACAGAGAACTTCTGTTTTCAGCTGTGCTTATTTTGATATTTGGCCTTAAATCTATTCTAGATGATGTGAGGTTTAGAGTTAGTCTTTACCTAAAACGTACAGTTGTGCCACTTTAAGACTACTTGTGCAGATGCATTATGACAATGGGAAAGAGCACTTTCCTGGTGACACAATGGCTGTGTTCACACAGCACTCTTATTTTGAAACAACAGAGTTTGTTTCGAAATAAGAAATACCCTGTTCACACGACGCATGGTTGTTTTGAAACAAGTTAAACCCCATGCGGGGACGAAACAACGCCATGCGAACATGTTGTTTCGAAACAACGGTGACTTGTTTCGAAATAACTGTTGCCTGAACCTGCTATTTTGCTTTGAGCTTTTTTCCTTAATTCGAATTAACAAACTGTTAATTCGAATTAAGTTATTTCGAAATAAGGTGTTATTTCGATACAAGTTGTTTCGAAACAACTGTATTGAAATAACCCCCTGTGTGTGAACACAGCCAATAAAACCACCTAAGCCAGTGGCAGTAGCTATGTTGGAGAGAGATGCTCTCCCGTTGATGCAGCACTGTTCACACAAGTACTTGTGCTGGCAAAACTTATGTCACTCATAGGTGTGTTTTGTTCAGTAGCTGTTCATTGCCAGTAGCCAGTTCTAGAGGCTTCAAAGGTAGGTGCAAGAAACCAAATACCCAGGTAGTGCTTTCTCTCTGGAGGGAAGCTCTCTTTGTGAAGGTTTATCACCCTGGCCTCCCAATTATGAGAAAGTATGTCAGCCTGGAAGTTTTGCAGCAAAAAGAGGGAAGATAAGAATTGATGTTCCAAGATATCTAAGGGAATAGACAAGAGAAAAACCACTTGAAGAAATCAGGGTAATGACTGTCCTTTATTTTGTCTATATAGCACCTAACACGATGGATTCCTGATGGGGCCTCTTAAGCACTACACAATATAAATATGTATCCAATAATGAAAACCAACCAACCAACCATGCTGGATATCCTTAAACACCACAAACAGCAAAAGTTTAATGTGATTGTTCTCAACATATTGCCGCTCGCGACATACTTGGCACCATTTTGTGACCCAACAGGACACGTGAGACCACTCCCTCCACAGGGCTGGGCCAAGGTTTTTTGGTGCCCTAGGCCAACACTGATTTTGGTGCCCCTCCAGCCAATGGCGGGGATCCAGCCCCAGATGGGGAGCAACGCTGCCACCAGGATCTGGCTGTGTGTTGAGATCTGGCTGTGGGCAGGGCGTGGTGCTGCTGTTGCCAGGACATGGCCCCAGTTGGGGATCCGGTGCCAGGGTCCAGGCATGGGTGGGGGTCTGGCTGTGGGTGGGGAGTGAAGAAGGACTTGCTGGCCCCAGACCAGCCCTTGGCACCCCCTAATGGTTGGCGTCCTAAGCAATCGCCTACATTGCGTCTATGGAAGGACCAGTCCTGCACTTCAGGCCAAAGCCAGCCACCTCCCTTGTTCTTCGTGACACACTTACTGCTGCGTGGTGACACAGTAATGTGTCCTGATACGGTGGTTGAGAACTGTTGGCAATGTATCATTGTTATACATATTACATTTTTGCTTAAAGGTTTAACTTACTAGACACGCATAGGAAGAGATAAATTCCAAAGGAGTAGTCATATCGGTCTAGTTCAGCAAAACAAACAGGGAGTCCTGTGGCACTTTTAAAGACTAAGAAATTTATTTATTGCAGAAGATTTTGTGGAAGAAAATCCCACTTTGTCAGACACTTGAAGATGGGGAATTTATAGAATGGGAGGAAAATAAATGCAGAGGAGTGTACATCATAGGATCAGGTCAGACTGTTACAGCTTCTGCTCCCAAAAAACTGGCAGTCTAAACAAACAAATGGTGGGCAGAAAAAGTGAGGCACAAAAGGATTAAAGCAAACAAGGAGTCCTGTGGCACTTAAAGACTAACAAATTTATTTTTTGCATGAGCTTTCATGGGAGTAAATAAGTGCCAGAGGGCTCCTTGTTTGTTTTACTGAACTAGACTAACACAGCTGTCCCTTGGGAACAGAAGGATGAAGTGATTTGCCCCACAGCAAATCAATGACATGAACAGAAGCCAAGTATCCTGATGTTCTATCCTGGGCTCTACTCATTAGACCAGGCTGCCTTTCCCCACTCTCATGGAAATTCTTCTAATCTCAGCAAATTCCCTCCCTGATTCTGC
This sequence comes from Podocnemis expansa, assembly GCA_007922195.1. Classification (NCBI taxonomy): domain Eukaryota; kingdom Metazoa; phylum Chordata; order Testudines; family Podocnemididae; genus Podocnemis; species Podocnemis expansa. The sequence goes on from ML682063.1 coordinate 9,110,629, forward strand.
TAAGATTTTCTCACCACTGTTAGCACTGGTGTAGCTGCTGCCCTTTGACTGCTGCATTTATAACACACTATCAATTAGACTTGTGCGGAAATGGTTTGATTGACAGAAGGTTAAAAATATCCGCAACTCCAAAAGTCCCATCTACTCTGTGACTCCCAATACTGTTAGCAATGGTGGGGACACTTTTAGACTAAATCCCCAATACAGACAAGATACTACAGGGTTTTTCCTGGAGCTATGGGAAAAGTACAGTGTGTTTTTAAACCTAAGTGCAGTGGTACTGAAAGCACTTCAAAGTCATTACATGCATAGGGAATAAGATGATAATGTCAATAGAATGGAATGTTGCATTCCAGGTGATTGAGAATCATATTCTCTTTCGAAATATTAGTGTTTAATTTAAATTGGTTTCCAAGACCACAGAAAACTAAGTGGAATAACATCAGATGAAAACCTCCTCCATACTCGAAAAGGGCTGACTGGAAGTGTGGGATATGGAGGAGGGTGTGATCCAACCTGGGCTGACTGTAGTCAGATATCATTCCAATTAGATGGCTGCTTGGTATCTCGGGTGACGTGAATCTGGTGTGTTTCTTAGTCCAGGGCATTATCCCACTGAAGTCCATGTGCCTAATTCTCCTTTCTCACTACAAAGCTCCCTGACCAACTAAAGATTCAGAGGCTGTCATTATGTCATGTCTACACTATGGGGCTAAGTCAACTTAAAGCCCCTTAAGTGAACTTAAACAAAGGACTGGCCACTTTGAGAAGGTATTACATTGACTTAATCGTTTGCTTAAGTCAGCTTCATAACTCTCACTTGTAAAGTCGACTTAGGAATTAAGTCAACTTTACTAAGTTGACTTAAGCCAATGTAGCCCCGGAGCTGGCTTAAGTTGACTCAATTGGCTTCCTAGCTATCTAAAATCTGGGGATGGGGGCTGCAGAGAAGGCAGAACACAGTTGGGAGCATTTCCAGCTGTGTGCAACACATCAAAATCCCCCATGTCTTAGCCCCAGCCCTGCAGCCCTGCATACTAGCACTACAGCCCACGTCGCCTTCCCTCGACCTGAGCCGGCATCTCTCCTCTTCTCAGCCTGGCCCTGCGTGTTTCTCCCTTTCTCCAGCTCGACCCTGTGTGTCTCTCTGCCCTTGCCCTTCTCCAGCATATCTCTCTCCCCTTCTCCAGTTTGACCCCGCACATCACTCTCCCTCTCTAGCTTGACCCTGCGTGTCTCTCCCCTTCTCCAGCCCAACCCCCTGTGTCTCTCCCCTTGCCTTCTGCAGTCCACCCTTGCATCTCCCAGCTTCTCAGCCTGACCCAACGTGTCTCCCCTTCTCAGCCCAACCCCACGTCTCCCCTTCTCAGCTCGACACCTCTGATGTTGTAAAACCGACAAGGAGTCCTGTGACACTTTTTAAGGCTAAACAAATTTGTTTATTGCATGAGCTTTCATGGGAGAAAAATCTCACGTCATCAGACGGTTTAAAGATGGGGGAACTGACAGAATGGGAGGATAATAAATGCAGGGGAGTATATGACGTAGGATCAGGTCATACTGTAACAGCAAATCAAAGCAGTTGTTAAGATTCAAACACTGGGAAACAGCATATAGAAAGAAAGAAGTTGCTATTTTTTTGAGATTAGATTGTGTGAAAGCAGGATTAAATCATGACTATGGATTTTTTTTTTTTCCCATTACAACAGGTGATTTGACCTCCTTCCTCTACGTACTGTTTCCCAGTGTTTGAATTGTAACAATTGCCGTGCCCTGTCTCTGCGCTGGCAGCAGGGGCATCACTGTGCTAGGGTCAGCAGCACATGGGCCTGGATCTCTGGCTGGCAGCACAGCCAGAAGGGGCCCGATCCGGCTCCGGGCCACTTCTGGCAAGCAGCGGAGGCTTGCAGATGGCTCTTGCTGCTTGTAAAAAGTGGCACGGACCAGCTTCAACTCCGAGCCTCTTGCAAGAGGCTTGAAGCCAGATCGGGCCCCTGCTGCTGCTGGCAAGCAGCAGTGGCTGGATTGGGCCCTGGAGCAGGATCAGGGCTGGGGGGGCCAGGCCCTGACCCCCTTCCAGTAATATGCCTGTGCTGGCAGTTGCCCTGCGGCACCTGGTCCAGAGCTGGAGGAGTCTGGGCAATGCATGGAGGGTGTGGAGTGCTGTGGTGGCACATTTTTGGGCCACATCGGGCTCCATGACCTCCCTGTGGCCACATACAGTATGGAGGGTGGTGTGGTCACTCACTTCCTGTAATAAAGGAGTGGCCGGGAGAGACAGGCACTGCTACTGTGTTGTACTGTGGGCCAGATAACCACAATGCACCACTGCTAGGGCAACCTAGCAGCTGCCAGCGTGGACATGGGCAGTCTCTTGGCATTTTGAGTATGGATGCTCTAATCTGCCTTAATAAGGTCTACTTTAAGCTGTCTTAAAGTAGACTTTATTAATGTGGCTTAACCAAGCCCTGTAGTATAGACGTAGCCATATACACAGCTCTAATCTCAACCCTTGTTGTTAGTGCGTGGCCCTGGGTATGCTCCACTGTAGAAGCAGAATACCTTTGGGGGCACTCTATAAAGCAGGGGTCTCAAATTCACAGCCTCTGGGCTGCGTGCAGCCCCTAAAGTTATTTCTTGTGGCCCACAACGACAGTGTTGCTATCAATATTTGCAATACTGTTGTATGACAAGGTTTCAGTGGTGTACCCCTTGGATTATGGTACTAGTCCTTACACGTGGTGTAGCCCTTGGGCTAACGTCTTCGTCCTTGTGCGACCCTCATGGGTATTTGAGTTTGAGACCCCTGTGATAAAGCATGAGCTGCGACACCTTTCAAAAGGGGGCAGCACCCAACTTTTCTCCACACTACCCATGTTCCACTGGCTGGTATTGAAAGGGTGCACCATCCCACCATAACCTTTTAGGATGTCCAGTGGGTAGCCCTTGACACGGGAGGAAAGTTGGCTTTATGACTAGGTCAGTGTCCACAGCATCAAGAGATGCAGGCTAAAACTCCAGTTCTGCCACAGACTTTCTTCATGACCTGATGTGAGTCATTCATTATTATTAAAGAACTGTATTGTGGTAGCACCCAAAGCCCTTATCTTGGACCACAAGGCCATTGTGCTAGGTGCTGTACAAACACAAAACAAAATGTGGGCCTGTCTGCCTCCCTAAAACTTTGCCTCTCTGGACTTCAGTTCCTCCCCAGGAAAAATCATCTTTCCTTGGTCTGTTTTCTCTACTCAGACTGTCAATTTTTTTTTGCGGGGAAGGGGTGAAAATGAGGACTGTTATTATATATAGCACCTAGCATCTTGTTTGGACCTGCTAGGTGCTACCGTAACATAATTAATATTAGTAATTTAGCCCATGGGAAGGTCTTTTAAGGCTCTGATGTACAGGGAGATACATCTTGCTTTAGACTAGCTACATGTTCAGTCAGCTGAACACAAAGTATCCACAAACAGCGTCTGAGCTCTGTTACTAATTATCTGGGCTCTGGTGGGTGTGAAAACATCTGTATTGGTTTGGCAGAGATTGGGTCCTGAGGTTTGTGCCAAAGACAAAAGCTGGCCTGGCTTGAAAGCAAGGCAGCAAAACATCAGCATGATGTTCACACTCAGAAATGCCGGGCTACTCACCACTGCTGCAAGCAATTAACAGAGCTAGGAGGAGACCCACTGCACCCCTCCTCTGCTGACAACTGGGACTGCTCCCTTCAACCTGCTGGGCCTGGTATGGGAGAGTGTCTCCTCCCTTCCACTAGTTTCCTGGCTCTGCTGCTATTGAAAGTTTGCACATTTTATTGCGTTTGTAAGTTGCTAATTCATGTCTCCCCATCCCCTCAAAAACTACTGATTGTACCCCTTTCCACTGATTTTTCTACAGGGTTCTGTCTTTATCTAACAGCCCATCCTAAAAAGCACAGAGCTCCATGCATTTCCATGGATTTCAATGGGAGCTGATGATGCTCTCAGCACCTCACAGTGTTGGACTCCTCAGAGACAGATCAGACATTCTGTCTGTGTAGAGCTGTGCCCTGTTTCTGGCAGTAATAAGGTGTTTCTCACCAATTTGCCTCTCTCTCACCATCAAAAGTTGGACCAATAAAGATCTTGTCTCACCTACTTTGTCTCGCTTATGTCCTGGGACCAACACTGCCTAGTAACCAGAGTCTTCAGAGCTGACTGTAAGAACCCCACAGCAGCAGATGTGGGATAAACTGACCCCTACGTTAGATCTTTCCTGGATTTCTAACAGATTGGCTTAATCCCTGGAACATGAAGATTAATTCCCTCGCCAAAATTTCTGTTAGCATCAGTGATGACAGCCCTGGTTTTCTTGGTGTTTGAACTTTGTTCTCTCTGTTGTCCATCTGTTGAATCTGTGCTGCACTGGTGACAGCAGCAGGAAGTGATGTAATATTGGAAACATCAGGCCCAATCCCATCTTATATTAAGGTCCCCATGCACTACTTTGCTGGCACAAAAGGAGCTTTAAACCTAGTGGACTCACTCAGTTAGTAATTTCTCAGCATAAGGGGATTCCTGGAGTGACAAACAGTTGGCAGAGTAGCTCTGTGTCACTTTAGCACAGTCCCTGGTGTAAAGTACCAAAATGGGTGTGATGATAACATCCCTATGCCTTGGATATTCCTAGTTGCTAGAATGACCCCTTGGACAATAGGCAACGGGGTGTAACTTACAGCAGCCTTGGAACTGCTCTAACTTACAGCAGGGCCGAACTGATTCCAGACTTGGGAAGCTGCAAAGCTGAGGGTAGGCTATGGGTGGACATTTAGGATGGATGGCAAAAGGAGACAAGCATGGGAAGAGGGAATTAAATTGTATAATTGTGCCTCACTTTGAGTTTGCGATTCTGGGCCCATCTGAATATTTATGCCTAGAAGTGCGGCTGAATACCCAGCAAGTGTAGTGTGGACAGTGACATTTGAATGTGTCACAGTGAAATAGTGTCTGTTTCCCTTTCAAATGCATTCACAGTGGAAATGAGAGTTTATCAGGGGAAAGTGGTAGAATTCAGAGACCAGTCCTTAAGCGGTTTTTTAGTAAGTCAGAGTTAAGAGTCTGGATTGCTTGTCAGGGGCTGCTTAAGAGAAAGGTTCTTGGATTTAATCACACCTCATATCACGCTGCTATGTGACTCAGTGAGGAAACATCCAATAACAGCTAAGTACCAAAGAAAATCATCTCTTTGCTGATACTTGGTTTCATTCTCACATGGAACATTTTTTGATTAAACAAATCCCCTCCCTCATCTTTCTCTTTCAGACAGAACTCACCCAGGATGGTAAAGTCCTGGATCATCAACACATCCATACATCTACAATAGACACATACAGATGGGTGGACCAATAAAATAAGAATTGCCTGGAATCTCTTCTCACCAGTTGGACTAAAGATTTTTTGAGATGAAGGAATGTGTAGTTATCTTTTCCCCTGAACTGTTTCTCCACACCTCTGTGTTTGACCTCTGAAATGTAACATGCAATTTTTGATTTATGTGTGCAAAATCTGCATTTGTGTGTGCAAACATATACTCATTGGGGCTGACTCTGGCCTTATTAGCACTGGCTTTACACTAATCTGACTTCATCATATTTATTTATACTGAAGGATACCTAGATGCCCCACATGTGGCAGAGCCTCACTGTGCTAGACACTGTCCGTACTCGTGGTAAGAGACATTCCATGCCCTGAAGAGTTTAAAATCTAGAGAGGCAAAGGGTGGGAGAAAGGAAATATCATCTGACAGAATGCGACTCGAGGCACAGAGAGGTTAAGCGACTTGTCTAGGTCAGTGGTTCTCAACCACTGGGTCAGGACACATTACTGTGTTGCCACACGGTGATAAGTGTGTTGCAGAGAGCTGGGGAGATGGCTGGATTTGACCTGTGGGGGTGGGCTGCTGCGTCCTGTAGGGTTGTGATATGCCACCAATTGTGTCATGACCTGCAAAAGGTTGAGAACCCCTGGTCTAGGTCACATAGGACATGAACAGCTGGGAACTGATCCCCAGTTGCCTCAGTCTACTCCAGTGCCTTTAAGAAAAGACCTATATGATAAATTTGGAGTAACCGAATTGATTTTAGTGGATTTATTTCTACTTCCCACCAATTTAACTGTGATCAGTACCTGGAGAAACATTTGATAATTTGGACCTATATGTATTATGAACCTAAAATATGGAGTTTTGGGTGTGCTCTCTATCTGTTTTGATTAAGACTTTGTCTACACATAGAGTTTTCCTGGAATAACAACTCCAGATGTGGACACTCTTATTGAGATTCAGCACAGAATCCATTATGCCAGGGTTGCTGTTGGCAGACTGTTGCTGGGTGTTCAATGAACATGGTATCAGGATACACACTAGACTTTTACTTCATAAAGTGGAGGTAGTTCCAACCCTTCTATGGTTGTGAGACTTGAGAAACCTACAGAAAATACTTGAAAAACCTGCAACACCAGCACCTGCATCTTCTTTGGAAGAGCCTCATCATGAAGTGGGAGGATTGCTACACTAATGTTAGTGTACTCATGGAGGCCAACATCTTCAGTGTTGCAGCCTTGATTATCCAGCACTGGCTGAGGTGGAGCATGCACTGCATTCACATGTCTATTGAACATCTACCAAAACAATTGTTGTACGCCCAGCTCACCAAAGGAGAAAGGAAATAGGTGGCCAAAAGAAATGCTTCAATAACACTCTCAAGATAAACACCAAGATATGTGGTATCAACTGGGAGACAGTAAGCCAAGACCTGGCTAACTAGCAAAATCTTGTCAGAGAAGTAATAGTCACTTCTGAGAAAAATCACCTTGCCCTGGTCACAGAAGAAGGGCAGAAAAGAAAGGACAGACAACTATCCTCACAGAATCATGCTGTAATCGTGACCCTACTCTATCTTCCAACAGCAGCTACAATGTCTGCCAATGAGTCTGTGGCTCAAGGATTCAGCCACCAAAAAAGCCATATAAAATAAAACCTGTGAAAGAGATCATCCTCAAACTGAGGAATTGCCAAGGAGTCTGGAAGAAGAATCCTTTGTTTTCATTTAGCTTACTCCACTTCGAAAGCTACTGCACTTTAAATTCACATGCTACCTTTAACTTTCCTGCATAGACAAGCTCAAGGTGCAGTGGGAAAATGCAATCAAAGTAGTAGCAGTAACTATGGAAGCAATTGCTACAAAAACAATTAAGTTGAGATAATCAGTAACATTCAGGGAAGTTCACAAGTTCACTGTTGGTATTACAGGCACTATTCAAATAAATACAATGTCATGCATCTGAATGTTTTTCCTCAGATAGCTACATCATTCTGTTTCCATTCTTTACGAAACTGTTAGCAGAGAACACAGATTCCACATGGGGAACCTATGGGAACTCCCCCACTGTCAGTTAGTGGAAGGACATATAGTTGTTAAAAAATTAACTAAATACATATTAGTTTTAACTCTGTGAATAGGGTAATTAATAGCAACCAAGCTAGGAAGTGTGGTCTAGTGGTTAGAACAGAAGAAGCATCTGAGGAAGTGGGATCTTCTCCCACGAAAGCTCATGCAAAAAATAAATCTGTTAGTCTTAAAGTGCCACACAACTCCTTGTGGTTTTTTTACTGGACTAGACTAACACGGCTATCCCTTTTGAAATTTAGGGTTTTAGGCATCTGTCCAGCTTTGGGACTCTGCAGACTTAAATATCTGGTGCCTCATTTTATCCATCTTACCTCCCCCACATCAGTGGGCAAAAATATTGGTCCCTAAGATGGACAGAATGTAATGGAATTTTCTCTCTGCAAAAACCCTAGGAAGAATAAACCATGATGAAATATATTTTGACCCCAACTGTGTTACACAACCAAGGCAACACAGAACTTATCATACGAGATCAGAACAGTGGTTCATTCAATCATGTGTCTTCTCTCGGGATAGTTCAGAGAAAGGTGTGAGAAGAACCACATGGTAGAGAATCATGGACAAATCAAGGACAAACCTATCCTTAGGAACTAATACACATATCTCTTTATAATTTCTAAAAACATATCTGATGGATCTATGATTATTCTTGTATCCACACAAACATGATTCTCTGAAAAAACACCTAAGCTGTTTTATCTGCAAAGTGAGATCCCCTGTATTACATCGTTTCGAAAATATAGGGTTGGGGTCTAGTCTTGCACTGGTTGTACTCATTCTCCTCTCACTGCAACTGGAGTAAACCCCAGGAATAGCTCCATTGAAGCCAATGGGTTTCCATCAGTCTCTCTCCCTAACGTACCCTGAAGACTGAGGCATCTCTGCAATGTCTTGTTATAGAGTCATAACATGGCATTTTGCCACCTGGGGCGCGTTCTGATCTGAATGCGCCCCTTCCCATTAGCGGCGCCCAGAGCTGGTGCCACAAAGCTGCCCCTTTAATAGCGTGGCTCCATTGAGTTGCTTCAGGCCGCCTGGGCCTGTGCCCCATTGGCCGTGCTGTAGTTATGGCACTATCTTGTCATTGCAGACTCCAAGGGTATGTCTACACTGGAGGCTACATTAAGTCAACCTTGTTAAGTCAACTTAGAGAGTCCACACTGGAAACTCCTGTTGAATGCCTGCGTCCACACTGGGAGGTGCTAGGTCAACCCTTCCTGGTGGCCAGGAAATCTGGGAGGGGGTTTTGAGGCCAATTAGGTCAACTTAAGGTCTTTCCCCTGTCTATACAATGGCTTCAGTTGACTTAATAAGGTTTACTTAAGCATGAAGTTGACCCTAAGAGGAGGTGTTATTAAAACAACTTAAGGAAACGCTTAAGTCAATTTAATAAAAGCCCAGTGTGGCTGCAGGGGTTTGTAGGTCAACTTAACCTTCCTTCTCCCATAGGTTTCTGCTTCTGATACAATGGAGAATTCTTTGGTCTTTGCTTGTGTGTGAAGTTGTTTGCTCTTTAATTCTCACCTATGCCTCCTAATTTCCATCTTACACTTCACCTTTCCCTCCTGGTGCAGACATACGTGTGTGAGATGCCACTTATTGCCTGCAGAGCATCCTATCTTTCCATGCTTTGGGGATGCAGGCAGCCAAATCCCAGCTGTTTCTTGCTCAGGGTTAGTAAGAGAAAGGAGCTCTCTGGGTTTCCTCATATAGCACCTGGCCTGACACAGGACTCAATTAGCTCTTAACCCATCATTTCTTTATCTAACGTACTTATACACCACCACTGCTATAGTACCTGAGCACCCCATGTAGTGATCCTCACACCATCTGTAGGAGGTAGGGAGGTACTACTGTATTCAGGGGAACTGAGGCACAGAGAGACTGTGGGCACCAATAGTCTTCATATGCAGCGCTACTATGGTGCAGCAGTTCAGTGCAGATGTTATTACACTGATGGGAGAGCTTCTTCCCTCCAGCCTAGTTAATCCACCTCTGTGAGAGGCAGCAGCTATACAGACAGGAGAAGCATTCCTGCCAACACAACCCAGCCTACATGGGGGGCATGAAGAGTTAGATCGGTGTAACCGTCTGTGGATTTTTCATACCCCTGAATGATGTGGCCATATTGTACAGGTTTGTTTTCTGGACACTACAGTACAAATCAGGGATAGACACATCAACACCACCCTGTACCAAAAACCTACTGATCGGTATAGTTACCTACATCCCTTGAGCTTCCATCCTAAACACACCACACGATCCATTGTCTACAGCCAAGCCCTAAGATATAACTGCATCTGCTCTGATCCCTCAAACAGAGACAGACATCTTGAGGATCTCTATCAATCATTCTTGAAACTACAGTACCCACCTGGGGAAGTAAGAAAACAAATTGACAGAGCTAGACGGGTTCCCCGAAGTCATCTACTACAGGAGAGGCACAAGAAAGAAAACAACAGAACACCACTAGTTACCACATACAACCCCCAAGTCAGACCTCTGCAACAGATCATTAAGGACCTACAGCCTATTCTAAAAGATGATCCCTCTCTCTCTCAAGCCTTGGGAGACAGACCTCTCCTTGCCTACAGACAGCCCTCCAATCTTAAACAGATACTCACCAGCAACTACAGATCTAACAACAGAAACATTAAAGGAGGCACACACCCCTGCAACAAACCAGGCTGCCAAGTCTGCCCACATATCTGCACAATAGATACCATCGTAGGTCCTAATCAAGCCTGCTACTCCATCAAAGGCTCATTTACCTGCTCATCTACTAATGTGATCTATGCCATCATGTGCCAGAAATGCCCCAACACCTTATACGTTGGACAAACAGGATGATGCCTGAGCAAAAGAATAAATAAACATAGAGCTGATATCAGAAATCACAAAACAAAAATACCAGTTGCTGAGCACTTCCATTTTTCTAATCACTCGATTGATTAGATTGATTGATCGAGCGATAAATGATTTGTTAACGACTGTCGTCAGAGATGTGACTGGGACATCAAGACTTCAAAGAGAAACAGCTGAACTTGAATTAATATGAAAATTAAATTCTGTGAAAGCAGGACTGAATCGAGACTATGGGTTCTTTTCCCATTACAAAAGGTAATTTGACTTCAGGCTTCCCATGGTTTGAACCTAACAACTGCTCTGATTTGCTGTTACTGTATGACCTGATCCTATGTTTTACACCCCCTTGCATTTATTTTCATTCCATTCTGTAAGCTCACCCATCTAAGCATCTGACGAAGTGGGATTTTCTCCCACGAAAGCTCATGCGAAAAATAAGTCTGTTAGTCTTTAAGTGCCACACGACTCCTTGTTTTTTTGTATGGAATTAGCCTGAGTGAAGCAGAACAAATCTGTGGTGGATCATGGCACTGAACCCAAACCTCCCCACTCTCAGCTCATTGACTTAACCCTTGACCCTCCTTCCTCTATTTTCTTCTTTAAGCCCAGTTGCTTTTCTGCAAGCCATGGAAGTGGCGGTATTAGTTGCTCTTAGCTCGGGCCCACCCATGGCTAGGTATGTAGGGAGGACATCAGCTAACCTGACCAGACGGGTGAGAAGGAGTGTGGTAGCAGCTTGGTCAACAGTCCAAGGACACAGAGCTGCAGTTCCTCTTCCCAGGTTCTCAGAAAGCTGGCTGAGATCCCTGTGGGGATGGGATGAGCTGAATGACTGCTGGCTTTGTTTTTCCCTGATTGGTCCCATTTTTCAGCACTCTGCCCTACAAATTTGAAGCCATAATGCAACACGCTTCAATGTTCCACAGTACTTTTATTTTCCTCAGCCCACAGGGAAAGCAGCTCCAGCTGTACGTCTAGGTAGAGGTGTGTGAGAGTGCTAGGGGGGTCTTACCAACCATGCACTAGTAGCCCAGAATAGGATCAATGGGAACAGGAACAGCCCAGGAGGTGAAGTGAGGGGCAGGGTGAGTGTGTTGAATGAGGAGTGAGAGGTGTCCCTTTTTGATCCTCTGGTTCACCATAGATGTGAAAGCTTCCAGGCTTAGCTCTAAGAGTGCTGAGCAGTGTAAAGTATTAAGCATTATGGACACAATCCTGCCCTTTCTTGCACTAATGTCTATCCATATTAACTCTACTGGAGTCAATGAAGGAGAATCTGGGTCTCTGGAACTGATTTTCCAAAGAGCTCACCATGACTTTAGGAACTTAAATACATAGCCTGATCTGCAAAATTCCTCAACACATTGGGTGCATGTTGGGTGCTGAGTCCTTTAGAAAATCTGTTTGTAATGGTTGAAGTGGGAGCTATTTTTTTTCCCCCTCCAAAATTTGGATCTTAGGTGGGCAACCAGGTAGAGAGCTGAGCTCTTCTGAAAATACAAACTCCAGTCATAGGCACTGAACACTTGAAAATTTGACTCCAGCTCTATTTAATATGCGTTTTGGCCGGTATTGTAAATGATTAGGAACAAAGAGCCAGGTCCTCAGCTAAGGTAAATAGCCAGAGCTCCACTCAAGTTGACTGGAGCTGACTCATTATTGAGTCAGAAGAAACAAAATACTAATACTTACATTCTAAATCTGTATCTTAGATGCAGGGTCCATCTTTGTGTTTTAGGCTTATATAGCACCTAACCCAATTGGGGTCTGGTATGTGAACGAAGCTCCTAGGGCTGACGACAATTCAAATAATAAATATTAACAAAAACAATGCCACTGAAATATCAATAAATTGAATACCCCCCCTTAAGAAACATGCAGTGATTACATCTGAGAACCAGAACTGACAAAGAAAAGCAGCATTACCCTTACAGATAAAATCAGTAATAAATGCTATTACATTCATCAATAAGATCAAACTGGAAATGAACACCGAATTGTGTCACTGAAAGTTCATGCAAATCTGCAGTTACATGAAGCTGCTGTTTCATAGTCTGCCTGGTTTGCATGGTTTTGTTTGATGTTTTGTGAGAATTCCCCCTATTCTTTGTTTAGGGTTTGTTTCTCAGTGAAATTGTAAAGCATGGGGAAAAAAGTAAACAAGTACACATCAAGAGCTGGGAAATGAGAGTTAAGTCAGTCATGGCTTTCATCCCATCTTTTAATGAGCTAGGCTCAGGATCTCTAAGAGCATGGCTGAATTAAAGGCTTACCGCGATTAGCACTGAAACAAAAAACAAACAAATAAATGGAAAAAAAAAATAGAGGAAATGAACTAGTAAATAAGGCAGCTTGAGAAAATGTAATGATGAGACAAGCCACCCTAAAACCCTGGGCAGGAATGCCATATGGGCAGAGAGGCTCAAACCCTACCCCTTATGGGTAGATCTTTCTTGCCTTTGACAAGTAGACAGGTATCTGAGAAGCGAGGCTCTTTCTGATACTTAAGCAAGCTACACTTTTAGGTCCAAAGGCCGGGGTAGCCGTGTTAGTCTAGTTCAGTAAAACAAACAAACAAGGAGTCCCGTGGCACTTAAAGACTAACACATTTATTTTTTGCATGAGCTTTATGAAAGCTCATGCAAAAAAATACATGTGTTAGTCTTTAAGTGCCATAAAACTCCTTGTTTGTTTGTTTTACACATTTAGAGTTTGTCATTTTGCCTTTGAATCTCAATCATGCCTGCACGGACTTCAGCAATTCACACCAATTTGAGATCACAATCGGGCCCTATGTAAACATCATCCATAACTCGTGTGACTCACAGGGGGGGCTCTGTGACTTATGACGATATACAGCCAACTGGGCCAGGCTTGAGCAGCTGTGTGCAACTCCTTTAGCTGGATCTGAGTGGGGTACGAGGAGCAGGCCCTGGCAGCAGAAATAGCAAATGGAGCCAGAGAAGAACAAAAGGTGAGAGCTTCAGTACTGACCTGAGCCATCTCTGCTTATCCCCCAGCTTCCTCTTGTCACCTGCCTCAGCACCCCTTGCTTTCCATCCAGCTTCCCAAACATCTTCTAGCAATTTCACCACCCCAAACACTGGAGGACCCGACAACACCCACCCACCTGCCCAGCTCCTCTGGCACCTTCCCTAGACACAGCTGCCAAATTTTGTGCAACTTCATGTCCTTCTGCCGCCACTGCTCGGGGCAAGGCATGCTGATGCCTGTTTAGGCTCATATACAAATTAGCTCATTAAATAATTTGCATACCTATTTGACTGCCTGGAGTGCAGAATGTACAGATGCTTGATTGTGGCCAAATGGAATATGAATGCACTGGTTGCAAAGAGAGATTCAGGGTGTAAGAGCCAACAGTGGTTGAAGAAGCTGATCTTTCTGTAAAGCACTGAGAAGGTCAAGGTCACTGCAGGGCTGACAAGAGAGCGAAAATGGGGGGAGGGAACAGTTGTCTTCGGGACCTTAGTTCAGCCCCTCACCCCTCAAACACCTGAAATGTTTGTGTAGACAAAGTGAACTGAACACATGTGGGGCTACCTCCAGCATACATGACATGCCACAGCCCCCAAGTTTCTCTCAATGGGCCTGACTCCAGGGGAGGAATGTATCATTGTGATATACAGATAGGCTCTGGGCTCTAGGGGACGCATCCTTTTGGAAAGAAAGAAAGGGAAATTGTAGTATGAGTTCTGTACTAGTTGAATTATTCCCGAAGTGCCTCCCTGCTCAGTGCTTTGTACAAGCAATGTGGCTTTTCCAGTTCTGTGGCTAAATGTCTATCAGCTGTTTTGGCTTCAAAAGGCTAGTGTGGTTTTGGTTGTTTGATCTTAGACTGATAATGTCTGCCTCTCTCCTTTTCCCATGGTCAGTAAATAGTCTTAAACATTCCTTCAGATAATAGGGTTGAGCTGACATGCAAAGAGCCTGTGAGAAGAAAAGCCCATGCAAAGGTCGGCAATAGCAGATTTAAAAAAAAAAAAATGTTTTTCAAATCTTTGCACCTGTCCTAGGTGGATGAAGTCTGGGTGGATCTGAAAAATGCATAAGTGCAACTTCCTAACCTTGGTGAGTGGAACTGCCATTACAAAACAATATTGGTAACAGATTTTTTTTAAATGAACAAAGCTCTCAGACTTCAAGAGTTTTTTCATGAGTTAAAATAAATGCATTTAAATAAAAAGTTTGTGCTGACCTTAAATACACCAGCTGAAACCCTGGCCACACTGAATTCAATGGGAATTTGGCCAGTAAGGCCAAGATTTCATGCCATGGATCCAATCCTCACCAGCACCAAATTCATACTCAGAAGAAAACAGGGTGAGAAAGATGTCTCTATGCCACTTTTCTGCATTCACCACCCAATCTGAGCCATATGGGGCAAAATGGCCTTTTACATAATTAACTCCCGAAGTCCCTGAGTCCTTGTGAGAATGAAGAAGTATTTGGGGATTGGTTGTTTTCTTTAAATGTGGAACAGAAGTTTCAGTGCATCATATGGTTAGGAGGGACCACTAAGGTCATCTAGTTTAACCCCCTGCCAAGATGCAGGACTTCTTGTGTCTAAACCATCCAGGACAGATATCTATCCAGCTTCCTTCTGGAAACCTCCAGTGAAGAAGCTCCCACAACCTCCTCAGGCTGTCGGTTCCATTGTCTTTTGTCCATTGTTCTTGCAGTTGTAAAGTTTTTCCTGAGATTTAATTTAAATCTGCTATGCTGTAGTTTGAACCCATTGCCTCTTGTCCTGCCCTGTGTTGCAAGAGACGACACCTTTTCCCCATTTTCTATGGAGCAGCCTTTCAAGTATCTGAAGTTCTTGCTGTCATATCTCCTCTCAATCTCCTCTTTTCCAAACTAAATACATTCCTTTTGCATCCACCTCTTCCAAACAGCAGCACTGACACAGAAATCAAATACCAGATCCACTGTGCCTGCACACCCTTTGGAAGACCACTTAGACAAGTCTTCAGAAATGGAGATCTGCAAATAGGAACCAAGATCTTGGTCTATGAGGCAACTGTCATCTACACCCTCCTCCACAGATGTGAGAGTTGGGTGACCTGTTGATGACATCTCAAGTCCTACAGTGCTTCCAGCAGCCCTGTCCTAGGAAGATCCACAGGAACACTTCAGAAGACCGACACACTAACATCTGCATTCTCTCAGCAGCTAACATCAGCAGTGAAGTAGTTCAGGTCATGAAACACCAACTCCACTGGGTTGGCCTGACACTTGCCTCCCAGAGGAAGTCTACTCCTCACAGTCAAGTCAGAGAAGAAGAGCTTACAGAGGGCAGCAAAAATCACTTCAGAGAAATACTGAAAGTATACCTTAAAAAGGTTGGTATCAATCCAAAAAACAGGGAGGACTTGGTGGAACAGAACACAGTGGTATCATACTATATACCAGGCGTGGCTGAACTGCAGCTCGGGAGCCAAATGCAGCTCTTGAATGAAAAACTGTGGCTCCTCAAAGAACGTCAGCAAATCAATTTAGGAAAGCAGCCCCAGCCTAGCAGTTCAGGAGTGGGCTGGGACGGTGGGAAGAAGTGTGGCATGGTCGGTATTTTAAAAAACTCGCCACTAGCCTGCAGTCTTCTACATTGAGTAGCAGCTAAAGCTTTTACTGTATAGGCCTAATTTTCATGGTAACCTTAAGTAATTATTGGAATCTGGTATTAGTAGCATCAATATTTGTCCTCTTTTTACAATAAAATTAAAGTGTGCAATTAATTTTAAACTTAGTAATTTTGGAGTACGTAAAAGTATATGGCTATATGCCTCAGTCAGGCTCTCAAAGGCTTAATAATCAACTTGTGGGGCTCTTGAGTTCCATGAGTTTGGCCACCCCTGCTATACACCAAGCTACAGCCTATTTGGAGAACAGATGTGCTATAAGACAAACAAGCAACAAAGGCAAAAACAAAGGATGGAACAGTGGTTCTCGGCCGCTGTGTTGGGACACATTACTGAGCCACCACACAGTGGTTAAGTGTGTCGCAGAGAACTGGGGAGATGGCTGGACTTGGCCTGTGGGGGTAGGCTGGTGTGTCTTGTAGGATTGTGACATGGTGTCAAGCGTGTCAAACAACCCACAAAAGGTTGAGAACCAATGAGTCTAACCAACAACTATGTCTTCCCCATGATTCACCTGTCACCCCTCTCTTTGGGAAAGTCTGCAGAGCATGAATTGGACTTTTTAACCACAAAAAACTCCACCAATGAACTCTTGTGCAGACATCATTCACATAACAAGGAACAGCTGAAGAAAAACCAATGCTGAGGAGAGTGGCACCTCCCATCAGTTGCATGTTGTGACTCTATTAGAGCAACCTACAATTGAATTTGCTTTTTTTGGCAACAGCATCGCATTGCTTACTCATGTTGGGGCTGTGATCCACCACAACTCCCAGAGCCTCCTAGGCAGCACTGCTGCCAAACCACTTTTTCCCCATTCTGTGTTTGCCTATTTGATTTTTCTTCCCTAAGTGCAGCACCTTACGTTTGTCTTCTCTGAATTTCATTTTGTCATCTACAGCAGTGGTTCTCAACCACTGTGTGTCACAACACACTTGGCAGCATATTGTGACTCTATAGGACACACTAGCCCACTCCCTGCAGGCCAAATCCAGCATCTCCCTGGCGCTCTGCAACACACTTACTGCTGTGTGATGACATGGGGTAATGTGTCCCGACACAGTGGTTGAGAAACACCAGCCTATAGCCCAGTTCTCCAATTTATAAAGATCCCTCTGAATTTCCTCTCTAGCCTCAAAGTATTGGCCAACCCCCCTACTTTGTATCCCCTGCCAACTTGATTAGTATGCTTTCTTTACCTGTACTCCGGTCATCAATAAAGAGGTTAAACACCACCAGACCTGCAACAGAACTCTCTGAAACCCCACTGGAGAACTCCCTCCAATCCAGCATGCCATTCACAGTTACTTTTTGCACGTGGTTCTTTTTTAATCAATTAGGAGTCCACTTAATCGTAGTTCTTCTAACCCAGGGGTCTCAAACTCAAAACACTATGAGGGTCACATGAGGACACATGTATTAGCCCAAGGGCTGCACCACTGAAACCTTTTCATACAACAATATTGCAAATATTGATAGCATTAGTGGTGTTGTAAGCCACAGGAAATAACTCCAGGGGCTGCATGTGGCCCGCAGGCTGTGAGTTTGAGACTTCTGTTCTAAACCCATATTTCTTCAGTTCACTTCTCAGAATACCATGTCAGACTGTGTCAAAAGCCTGCTCACTTCCAAAGGAGCAGCCGTGTTAGTCTAGTCCAGCAAAACAAACAAGGAGTCATGTGTCACTTAAAGACTAACAGATTTATTTTTCGCATGAGCTTCGAAGCATCTGACAAAGTGGGATTTTCTCCCATGAAAGCTCATGTGAAAAATAAATCTGTTAGTCTTTAAAAGCCATGCTGACATCCAGGTATGTTATGTCCACTGTATTCCCCCATCCACCGATCATTCTGTCAAAGAAGAAAATAAAGCTGCTTGACATGATCTATTCTAAGTAAATCCATGCTGGCTGCTGCAGTGGTAACCCTTCTTATTATTTGCATCTGAAAAGAAACTTCTTTGTCTGCAGTATTGGATGGAGGGCATATGTACAAATCCTGTTCACAGCCTGGCTTTTCCACCTTAAGTGTATCACAGTTTGAGGGTGACCACACCTGTATTCTTCCCCCTCAGTGGTCCAGCAATGGCAACCACCTGCAGGCTTCCCTCTCTCCAGTTATTGCCTCATTTGGAGGAAGACCAGCATCCCCACTCCATTTTGATCCAAGTATTTCCAGGCTGCCGAATTTCCTGTCTTCACTATATTATTCTCAGCACAGACAAGTTGCCCAAGGGCACCTGCTTGATGCCTTCTTAGAGATGAATAACAGTGTGACTACTTCCAGTTGTCATTACCACAGATTTTTCTGTGCAAGCCAGTTTTATTCTTTAGGTATAAAGCATTACAGAAGAAACATATTAAAAATCTACAAGTGTGCTAATATGCTTGCCAGAGATCACCCTATCTTTAACATGAATTCTGTCAGGAGCAGTCCTCCAAACCCCCATCCCAGGGGGACTCCTGGTGGTTACAGATTCATCACAGCTTCCGCTGAGAACATGCATGCTCATCTCAGGTTTAGGTCTCCCTTTAAACAATTCAGGGTCTTTAGAGTTTCCCAGACCAAATAAGTGGCAAGACAATGGGTTTTCCTCTCTAGGGCATAGCTTTAAAAAGGAGGATTTGAAGTAGGATAAAGTGGGTGAGAAAATATCTTTTATTGTACCCACTTCAACACAGACCTGAACCATGACACATTCAAATACTGTATCTTGACAGGGAGTTAGGTGTCTCAAACTCAAATCATCATGAGGGCTGCATGAGGACTAATACATTAGCCCAAGGGCTGCACCACTGAAACCTTTTCATACAACAATATTGCAAATATCGGTAACAACAGTGTCATTTTTGCAGACTGCGGGAAACAGCGTTAGGGGCCACGTGTTTGAGACCCCCGAACTAGATGTCACTTGCAGTTCTTCTAAACATGTAGTTCTATGATTCTGTTGGTGAAAGAAACAAACTTTTGAGTTTACACAAAGCTCTTCTTCAGGTCTGGGACAAGACTCGTTTGCATTCCGCTGATACTTCATAGGAAAGCACGGGTACCATTCCAAAAAGTCCTTTGATGTTCCTGGCCTTAGCCAGTCTCGTAGAGAAGATGCATACATAGAAAAACACATAAGCAACTGTATTTTTAAGAGCGTGGCCTCCAAAGATGTTACTGTAATTCAAGAAAATTCATTCAGGATATTGCAAGGTATTGTCAGTTTGTCACAAGATGTAACTTAACAGAAACTTCCCAAATACAGATCTTCCTGTGATCATCACATCCAAAGGGTCAAATCTCTGATTAGAGTTAAACCACTTTTCCACCTTAGTTATTCCACCCCCACATCTCCTTTCCTCATCTCCCTTATAACAGATCCCTGGATCAAAACAACAGCATTTAAGTTCATAGATTGCAAAGGGACTGTTGGGACATCTAATCTGACCATCTATGTAACACAGGCCATGGAGCTTCTCTGAAATATTTCCTGGTTGAACTAGAATAGATCTTTCAGAAAAACATTCAATCTTGATTCAAAATGGCCTGTGATGGAAAATCCACTGTGTTCCTTGTCAGGCTATTCCAATAATTAATTACCTTTTTGGGTAAAAGGAGTATGATTTATTTCCATCTGAATTTGTTTAGCTTCCACTTCCAGCCTTGGGATCTCGCTACTTTGTTCGCTATATTAAAGAGCCCATTATCAAACATTAGCTCCCAATGTAGGTGTATCGAGTGCATGTGAGGAAGCAGATCAGCTCTTTCTGAGTAACACAGCTGAGTAAGGGCAATTCCTTTCTCCTCTTCTTCATTGTTGACTAAATCTAACGCATTTGGCCCAGAGGTCTATATAAATTCGGCCGTTTATACCAGTTCAGATCTGGCCCCCCATCTTTCCACAACACAAAGCTTACATTATTCACCTTTCCTCCCTGCTTTTTTCACAATTCCATTTAAGAAATAATTAAATCACCCGTAATCCTCTGGCCCCATATTGCCAACCCCAACCATTCAGGTTTCCTGAAGTCATGATTTAGCTTAAAATTCATGTGACTAAAATGAAGCTGGGATTCTTTTTATTTATTCTTTTTATTTGCCCTCTGGTTTCTGAGCTTTCAGGGTTGATGCTTTCAGATTTTTTCTGCTACCAGGAGACTTAGAAGGTTACTTTAAAAAGAAAATGAAACAGATGTAGGAGAGTTGGACTTGCTGATCATAACGCTCCCTTTTGGCCTTGCAATTTATGAATCTCTCCTGATATAACAACATGACTCCAGGAGCTGGGGGTTCAAGAACACCATAGGGCAGAACCTCCACAGATGCAGATGAAACTACGGCAGCTTATACCCACTGAGAATCTGCAAGACTAATGTTGCAAAATTCATGATCAAAATTGCAAGATGTGCAACTGCAGCTCTGTTTACTGAGACTGGCAATTTTTGGAGCTAGTTAACTAGAGATGATCTCAAACCACAACCAAACTCCCACAAAATTCTGGAGCAATTGGAATCCAGCTCTGAGCATAGCACCTGAGACCTATTTCTCTTTTCACCCCAAATGACAGATGGCCAAGTTGGGTTCATTTGCAGCAGTACCCTTTGCTTTCAGTACGTGTGCTAGCATAGATTGCTAGTGAAGCTTTCCCTGGGGAAGGCTAGCTCCCTGGTCTACCTTTTCCACCCCAGGCCCTCCCCTGCCCTCTACCCCTCACCAGCAGGGATGGGGGAGGCAGGTAGGGCAGGAAAAGGTGAGGCCACTATGTCCCAGGCTTCCTGTCAGCGGCAGCTCTCAGGCCGGCCTATGATACGAACCTGCCCATGGGTCACAGTAATAAATTGGGGCAAGAAGGTGCTAATGCAAGAGGCTGAACAGTAGAAATATAGTTGGTCTCTACAGAATATCAGAGTACTGGACTGTGCATTGTATAGATTATAAACAGGATGTTTCTCCTGCCTAGACCTGTTCAAGTGAATTCCTCTCCAGGACTCAAAGGAAATTTACATCAAAGAGACACTGAAAGGTTAGGAAGGCTCTGAGGAGCTAATCCATGCCTATTCCTTTCCGTAATGCCTATAAAAACCTTGATAACAGCTAGGCTGTTGATGTGCTGAGCCCATTGGCTATCAGGCTAACACAGTATTAGCTTATTGCATCCTTTTATTTCCCCATCTGTCTACATCCACCTGTTCTCTCTGGTAGATTGCAAGGGAACAGGGAGTGTTGCTTTGTTCCATGTTGGTACCACACAGTTCCTAGGTACTATGATATTATCAATAAATAATAATGATAATCACCATTTCTTTCTTGGAGAAAAATCACACTTGTTTGTGGTGCTCACTGCTTTTCAGTATTGTGACTCACTTATCACCTGAGCTATCTAATCCCTGCAGGGAAAACAAAAAGAGCAAGGGCACTTCAGAGTAACTTCCTTTGTGCCAAAACTGCTCCATCTCTGGTATTGTTTACACTGAAATGAAAGCTGAACAGGGGCTGCTAAGATCTTAAAATAGCTCACTGTTTGTGATTCAGGAAACCCAGGGTCAGCAAAGTTTACAACAATTTTAAAGGGGCAGAGTAGCTTCAAGGGATGGCTTTGTACTAGAGACTTAGACTTTTAGAGTTAGGCTATAGTTTCTTATAAAAACAACAAGGAACTGTGTGGCACTTTAAGACTAACAGATTTATTTTTTGCATGAGCTTTCGTGGGAGAAGATCCCACTTTCTCAGATGCTTCAAAGTGCCACACAGCTCCTTGTTGTTTTTTTTACTGGACTAGACTAACAGGGCTATCCCTTTTGAAATTGACAAGACAGTTTCTTATGCCCTCGGGCATTCAACTAAGCCTGATCCAAAGCCCTATGGAGTCAGCAGGAGTGTTTTCACTGTCTTCAGTGGAAGACAGGGTGAGAAATTCAGCCCGGACATTTGCTCTCCCAGAATCAACCCAGAGACCACAGTCGCCCCTGTTGCTCTGAAAAGCCACAAGTTAGAGAACAGGGAGGAGCTTGCTTCAGTCATCCCTGTTTGAAGACCTCCAAACTTTTAGGATGTTTTATAACCAAAGCCAGATCCAACATTTACAAGTCTGCTCTCCTACCCCCAAAAATCTGATCTTTGGAGTGTTCAAAGGACTGATTTTCACTTCAATTCGGGGCAGGAAATTTGGACTGGTAAAGGGAAACAGATTACAAAGGAGGCAAGTGACAAGGCCACATTTTACTGGACCAGTATATATGATGAATTAAAAAAAAAAAAAAAAGAAAGAATTCAGCTGATCACAGGCACCTAAATGAAAGTGGGCTAATTTTCAAAGGTGGTGGGCACCTGCAACTCAGACTAAAGCCAAGTACCACTGAACAGGCTATAAATCAATGGAAATTGTGGTGCTCCAGGGCCCAGAAAGGCAGGCCAGGTTTATTTAGGTGTTCAGATATGAATGTAGGTAAGAAACTTCAGTCTCCCCACATGAACTCTTTGGCTTCTGCCCCTCCATTAGTCTTTTGTCTGGAAAAATGCCCTGGGCAATAAGACCCAAATGGTCAAACACAGGTTGTCACTGCAAACAATGCAAGGTGGCTCACTGCACATACCAGTGTGGTTCACACACACACACACACACTGCTCACCTTTGAAACTCAGGCCTTAACCTGCTATACTCTTGGCTCTCCCACTTCAGATCACACATGGTTTTCATATCACCCTGAGCTCTGCATTTTGAATGCTAGCATGAAAAGAAAGGGACAAGTGCCAGGCACAATAGCAAGGAAGTACTTGGACTTCACTACAGCTGCTAGTGTTTCCCCAGCCTTTGAATTTAGCTTGGCAGCACAAGATGCAGAAGTAGTGACAGAGCAAGAACTCCACAATAGCTACATTTCAAGTCACCTTGTCTTTGCTGCCCTTCGCAGAAGTCCTCTTAAGTGGCATTCCTTATACTGGTGAGGTTTAAGTGTGGTCTTCAGATGTTCATGAGAGGTTACACATATAAAGCAGAGCAGGCTATATGTGCATCCACTGTTCAAACCTCTCTTGGATACTAAAATCTACATACCTTCTCCCCCCGACTTCATGAATCCTGTCTCCATTTACTGCTCTACTTCTGTTCTGCTAACACCAGTGTGCTCTTGGTCCTCCCACGCATCCTCTTTGCTCTTCTGTAGCTCCAGACAGCTGGAGGACTCTTCCTAGATCTCTTGGCCATACCTCTTCCTTCATTGCATCTCATATCTCATAATCCAAACATATCTTACCATTACTGTTACTGAACATTTATAATACAACACTGCTGTGCTAGATGCTATACCAGTGGTTTTCAAACTTAGGGTCAGGACCCAGTAACTGGATCTCAGACCTTCAGGCACTGGGTCATGGCACCCCCTGCTGCCACTACCAAAAGATGTACTTGCTGGGTCATGGACCTAAATAATTTTTTCCAACTAGAAAAAAAGTTTGAAAACCACCATGCTACACCAACATATAGTAAATGGCTCCCTGCTGCAAGTGTACAGTCTGGAAGACAAAACGAGGAGGCATATGCCACATATGAGTGGGTGGGCAGGAGAAGATGAAGTAATGAAAACAATGGTGTTTCAGCACGCCCTAGCTATGCAAGTCATTTTTATCCAATCGGATGCAGTAAGAATGTCTCATGGAAGACGAGAGATTTAGCAAGATGGTGAGGCAGTGGTGGCACTGGCTGATTCTGTTCCCCAGATCCTTTATCTTTCCAGTTATCATCATTATGTAACCCTCAGTATTGCCAGCCTGGGTTGCCCAAAAATTGTGTTAGGACCTCAGAATTCATGTGTTTGGCTTAAAGGTTTGAACTACATTTGGGATCATTGTTACAGCCTTCTGATTTTAGCCAGTAGGGGGTCACGTTTTTCAACCTTCACTTTGAAACTATGGAGACTAAAGACATACTTCCTTAAATCAAAGTTTAGATCACATGACTTCTGGGGTTGGGGGTCTTCAAAATATTGCAAGGCTTGAGATAAACCTAGGAGAGATGGCAACACAGAATGACACTAAACTAGAGGATGAAAGTGACTGATACAAATTCTCTCTATGCTTGGTCCATTGCTGAAATGCAGCCACCACAAACTGGATTACAGAGGCTGTTTGAACAGCACGCAACTGATATGGGACCACCAGAAGAAGACCACAGACTCACAGAATTGTACAACTTCATAGGGACCTCACAAGGTCAGCTCTTCCAGTCCCTTGCACTTTTTTTAGGACCAACCATTATCTAGACAACCTGGACAGTTGTGTGTCTAACCCGCTCTTAAAAATCTCCAGTGACAGAGATTCCACAACCCACCTCAGCAATTTATCTCACTCCTTAACCACCCTGACAGTGAGGAAGTTTTTCCTACTGTCCAACTTAAAGCGCCCTTGCAGCAATTTAAGCCTGTTGCTTCTTGTCCTATTCTGAGAGGTTAAGGAGAACAATTTTTCTGCCTCCTCCTTGAAACAATCTTTTATGTACTTAAAAACTGTTATGTTCCCACTCAGTCTTCTCTTCTCCAGACTAAACAAACAGAATATTCTCAATCTTCCCTCATAGGTCATATTTTCTAGACCTTTACAATTTTGGTTACTGTTTGTTGCATTTTCTTCCATTTCTCAATAACCTTCCTGAATGTGGCACCCAGAACTCGACACAATACTTCAGTTGAGGCTTAATCAGTGCAGAATAAAGTGGAAGAATTACTTCTCATGTCTTGCTTACAACACTCCTACTAATAAATCCCAGAATGACTTTTACTTTTTTTCAACAGTATTACACTATTGATTCATGTTTAGCTTATGATCCCCAGATCCCTTTCGACAGCACTACTTCCTAGGCAGTCATTTTCCATTTTGCATGTGTACAACTGATTGATCTTTCGTAAGTGGAGTCCTTTGCATTTGTCCTTATTACATTTCATCCTATTTATTCCAGATCATTTTGAAATTTTAATCCTATCCTCCTAAGTACTTACAACACCTCCAAGCTTGGAATAATCTTCAAACTTTACAAGTTTACTCTCTAAGTCAGTGTCTCAGTCACTCATGAAGCTATTGAACAGAACGAGACCTAGAACTGATCCTATGGGATCCAACTTAATATGCCCTTCCAACATGATTGCGAACCACTGATAACATGAATCCTGACAACTGCTTTGATTTGCTGTGACAGTCTGACTTGATCCTATGACTTGCACTCCCCTTCATTTGTTTTGTGCTCATTCTGTGGGTTCCTCATCTTCAAGTGTCCAACAAAGTGGGATTTTCTCCTATGAAAGCTACCAATCTCTTCAGTGAAAACTGAAACAAAAAGTCATTTAGTACTTTTTACATTTCCAAATTATCTGGTATTGTTCCCTCACCCTCGCTGAGTAAAAGGCCAACCCTGTCCTTTGCAGACTATATTTGTAGAATGTTTTCTTGCTACCCTTTATGTCTGTAGATAGCTGAAACTCATTTTTTGCCTTGAACTTTCTAATTTTGTCCCTACATACTTGTGTTATTTATTTACATCCCTCTTTTATAATTTGACCTCGTTTCCACATTTGTTGGACTCTTTTTTTGCATTGCAGATCACTGAAGATCTTCAGGTGAAGCCAGGTGGTTTCTTGCTATGCTTCCTGTCTTTCCTACACAATAGGATAGTTTGTTCTTGTGCCCTAATAATGTCTCTTTGAAAAACTGCCAGTTCTCTAGTTTCAAAGGGGTAGCCATGTTAGTTTAGTTCATCAAAACAAATTAGGGCCCTGTGGTACTTTTAAAGACTAACAAATTTATTTATTTGTGATAAACTTATTTATCCCACTTCATCAGACACTTCAAATTGAAAGATCATGTGACAAATAAATTTGTTAGTCTTTAAAAGTGCCACAGGACTCCTTGTTTGTTTTGCCAGCTCTCTGGAACTGTTTTTCCCCTTAGACTTGCTTCCCATGGGATCTTGCCTACCACCTT
This sequence comes from Podocnemis expansa, assembly GCA_007922195.1. Classification (NCBI taxonomy): domain Eukaryota; kingdom Metazoa; phylum Chordata; order Testudines; family Podocnemididae; genus Podocnemis; species Podocnemis expansa. The sequence continues at coordinate 9,136,554 of ML682063.1, forward strand.
CCTGATTTTCTGGAAGTCTTCATTCTTGGAATCCATTATCTTTATTGGGCTGTTTTCCCTCTGACCATTCCTCAAAATAACAAACTCTACCATTTCATGGTCATTTTCACCCAAGCTGCCTTTCCCTTTCAAATTCCCAACCAGGAACGGTGCTACTGTTTCTGGTGCCCCCCTGCAAGCACAGCAGACACTGGCACTGATGAATGACGTCAGAGCGTGCCGCAACAGCGCACTCCCCGTTTTGGTGCCCCCCAAGCATGGGTGCACCCCTGCAACGCTTACCAGGCTTACCGCGTTGTGCAAGCCCTGTTCTCAACAATAACTCCCTATTTGTCAAAATCCAGTCTAAACCAGCCTCTTTCTTAATAGATTTCCAGCTTGAAATGGCAGGGATTTATTGAAGATAATCTCATAGACCCTCACAGAAAAACTTAAGAAGAGAATCCAGCTTCCAGATCAAACAGACAAGAAGGAAGAGGAAAGACACAATAATTTCTGCTGGGGCAGCAGAGGAGGGAAGCTATCAAACTAATGCACAGAGGGGCTGAAAACTTGATAATTTTTCAGAGCAGAAACAGCTTCTGACATTTCTAGGTTATGTCTGCATGTAGCAAAGGCCATGGAGCTGTGAGGAGACAGCCTAACAACAAGAAGCTAGTGTTCTCAGCTCTCCTTGATGGGAACACACTGACCTTTGAGGGGGAGGACCAGCGAATTGCAGTCCTATGCTGTGCTCTGCTATCAGACCTTCCTTAGCAGCTCAGACCAGCCCTCCTTGGAGTCTGGGAGCTTTGCCATTCATTTTGAATAGCTGCAGTCCTTAGCCCGTCTGTGAATGCCCACAGGTCCCATTAGACAAAAGAGCTGCTGTTACATTTGTATAACAACCTGTCTGACATGAGAGACACGGCTTTCATTCCAACACTGTGCTGCCCAAGAGCCCAGCTCTAAAACCCCTGCTTGAGCAAGCGAATTTTGCTCATCGATTTCAAATGGAACAGTTTGTAGGATTCTGTGGGGAGGGCTGGACATTCCTGTTTTCCCAGGCCTGCTCTCTTCCCATCAATTGTCCCTTGCTCCCAGCAGTGCCGATCTCAGCATGAACAGTGGATGCTGGTTTCTGGCAGTGACATTCAGTGAGGCAAGAAAAGTACAGGGAGTTCTGCTGGTGATCGATTTGAAATGCTATGGTGAGGGCATTAACACTGAAGCCCCAGTGTTGAGCCAGGGCACTCAGGAGCAGGTCATCTCTCTCTTATCTTCATCTCTGCAGAGCTTGCTATTGCTTGCAAAGCAAGAGGAGAAACTGAGTCATGCACCCTTCTGAAAAGACAACATGATGCGGAAAACTCTGGTTTATTTTGACTAGCTCTTGGAGAGTCTGGCCTTTCATTCCCAGTGTTAGCACTGTCTCCGTCATGAAACCAGTGGAATATCATAAGGCAGTGGGTTTGGGAAAAGGACATCAACAGATGAGGGAATAATGTGGTCAAGAAATAAAAACCACATGGCGAACCCCACTTTAACTGTTACTACATTACTAAAACTGAACAGGAGAGTAAAACAAACAAACGTGGAGTCCTCTGACACTTAAAGACTAACAAATATATTTATTGCATGAGCTTTCATGAGAGAAAATCCCACTTTGTCAGATATATACATGTTAGTCTTTAAGTGCCACAGGACTCCTTGTTTGCTTGTTTTCATGAACTAGACTAACTCGGCTGCCCCTGTGGATCTTGACAACATGCAAGGCACCAAATGGGAGAAGTCACTGCTCCTAAATTCAGACTACTAATGTCAAAATCTCCCAAATCCCCTACTTTTCCCTTCCTGGAATCTGACCCTTAGACTTGGGGTAGGGACCATAACTTTTCCCATCAATGTTATATTATTGCTATGAGTTATATTACAGTTGAGCTTGAAGGACCCAAGCTGAGCTTAGAGCCCTGTTGCAGTAGGCGATGTACAAATCAGGGCCATAACTATGGCAGGGCGAACAGGGCTTTGTCCTGGGTGCCCCGGAGTGGCTCAGTAGAGTTACTCCATTAAAGGGTGTGTTTCACACCGCCGGTCCTAGGCGCTGCTAATTTCAAGAGATGCCAAAACAGAGCATTACGGCTCTGGTACAAATGCATAGGAGGTGACAACCATTGCCTCAATCTTACTAGGCAAGAGTTGGAGGGACAGAGGCAGAGAAAGGCAATGTTACTTGTCCAAAGTCACAAGCAGATCACTACCAGAGCTGGAACAGCACCCAAGGCTCCAAAGTCCCAGGTCAGTGCTTTGCATTAGTCCAATCAGCCTTTTAATGCCCAGCATCATGCAGACTTATGACCACTTGTAATACGTTAGATCCCCAGATACAGATTTTATTCAAAGAAAATTAAACAAGGCACTTGCATCCCCACCATATATGTAAAATACAACTTGGCACGGTTTTGGTGGGAGCCCTCATGAGATGCTTCAGAAGGTTAATGACATGAGAAATATCTTCAGAGGAACTTTTTCCCCCAGCAAACAGAACATATGAGAACATACAGTTCACAGCTGAGATTGGGCTGCCTGCCCACTAGGGCAAGGGAAATGCAGATGGTTAGAAAAATAATATAACAACAATGAGCTAGTATTTCTTCAGCAGGCCACATCAAAATGTCCCTGGGAGTCCCACAGAAGTACAGCAACACACGACTGTGACATAAATTAAGGCAATATAGTCTATTAAGAAACACTAGCAGAGGTACAGAGTGAAAACAGACTCAGTTACCACAAAATATACAAGAAATATTATTAGACCCATCTCCAAAGCAGCTGCAGTGCCACCCCACACATGCCAACTGCACATGCATGCAAACACACTGTAAAACTAGAAAGGGGACTCTCCCAGGGTGACTGTCCCCAGAAAAAGGTAATTTGTCTAGCCCCATCTGGGCCCCACTCTGCTTGCCTGGGAAAAATAGTCACAGCCACTGAGCAGGTAGGTCACATGGCTAAACCAAATCAGTCTGGACAATAAAGGAGAAGCCTCCAAACAGAAAAAGGAGGAGAGAAGCCAGACAGCTCAGAGGGGAGGATGCCTGCCTGGCCCCGCTTGCATGGCCCACAGCATGGTTACAGGTGGGGCGGGTGAAGCTGGCCATGATCATAGCACAAGCCTCCAGCAGAGGATCTGTGGGACATCCAAACCAAGGAGAGGAACCCTCACTTTAAGCACAGCACAGCCACTGGTCAGGAGAGCTGTGGGACTCCTAAGGGGAGGAGAGGAAGGTTTTGGCTCTGAGGGGCCAAGTGACCTGTATTTGGAACAGACTAAATAAATAAGACCCCACAAAGCAGAATTTACTTTAACCGCTCTGGTGTGGGTGCAAATTATTGCAAGTTTCTGAAGAGCTGAAGAACCGTATCATAACACAAGGGGTTGTGATCTGGGACCACCCCACTACAGGAATTACACTGGCTTGAGTCTCACATGCATTAAGCTCCACTGGACCTGATCATCAGCTGGCAAAATCAGCAAAGCTCAAGTGCCTTGGCCTGTGGCTGCACCCATTTACACCAGCTGAAGAGTTAGTGAAAAGATTTTGACCTAGGTTAAGGAGATTCTTGCTGAGGTCCTACGCACTACGGTAGAATGGGCCGTAACAATTTCACACGCGACTGTCAGAGAGGTCAGTTGGCCTGGCCAACACCACTGATTGAGTTACAGAAGTGGCTGAAACCCATGACACTCCCCAGTTCCATGATGACACTAGCTAGCATTTCCACCCCAAACAAATGAGGAGTCCTGTGACACCTTAAAGACTAACAAATTTATTTTGGGCGCAAGCTTTCATGGGCTAGAAACCTACATCATCAGACTCATCACCCAATGAATTGTGATTTACTCACCATCACCCAGAGCCCTGTTGCTTGTTAATCAGATTAATGACCAGGATCTGTTCTGTCTTGGTGAGCAGTGGCTGAGCCCAGACAAGGGTTTCCATTTACTTCCAGTGCTATATAAATGAGGGTTTAATCAGCAGAGATAGAAGACGGATGACAGTGTTGTCAGGGAAGGCTGCGTGTTCCACCAGATGGCACACAAAGTTGGGGACCAGGAGACCTGGGTTACTTCCAGTTAGGAATAGATTTGTTCTGTGGCCTTGGGTAAGTCTTCTGACCTCTCTGTATCATCAGTCATTGACACAAATGGAGCTAACGCATCATATGTGGCAAGTGTAGCACTAGAACTCCACTGGTTTCCTCCACCTAAACTGCTGCTGTCATACGGACAGGATGACATGGATGCTCACCATGTGCCAACTCATCATTATGCAGGGGAAATCTGACAGAGGCTTGATTGTACTGTGTGTTGACCACCAGAGCCCTTTTTTAGATTGACTTAGAAACTGTGCTAGGCAGGCTGGCCCTACATTGAATGGGTTCCTTTCCTACACCATGCATCAACAGCTATTTTGTGTCATGAAGGGATTTTTGCTCCTCTTTTGCTGATGTCACTCCAGGGTTCTTCAGAGACCTAATCACTGTGTTCTCTTGAGGGTGAGGTTATTTGTAAGCACAGGCTTGTTTTTCACCGTGAAGCTGATGATAGCCAGACGTATGTTTCACTTAAGTCCAGTATTGATTCCCCTGTCTCTGGCTTGTTTTGCTAAACAGTAAAACTCTGTCCGCAATTAAATTTTTTCCAGCTTAATGAAAACAGAACAGAAGTCCTATAATTGGGTCTGCTCTAAGCCTTGAAAAAGGTGTTTGCTGTTAAACTGAATCCTGGTAGTCATGAAATTATCTTCAGATTGGAATGGAATTTATTTAGCCTGACCTTTCTTTGTGAATTTACGTTTGCAAGATTATCAAGGGTTCTTTCTACTGCTCATACACAGTCATTGCCAAGGAGATGTCCTGTTTCATGCATCAGCCGTTGAAGGTTGGGTTTTGTGCTCCTGTGACGCTTTGTTTGCTATCCTGCCTGACAACCTTTTGGCAGGGTGTTAGTTTGTGCAGATCGCAGCTGCTCCATTATTGACTAAAATGAATTAACGTTGGATGCTATTATTGGTAACATTATTACGCTAGCGTCTGGGAAGCCCCCAGCAAGCATCAAGGCCCCACTGTGCCTGACACGTAGCAAAGAAGACAGTCTTTGCCCTTGAGAGCTTACAATCTATGCAACAGAAAGGATGCAACAAAGCAAAAGAAAGGACAAATGGGGTGTGCAGCAGGGCTGAAAGGATAAGGAAAAATAAAATAACAGTTTAACAGAGAAGCCGGGCTCTCAGCTCACATCTTAATGCTATAGGGGAGAGTTATATGGCCATCACAACAGATGCACGATTCAGAAGAGGGTGTTACAAAGTCGGAATTTTCTGTGTGCGCCTTATTTCCCCCTATACTTTGCATTGCTGCAGTGGGGATGGGGGAGGGAAAAACATGACAGAGTGTGCTCTTAGGCCAGATCAAGAAACATAGGCTACATCCACACTACCACTTCTGCCCATGGCCCCTTCCAGAGTTGATTCTGCTCTACCCCAGGCTCTCTCCTTCTCCAGCTTAGTCCTTCTGCTCTCTTTCACACCGCCCATTTCCTCAGACCCTGAGTGATGGGGGGAAGTGAGCTGATGGGAGGAGACGGATGTGATGAGCAGTGTGGAGGGGAAGCAGAAGAAGAGAGGAGGGATGCTAGCAGTGAGCAACAGCAGAGAGTCAGGGAGGAGGGAGGAAAGGAGTGGCATGGCAAGAATTGGGGCTTGGGGTGGAGCTGGGGGTGGGGAAGATGTAGACAGGGCCAGAGAGGGAGGAGGCCTGGGCCTTTTTATATTGCTGAGCCCCTGGGTAATCACCCCTTCACACCCCCCAGAAATTGACTATTATTATATTAGGGCCCCCAAATATCCTACGGTCAGTGTTAGATATGGACACAGAAGGTATTCGCAACACAGGTGACAGCAGTAGCTATTGTTGGAACTGGGAGTCAGTTGCAGCATTCCCCTGTTGCTGCTTTCCAGACTGCACAGCCTTTCTCCCAGGCAGGCTTACACTGCCCTTTGACTAGCCTGAACAGCTCAATGGGGTCTCTTCCTCACACTCCATGTTGTTCGCAGTGAGGTTGAGAAGAAATCTGCCTGCACAGGCAGTGCACATGGAGAACACCGAGCGGAGCTGTGCTTTCCCTGCACGGCTGTGAGAACGCTCTTTGGGCCACTTGGAGAAAATCAGAGTAGCCTGTCAGGTGGCATCACCAGCACCAGTCAGAATGTAACAGCATGCTGAGCATCTGATGATGCCTTTTAGTGCTGGTGACTCAAATGTGACTTTCCTATTACACACCTCAGCACGCAGGGGTGCTGGAAGTAGGGGTGCTGGGGGTGTGTGGCAAAATCTCTTGGTTTGAAGTAGTTTCCATTATATAGAGGGTTTGGTTCAATGGGTCTCAGCACCCACACTGTAGGAATTGTTCCAACACCACTGACAAGACCAGCTTTTCCCTGTTGTCTGCTGCCAATGTCTCACCCGGGAGGGTAGGTAACTGATTCCCCTGGATCCACTTACTCATTGGCAAGCCTGCCAGTGTGGGCTGGGGCCAACTGTAGATGTGATGTGGACAGGATACAAAGTTTTAGTATCTTCCCCCACAAGCCTGTCTCCTCCATTTGATCACAGTCTTGTCAATTAGCTAAATGAAATCTTTGAAGGTTTCATCCATTGCCAAGTCCCAAGACCCCTGAAGAGACTCTGCGGACCAGGACAGAGAATGGAGAAAATACACTTGAGAAGGCTCAGACCTTGGACAGTGAGGTAGAAAGCTGTGAAAGTGAATGTCTTACAAAGGGTATATTCTCCTACATGTTGTTCTGAATTATCTATATGTCAAAGCTCATCAGATTTAGCCCATTAAATCTTCCTGACACCTTAGAACCATGCTCTTAGTTACATCCCGTCTATTTGTGGCTTTATAGGGTCACTGTATCACCATCCTTCTGAAGAGCTTTTCTGATGGGGCCCTGAAATGTGGAGAGGAAGTGACTCTCCCAAGGTTATACAAGAAGCTTGTGGCAGAGCACCCTTATCTCAAGAGTCCCAATTCAGTGACTTTGACCACAAGACCATCCATTATACTTTGCCAACTGGATCAAAGATGGCTGCTATTCTGTGGAAGTCAGAGGAATGCTGAAGGGCTGGGTGGAACAGGGTACTCTGAAGTGGGGAAAAATGGAGAAAAAACTTTCCATTTAGAAATGGAAATGCCCAATCCTGCTCCAATTGACATCAGTGGGAACAGGATCAGGGCTCAAGATCTCTAACCCACATTCCAATCTAACAGAGAAGCTGGATTCCCAAGAGGGAAGAGTTCAGGTCTAGCCTACTTTCTAGAGCACAGTTAGACACGTGAGGTGTATTTCATATCCCAGACATAACTCTCACTGTACCTGTGTTTTCCTCAGATTGGTTGAAGCCACATATCTGGCAGATACTGCGAACCCACTTGTTCATGTCCTCCTCTGTCTCGGCCACCAGGTAGAAGGTCCTGTCGCTGGTCTTGATGTCGAAGACGTAGCTGTCCTGCAGTTCCTTTTTGTTGAAGGTCAACCCTGCGTCCACTTGCTCACAGAAGTTGAGGTTGATCACACGCAGAGGTTTCTTGGAGTGGTCATTCTTGTAGTACTCCAGGACATCCGGGTCGCCGCTCATCCGACCGCTGCGCAGAATGAACCAGCGCTTCTTCCATGCCTGAAAACCAAAAAGAAACAATTTTACCCCTCTGAGAGTACAGAGATCCCAGTGGCCAGCATTCCTTATCACTCAAGTCACTTAAACCCTGCCAAGAAACACATGGCAGTGCTGGGCAGGCAGTGCGTAGGAAGTAGAAGACAAACAGGAGCTATGTTAGACAGTTCTCTGATTGAGTGGATATGGGTTGATTCTGTGAGGTTCTGCTTAGTGAATCACACAAAGAGTGGCTTGGACCAGACCATGGAAGATTTCAGAGTCAGGACGAGAATTTAGGACTTCTTTGATCATGTTTCTGTGCTCAACTGAGTGTTTCATTACCTGAATGTCCTGCATCTCTCTGGGGATGTCCACACAGCAATCACAGGGTGTTCGCCGCTCATGGACAGGCCGGTCAAGAACCCCAAGTACTGCCCGAGGTCACTAGGTTGAAGCTAGCTAGGGCATGTCCACATCAGTACACTCACACCTTGTCGTGGCAGTGTATCCATGCTCCCAATGTCAGGTGAACTGCAAGAGGACACTACCAGCAAGAATCATGAAGGATCACATTCCAGTAAAGCAAAAGCACCTCTGGCCCTTTGGACATGATGTCCCAGGAAGGCTGCCTTTCTTATAAGTCCCTGAGAGACACTATTTTGAGGTTTTACAGGTGCAGGGTACAAGTAAGAGAGCTGCCTATCTCATAAATGTCTAAATGCCACTATTTGAGAGGCAAACAAAGCCAATGCAAAGCTGTTTTTTTAATATTGGGAATCATACCAGAAAGATCTGCAGAGAATTGAAGTGTCACTTATTTGCAAAATCCTCTGTTCTCTGAAATGCACCAAATTCCTCAGCAAAGAAAATGTTATTGATTCTCAAAAGCTTTCTTGCCTGTGGCTATCAGGCTGTGCTTGCTAGTCAGAACCATCCCTCTCCAAGCTACCTTCGTGAACAGCCTTTGGGGGTTTCTGGTGCCCTAGACAGACTGGAAAGTAAGTGATTCTTGGCTGCCCCCCCACCCCCCAATCCTCTTAGACAATGAACGTTTTGCTGCCCCCAATATCTTACTCCCCCAAGCAAACACCTGTTTTGTGTGTAGGAAAGTGCTGGCTGAGTGAGACCTGCTTGGAGGGCTGGTTTTCAGATCATATGCCTTTTGCCAAGAAGCACATGTGTTCACAGAATACATGCTGGCCCAGCTGCTGGAGGCAGAGAGCAGGAACTAATCTGTGACCTGAGCTGGAATTTTAAAAACACAAAACAAATCTGGGTTCTATGGGCTGTCAAGTTAGCTTTGCAGAAATCCTGCTGAAACATGCTCGGAAGAGAGCGGCGTACAGTCTGCTTGGGGGCTGCCTAACAAGATTACTAATACTTCGCATTTTTCTATGAGGGCTGAATGGGGGCTCAAAACCATCTTTATACAAGTGCGGTATAGAGCTTCTCCAGCCCACCAAGAGCTCCTCCAGTTCCAGCCCAGTTTTGCAGACACTATAGGCTTGGAAACAGGTCCTCAAAGCACTGTTCATCCCAGCTAAATGAAACTCGTGAGAATTAGCGTGATATCCTGGCTGGAGCCCAGTGTGAGAAGTCCTAAGGCCAAATTCCGGTTCTGATAGATTCCCTCCGTGGTTGTGGGCGGGTCACAGACCCACTCCGTGCCTCAGTTTCTACCCTCTCTGAGACCAGAATAATAATCCTGCTTTATCCAGCTCACAGGAGTGCTGGGTAAGTGGGTTGCTAATGCTCGCATGGCACTTTGAACATACATTACTGTGCAAGTGCTAAGTACTATGATTAACAGAATTTAAGTCAGGTGGAACCATTGTGGCCCTCTGGTCTGACCTCCTACCTGACACAGGCCATAGATTTCATCCAGAGAGACCCTCCAAACTTTGACTAGCACTATTTCCACATTCTCCCTGTATCTTGTTGCTATTATAAAATGGCTCAGCATTAAGGAAGACACTTCAAGGGAGGAAATAATTGATTTCTGTTTCTCCCTTCAGCTTGTCTAGTTTATGACTGTACACTCATAAAATCTGTAATGTTTACAAGTTCACGGTGAACTCAGCTCCCATGGAGTCAAGTCAGCACTGGCAGATGCTCAGCACCATTCAGGCTCTGGCCCTTGCTTGGAAGTAGAGTTGGGAGAGGCAGTATCTGAGTGCCGATGCAGGGCAGATAGAGAGTTTTGGTTGGGTTCATTACGTTGATGCAGTCCAACCATGGAATTCGGAGCTGAATTTTCTCCTCTGATCTGACCCCTTTGTGCTGCTGTGGCTGGATTGGGACAGCTGAGACCTTTCACTGCACGTAGGAAGCGGTCAGCCAGTTCCCACGTATGCGCCTACTGAGGAGGGGGAATGGAGGTGATTAGAACATGGTCCACTCTAGCATCCCCTGCTAGACTATTTCTGACTAGAATAGTCAAAGGGAATTGTCCCAGAGAACCAGGAAGACATTACCAGCTCATTGATGGTCCCCTGCTCCTCTACTACACCAGCGGATTGTGGTGCAGGAGAGAATCCAGGCTCTGGGAGCTTCAGAGACTTATGTAGTTGTAAATGCTGTTCTGTAACAAATCTTTATTAATTCTTTCTGTGTGTGTTACTCCCTTGAAGACACACTTCTGACACTGTTCCCCTGCACGTATGTGGGAAAATGCAGGGCCAGACCCTTGACTGGTGTAAATTGATGTAGCTTCCTTGACTTCATTGGAGCTCAGTGAATTTACACCTTCTGAAGATCTATCTTGTCTTCTTCAATCCATTGCATTAAACCATTTACCTCACATATGTGTGAAGGAGAAAACAGTGTGTTTGTGATAGATAAACTTGGTGTCAAACTCACTTTGCACTGACAAAGCTGCATTTGTTGATAAATGGTTTATTGCAGATAGCTTGCTGATTGTTTGCCAAACTAACGAGAGCCGTTTCCATTTTGTTCCTGAGGTTCACATGCTTTTTGGTGAATAAATGTCAGGTTTATCTATAAAAAACACAGGCAGTGAACACAAACTCCTCTGACAGACTTTGTTTAACAGGCTAAAAGAAAAAAAAATAAGTATACAAATAAAGCCCACAGCCATATACATTCTTGACAGACTCTCTGCTACCTTGTGTTGGTGGTTCTTTTTTAAAGCCCCAGCTCTTGGAGTTGTGTGAATGGATGGTAATCTGAGCTCTCATTTTTAAAAAAAGTTAGTTTTAGTCCACATGGCTGTGGACAAAAGCTTGAAAACTTGAGATCTTATGGCTCAGAAACCAACAGGCAAATAAAAAGAGTCTCAAACATATTATTTAAGAAAAAATCATGTTTTTAAGCCAATCTCATAGTTTTTGAATACTTGGGATTGGCAGGCACAATGCATCATCTGCAGGGATAGTACTCAAATCTTCCAGCATGAAGGCCCTAGACCAGTGCCTGGACTAAGGCAATAATTACCACTAGTAATGGGTATCAGAATCTGGCTCTAAAGGTTTGAAATAAATTTGACCCCTGGGACTGAAAACTTGTCCAATCGAAGGCCACTTTGAGGGCATGCCAGGCACCCAAAAGTTGGACCTAAGTGCCACAACATGGAGGAGATTTCAGGCTCCTTCATTTTTAACACAGGGCTGGAAATTACAGTGCCCATCATACAATGCTTCTGATCTAAACGGCCTCTTGAGATGGTGCATCACTTGCTAGAACCTGTATAGTTCTCAACCTTTTGCAAGTTGCAACACACTTGGCAGTGTATCGTGACCCTACAGAACACACCAGTTCATCATCCACAGGCCAAATCCAGCCACCTCCCTGGATCTCCACCACAAACTCACTGCTGTGTGGCAACACAGTCACGTGCCCCGACATAGTGGTGGAGAACCCCTGATGCCGTATTAATGATGAGAGTGATTCTCTAGCCTGGGTGACAGAATTTTCTGCAACTTGGCCCCTACTGACCTAACCCAATTACTGGCAGGAAGCAAAACCAAGAGTGAGAGGAAAGAAGAAAAAGTTTTAATTGCAGAGTAGGGATGAGGTTGTATATATTCTGTCTGCCTTAGAAAGGTACAGGAACCTGCTCACACTGGTTTTTAAATACTGTCAGGCTTGAACTGGTACAGCAACAGGACAAAACAGGAGAGATGCACCTAAAACCAATCTGGAATGATACTGGCTTTGTCAGCTTCTATATTATATACCTTATCTTATATTTGTTGGCAAAAAGAAGCAACGGACATAAACCTACATAACTGTGCATTCATAATAAATAATACCTCACACTCGAAGTACATCGGCTTTCGTTTCCCAACATCCCTCCCCCCATCCCCTCTGGGTTTGGGTGTACACAAGAAAGTTGTGTCTGGCCCACCAATTCAGGTCAGGCTCTAACCTTTACAGAGTTGGTATGTTTCATGAACAACAATATATCATATTGCAGATATAACTAATAATAATAAAGGCAAAAATATCACTCAGTATACTGGAGGTGATGTCGCTCAAAGAAGATGTGCCATGAGCCAGCCCTTGTCATACAATGACTTAGAACCTCATTGCCTCAGCAGGTCTGGAATTCAGATGCTCTACTCAAGACCCAAGGAGGATCTTCCTTCACTATTTTAGCAGTACAGGGCTTAGTAGTGCTGATTTCATCCAGGAGAGGGCAGTGGCACACACATTTCAGAATCATGTCCATTTTGGTCACTTCTGCACTGAATTCTGGAAGGCTTGTTCTGGTATTTAGACTAACTGAGAATTCAGTGAGCTAATTAAGAAAGAGAAACAGCTGCAGTCATTGCTCCCAACAATCTGATTTTCACTTCTCTTCTTAAAAAGATTTATAAATAGCCTTTGTTTGCTTCTCCAAGATTTGCGGCCTAATTAGTTTTCGTTAATTCTCAAACTGGCTGTCAATGCCAGGAAACCAAGCACAGCACAATCCTACAAATGCAGTGGAGCAGCGGATTGTTTAGCAACACAACTCACTGGGCTGGCTTTTGGATTTCAGTTTAGCTTGGGAAACAATCTCCATATTCTTTTTGCCATGGCTGCTACTAGAGGAATTAAATATACAGATGTGTATGTGTCCACACTCCTATCTGCAATCATTACAGAAATATGCTAATAGCTCTTTTCATCTCCTATTTGTGCAGTTTTACAAGTTCCAGATGGGTAGTTGTGGTAGGCTGTTTCAGTCAAATGAATGAGGAGCCCAGTGGCACCTTAAAGACTAACAAAATTATAAGGGCAGCATGAGCTTTTGTGGGTTAGAATCCACATGGTCAGATGAAAAGGGTTTGTTCATGAAAACGTACACTGCCCTAATAAAATTGGTTAGTCTTTAAGGTGCCAAGGGACTCTTCACATGGTTTTGCAGTACCAAGACTGCACAGCACTATACCAGCAACAGCTTTATAGACTTGTAAACATTTAACCCTTTACTCTTGCTTTCTGAAGGGAATGCATCCTTAGCTTCTGGATAACAACATTTATCACCAAAGAGCCACAGGTGTCACTCCACTATATTGGTGGGATTATTATTCCCATGATGTATGTGGAGAAACAGAAGAAGAGGGTGGCAAGATGCTTGCATTAGAGCTGAGTCCAGAGACATAGTATACTCTAGGCATTCAAAAATCATGCCTGGGCCTCTCCCCGCACTCCCAGGCCATGGAATTCTTTAACAAACTCATGAGATTTTAAAACAAAACAAACAAAAAAAGCCGTCTGTTTTCTGACCTTTTTGGATTCACATTTTCAAGTGTCTCTCCATAAGCAGGAGGGTTGGAAATTTACTTTATAAAAGAAGAAGAAGAAAAAAATCTGAGACGCTCACATAATCCCCTCACTCCAGGAGCTGAGACTTGAAAAATTCTGAATGGTGTGAGATACAACTGCAAGATACAGCAACACAAAACAAGATAATTTCTCATTCATCACTGATGTAAAACCCATTACCACTGTTCCAGCTCTTTGTTTTGCGTGTTACTGATCAACAAACCTACACAAAGCCCTATGTAGTCAATAGGAAGACAACCTCATGTTATTGATAAGACCTGGTACCTACTTGTATAAAGAGAACATGGACCTGCCTCCTCTCCCCAACAGCCAGAGACTCTCTCATTGTGCCCTCTCCAGGGACCAGCCTCCCTGTTGGCAAAGCCAAGTTGAAGTTGATTCCAGTCAGATTTTTAAATCTCCAGGGGGCTGCCCCTCCAGCCCTGAAAGAATTGGGGAGGACAAGGCTGTGACCCGCCTCTTCCCCAGCCCTTGAGCTGCACATAGGGGGCCCTACCCCAGCTTAGATGCAGCCAGGATGTCCAAGTTCCCTGACCTACCTGGCTGGGATAGGGAATTCTCTCAGCACTGCAATATGGTAAAAAAGGGAGAGCGGGAGCCAGGGGGACTCTGGAACTGGGGGTGAGGGATGGGTGGGCTAGGGGCTGGATAGCACATGCTCAGTTGGAGGTTCCCCCAAGTTTTCTGCTGAAAGGCTGAAGCTGCCTCCAGCCCTGAAGAGGGTGGGGAGGATGGGCAGAGACCACCCTCCCTTCCCTCAGTCTCTGACACAGCCACTGCTGCCCGGCAGGGAAGAGAAGGGAAAAGCATTTCCTGAATCCTCAAATGTAACCTTGCATCTTAAAAAACAAAAAAACAAACAATCAAAAGCAGGGCATGCACATTTTTACCAGAAGGAACCATCTATATTTACACTGCCTCCCCAGTAAAAATACAGAACAAAACCGGCTCTTGGAAAGCTTACCTGCCTGAGCAGCAAGCACTATGCACTGGATAAGAGCAGGGGATGGGGGTTGTCAGAGAAAAGCCTGAATTTGCACTCATTCCCACCCCCAGATACAGACCCCCTCCTCAGGGTAGCTCAGAGGTAGTACCAGGACATCTCTTGTCCTGTGCAGCTGTGCAGGAAGGTGGAGGTGGGGATACAAATGTGGGGTTGGCCCCTGGGCGCTGGAGACCCTTGGTACGCCACTGGAGCTGGGAAGGGAAAGAGTGAGAGAAAGTCACTTGTCCAAAGCACTAGGATGAAGAAGAGTGTTGACAACTTAGTTCCTCTGGCACAGAGGAACTCTGTGAAAAGCAGGTCACACGTGGGCAGCCAGACTTTATAGTCATAGCCAGAGTCTGCAAGTCACGAGACAGGAATGAAGAGCTGACTGGCTGGGCATACCAGGAGATCAGAAGCAGGAGACATACTGGAGAAAGGGGCTACACTCAGGGCAGGCTGGGATTCCAGGGTGTGTGAGGCTGGAGACAAACTGGGGAACCACAAGTCAGCCTGGGTCAAAATAGGAATTCAAACCAGGAGCACAGAGCAGATAGCAGGAACGAACAGCAGGCACATTATCTAGAACAGTTTTCTGATGCTGTCTTAAATTGGATCAGTGGGTCAATTAGCCACTCCATGGCTTCTGCATACTATGATATTCTCAGACTCCCCCATAAGCAAGGACCTTCCCAACTGCACTACTTGCTCCAAGTGCAAGGTGTGCACCTTTGACCTTTTCTATAGCAACACAAATATTTTAACAACTGCCCTACCAAACCAACCACCTGGAGAGAGGACGAGAGAACCAAAGACATGTGACAGGACACAGTCATGTTGCTCAATGCATGACTGAAAGGAGCTCAGATACCACAGCAATGAGCAGGGTATAAATGCCTACAGAGGACATAGAAAAAGAGTACACAACAAGTCCATGAAGAGCCAGGAAAAGAATGCAGCCCTTTGAAATTCCACCTTTGTGTGGCAGACACTGACCCACACTGTCTCTCACTGAAAACATTGTCCAGTCCCAGTTTTGTTCTGTAATTTCAGTGTTTGCTTACTTGAGTCCTTCCATTTCCAGTTTGTGGGAAACCTTTGCCTTTTTCCATTTCCCCAGCTGTACCAGAGCCTCTCATTTCACTCCCACAGTGCTTGATCCAAGGGTTAAATCGACTTAATGGCTTTTTTTATGGTGCAGAAGAGCCAATAGCTTAACAGCTATAAAATGATGTTTGTGTGGCATAAACTTCCACTGTGTGGTCCTTTGCTCATATCAGGCATCTTCTCCACTAAATTATGGCTGCTTAATGACCTTTGGATCATTTAAAAAATATTTTGATTCCTCCTACCTTACTTCTTGTTAAGGCAATTCATGAAAAAAGAAAAAATAATGAAGACCTCCCAGGAAAATGTGTTTGTCTCAGCCTCTGATAATCAGGATGATTACTTAATTGTTACACAAAGACCCATCTGTGCCTATTATAAGAGGATTCTACTGAACCTCTTAATAGAGGAAGGACATGTTAAACCTCAGAAAACCATCCAGTTTCCAGATGGATGATACTTGGAAACTGGCTTTTTTATGGCTTTGAGGCTAGATTCTCAGTGCATGGAAATTAGGGAAGCTTTTATTGGTTTAATAGCCTGGACAGAAAATGATTGGAAGGGGCTTATTGGCTCAATGAATGAAGCTGGTGAGTAGAATAAGTCAAGATGCTTACTGTCTGTCACCAAGGACCCCTCTGGTGTGCTCCTCATGTAACCTGTTAGCAACCAATCAGGGACTATACATCAGGGGAGCTGGAAAGGGAAGGTAGAGCTGGATTTTGGAGGAAGAAGTCGGCGAAGAGATGGGTGCAAGAGGCGAGACACCTGGAAATTAAGAGGAAGGAGATGGCAACCAAGGAAAGAAGGTTTACAGGACAGGGTGTTGCTCTTAGCTCAGCAGTTTAGGAGAGAATAAAGGTTTGTGATCTGGGTATGGATGAGGGAGGCAAGGACCCAGCTGAAGTATGCTCGTCCTTAGCGCCTGAGTGGTTAATGCAAGTACTTTCCTCTCTGAACGGTAATAGCTTGTGCTAGCACATGCAGTATAGTACATCAACTTCTCTGCTCTGGTTCTGGCTGACATGAAGGGGAAAACTGAAGCAAAAAGAAGCTGATAGCATCTAAGCAGGGCACTGAAAGTGCCTTTTACTGGATAGGCAGGGAATTCACTGACATCTTAATTATTCCATCACATCAGTGGCTGATAAGAGGGCTGTGGCTACTGCCAGTACAGGCAAACAAATTTGAGTGGAGAGGAGGACTCTCACAGGAAGAACGTGGTCAGAGGAATGGACCCACCTCACCAAGGCACAGAATCCACCCGCACGTCACCAGCACTGCCAGCCCAACCTTTCTTGCATCCAGGGCATCAGTTTATTGCCAATACCAGTGTGATTATAGCCCACCTCTGTCTCCCCTGTGGCTGACACACATAAGGGGAGCATATGATTCTGCTGCAGCAGGCAACTGACTTAAGGCTAATCCTGGCCTTGCCACAATTGAATTGCTGTTGGCTGCTGCTTCACCCCCTTTTTTTAGCTCAGGCTGAAGTGGGTTGTGCTTTCAGCTCTGAAAGTGATGAGTTCACATGCCACCATCAGGCCACGCAGGGTCAGTTGTATGAGCAACCTCACTTGTTATGGCTGCGCCCACCAATGAGGACTGCACAGGGCTGGACTGAGGGGCCTGGAGCTGTTCATCACTGTGGGTCTTCCCTGGCCTGGGCTCTGGTCTCCCACCACGGTGGCCTGAGGGCTGGCCAGCACTGGAGGAGCCCTGGGGCCAGAGGCCACAGTCTATGGTTCTCCCATCCTGCCCCTGGAGCACAGAGGATGCGTGCCAGACCAGCCAGCCTAGATGTAGGTTGGGAGCACCACAGAGTGTGGCTTCTGGCCCGAGGTCCCTCCCAGTGCCCTCCAAGACCCTGCTGGTATTGTGCTGGCCTGAATGGGATGAGGGGGGCCAGATCAGTGCAGAGGCCTTAGGAACTGCAGCTTTGTGCTCCTCTTTAGGGCGGGACCCTTGGCTGCAGCCTATATAGCCCTTGCATTGATCTGGCCATGGGATGGCAAGAGACAGACCTTTGGTTTGCAGTTCTGGATCTATCACTTGTGCTTGGCCCTAGTCTACCAGGGCTACCAGCACCTCTGGGGACTCTCTCGAAGATCGTGTCTCATGGGGAGCTGAGCACATTGTCAGTGTGTCATACAGCCTATCGAAGGAGGTCTAACACAGCTCCTAGGGAAGGGCCAGATGGCCTAATGCAGTCATTTCCCACCTCCAGATGCCGTGGACTCACGACTGTAACTAGGCTGGGGCAACTGGGACAAAGCCCCAGGCACCAAATTTTAGAGGGTGCTGGGACAGATCTAGCTCCCTGCCACCTTCAGGCAGTGCCTGGAGACTGATCCGGATCCCCACGGTGGCTGGGGATGGATCTGGATCCCTGCCACCTTCCGGCAGCAGCTGGGGTGGCAGGGAACTGGATTTTGGTGGCGGGGATCCATATCCATCCCTATCTGCTTCAGGAAGGCATCAGAGATCCATATCCATCCCTAACCACTGCAGAAAAGTGGTGGGGACCCATATCCATCCCTAGCTGCAGCCAGAAGGCAGCTGAGGGTGGATCCAGCTCCTTGATGCCTTCTGGTGGTGCCTGGGGCCAGATGAGGCCCCAGCCCAAGGAAGGGCACTTTTCAGAGTGCTTGCCCCAGGTGCCAAAATCTGTAGTTATGGCCCTGCATAGACAGATACCAGTGGAAAACTTAGCGTAGGTGAGAGGAGAATCAGGCCCTATGGCCCCAGGTCTGAATGAACAGACAACAGTGTTGAGAAGACACAGGGCCCTGAATCCCTCCTCCTTGCACCATGCCCGCTGGCCCCCAGCTCCACTGTTATTGGGCATGTGAATGGCTCTGCTTCTGGATGAGTCTCCTTTGCAGCAGCCTCTAATTCCCCCTCCCGGTTTTCATCCTGTGTCCAGCACAAACCCCTTCACATGAAGGGCCTAAAACCCCATTAAAAGCATTCAGATCACAGCCTTTGGCCTAACAGCTTGGCAGAGAGGAGAAATGACTACAATTCCTCTGCCAGAGGAATTCACACTCCAGCAGTGTGCTGGAAGGGCCTTGCCAGATCTAATAGGATACTGAGTGGGCTGATACGGAGGGTAGCTGGTGGAAGCGAGTTGAGACATCAGAGACAGGTCTGAGGCAAGTCTGCGACAGGTCTGCTGTCTCTTGAGGAGGCAGTGGGTTTGTAGGGGAGCACAAGAAATGTGGAAATGGCTCCTCAGATTTCCAGCTCTGTATGAGAGGATGAGAAGGGGGAAAACAGTTTCAGGGGCAAAAGCAGGGCATTCAGTCCCTAAGAGTGCCTCTGAAAGGAACAGAGTAGGGCCACTTCTCCAGAGGAAAGTTAACTGCTTGCAGGGTCTGGTCATAATTAGAGGAGAGAATAGACTGGTGAGTCTTGCTGCCTCCCTGTCCCCCCACTCCACCCCTATGGTGCAGAACACTATAAAGGCTCCCTGGAGAAGAGATGGGGAGAACAGCCAGCAAATCTGGGGGCAATTCCCTGGGCTGCCACAGACTCTCTTCAACAAATCCCTTAAATCTTTCTGTGGCTCAGATCCTCAGCTATAAAATGGGAACAATGACACTTCTTTACTCCCACCTTCTATCTGTCTAGTCTATAAGCTCTTCAGGACAGGGATTTTTTCTTTCCATGTGTTTGTACAGAGCTCAGTGCAATGGTGCTCTGGGCTTGGCTAGGACTTCCTGAAATACTAGTAACAAAAAACAGAGATCCAGTGGAACAAAGGCACAGGTGTCATACAGTCTGGAAAGATACTAAAAGATCGGAAACAAAGAGCAGGAATAAATGGTCAGTTTTCAGAATGCAGAAAGGTAGATAGCAATGTCCCTAAGCATTTGTACTTGGTACTATTCAGCATATTCATAAATGATCTGGAAACGGGTAAACAGTAAAGTGGCAAAATCTCAAGCCGATACAAACCTACTCAAACTAATTAAGTCCAAAGCAGACGGCAATGGGTTACAAAGGGATCTCAAAAACTGGGAGACTGGCCAACAAAATGGCCAATGAAATTCAATGTTGATAAATGCAAAGTAATGGATATTGGCAAACATAATCCGAACTATACATATAAAATGATGTGGTCTAAATCAGCTGTTCCTGCGCCAAGAAAGAGAGCTTGGAGTCATTGTGAATAGTCCTCTGAAAACTTCCACTCAGTGTGCAGCAGTAGTCAAAAAAGCTAAGAGAATTTTGGGAATCATTAGCAAAGGGACAGATAAGAAGACAGAAAATATCATATCGCCTCTTTATGAACCCATAGCAGAACCATATCTTGAATACTGCATGCAGATCTGGTCGCTTCATCTCAAAAATGATGTGCTGGAATAAAAAAAGGTAAAGAAAAGGGCATCAACAATGATTAGGGCTCTGAAACAGCTTCTGTATGAGGAAAAATCAATGAGGCTGGAACTTTTCAGCTTGGAAAAGAGACGACTAAGGGAGGGATATGATTGAGGGTTATAAAATCATGACTGGTGGGGAGAAAGTAAATAAGAAAATCTTATTTACTCCTTCTCATAAAGCAAGAACTAGTGATCAGCGAATGAAATTAATGGCAGCAAATTCAAAATGAACTAAAGGAACTGTTTGTTTACACAATGCGCAGTCAACTTGTGGAACTCTTTGCCAGAGGATACTGTGACAGTCAAGACTATAAGATGGTTAAAAAAAGAACTAGATAATTTCATGGAGGGTAGATACATCAATGGCTAGTGGCCAGGATATGCAACAACAGAAAACTAAGCTCTGAATGTCCCTAGCCTGTGTTTGCCAGAGGCTGGGAATAAGCAACTGCAGGTGGATCACAGTTCATTCCCTCTGAGGCAGCTGGCATTGGCCGCTGTCAACAGACAAGATACTGGACTAGACTGACCATTGGTCTGACCCAGAGGAGCTATTCTTATGTTCTCACCCTCGATAGCCAATCATAGCAGAGTTGGGATGACTGCGGTGTGGATTGGGAAATGAACAGACCAGGAGTCTAGGGCAGTGGTTCCCAACCAGTGTGCCAGGGCTCACTGGTGCGCCGCAGCAACACCCAGAGTGTGCCGCGAGCGTCCCCTAGAGCTGGAGTTAAAGTTCCCTCCCTGCTCAGCCCAGCCACGTGGACTGTGCAGGGCTGGAAAAGGGCAGGGTTGAAATTAAGAGGGAAGGCACTGGAACACAGTTCCGGGGGCCCCTATTTTTAGGCAGGCAGCATTCCAGCCCCCCTAAAAATAGAGGAATGCACCGGAATGCAGAGTTCCTGGGGTCCCCCTAAAAATAGCAGGAGCAGCCAGAACGCAGTGTTCCAGTGGCTCCACTTTAAACCCTGCTCCACCTTAACCCAGCCAGCAGAGAGGGCTGGGAGGCCCGGAGTGTGTGAATCTCCCCCTGCAGGGCACAGCAGTTTGTGTCAGCCAGCCTGCAAACAGCCCAAGTAAGGGCTTTGAGGTGCTGCTGGGGTTGTGTGGGGCTGGTGTGTGTGTGTGTGTGTAGCAGAGGTAGTTGGGAGTGGATGCGTAGCGGAGGGTATGTAGCTGGGGTTGAGGGGTGGCTGTTTGGTTGCACGTGTGTGTAGTTGGGGCGTGAGGTGGCTGTGTATGGGGGGTGTAGATGGGGGCTGGAGGCTTGGTTCTGGCCCCTGCAGTGATGGGAGGGTGCATCACAGATAGCAGGGGGCTGGTGGAGGGGAGGATGGGACCCGCTGGGGTGGAAGGGAGCAGCAGTGGGGTGAGGATTTGCTCTGGGTGGCAGGGAGTCACTGTGGAGAAGGGGGAAGTGGGTGCTGCGCCATGCTCCCCTGTCCTACTTTCCCAATCCCCAGGTTCCCCCCCGCCCCCCACAAAGCCACTCTTGTTCTCCCTTCCTCTCTCCTCTTTTGCCACCCTTGTGCTGTTCCCCACATGGCTGCCCTTGTCCTCTTTTGCCACCTCTGCCCTGCTCTGCTACCCATTCTCACTCATGCCACTGCACACAACTCCTGACCTCCCGTTTTGCCACCCCACGCTCCTACCCCTACTACCCCACATAGGAGCATTTCTGAAACACTGTGCCATGGTTCATGAATATTCATAAGTAGTTTAAGTTAATTTGAATATTCATGAGTTTAATGGTGGCGTGCCTCAAAAAATCTGAAGGTATCAAGGTGTGCCACAGCAAAGAAAAGGTTGGGAACCACTGGTCTAGGGTACAGATGAGAAATGAACATAGAAGCCAGTCTCCAAGTCACTAGAACATCTTCAGTCGCATTGCAGAACAACATCACAGGACAATTTGGTCACTCCACCATGTGAGCTCATAACATCCCAATGGGATTGTGCTTCATTGCCACAGCTGCGTGTTGCCTTTGGCAGCAGCACCATCGGAAGAGTTTCCATATGCTATAATTACAAAAGGCATGACTTCCCGGGGGTGTGTCACAGGCCACAAGGGACTGGAATCTTTATCATGGAAGTGAATGGGAGTTTTGAGAGAGATTCCATGAGCTACGGCATGCAAGATACTGGCTGCATTAATTGCTCTGGATGTGAATGTTAACCAGTGTGTCTGATGGTCTGTGCTGTTTCAGAGACCAAGTCTAGTCTCAGTTGTGTTGTTATCTGAATTTTTCTGAGGTTGACACAGAAATTCAGGCTATGGTTTGTGACTTTGTGGAAAGCCTCTGTGCACTGGGTGTATAAGCTGTGCAGTCTGGAAACTGCTTCTATTATTCACGGCATCACTCTTCAAGCTTTATCAGACTACACTTGCTGCCTTCAGGGTCTGGCACTGACTCCAGACTCCTGGCAGGATTGTTCTTTGGGAAGCAAGCAAAACAGGCAATGGTGGATTTCACTGAGGACAAAGTCTTTTCTCCTACAATCACTGGATCCCCACAGCACCACTTTGTGAAAACATCCCTGACTGAACACTATTTAGTCTGGAGGTTTGTTATCAGCATTTATTTTACCAAGCTTCAGGGCCAGATCCTGAGTGGATGCAAATCTGCATAGCTCCGCTAGAATGACATCCATTTACCTTAGCTGGTGATGGGGCTGTTAGTAGCTTGAGGCAAGCCGGTAGGTATCTGCATTCTCTGGACTAAGTGAGCTGTATGAAAACAGAGAAAAATGCTGAGTGGATTAGGGTATCATCCTGTGGGCCTTGTGAGGGGTGCTGATATGTAATACTGGCTTCATTAATGAAGCCAGTCACAGCACACTGAAGACAGTGGCTTAGTCTGAGTGGCAGTGTAGTCTAGTAGGTAGGGTAGGGGAACAGGAACTGGGAAAGTGAATTTGACCCCTGGTTGCACTACTGGCTTGTTGTTTGTTCTTGGGCAAATCACTTTGCCTCTCTGTCTGCCTTTTGTATGCCTTGTCTAGTTAGAGTTTAAGCATTGAGACTGCCTCTCAATGTGTATAGCACCTAGCACAAATGGGTCCCTGATTTCAACTTGGATAATACAAATGCATAATTCAAATAATCATTATAGATTCATAGGTTCCAGGGCCAGAAGTGACCATTGTGACCATCTAGTCTGACCTCTTGCATAGAACAGGGTACAGACCTTCCCCAGAATAATTCCTTGAGCAGATCTTTTAGAGAACCATCCAATATGGATTTAAGAATAGTCAGTGATGGAGAATCCACCCTGACCTTTGGGTAAGTTCCATCATTAATTACTCTAACTGTGAAACATGTACGCCTTATTCCAGTCTGAATTCATCTAACTTCAACTTCCAGCCATCGGACTGTGTCATACCTTTGGAGAATCTATTATTAAATTGTTGTTCCTCATGGAGATGTTTCTAATCAAGTCACCCCTTAAACTTCTTCTTGTTAAACTTTTTCTAAAGGGAAATCATGCCTCTCCAGTACACGAGAATTCTTTGAGGGCATCAACAAACATGTGGACAAATCTGATCCAGTGGATATAGCATATTTGGACTTCCAGAAAGTCTTTAACTAATTCCCTCATCAAAGGCTAGTAAGAAAAGTAAGCAATTATAGGATAAGAGGGAAGTTCCTCTTATTGATCAGTAACTGGCTAAAAGACAGGCAACAAAGAGAAGGAATAAATGATCAGTTTACACAGTAAAGAGAGATAAAAAAGGGTCCTCACTTCCCAAGGATCTGTACTTGGACAGTGCTGTTCAATATATTCATAAATAAGCTAAAAAAAGGGGGTAAACAGTGAAATAGCAAAGTCTGTAGATGATACAACATTATTTAAGATAGTTAAGTTCAAAGTAGACTGCAAAGAGTTACAAAACTGGGTGACTGGATAATAAAATGGCAGATGAAATTCAACATTGATAAATGCAAAGTAATGTGCATTGGAAAACATAACCCCAATTATACATATAAAATGATGGAGTCTAAATTAGTTGTTACCACTCCAGAAAAAGATCTTGGAGTTGTCATGTACAGTTCTCTGAAAACATCTGCTCAATGTGAAGCAGAAGATAAAAAAAGCTAAGATAATGTTAGGAACCATTATGGAAGACAGATAATAAAAAAATCATAAAGCCACTGTATAAATCTATGGGACCCCTGAACCTTGAATACTTCATGAAATTCTTGTTACCCCACCACAAAAAAAGATACATTAGAACTGGAAAAAGTACTGAGAAGGGCAACAAAAATTATTAGGTGTATAGAACAGCTTCCAAATGAAGAGAGATTTAAAAAAACTGGGACTGTTTGGTTCAGAAAAGAGGTGAGTAAGGGAGGATCTGACAGAGCTCTATGACATTAGGAATGGTGGGGAGAAAGTGAATAAGGAAGTGTTATTTACCCCTTCATGCAACCCAAGAAGGTAGGGTCACCTAATGAAATTAATAGGCAGCAGGTTTAAAATAAACTAAAGGAAACACTTCTTCACACAATTTCCAGTGAACCTGTGGAACTCACTGCCAGGCCATAGTGTAAAGGTCAAAACTATGCCTGAGTTCAAAAAATAATCAAATAAATAAATTCATGGAGGATAGGTTCATCAATGGCTATTAGCCAAGATGGTCAGGAATGCTACTCCATCCTTTGCATGGCCCTAGATTTCTGATTGCCCGTCACTGGGACTGTATGATAAGGGGTGGATCATTCAATTACTGCCCTGTTACGGTTCTTCCTTCTGAAGCACCTGGCATTGGCCACTTTCAGAAAACAGAATACCGGGCAAGATGGACCATGGGTCTGACCCAGTTTGGCCATTCATACGTTCTTGTATAAGCTAAATAGATTGAGCTGCTTGAGTCTGCCACTAGAAGGCAGGTTTTCTAATCCCTTAACCATTCCCATGGCTCTTCTCAAAAGCCCCTCCAATTTATCAGTATCCTTCCTGAACCATAGGAAACCAGAAGTGGACACCATATTCCAGCAGTGGTTGCACCAGTGCCAAATACAGAGGTAAAATCACCTCCCTATTTCTACTTGAAATTTCCATTTTTGCATCCCAAGATCACATTAGTCTTTTTGCCGACAGTGTCACACAGCGAGCCATGTTCCGCTGATTAGTCACCACTACCCCCAAATCTTTTTCAGTCAGTGTTTCCCAGGATACTGTCACCCCTCCCGTGAGTATGGCCAACATTCTTCGTTCTTTGGTATGTGATTTTACATTTAGCTGTATTTAAATGCACATTGTTTGCTTGAGCCCAGCAGACTGAGGAATCTAGATTACTCTGTCTTCTTCATAATTTACCATTCCCCCAATTTTTGTGTCACCTGCAAAATTTATTAGAGACTTTATTTTATGTTTTCTTCCAGGTTCCACTGTTAACTTTGGCATTAATCTGGCAGAAGTTCCCTTAGGATGCTGCTCAGTTGAAGAGACATAGTGGAGAAATTAAAGGGCTGAATCAACGCTTGGTTACACCATGGTGGGACTGGCCAAAGCACCCATTAGCTTGTCATGATTCTAGGGAAAAAATCCAGACAGCCAGACAGCAAAATCAGGTGCTCAGGTTTGACTTCTGCACAAAATCATCCATGGTAGAGAGAAAAGACCCACTAAATCATCCAGTACTTCTATCAGGTTGCCTGCTATAGGCCAGGCACGCTACAGGTCTTGTAAGTTACTTAAATAGTTAGCACCACCATAGCCTCACAGTTTTCAATGCCTTTTTCCCCTCACTATTCCCCTTGAGGGAGGCCAGTATGTTATTCTGTTTTAGAGACAGGGACCGGAGGCACATAAGTTCATGGCAGAGCACATAATTTTACCTGTGTTTCCCAAAGTTCAGGGTAATGCCCTAACCACTGGAGATCATCCTTCCTCTGATTACAATTAACACACAGGGTGGCTATTACATGACAGACCTATAACCTAGGTTAGGTAAGGAGAGATAAAGACTGGCGCAAGACATATCAGAGACAGATACATATCACAGACTGACCACTGACACAAGTACTCTCTGTCTGTGTATGTGTGTGCATCAAGGCCACAGGTGTTTGAGCGTGAGTCTTCCTGAAGCTGGATTTGATGGTTTTACTGAAAAGTCAAGACCATGCCAATCCAGTACGGAAGATCAGATCTGATCAGATCAAATCAGCAGGGCCCTTTCAGAAGTCTTTCATTCCCATGACATGAGGTTGAGACATGATATTTCACTGTCATACCGTCTCACAGAAGTGAGAGGAATCATAATTGAACAATTCTTCTAGCTGTATAAGAGATGTCTCTCTGTTGAAGCATTTCCCACAAGGCTCATACAGAGGAATCTGAGACTGGATCTCTGGACAGAGCCAAAGAGCATCTGGCTTTGTACAGAATATTTTGTAATAAGTGAATGCTCTGTTACATTATCAGCCAGGTTTTGTTTCTTTTATTTTTTTCATTCCAGCCCTGGTGACTTGGCCTACTCTAGACAATCAAAGTTAAGCTTTTATCAAGTGCTATTATTGTTTTTTCATCCACAACAACAGTGCTGATTATAGCCAGGTTTCCTGCATTAACAGGGACACTGACTGAACTGTGGCTGGCCTACCACTGAATTCCTAACAAAATAAAGCTTTTACTTCCATGGCTCAAACTGCGTAAAACTTGCCCTTGTGCAGAAGAGCAGCACAGGGTCCAGGCATTAGTTAAGTCTCACATCTTTGAGGCTTAAATGAGGCATAGGTCTTGCATTGGCTCACTGCATGTGGATTCTTTTTACTCAGTGGGTTTCACAACATTTTTGATGCCCACCAATGACGCTGTACCAACATATTTAGAGAGAAAAGACCTTGATTTTTGGAGGCAGTGGTCATGCCCACGCATGCATCTGAATCCCCCCATTCCCATTAATTTGCCTTAACTCTAACTCAGAGCAACCACACCTGAGCAGTGACAGAGAGGAGTGAGGGAGCAGTTAGCCATCAGTTTGGAAATTGCAGACAGATGTTAATGTCAGCGTACTGCCAATTATGTTTTAGGCTTTCTGATGGACAAGGGCGGGCAAATAAATGAGACTGCAGCTCCAAACTGCTGTGTGGACATAAGCCCATTATGACCACCAAGTCCTTCTACATAGATCATGATGATTCTCAGTCACTTCCAGTGTGATCTGGGTTCGAGGCATCAGCTCAGAGCTGAAAGGCACAGATCATTGCAGTTACCTGAGCCATCCACTCCTGCCTAATATGATCTAAAAGGCAATTCTCCAAATGACATGCATGCAATTCATGTGACACCTGTTTACACAGCTAGAGTACCTTTTAAAGCAACAGGTGGTGTTTATTTGCTTTTGATCTGTTTAGTTGTAACAGATCATCATCACCACTGTGCAGCAAGCAAAAGAGACGAGTTATTCAAAGGCATATCATTCCCTTGCGCAGTTAGAGGTGAGAGGACTCTCCTCTGCTGTAATTATTCCTGACGACGTAAGCAGACGCTACTATACCATATCCTATGTGACATCATTCATACATCCCTGGACTGCAGAACCCACTCCCATCCCTTAAATGAGGGGTCACCAACCCCTAGCATGCGTGCCAAAGATGGCACATGCACCCATTCACAGCGGCATGCAGGGCTCCTGGCCCTGCCACCCTGCCGCCCCAGTGGGGCCTGGGGCCGCAAGAACTGCGTGCACGTCATGGATCCTGTCCCTTGCCGTTCCTGCCCCCGGTACCTGCTCAGGCTTGGGGGTGTGGGGCTGGCTTGGGGGCCAGGAAAGGTTGCTGACTCCTGCTCTAAATCTAATGCCAGTCTGGCTAATACACAAGAAACAATCACTTTGTGCTACCAGTCTCACAAGGTATTACTTAAAGTGAGTGATGAGTGGTCATCCAACTCCAGTTTTCACCTACACGTTGTCCATCTCCTACATTCCCCAGCTACAGTCAGTTGCAGGCTAGGAGAGACATTACAGATTGCAGTGATGACACATGTCCTGCCCTTACCCATGGACAAGGGACATACATCCACACTCACACTACTGAATCTCTCTGCGGCATTTGGCACAGGCAACAAGCAACTACAGTTGTCCTTTCTCAGAGATGGGCGAAAAGGAAGTCAGAGATAAGACAGTGCCACCCCTTGCTCTTGGAACATATCTGGGGGGCCAGGATGGGCAACTTCCCCAGTCTGGTTCCACAGTCCTCACCACTAGAATCCCACCAGCTCAAACTCCTCTCACCTTAGTCAACAAGTTTATAAAGCCATTGGGAGAGATTATGAGACTCTGTGGACCTCACTGCCAGGAAAATGTTGGCAACACCCTGTTCTACATTTCTTTTTAGTCAAATGATAACAGCCCTGTTTCTTTTCTGTCCTAGGTCTGGAAGCCATCAAAGGTTATGCTAATGGAAGAGAAAAACATGATGACTATGGAAAGCAACAAAAATGATGAGAGGTCTAGAAAGCATGGCCTGTAAGGGAAGATTGAAAAAATGGTGTTTTAGTCTGGAGAAGAAAAGACTGAAGGGGGGCACATGAAAACAGTTTTTAAGTGCACAAAATGTTGTTTACAAGGTGGAAGACAAAAATCGTTCTCATTAATCTCTGAGTATAGGACATGAAGCAATGGGCTTAAATTGCAGCAAGGGCAATTTAAGTTGGATACTAGGAAAAAAGTCCTAAGTATTGGGGCAGTTAAACACTGGAACAAATTGTCAAGGGAAGTTGTGGAATCTCTGTCACTGGAGGTTTTCAAGAACGCATTAGACAAACACCTGTCTGTGTTGGTCCAGTTATTACACAGTCCTGCCATGAGTGCATAGCACTAGAATAGATGAACTCTCAGGACCCTTCCAGTCCTGCATGTCTATGATTTTATGACACTAATTACTGTGGGGGCTATAAGCTGACCTAACACAGTTAGCAATGTAGACATCTACTTAACTGGTGTAATTTACACTTCCCTCTGGAAGTGTAATCTGAATCATTGGGCAGCATGTAGTTACCATGGAGATGGGCAATGGAAACACAGAGAGAGAATTTATTTTCTGCCACTGCCATGTCAAGTCTGAGATTTAAAGCCACAAAGGGCAGCGTTTTCTTAAATGAGGTTGCTTCATTCTTCATCCAATGCTCTTTGGCCTGAGTCCCTCTATCCATCCCCTTTCCATGATGCCCTTCTTTTTGTCTCTGCATAATATCCAAAATGATGTTTTGAGAAACGATAAGGTTTGATTTGCCTGGGCTCCAGTCGGCTGAAGTTCAGTCCTCCATCAGTCCTTAGTCAACCAGGCTTTACTTTTCCTCCTGAGCGTTTGCAGGAACATAACAGGACTGGTGGAGGGGAACAAATGCCAGTCAGTGGGGAACTACAGTGGAACTTCATTGCACACATCAGGCCTGGTTCTGCGAGATGCAGGATTTCTTATCTCACGGCTTTGGCAGCTGCAGCACTAGTGTGAGCACAATTGACATCAAAACTGTTCATAGGAAGGCATCGGAATTACTTGTCTAGTTCAGACTGTTTGGAGGAGGGAGGGGCTGTTTTGAAATTGTAGAAATGATGTTTCTGAAACAAAATGTTTGGTGTTTGATTCAAAACAGCTTTTCATTTTGAAAAGTTAGCTAACTTACATTACCAAAAAGATTTTCTTCTTAAAATAGGTCAAAATGGGGGGGGGAGGGCTCAAAAGATTCAGTGGATCCTATCTGATCCCCACCCCAGCCCCTGCTCCACCCTGCCCACCCAATTATTTGTTTGCAAACACTGTTAAGGTTTTGATTTATTGTGCTGATTTGGGACAGAGAAAAATATTCCAAATCTTGAAAACTCTCATGGGACAAGAAAACCATTTCTTACTCAGCTCCTCTC
Organism: Podocnemis expansa; assembly: GCA_007922195.1. Classification (NCBI taxonomy): domain Eukaryota; kingdom Metazoa; phylum Chordata; order Testudines; family Podocnemididae; genus Podocnemis; species Podocnemis expansa. The sequence continues at coordinate 9,166,401 of ML682063.1, forward strand.
AGGGAGTTCTGGGGAGCCACAAAAGGTTAAAGGAAAACAAATACGGATGGAAATGGAGTGGGAACAGATGACTGAGAGACAGTGAGAGAGACACAGAAAATGCACAGTGGCTCCATCCTCTGGGATTTCGCCTCTAAAATAACCCAGAAAAAGGCATTGTTCCTGTTAAGTGACATTTAATCATTGTAAGCATGGTTGGTGAAGTTAAAGGGCTCTGTCAATGACAGCCATTCATGCAGCTCATTGCCCCTGGATTAATTTGAAATAAAGAATAAAAAGAGGGAAGCTATCATGAGGAAACATCCACCCATCAGGCTTTTGGCCCTCGGAAGCTTCTCACAGCATCCCTATTTTATAATGCACTGGGCTCATGGGTTATCTTCCTGGGGGACTGGTTTGTGCTCCATGAAAAGGAATTTTAGCCTTGGAAAAATCCTGAGGCTTGTTAATCTCTATCACAAGGTTTGTGTGCTGTTTTGTCGTCATAGTGCATGCTTGTCTCTGCTTGGATGAAATACTGATTTGCCTCTTGCCCTAGAAGCGAGACATTAAATCCTAGCAAAATAGCACTGCTAATAAATTAAGAAGATGGCACTGTTTTCTTTGCACAGTTGCCCTTAGAGAGCAAGGAGGGTCTTCAGGTTGAGACACTGTGTGAGGACACTGGAAATGTGTACTCAGTTCCTAACTCTGCTACGGACTTCCTGTGTGACCATTGGCAGCTCACTTCATCACCCTCTGCCTCAGGCCCCTTCCTTTGTCTATTTAAATTATTACTTCTGTTTGCAGTAGCAGAAACAGTGCCTCACGGAGCTGTATGCTGTATGCAGTACAAGACAGTGGCCCGGTCTACACTGCTGGACTGGGTCAATGAGAGATATGCAAGCTACGTACTGTTGAATGTGTATCTCCCGTCAACCTACTTACGCTGCCTTACTGCAGCGTCTTCACTGTGCTGAGCCAATGGAACTCTCTCCCAGCAGCACATAAACAGCAGAGGCTGGAGAAGTGCATCACAAAGGCGATGTAAATTCAATGGCCTAACTCAGGTGGGATGAAAGAAATCATACAGCAGCACAGAGAGGGAGGGCCTGAGTGGAGGCTGAAAACAAAGGCAGACACTTCAAACGAGGAGAAGCAGTGGGGTTTTGGGAAGGGATGGACCACTTCGGAAGCAACTGAGAGAAGAATCTGGACCTACCCACATGGCCTGGAGGGCCTAAGCTGGCTAAACACCACCAGGAACCCATCTTGTGGATAAGAATGAGGAACATAGTTTAAAGAGTAATCTTGGAATAGCATTATTAGTTTAGCACGCGTGTTATATATTTTATTTACTAGTGGAAACTAATGTTCCCTCTAAGCTGCACTGGCGTGCTGCAGCACAGCCCGCTACAGCCGCCAGCGCAGAGAAGGCTGCTGGCAGCGCAGGGCCGGCAGCCAGAGTCTCAGCTGAGAGCTCCTGTGGAGCAGGGAGTTTTCAAAACTCCTGCCCAGAGAAGCTCTAACGGAGCATGCCCAGAAAATCTGAGCATGTTCTGTAGTGCTTCTCTGGCCCCAGGAGCTGTGGCTGGGCCGTGTGGCTCCAGCCACAAGGTAAGTTTGTGGGGGTGGCCGGGCAGCAGGGAGCGAGCTTACGGGAGGGGGGGTCAGCCGGGAGCGGGCCCGCGGGGGCGGGGGGGGCAGCTGGGAGCAGGGGGGGGCAGCTGGGAGTGGGCCTGCGGGGACGGGGGGGCTGGCGGGAGCAGCCAGGAGCAGGCCCGTGGGGGTGGCTGGGAGCGGGGGAGCATGAGTTGCTCAGCTGCCAGCGCCTCTTAGAGGGAACATTATTAAATGATGGTGCAATGATTTGCTATATACTTACTTAAAATTATATTCTAATCACTACACTAGTGTTTGTTTTATCTAAAGCTGTTTGAACTTTGGAAGGTGTGAATCAGAATGGCTGGGCCAATCCATTTCAATGTTAAATGGACAGATGTATCTATAGTGATTGGAGAGAGGTTGCAGTCTCTGTAGGTTGGGGGACCCAGCGTGGTGCCTGGGAACTGAGCGTGCTCATTTGGTTACCATCCCATAGGTGGCCAGAGGGCACACCCCCACTACCTGGGAACCATTACTCACAGGAGGCTGTTGTGGACTGACTCAAGAGTGAGTAGTCACCTGGCAAAGCAGGGTAAGTCAGGGTTCAGGGAGATCAAGGGGTCACAGCAGCACACTGGCCTAGATTCTGGGAGTGGCGTGTCACATTATGGTCACAGTGTATAGGTTGGACTAGAACTTGGCATCTTTTGACTCCCTGGTCAATGGCTCCATCCAGTAGGACACACTGCGCATAGCACATCTTGCATTTGGAAAAACAACAAAAGTCCTGTGGCACCTTAAGGACTAACAAATTTCTTCAGGTATAAGCTCTTGTGGGCTGCAATCCACTTCATCAGACCCATCTGCAACCCACTTCATCAGATGCATCTGACAAAGTGGGTTACAGCCCACGAAAGCTTATGCTCAGAGAAATTTGTTAGTCTTTAAGGTGCCACAGAACTTCCGTTGTTTTTGCTATATACAACCAAACACAGCTACCCCTCTGGAACTTTGCACCAGGAAAGCTGATGGCTGATACATATGTGTATAAATATGTCACTCAGACTCAGCGTCCCACTGTGATTACAGATCAAATATTACAGTGGGAGGCAGCATCCACAAACCAAAAACCTGGTAACAAAAACATTAAAGTGCAGGAGCACGTTAAAATATTACACTCCCTAGCCAAAGCTGGTGGCAGCTCAGATCATCGAATTACAGTCATTTACTTATGGAGGGATTATTGTTCGCTGGGGACGGGCAATAACCTGATGCCCACATGAGACACTAAATACAGACAGCTCTGCCCTGAGGAGCTTACAGTGTAAACAAGACAGATGCAGAGCACAGAGGACACACAGAGCCTGGAGAGGGACTGGTGAGGATTCGTTTTGACAATTATTCATATTTATTGCTGACTCATTTCATGTGGGTTTGCCAGGGAGAAGGAAGTCTGCTGGAGAGACTGGAACAAGGAGATGGTAGAGGACATTTGAACTCAAAGGGCTGTAGAAAACAATAGGCATATATAGTACTAATGGGGTGCAGCTGCTCTGCGCAGCAGAGAAGACAAGAGCAGCTTCTCTTCCAGTAAGAGAAGTGCCAGTGGATGCATCACACACACATAAAGGGGGCAGGATCTTGTGGCCTGATTTTCAGCGGCACTGGGTACCTGTAGCTCTATTTGACTACAGTGAAAACTACACCACTGTTTGTAATTGGAAAGACACCCACAGAGACTATCTGCATGGAACTCAGTTAATCTCCCTGGGGTGGCTGAAGGCCTGACTCAGCCCTGCTGGGGTTGGAAACTGGATTTCTAATATGCCCTGTCACACTTGGGCCAATACACTCCCCCCTCTTGCTGTTTTGATATAGAGATTCATTAATTTGAGAAAGGCAGGGTGATTCCAATGGGGCTGTCATGAGATCATCCTGGATTTGGGGGTAAGAACTGACACTAGGTATTTTCAAGGTAAACAGCAAGGCAAAAATGGGCAGCAAATTCAGACGTAGGTGCCCAATAACTCATTAACCTAACCACAGAAAGTATATGGCAAGGCAATAAGCTATGGACTTTTAAAAATCTGTTTGCTCCTTCAGTGACATTGTTCTGGTGCTCTCTCCCTGATCGTTGCTGGAGCTATCTCAGGATGGGCCATTCTCTGACATACCACACATCACCATTTAAGAAAAAGGAGACCTTTGGGGTTTGTGAAGCTGCAGCCAGGGATCTCTTCAGAGAACCTGCAGGTACCAAGAAGTTTCACAAAAGGGGACCAGGCAAAGGGGAGAAAGGATTCTGAAAAGACTATGTTTTATTTCTGAGCTACATGGTCTCCATAAGGGACGCTGGATTTTTCTCTCATTATAACAGGTGATTTGACCTAATCTTTCTCTATATGCTGTTCCCCAGTGTTTGAATCTTAAAAACTGCTTTGATTTGCTGTTACAGTGTGACCTGATCCCATGGCTTATACTTCCCTAAAGTTATTGCCTCCCACTCTGTAAGCTCCCCCATCTTCAAGGCATCTGATGAAGTGGTATTTTCTCCCATGAAAGCTCATGAGATAAATACATTTGTTAGTCTTTGAGTGCCACAGGACTCCTTGTTTGTTTTAAAGAACTAGACTAACACGAGTGCCCTTTCGAACTGGTTAGCTGGATTATCTAGTACAGATATCTGGGGTGAACCGTTTCCTTTTTACCTTTGCAGAGCACGTTTAATTAAAATCAAGCCCTCCTTAATGGCCTGAGATTGCACACCATCTATTCACTTTGGGTGCAAGTCACCCCTATGCAGAGGGCTTTCCAGAAGGCACTGCACCACCAACATCTTCAGGTCTATGCAAGTTCTCTGCACAAAAGTGAATTTCTTCCTCAGCTCAGCAAAGGTGCAGTTACTTACACTGGATGTGGGATGCATCCTTCTTAAACATCTCATGAGTGGGTCAGAGGCAACTTCTCCTCCCCAAAAAATGTTTGTTGGTTAACAGCCAACTTCTGCATACACTGAAATCAATGGCAACAGGCCCAGCTGCTCCCTTGAGAGCAATGAATGTGGCTAAAAAATTCTCTGTGCCCTAAAAAGCACATTTCAAACACAGATATCAAAAACCAATGGGAGGAAATCTGGAAGTACCAATACACTTGGTCTGAGCCGTAAACACCAAGGACCTAGGAAATAGGTATTGGTGGAAGAGATATTGCCATTCTGGCTGTACAAACAACTCAAAGTTCTGCCCTGGACTTGTTTGTATGATTGCAGGACAGTCTCCTTCCAGCTTCGTGTGACTCAGTGAGCCTCCCACTTCTATCTGCAAAACAGGCACAAAAATGATGTTTCCCTACCCTTGCCACAACCTGCAAGATCTAGAAATAGAAAGTATTCTCTGCATGAGGATTATCATGAGAAGCCCCGAGATCCAGTGTGCAACTTCCTGGAACACTCCTATTTCAGTCCAGAAAATCTTCCCAAAACTGGGGGTGAATAAGAAGTGCAGGGAGGGTGTTTGGGTGCAGAGAGGTAGTTGAGGTTTCATATGAAATGGGAGGAGAAATGATTCTGCACCATATCAGAGTCACAATAAATGGGGATTGGCTTAATTCTCCATCAGACAACTCTTGTTCAGTGTCTTACACCCCGCAGCAAGAGCCACAAAATAGCATTCCCCTGCCATCACAGCCTCTCTCTGGCAGAATGGTGCCTCACCTAGGAGCTGCCTGAACTGGCCCTAATCCAACACTCCCCATTAGCGAAGGCCGCTTGTTAGAGCACCACCATTACTGCATGGACGTTGCACTGTGAAGCCTCAATGTTATGAGCTATACAGCCATCCAAGAGTATGTTGATTAAGTCCCTAAAGATGTTTTGGGACACTGACATCCTGTACACGAGGGGTCTCAAACTCAAATTACCAAGAGGGCCGCATGAGGACTAGTAGAGGTCTGCATGAGGATTAGTACATTAGCTTGAGGGGCTGCACCACTGAAACCTTTTCATACAATGATATTGCACATATCAGTAACGATCGTGTCATTGTGGGCTACATGTGGCCCACGGGCCATGTTTTTGAGACCCCTGCTGTACACTGAGCTTGAAGGGCATGACATGACCAGGGCAGGTGATAATCTAATCTAGTCCCAGCTTAATCTAGTCCCAGCTCTCTTGGATGGACAGCAGCAGAGAGTGCCACAGAGACAAGTATCAGCTATGACATTGACAGGTCCTGCATAAGGACCTGAGGATGTAAGGCAGGTAGTGTTGATGGATAGAGGGGTCCATGTAAGGCTGTCACTCAGTTGCAACATCCTACTCTGAGTAAGAAGCATCAGCAAAGGAGCTAGCTGGAAACTGCAATATGGAGGCTTTGGTGGCTGCATGATGCTGCAAAATGGATGGGAAAGAGGTGGACTCAAAGCTCTGAGAGCAGGGGTCTAGCCACAGGTATGCCCGGGTGGACTGGGGCTCACCCACTTGGAGATCAGGCTTGTCCACCACAGTGCCCAGCACCAGAGTGAAGTTCTCTGCCATGGCGGTCGGGCTCTGCTCTGCTCTCAGTGACTGCAGGCCAGTCCCTGCAGACAGGATGGAGAAGTTTGTGCATGAGAGGGATTTAAGAGGCCTCCAAAAAGGCAACAAACCTCTAAACTTGTTACAAGTCAGCCTTGCAGAATGGATGGTCTCAGCCCTTGTACTATGCCCATCCCTGCAGTGTCTGAGAAACTTAGCTCTCAGACAGACTGTCAAAACCAATCAGAATGCAACTGTCACATCTCTGCAGCATTCACCAGTGCGGCTATTTCTTCCTTGGTGCCAGAAGAACACATTCTGCCAGCATGATTGGCATAGCCACTATATGGGAAGGGTTTCGGGAGCAAAGGTTAAATGATGAACTCTGGTTAACTCTAGTAGCCTGCAGGGCATGGGTGACCTTATGTAGCAAACAACATGCTGGACAGAGGGAGACCACAGGGACTTCATGGCCAGCTGCTCACAGGCATGTTTCCAAAATGTGGAGCTTCGCTGGAAGACTGCAACAGCCACGGTGCACCTGCTGGTCGAATGAGCTAAAAATGAAGTCGTGGGTTAAACTGCAAGGTACCATTTCAAACTGTCTTTGGTTAAAGGGTGAACCCAGAATTTATGGCACCTGCCTTCTGAGTGTCAAAGTACTGTACAGACAGTGACCAGCCGAGCTTCCCAGCACCCTTGCTGTTAGCATTCATCAGCAGTTACACCCAGGAAACCCAAGCTGTTAAGTGACTTCCTCCAAAGAACCAGTGGCAAAGTGAGGAATACCATCCAAGAGTCCCGCTTCCTTGTGCCCTGCTTTAAATGCTACATAATGCTCCCAAATGAGTTTGCCTCTCAAGTTTGGGTCCCAGAGGCTGCTGTGAAGGTTTTATGTTGGAAACCTGAGAGGCCCCCACCTGGCCCAGCACGGGTTAGAGCAGGCTCAGGGGCTACCTTAACGTGTACCCAGTGTAGTGATATGCTTGTAGCAGGTTGTGAATTTAGAGACACTCCCTAGCATGGGCCAGTGTTGTGTAAATTGGGAGACGTGCCCCAGAGAAGATCTAACATGGCTGCTCCCAGGTACACACCTGGATACCTGTCTGTATGATTAAAGTTCTATTCCTTACTCATTCAGTAGTATAATCTTTAATGAACCCTCAAGATCATTACACCCAGCTGCCTCAGGACCAAAAAGGTTCTGGTAGCCAGTGGAAACAGTTGGTGACAAAGTCACCCAGCTTTCCCAAGAACGCCCCCAACCTGCATACTGAGACTGCACCTGTTAAACAGGCCCTGCGCCACCTGGGAAATCCCCCTATCCTGGGGGAAATTCGCCAGCCTCCAGAAAGGGACTACAGCACAGCAGTAAAGAGAATGAAGGGCTCAATTCAGCAACTTGATTTCAGGGTAAATGAGGAGGGGAGTATAAATAACAAATGTTAGAGAGAATTACACCAGGCATCTTTCTGCAATCCCATGTTAACAGGCCCACAGCTTGCTTCTACAGACTCAACTATACGACAGGGCCACCTAAAATATGTGAGCCTCTTGTTTCAAGTTCATCGTGGTATTGGTATGTCTTGAAGCAAGAGAATTCCCCAGGGGGAATCTTTTCATTGGGATCTGCTGTGAGTGCTCTCTAGATGATGCATCCAACAGCCCCCAAGAGTTGCAGTTTCCCCAAAGTCCTTTTCCCTGCCTCTCTATGGCCATCAGGTTGCATGGCTAGGTCTAACTTTCCACAATGCAAAAGAAATAACCCCAGCATTTATGCTCCAAATTAACAGACACTATTCTGGTGCCTCATAACAGGATGTACCAAGGGGATACTCCAGTGTAGGGACCCTGGTATTCAGGAAGTATTTGGAATGTCTGATTATGAATCCCAGCCCCTTTGTGAATCCTCTGAAGCATCTCTTTCCTCAACTTTGCAGAGCTATGATTTCTTCTTTCTTCCACTCCCTAGGGGAAGGGGAAGGGACTGCTACTATCCAGATCTTCATTGCCTTCTACCCAGAGGTATAATCACAGGTGGGTCAGGGTGGGCTGGGGCCCACCTGCTTGGAGATGAGGTCCGCTCACTGCACTGCCTGGCAGTGGCACAAACATCCATTGCTGGATGCTGCGGGCTAGCAAGTGAAGCATCTCAGGCTGTCGCATGACCAGATGCTGCACATGGCAGGGCCCATTCTGCAGACTCTTGCCAGAAAACGGGGGCTGGCTACATCCCTGCTTCTACCTAGTCCTGTCTTAGTGCTCCCTTTCAGTCTTCCATTTCTATGAGTCTCTTCGAGACCTTTGGATTAGCATCATCTAGCCCCTCTTCTCTTCCTTCCTGGCCTCTAGTGGGAATCAGCGAGAGGATCTCAGCTCCCTACCCGAAGAGTCTGGGAAGGCAATCATAGAGATTGTTTCCCATGGGGAAAGACACTGGGTGACGGGTGTGGGGAGTCACCAGAGATCTTCAAGGAAGTAACTGAGAATGCAAAAGAAATGTTCCAGGCGGGGGGGTGGGGGTGAGGTGGGGTGGGGGTGGGGGGCTGAGGTGCTTGTCTTCAGAAGGAATTGGAGTTGTGCGACCCATTGGAGAAATGTCAAAAACACGCATCTGAACATTGCAGGGCTGCTGCTTGGGGCAGCGTAGTAAAGCAACACAAAGGTAAGATGCTTTGCTACCCAATCACCTATGACTGGCTTTTGCTGTCCTTCAGTTAAGAGGAGCTTGGCGAGCAGAGCATCCTGCTTAGTTTCAGCATTTCCATGTACACAGGAAGTAGCCTGGTAAACTGGAATCAGGTATATTCCCTGTGGGGGTGGGAAGGGAGGGGAGCAACAGGCTAGTGATAGGCGACCCTCAAAAGGCAAAGATCTGAGGCCATAAGCTCTGCTCCACTGAAGCCTGTGGCAACACCCATGCCCTCCACTGTCTTCAAGGGGAACAGAAGGAGGTGCTCTATTCATAGGTTTTGGAGTCTATCTGGACTCTTGTGATTGGAAAGCTGGCCTGGCAAAGTCACAAGGATTCTATTCTTTCCAGGAGGTGAGACTAGGCTCTCTGGACCAAACACTTCTAGCCTTGGCCTGAAGCTGGTATTAAAAGGTCCTAAGAAATCTCATACATGGGGAAGGAAAATGTATGGGAGAGAGACTGCTCATTTGACTTATTCCCAGAGGTATAGTCTGTAAACACAAGGGGTGAGATCTCCAGCAGGCGTAAATCAGCCTAGCGGCACCGATGCAAATAATGATTTGCACTAGCTGAGGATCTGGTCCAGGGTTTCCAAAGCCTCAAGTTTCCAAAGCCCTGCACCAACAGTGCCATTTCAGTGAAATGTTTCTGGATTTGTGTTTCCCAGGTAGACTGAAAACACCTTCCTGGAGATGCTGCATCTGAGATATGATGGCACTGCGCTCCTGCTGACAGGCAGGGAGTGAGTTTGATTACTAACACTTTGGGATCCTCGTGAGGCCAGAAGCCAAAGTCCAACTCTTCAGTTCATCACCCTGATCTGAAAGAACCAAACACCACAGTGGGGAGGATGTGCCCCTTGGAATCTGTCTTTGGCAGCCTCTGTAAAGTGCCGTGTGTATCTCTGGTGCTCTTTTGATACCAGCACTACATTGGGTATAAATCAACTTCAAAGCTGATTTATATCAGCTGGGGAACCAGCCTATAATATCTAACTGCTCATACGCACTGAAAAAGCCTTTAACAATCTTTGGCCAGACCCTCAGCTGGTCTAAATGGAAATAACTCCATTAGCTTCACTGTGCATATTGAAACCAACTCAGGATCCCCGTTTCTGCAGGAATCCTGGCAAGCCAATGATCCATTTGCCAACACTATCAATATTTGAAATGTATTTCAAAAGGCGGCGGCCCTTCTCCCCCTTCATGTATTATTAAGATCCCTGTTGGTTAATGTATGGAGGGCAGGCAGCACTTTGCATTAGAAAATGACCTCTTTGCTAACCCACTTAGACATGTCCCACTGAAACGTGAAGATAACAGAAGCACTGAAGCAGAAAACAGGCAAGTGTCAGCATGAAATGTCCTCATGTGGTCCTAGCCAGACAGCTCAAGGATAGAGGTGCTGAGATTCATTGGCATGAGTGAATGACAGAAGCTCCCTAAGTGGGTAGGCAGCTAATACAGAAAGGAAGGATGGCCTTGTCTTGGGAGATGTGGCTGCAAGTTCCTGTTTCACCTCAAACTTCCTGGTGTATTAGAGCAAGATTTTTAAAGGTAGAGGAGTTAGAAACTGGTGCTTTTGAAAAATCCCACTTAGCAACTATGTACGTCATTAGCCACCAAAATACCTTGAAAAATCAGGGCTTTAGTCTCTCTGTTTCATTTCCCATTCTGTAATATGGAGATAAGAGCACTTTTCCACTCTGCTGGGCAAGGCTGGATTAACTGGGCTGGGAGCCCTGGACTGCCCCTCATCGCAGCTTCCCCCCCATTGCCTGAGCCCCTGCCTTCCAGCATGGAGGCTTGTCACTGGGTGTGGAACTCTGTGGCCAAAGGATGCTCCAACTCTGGCCCTGGTCCATCCAGTCTGGCCCTGAGGTCGGGGCTGGCTGGGGCACGGCTTTACCCCCGTGCAGCCCCCCAGGGCCATGGGCCCTGGAAAGCTATATTGATGTGACAGAGACTTTGATTTGCTGTAACAGTCTAACCTGATCCTATGACTTACACTTCCCTGCATTTATTTTCCTCCCATTCAGCTGTACTTCACCATTTTCAAGCATCTGACAAAGTGGGATTTTCTCCCACAAAAACTCACACAATAAATTAATTTGCTAGTCTTTAAAAGTGCCATTAGACTCCTTTGTTTTGCTGAACTAGACTAAAATGGCTACCTCCTTGGAACTCCCCCCCCAAAAAAAAGTTTCCCATTCAAAAAGTGTTTTGCTAGAAAATTTTCAACCAGCCTGAATTGTCACACTTTGGCTTTAGAGCTCATCTGAAAAACCTCTTCTCCATGGAAAACTGGGAAACGTCCAGAACAGGTTCCTGCTTTCTGATTCAATTTGCAATGCACATTTCCACAGTGAGCATCACTGTGGTAGCTGCTCCCAGAGTGACACAAAACAATTTCCCTGTGCCCTTCCCATTGTGTATTAGAAAAATTTCAAGGCATTATTAAGGTTGTAAGCTCAGGGACTGCTCTGTGTTTGTCTGATGCTCAGCACTGTGAGCTCCCTGTAAGCTTCTGTAATAACCATGATGAACAGGCAACAGTAAATTTCACCCCTCCTTTCCATAACTGATTATTTAAAATCTAGTGGTACTAATTACACCCTGATTTAACCCCCTGTGGCACCACTGCACCTTCTTGGAAGGGAAGGTTTAAATTTAGAAATCTTGGTTTTAATAGATGGTAAAACTGAAAATAAAGCCAACTTAGCTGGGAAATACCATTGGCTTCAGAGTGATAAGCATCCCTGCCTTCTGTAGTAAAACTTAAATATCTGGTTTCCTGAGTTATTCCAATAAGTCCTCAGTGGTCTTAATTTTTAAATGTGTAATGTTAGCTTAAATAGAAAGGCCTGGTTTGTGGTGACAGTGGTGGAATCTGGACTTTGGAGTGGTGAGATCTTATAAACAAATCTAAGAGCAAAGAGAAAACCTCAGTCCAAATGCCACACTGGGCCATGCTTCAGAAAGGGTAGATGGTAAATATGATTAGCTTTTCGGTGAAGTGATGAATTGGACTAAGAGTAAAAAAGGGCCTGGAATGAACAACGGCTAAGATAATAATGGACCTCTGTTCTGCTAATCTGACGATCTCCAAGAACTTTGTAAACATAAGCAGTCATCATGCCAATGGGATAGGTGGGCATCTTTATGCCCATTCATCAGATGAACATGCTGAGGCACAGAGAGATTAAGTGATTAGTACAAAGGCACACATTAAGGCAGATGGGTACTGCCAGCAAGCAACCTCAGGACTTCTGGTGAGTCTCAGTCAGGACTCAGATCTGAGTAACTTCTGTTTATCCATGGTTTCCCCTAAAACGGAGATAAGAGCGCGTCCATAATACAGAATGCCGAACTGCCCCTGCTCTAACAAGAGTCTAAACTGCTCTCTCCAAAGTAGAACAGCAACATCAATCTCCCAGAAACTTGGCTTCCAAGGTCCTGCTTATTTTTCTGATAGCAACACTCAGAAAAGCCTTATTATCCAGAGCTGAATAAATCAGACTTCAGTCATTAGACAATGTTCACCCATGATCTGTGGAGGGAGAAGGAAATTAAAGATGACCTGCATGGCTTTGAGGGTTTGATTCTTCCCATCCATTTATAATTTATTTTAAATGAATGCAATGATGCCTGCGAGAACTAAAGAGGGTTTGAATTCCACCAGCGCTCCAAGGCGAGGGGACATAGGACAGAAATGCACATACAGGTGGAAGCAAACTCCAAGAAACCAGCGGTCTGTGTAACAGCAGCCTATTCAGCCAATGCCAGGCTTCTGAGGTCATGTTTCTAGCTTATGTTTCATCAGCTGACTGTGCTGACATTCGCTCAGTATTGTGCGGAGATGTCCTGCTTGTGTTCTTGAATTGAGATTCTTGGTCAAGCCACTTTGGGCCTCTTAATGTATTAATTCAGATGCAGACATGAACACTGTCATGACAAGAGGGCAGCTGGGAGGGAGGAGACACTGTTGTAAGGTCTCTGTCTCTGATGGGATGGACTCATGCCAGTCAGGACAGGTAGGTCTTACACCCACTACCTGCCAAAGACAGAGGGTTCAGCTGAACCGGAGGGCTCTTCTGTAATCATGTACCAAGTGGACCCCAGGGGAAGTAGTATGGGAAATGAAAAATTAATGGTAAGATTACAACAATAACATTGTTGTACCGGTCTTTAAAGTGATAGCTGTGTTAGTCTAGTCCAGTAAAAAAAAAAACAACAAGGAGTTGTGTGGCACTTTAAGACTAACAGATTTATTTTTTGCATGAGCTTTCGTGGGAGAAGATCCCACTTCCAGAGTGGGATCTTCTCCCACGAAAGCTCATGCAAAAAATAAATCTGTTAGTCTTAAAGTGCCACACAACTACTTGTTGTTCTTTTACTGGTCTTTAAAGGTCTGTGGATTTACTAGTAAATTGGATGGCAATGCCAGCTGTAGGTGGAGGCCAACACCCATTCTCCCTGTAGTCTTAAATAGACAGATGTGGTAGAATAAATGAATCTTCCTTCACTTTATATATGGGTGGAATTCATTTTAGTCTGGATGTGGAAGGTTGAGTCTTTAATTAAATTGCCTGCAGGAATGGGAGGAGAAAGGCTTCTGTGTGACTCATAGTTCACGGACCTTTTGACCCGAGTGACATGAAGGGCCCTTGAATTATCCACAGCTGAATCTTCAAGTCACTGAATGTGCAAGCTGCAAAGTCCATTCCTCGCTGGACACACTCCAAGCTGAGATCAGAGAGACCCCAGCAGAGGATCTGGTGGGTTGGAAGGGGCTGTCTGCCGGTGGAGTAATTCCCTATATCTGTGACTCTCAACCGCTCTAGACTTTTGTACCCCTTTCAGAACTCTGATCAGTCTTGCTTGCCCCCAGGTTTCACTTCCCTTATAAACTACTTGCCTACAAAAATCAGACCTAAAATAGCTGGTTACTGAAATAATAGCATATTACTGAAAAATAATTTGCTTTCTCATTTTTATCACATAACTATAAACTAATCAATTGGAATAGTACAGAGAGCTGTATAAACAAGTTGTCTGCATGAAATTTTGGTTCATGTTGACTTTGCTAGTGCTTTTTGTAGAGCCTGCTGTAAAACAAGGCAAATATCTAGCTGAGTTGATGAACACCTTGGAAGACTTCTGAGTAACCCCAGGAGTAGGTGTACGCCCTGTTGAGAACCACTGCTTTAGACAAGCACATGATGAAATCAGAGCCTGAAAAAGGTGGGTCTACTTCATCCTCTTCTTACATTCCCATCGTCTACCATGTAAATTCCCTTCCTCCACTGGCGATAAGCATGTTCATCAGTCAAAACCTTACTAATGTGAAGTGCCACATCTGGTCCTTGGATATGTTTGCTTGGCTCTCACCAATATCCATGGGAGCTCACTTTGATCCATCCTGCTTTGGAATAGGGTAGATTAGAGCATGTGAGGGAGCTTTTAGTGAGTAGCAGCAAGGTCCACCGGACACATACTAAGCAGCAGGGTAGAGGCATAGCCAGAACTGATTTTTTGGCAGAGCCTGTGGTTGACATAGGTAGGCACAGGCCTTGTGTCACAAGTGAAACAGCTATGCTAATAGGAATACAGAATGAATTCTTAAAATCTGATTGGGTGGGTTTGCTTTCAAATTGGGTGGGCCATGGCCCACCCATAGCTATCCCACTGTGAACTAAGTGTTCCCAGAGACAAGTTTTTTGTCACTTAGCTGCATTTGAAAATCCCACCCATGGCAGCGGTTGAACACATACAGTGTATTCCTCCCTCCCCTCATCACTTTTTGTATTCATGGTGATGCATCTCTGCAGACACTACAATGGAGAATAGAGAAGCGTATTCCCAAGCCCAGCATTGTCACACGGAATCTGTCTCTCCACAATGGCTTTCTTTCCGCCCCCATCCAACCTCACACAATGTGATGCCATTCATGAGATGGTTCCGCGAGTTCCAAGATCTCTTTGGGTTTTGAAAAAGCCTTTGAGTAGGTGCCATGCATTTGTGTCAGAAGCTCTAGCGCACTATCCTCTTTAAGGTTCCTTTTGCAGTTAAAATAACTAGGAAGATATATTGGCTCTTGGATTTCTTTTCCTTAGTTGCATTAAAATTCCCTGCAGCTGCTGCATCACTGGTTTCAAGATGTGTGGCTGCTTTGGATGGAATATTGATATTTACTGGTACAGCTCTCTTAGCTGCATGAAACTAGAATACAGTAAATTGCTTCCATTATCTAATTACATCTAAAAGCAATTGCACGTCACTGTAAGAGACAAGCACAAAAATCTGTACCAAATAGCAGTCATTTTCTCAGAACTGATCATCTAATTCAATCCACAGCCCTGCCTGCACCGCTGGTAGTATCTGCTCGCAAAGCAGAGGAAAGCAAACATCCTAATTAGACATATTTTCACCTGCTCTCAGTGCACTCTGCAAATATTAATCAGGCCTCACAGCACTGCTGGAAGGCACACTCCCACTGCTACAAGCAAATCTGAGACACAGGAAGGTTATGAGTTTACCAAAGTCACAGGGAACCCACTTCTCAAAGGTCGCAAACTCCAAAGGAAGAGCTTTCATGGGAGAAAATCCCACTTTGTCAAATGCTTGAAGCTTGATGAAAAGGGATTTTCTCCCACGGATGCTCGTGCGATAAATAAATTTGCTTCTCCAAGGTAGTGATTCCCGTTAAAATTCCTTCTTTAAAACATACTTCTTCCAGATAAATAGCTTTTTAACACATATCAGGTCTCATGCTATTGCTTGACAATTCAAAGCCTTACTTCTCTATCTTCAAGAGTCTGACAAAGTGGGATTTTCTCCCATGAAAGCTCATGCAATAAATAAATTTGTTAGCTTTTAAAAGTGCCACAGGACTCCTTATTTGTTTTACTAAACTAGACTGACACGGCTACCCCTCTGAAACTCATCTACCTATTCCATGTTTCTCATTCATATACATTTCCAAGAAAGTTAACTCAGCATGTCACACCAAAGTTTAGTACCCTCACACATGGCAATGCAAATATTTTATTACTTTACTTTAGCACCCAGGACCCCCAACCAACACTGGGGTCCCTCTATGCCTAGTAAGAAACATTCTCTGCCACAAAGATCTTACACTCTGTGGCAGGCATTCTCAACAATATCCAAGTCCCCAACTGTACATGACACAGCACCCCTGATACTGAAGCTCCCCATCATCACAGGGAGTTTTGGTGGCAGCACTAAACCCTTGCAGCCACTAGAGGACCCCTGTCACTGAGGCTCCTTGCTACCACAGCGGGTTTTGGCAGCAGCAGCAATGATCCCTTGCTCCCACCACAGCTCTCAGTGTCAGCACGAGCCCACCATGTCCAGAAGAAATCTGTCACTGGAATAATGCCACCACCATCAAAAGAAGACCAGGTGGGGCAGTTTTGGCAGTCAGGGGTTTCTTCCTATGGCAGGTTGCTTCTGGGTGACACACTCAACCACGTGCCACAACACATCACAGCAATTAAGGACCACTGCTCTATAGGATCAGGCATGGTTGAAGGCATCTAAGAATTATTCAAGGTTACATGCAAACATACAAAGATGATTCCTAATTAAGAAACATACTTTCACTTTCCATTTATGTTCCCTTCCATGATGGGTGGAGTAGAGGGTGCTTTTAAATCTGAATAGCTTTTTTGACCTATAGTGGATGTAAGAGAAGCCTAGGCCACCTAGAAGGGGAGAAGCAACTGCTAAATAATTTTACTGGATATGTCAACACTGGAGCCTTAGGTCGACTTAACCTTCCTTAAGTCAACCTAAGGAAAGCTCTGTCCACATTGGGAATTTATTAAGCCAACTTAATAACTTCCTTAAGTCGACTTAATAAAACCACCTCTTAAGGTCAGCTTAACACTAAATTGGTGCATCTGTGTGCACACACACAGGGTAGACGGGGCATAGCTTTTAAGTCAATTTAAGTGTTAAACCGACCTAGCAGCTGCCAGTGTGGACGTGGCCAGTCTACAGGACTTAACAGAGCCTCCAGTGTAGAGATACCCATTGTGATCACGCTTCTTTGGGTGAGTTCAGTTGCTGAATGAAGGGATGGTGCTTTTTGATGTGTTGGTCTGGTCTGTGTCTAGATGCACCATGAGTTGGAAAATTTGGGAAAATAAAATTTTCTGTGATTTAAAAAAAAAAAAGAAGAAGAAGGGAAGATTTTGTTTAGCTGTAAAAGTTTAAAGGGAGGATTTGAGTATGATATTACATTAAAATTGCCCACTTAGGTTCATGATTATAAATATAAATTAAAGCACGCACTACATAAATACCCTGTGTGTGCACACACATATGCACCAATTAGTTGAACACCAGACTGAAATCAAACTAGAGGGCCAGAACCTTCCCCACACTAAGTTACACCAGCCAAGAAGCTGACCCAGGTTCTCTAAAAACAAAACCACAGGAGGAATGCCTAGAATACATTCTCTCACATGCTTTGTATACAGCAACTACTGTTTATTTCAAACACATCCCCCCAAGTCTCTTTAAGAACTACCTCTGCCGTGATGCTTACAGATGGCTATTACCTAGGGTCCACTAAGTTGGGGGCTGCTTATGATTTCTATGATGACAGAGACTACTCACTTACATGAATCACTTATTTTTACTGTTTCCTTGCCCCCTTTCGCTTTGTTCTCCCGCTCCATCTTGTCACAGCCCTAAACTGTGATCTCTCTGGTACTCCCTTTGTCCCACTTGTTTCCTCAGATGGTGCTCGGATCTCGACTGGGGCCCAACTACAACATTAGTTAAATACACAAAGGATAAGGAGGAGGAGGAGGAAGAGTTCAGGCCAGATTCTGACCTCAGTCACACTGGTGAAAATCTGGATTCACTCCAGATTTATGCTACTGGAACTACAGTGTCCGGAAACCACAGCTAGACAAATTCCAACTGGAAATAAGGTGTCTGTTTTTAATACTAAGGGGGCAATTGACCATTGCAACAACCTACCAAGGAGCATGTGGGGGTTCTACATTGCTAGCAAAGCTTAAATAAAGATCAGATATTTTTCTAGAAGATTTGTTCTAGGAATTACTTTGGGGAAGTTCTCTGACTTCTGTTATACAGGAGAGCAGATGAAATAGATGATGACAGTGGTCCCTTTTGGCCTTGGAATCTCTGACTCATAGCAGACTATGGCCTTGCCATCATCGTTATTGAAAAGCTGTCAGTGATGCACAGTCATCACACAGACTGCAGCATTCCCCTGCCATTTGAATAGGAAAGAACACGCTAACTCAAAAGCAAATGTTTAACTCTGGGCCCTCCTCTTGAATGGCAGCCCCAACCCATTTCAAATCAACATTTCTTTGACACTCAGATACAGTTGTGGCTGTGGTGGTGGCAGGCCTAGATAAGAAGGGACAGTTTTGGCAATCTCAGCTTTGACTCTGAAACATGTACATCTCCTGTATTTACTTTATCCACATCTGAAATAAATCAGTTTGTTGAAGTAGACTCTGGTTCAAGCTGCAAAAATCAAACCCGGATCTGGATTGCAAACATCCCAAGGTTCAGAGCATTCAGATCTAGGACGACACCAGAGCTCCCAGGGTGGACCAAACACAACTCCCTTGAGTCCAGGATTCTACCTCTGACAAAAGCCAACCTCAGGTGTTTCAGGGGAAGATGCAAAAAACCCCATTATGGACAATGGTGGAGTACCCTCCCAATGGGGGAAGTTTTATCCTAATCCCAGAGAATGATTTACTCATGCCCTGAAACATGAGTTTTTATATCCCTCCCACCCCTTAAGTCTAGCTAATGTACTTGTGGCTGATGTACTAGATTGGTTTATCGTAAATACCATAAAGCTTACACCACTCCTTTCCCCTGTTTTTAGTATTTACTATTATAAATAAGGTATTTTTTTATCCATATAAATGTGAATCCCTTTAGAATTAGGTTTTGCTGGTACCAGAATCTCAGAATTGGGCATCTATGGGTGACATTCTGCTTCTGGCTACACTGGTGTAAATCCGAAGTGATGCTGGTGTAAGTAAAAGGAGAATCAGCTCCAAGGTCTTTATTTGCACCCTTCCTGCATGGTTCTGACAGGAACTTGTGACCATCTGAGACCTGTCACTCAGCAGATTCCCCTCTTCTTCCTTTCCAGGGACAGCCTGATACAATCATGAAAAGGGGGTGGGGGAAGGATGTTAGTTATGCTTTGAATCAATGAGTCTACCTGTAATATGAGGAGGAGAAGGGGTCCTGAAAGGGGGCAGACTCAGGAACTGACCCTGTTGTTTTTGCTGTCAAGTCAGACAGCCCCACATCAGAGCTGTCTAGTACATCCAGCTGCCTATTTATTTTTGGGAAGAGCTTCCCGCCTCCATTGCCCTTTTAGTGTTGCAGGAAATCTTTTCTTGGACATATTAAAAAAAAGACCCCAAACTCTCATTTCCTGGAGTCTTCCTCTCTGTATTGTGTCTTTTGATGGATTAAGTCAGCAGTTTTCACTACATCTCTCTCAACACAGAGACAGAGCTTTCTGCTGATGCTAACTGACAACACTGAGTTTGTGTGTGTGCATGTGTGTGTGTAGGTCAGTCCCATCACAAGTTCCGGAGCAGAACACAAATATCCTTTTTGTGTCCCCTCGCCCCACCCCGCTTGCCCCAGCAGATGCTGTAAACATTGCGGAGCCAGAGAACAGGCTGAGATAGAAGCAATGCAGTGTTAGCTCATTTGTTCATTGTCAGCTTGACAAAAACATTCCCTTCCCTCTGCTTGGGCCATGTCATTGCATCAGCCAAGCATCCCCCCATTGTCTTTATAGCAAATACAGTTGTGGGGCACTTAACAGTGAAGTGGTGCCCTTGCCTTCCTGCAAGTGCTCCCTCTGATAGCTCTAGGTGGTGCTGTCACAGAGCGAGTCCTACACACTGTGCTCTCTCTTCTGGAGGCTTTTGATATTTTAATTTGTTGCCACCGGAAATCTCACTATAACTCATGCAGACAGAGGGCAGATCTATTCTTGCTCTTGGGAGATAACACAGCCGCCTTTTGTCCTGGGTTCAAGTTTCTGGTGGTCTTCTTCAGCCCCTGTGCTACTTCTGCCAGTGTTTTCCTTCTTTTGGGTGTGCAAAACAGGACTTGGCTTCCACTGGCGGTCACACAGGTACTACAGTACACTGGCTAGTTTGAGCAATGATTTTTTTTCTCTTGCTAGCACCCCTTTAACAAATAGGCTACTCAAGGAAACTAACAACAACGCACATGTGAGACGTTTCTTTAAGCTCAGTCTTGGCTACTGAAATCAGGTTTTCCACTGACGGCAGTAGGGTTTGTATCACAACGCATGGTCTCCTCTCTCTGGCCTTACATATGCTCCAGTCCTCCGGCAGGAAACATAACATTTTCTTTCTATATGAAGACAAGTGATCTGGAGGCTGGGAGCCAAGAGGAAGCGTTTCCCCTTCCTGTCAGGATGTTTGCCCTTATAGCTGCTTTCTTTGACTGGCTTGTCAGGAGTGATGGCCAACATAGAAGTGTTCCACCCAGGGCTTTGCAACAGCTTGTAGAGAGACAGTCCTGGTGGCACCCTGTTTCTGCAGAGAGTTTAAACAGCCCTAAACAAATGGTGTGAATCATTTGGCCCTTGAAGATCTGAGGATCAAACAGAGCCAAATCCAGAGACAGGAATTGAGTAACTGAAAGAGGACTGCAAACAATTAAACCTCACTCTCTGACTAATAGGGCAGATGCTCCCTTATAAGCCATAATTATTGATAAAGCACAGATCATGCAGTGAGAAACATACTTGTGGGTGGACTTTTACAGCTAGGTGGAGTCTGTGAGGGTCACTGAAATCAGCTGGTCTCAGTATGGGTCCCATCACAGGATCAGGGTCAAAGTTTGCCACTGAGCAGAAAAGCAACATCTGGGTTTTTTACTTCTTTAACTTTCTCCACAGTGAACAGAGCACGGTCCCACACTGGCAACCTTTAACATGAGAGCTCGCTATTTATGACGAAACCTGCAATTGGGAGTCATGAGCTGGGGTTCATCCCCGGATTTGCCACAGACCCCTTTGTGACCTTGGGGAAATTCTTTTATATCAGGCTTTGCAGATGCAGCTCCTGGCTTTTTTTTTTTTAAGCTTGTCCCTTTCCTGACCCCGCTATTTAAGTGAGATAGCCTTGTCCCTCAGAGTATAAAAAAGAACTTCTCAAAGTGAGTATTTACAGGCTAGATATGAGCTACTTGAGTTGCTGTTGTCTCTGCACTCCACTGTGAAAAAGCTGAAAATCTATTTTACAAATGAGCAGGGTGCTACTGAAAAGAGCTCTGAGTGGCTAGGGAAACACAGCATCTGTATATGTAAATATCTCCCAAGAATATATTGGGGGGGAGGGGCAAAGGGGAGAAATTACACAGAAAACCAACACTACCCCCCAGAGTGTATCTAAGGGTTAGGGATTATTATAATTTTGCATTTATATAGGACTTTTTATTGTGAAGAATTCCAAAGCTTTGCACCTCTCTTTACAGACCACTTCATTAACTGTTGAAATGCTCCCATGGCATGTGTGGGACACAGCAGGTTTTTTAACAGCACACAATAACAGAACCATTTAGAATAATAACTGAAGAACACTAGTCTGTCTGAATGAGACCACAGGGCTGAATTGCCCATGCTGAAATTCTGTCAGGAGCCCAGATTTAACATCCCTTGTGAAAAGTGACATTGGGATCTGTAACAATGTGGAGCGGGGGGTTTACCCTTTACCTGGAAATTCCAGTGGGCTGCAACAGAAATAACTCTTTGACTGGTGTCTGTTCATTTCTACCAGTCTCCAGCTGGTTTCTACTGCTCTCTGCTGAAGGATCAGTGATTCAAGGAAACAGTAGACCTTAGTACTTTTTCAAAAACTGAGTTGCCAGATAGAACCAGTACTAGAGTAAGGTTAAAAATAATTTCCAACTAAGCTTTCCAGTAGGAAGTATTTATTCAAGCAGTTAAAATTCTGCCAGAGAAAACACTGGCTGTCAGACAGAGTTGCAACAAGGCTTCAAGCCCTGAGTTACCACCAGTTCCTTAGGGTGCAGTTTGGATGGTCATTCACTACAGACGGCTATTCATTTCCAGCTAGTCTTTATAATGACAGAAAGAAAAGAAAGAAACCTAGTGTGTCCCATTCTGGTCTCACATCAATGTAAATCTGCAGCAACTCTTCTGACTTGAGTGGTATTAAACCAGTGTAAAACAAGGTAAGAGAAAAGAGAATCAAGCCTGACAAGTGAATTACGAGGGACTCTGAATCCTGTAAATGCAAATGGAGACGTACAGACAGGGTGCAGATGGGAGGGGGGAACATGCAGCTACTCAACCAATACATGTTGATCTTGGCAAAAAGGAAGTTCTGACATGGGGATGGGTAGAAAAGCATACAGGCTACGTCTACACTTCAACTGCTATAGCAACACACTACAGTGCTGAGTCTGGGAAGCTGCAGTGCTTCAGTGTAGACAGGGAAGGTGTTGTCCTGTCATTGTAGGTAACCTACCTCCCTGAGATGCAGAAGCTAGGTTGAATTTTTCTGTCAACTGACCCTGTTTACACCTGAGTTTAAGTCAGATCAACTGTGTCTCTCAGGGACATGGATTTTTCAGACTCTAAGAGATATAATGATGCTGATGTAACTAGATTCCAGATGGACAGCACCCTGGAAACCTACCCGGGGGGTGAGGTAAGGGCAGAGGGACAAGAGGAGAGTTTCTACAAACTGGCAAGTGGATTGGGATTCATGTTCATAGCAGGTCCTTCCTGACTCTGCCTTCTTGAGATTGGGAAAATCCCCACATGGCCAGCAGTGGTCTACAGGGCTAGACAACCCAGCACCCAACAGCCAGCTCAATAGTTGCCAAGTCTATTTGGACAAGAAGCTCTCTGGGGCAGGGAGTCCCTCTTACCTGACAAAGTGGTTTGCAGCCCCCAAAAGTTTATGTCTGAAGAAATGTGTTAGTCTTTCAGGTGCCACAGGACTTCTGTTGTTTTTCCTCTTCTCACAGAGTTGTGGAGTCTGAGGGCTGAAGGCCACTGACTACCAGATCTAGCCTGACTATATGCAGGTTCAGCTTTTGGCGCAATGGGGCCCTGACCTAAGAAGATGTTCCTGAATGCAAAAATTTGATAACAAGGATGAAGAAGCAGGCAGCAGCACTTGTTTTCCAGCCACTCATTAAGCTAAAATTGGCTGCATTGTGGCAGATGTCCCAGTAAAATGGCCTCCATGGTCTACATGCTGAATGAAGTGGGAAACTGCAACAGAATGACTCTGGGACTTCACCCTCTTCCTTTCCTCTCTGAAAAGCACAAAGAGAAGAAACCAGTGGCGTTGTGTAGAAGGATCATCTCTGGACAGCAGCACTCTGATTTCATTCCCCCTTCAGTGAGCTCTCCCGCCCCCAGCTCTTTGGCTTTGCTGCAGACAGATCCATTAGGCATGATGGCTTGATGGATTAATAAGAGCATTGAAATGAAGATGCTATCTGCGGGTAGGGACTGTCTGCCTAGATTCGCAACAAAGACGTGAAGCATTGGCTTGCTTATAGATGAAAAGCAGCAGTGGTTAGCCTGCCTGGAAAACTAAGCAGAGCTTTGCTGTGCTGCAAAGAAATACTCCCTTTGGATTGTGGGTCACCATGTCACATGCAGGGCACTGGAGCATGGCAACCTGTTTTGGAGATTCTCCCCTACGAAGACTCCAGTGAAAGACAAAAAATGCTGTAGGTGCGTACAGGTTCAATAGTTGCTCCAGGCCAGTGGCTGCATTCCTGGGAGACCAGTGCCTGACCTGCAGACCTGTTTCTCAACTGATTGGTGATAGCCCCCAGAGGTCATGAGCTGCAATGGGCATTGAAAATGTTACTACCATCTAGAGGGAGAAAATCTCACTCCTCCACTCCCCACACATCCTTACTCTTCAAGGACAGGTCTTCTCTACCAACCTCTTGAAGCACAAACAGAAATAAATTACACAAGCTTAGTGTTGTCAGTAACACCCTTACTTTTATGGTAAACATAAGGGTGAGGGGTTATGGCAACTTCTGACTTTGAATGAGGGCTGGCGACCATGAAAAGGCTGAGAAAAACCAGCCTCAGACCCTTCCAGCCCAGAATACGTTTAACCCCCCACCCTCGTCTTTGCCACCAGTCCTGACTCTCTGTGCTTGCACATTATCAACACCACTCTGGTGCTTCCATGCCTCCACCTTCAGCTCCTTAGGCCTCTCTGGGGGGAAGGGGTACATCAGGACAGAAGACTGGAAACTGGTTGCAATTTGGAATTTCCACCCCACAGCAAATTCTGATAATTTATAATATATTAAGCCAAAATAACGACATCAAAACAAAATGGTTTTGCTAATTTCCTGTGTAAACTTTGACAAAATGGATGTGTTCCTCTAAAAAATTTGGATGAAATGGCATCTTGCCATGGAAATAAACTGCTCCATTGGAAAATCTGTGACCAGCTGTTATCTCTGAGATAAAGAGATTTCCCATAGGCAGTAGGGGCAAAAGGAACTAGGTTAGGATTGGCTCTGACCAAGGAATAGAATCACCCTTTCCCTGCATAGTGCCTGCCACCACACCCTGGAAGGAGGTTAGCCAGGTGGTGAGGAAGGGAATCAGTGCTTTGCCTTTGTCTTTGAAATGGAGCCAGCTCCTCCCACCCTCGCCAGCTCCCATACAGATCCATTATTGCAGCACTGGGGTAGACAGCCTACAGGCAGCCACTGGTGTTTAAAGTACTCTGAACTATGTTTCTGTTCTGGCCAGAATTAAATGGCATGGTGTGCAGTTTAACGGTGGCGTGGGAGACCCATCTACTCTAGCGCTGTTGCAACTACAAATGGAATTGCAAGGGCATTAGGAACAATGGGAAATATTTGCTGAAAAACCCAAGTCTAGACACACACACACACGGTGTTTGATCTTTTTAAAAGCACTTTGCACATGTTAAATGACATTATTGCCAACCCCATGCACTTAATAATTCTAGCTCTGGCCCCAAAATATCATGAGATTAGCTCAAAAAATATCACAAGTTTTCCTTATTAAAAAAAATTATTTTGGGTCTTTTTATTTGTCTTCTGGCATTGAAGGCTCCAAGACTCATGCTTTCAACCTTTTCTCTGCAGCCACAAGGACCAGAAACTATGTGACAAACTCAGCTTTGATTTAAAAATAAAAGAATCACATGATTCCAGGAACAGGAGCTTTGAGAACAAAAATGTGTATCATGTAAATTGGCAACAATGTAAACCTTTAGTACCTATTGCTGCTATATCTAGAAGTGGCTGCCTTTTAGGTAAGGTGTTTTTGTCAAGTTTGGTGGGATAAAAGCCGCATAAAGATGAAAACACTATCGCTAATCAATATTTCTCTTGCAATCTGTAACATTTTCTTACTTTAAGACTGTAGGGCAGTGGCTCCCACCTTTTCAGTAACATGGCACACTTCAATGAGACAAACAATTGCATGGCACATTCACTTTTTTCAGCTGAACTGATTGCTTATAAACATCACATTCACTATGGTTATGGCTTTACTAGAGAGGTTTGCAACACAAAGCATACAACAAGCTAAAGAAGAATCAGATGCATTACCATTTCAAATCCACCTAAAAAAATACACATCATCTCAATTTTGCCCTTTGGCCACCTGTGTTTAGAATATTCACGTTTAGAATCAAAGGATCCATACCTCGCTTTTAATTTGATGACTAATTTTCATAAGTTTTATGAGTTGTAATTTTGGTTGGATAGAATATTATTTAAGATGAAACAATGTTTGTTTTACGTTGAGTTTCACTACCTTTGTACAAAATTTCACGGCATACTTGAACAGTTCTCATGGCACAGCGATGTGCCCCAGAACACTGACTGTAAACCACTGCTATAGCGGAGAACACAAACCAACAAACCCCAGGTAACATAGGAACACTTCAGGGAATTTCGCTGCGCTAAATGAATTGGACAATGCATGACCTTCAACAGCTGCAGCCACTTGCAAATTACACTGTCACCCAACTAAACATTTTGCTGTCTTAGCCAACCACCTGCCCATCCCATCAGACATAACCAGCCTCTCAGACACAACAGTCTGGATAAAGTTCAGATTCTGCTCTGTTAACCTGGCATAAGAGGTGATAACTCTACAGACATCAGTGGAGCTTTTTAAGATTTATAGTTCAGGCAAGAAGCTAGAGAGCTTCAGTATAGCTCCCTACACAGCCAAGCTGTGAACATGCTCCTGGGGGACGCTGACCACTATAAACTCAGCTTCTCTCAGTGCTCAAATAATACAACGCCCTAACCTTCTGCAGATCTATACCTAAGTGTTCTCCATGCCATAAGGCTGCTTGTCACTTTCAGTATTATAACTAAGCAGCATGGACCAACAAGGTAACTCAGACTCAGCACACAGGACAAGGAACAACATAACTCAGGCCATGGGACAAGGAATAACATAACTCAGGGCACAGGACAAGGAACACCGTAACTCAGAGACCAGGACAAAGAACAAATGAAAATCAAAGCACAGGACAAAGAACAATGTAACTCAGAGTGCAGGACAAAGAAATGTCGGGTAAATAGAAGGGGAAAGTATGTTCGTGAATGTTTTGGCAAATTAAGAATCATGGCTAAGAGATGTCCTGGTTTTCATGGTGAAAGTGGCCTAAACAGTGGTTCTCAACCACTGGGTTGGGACACATGATGGTGTCTCCACACAGCAGTAAGTGTGTCATGGACAGCTGTAGAGATGGCTGGATTTGGCTTGGGGAGGTTGGGCTGGTATGTCCTGTAGGGTCGTGATACCCCACCAGCCATGTCGTGACCTACAAAAGACTGAGAACCAATGGCCTAAAAGACTGATATTTATCTGTGTCACATTAGCACAAGAGCTAGGTTATTACCACAAAGCCATACTGGGGAGCCAGTGTTTAGGAGACTAAATGTCACTTTTTTGCTGGTCTCTTTCTTCTTCCACTGCTTCCTCTCTGTTTATTAAGAGTGCTGAGGATTTGTCAACAAAAGAATGCTTACTCTACATCCACCAAGGATGCAGGTTTGGGGGAAATTTTCCAGAGCCCTGGAGCAGAGAAGCTTTAGAAAACTGCAGAATGTTTGCATACCAAAATGGCACAAAGCTTTGCATCTGGCCTTTATTTTTATGAGGCAACAGACCAAAAACCTGGACTCAAATCTCCCACACTTCAACAAAGATCAGATCTGGATCCTGGCATGTTAAAAATACTTGTATATGTATCATTTGGAGCTACCAGATTAAGAGAATGTGAAAAGGCAACAAGGGAGAGCTTTCACCACCAGAAATGCCTCAGGTGGTTATGTGGTGCTAATGAAAGGATAATTCAGAAATATTTCAAACCTGACATGATAACATGCCAGTTATGATTGCAATTTAGTCTGTATTATCAGGTTTTTCATTGCTTTTTGTTCAGTACAATGGATTCCTAGTTTGCATTTATTGCTACCATGACATGCTCCATTTTAATGGAGGGGTGACTGCAGCTGCCACAATGGGTTTAAAATACATTCTTTATGTCAAGCTGCACAGCAGATATTTCCTCCTTGAGGCACTGACAGGTCACCTCCCCAAACCAATTAGCTAATTGCCAAATATGACTCCCTGAGGAGCAAGAGAAATGACTGACTTGTGAATGAACTCTGTCCATAAAAAAAGGCACGGTCTCACTCTCTTTTTTTAAAGGCCTAATTTAATCTGTATAATGACTTCCAACAAGTGAAGCAATGTGCCTGCCACTTTATGGCACATCGAATCTGTGCAAGGGTATTTTATTTTTATTTTATTTTATTGAAAGAAAGAGGCCCAAAAACTGAGTGTCTGCACCTCCTAACAAGTACAGGCAACATAGGGTATGTCTATACTGATGGTGGCAATGTCTTCTGGGTTTGATTGAGCAGTCTGTTAAAACACACTCAATCGCTCTGGAGTTTGCATCAGTAACTCCAGCCCCGTAATGGCATAGCACTAAGGTGACCAAATAGCACTTCCGCTTGCCTTATCATAGTGTGTAGGGGGAGGTAAAGTGGGAGTTAGTAAGTGGCCGGCAGATATGCAAGGTATTTTATGTACCTTGCATCTCTCCTGTTGACTGCCACTGAAAAATGCAGCAAGTATATACGAGGGCTTCCTGTAGCCAGAGGAGGAAAGTGAGAAGTTATTATTAATTGGTAGGTCTCTCTAGGTTTCTATTCCCATCTCCGCCAGTTTCCTTGAGGCCTCAAACTAGGTAAAGGACAAGGACTCAATTCAGCAAAGCATGTACTTCAGCCCACCTGTACAGCACTGGCTATGTAAAAAGGGTGTCACTCTCAACAGAATCGCTCCTGCTCCCAGACTTCAATGATCTCCGTAAAGGCCTAATGATTTTTGTTCCTGTTAGCTCTGCACAGCCAATGCAATGGAGAGACAGAAGGAACTGACTATCCTGCATCTCCAGTGAAAGTGATGCGGCCCCCAGAAGGTATTATGCAAGAGCAGTCTGGTTATCTACCCCGGTAGATGGTGGCGAGAGCATTTAGGACAATATATGCAGGTATGGCATGGGATATGGTAAAAGCTCATTTGACTTGATTGCAATAGCTGGTGTCAGCATAATAGGACATATATGGCTCCCAACAATCCAGTCACAGAGACCAACGAACAAGACACTGGACCTTTCTGGTTGAAGCTTCTTAGATGATTCTCAGGCAGCTCCATCCCAGAGAGAGTTTGTTACCTCGCGCCCCTCTCTGCTCTTGAGGAAAGCTCACTCAGCCATGCAAAGGGAAAGCTGCAGTTCAGCTTGTACTGAGAGCAAGTTGTTTTGTCAGCACCCATCCCAGTCTCATTCAAAAGGCACAGCTCCTCTCCCACCACCTGGCTTTGCCCCACTCACTTACAACAAACAGGCTCCACTCAAACACAGCCTGGGTCACTTGGATGAAAGCCACAAATGGGGAAAAACGAACTGGCATGAATGTAGTGTGGACCAGTCCTTCACACTGAGTTGCTTTACATAACATTTCTAGTGCCTGGATACTGTAATGATGGGCACCTATTGATACTCCACCTATTAAAAGGGTGTAGCGCAGTGGGTCTCAACCTGTGCCCCATGGGCTCTTCAAAGTGGCCTGTGGCTTCCCTCCTGCTGGCTACAGAAGCCTCAGGAGCCAGGTGAAACACACTTCTGCTGGGTTAAAAGACTGGTGCAGGCTCCTTGCTACAGCCAAGGGAATGGAAGATCAGCATCATCCCTCCCTGCACAAATCTGGAGCAGGGAGCACAGCAAAGCGCTCTGCCTAGATCCATAGGTGCTGGGGTCCCTGTTGGAGCCAGCGGGAAGGAAGCACTGATCTCCTGTCCCCCTGGATGCAGAAGGGAGCCAACTGCCATGCACGGTTTTCTTTCTGCAGCCTGAGAGAAGGGAGATCAGTAAGCAGGCAGCCTGCTTTTCGGGGTGGGGAAGCCTGCTGGTGCACACCAGTCTGGGTTTAGTCCCAGCTTCTCTTCTACCACTTCACTTCATGACCATGGACAAAACACAACTTCTCCAAGCCTCAGTTTTCCTCTCAGGAAAAACTTCCAGTCCCAGTGGCCAGACTCTGCTCCTCTCCAGCACTAGCTGCAACTACCAAGCTGCCAACTCCTTGTCAACAGTCTGACCTGAAGATGCAACCAATGTTCCTCCTAACTTTTCATAGACTGTGTGCGCAAAAAATTTCTTCTGTGCAAAGTTTTGGAACCAGTGTTCAAATCTGTGCGCACGCCGGTGATTGTGGTCAAACTTGTGAGTGCAATGAAGTAAATGTGTATGATGCAAATAATATCTAAATTTTATTTTGATATGGTGATGGAAATGATTTTATAAATTACAAAACCTTATTTGAAACATGCTATTTGAAATTACGTACTTAAAGTAGCATCAAAATATTAGCACTGTTGAATTTTTTTGTGCGCACTTTATTTTGTTGTGTGTGTGCAGGTTTCACAACCTGTGTGTGCACGTACATATGCGCACAGCTTATAGGGAATATAGGATGCAACCCACTTCCTCCCAACATTCCCAGCTTGAGGGAGGGATCAAGAGCCAATGAATGGGGGAGACAGGACATAACAAGAGGGCAGGGAGCTTAAGATGAAAGATGGCCCAGTGGTTAAGGTACTAATATGGGACTCTTGAGAACCTATAAAATCTGCCACAAGCTGCCTGCATGATGCTGGACTCATTCTGTCCATGCCTCTGTTCCTCATGTGTGAAATATCTGCATCTCCTAGGTATTCTGTGAAGATACACACCTGAAAGAGAGTGACTTGCTCAGATACTACAGTAATGGCGGCTACATAGGTACCTTAGGTAGAGCGTGGGTAGTTTGGGACATGCTCCTTTTAGGATCATAGATTCATAGACTCTAAGGTAAGAAGAGACCAGTATGATCATCTATTCTGACCTCCTGCACAATGCAGGCCACAAAACCTCACCCACCCACTCCTGCAATAAGCCTGCTAACCTAGGACTGAAGGGGACCACCAGGCTCATGTTCAGTCCCCTGCAACTGCAGGCGACTCCATCCTACATTGCCTTCTGCAGGTTAAGTGCTGAGAGAAGATCTTTTTTAAAAAACAAAAACAAAAACAAAAACACAAACAGGCAATTATTGTGCACACAAAAGGATCTGATTCAAGGCCCATTAAAGTCTATGGAAAGATTCTATCTGACTTCAATGGGTTTTGGATCAGGCCATCAGGCAGACATGCCTGTCTGTAGGCACCCCAATATTCACACCCCACGCATAATGATGGCTGCACAAACTATACCTTGCAAGGTATCATTTGAAAACTAAAAGCAAGGTGGTCATGACTAGCTTTGTAAAATCCAGGTGTTAACCTTCTATGTGAAGCTATGAGTTCCCTCTCTTTAATGTTACTAGAACATGTTTCAGACCAGACAGCCTAGCCTAGGTAAAGGAGATGGGTATTTCCTCCACAAACAAATGTGGGTTTACCTCAGGTTACATATTAGCCCAGAAACCCTCTTTCCCCTCCCCCATGACACAGCACCTCCCAGTGGCCATAAAAAAGCCCCAGGATGGTAAACTAGTTGGCTGACGGTAGAAAGCTGGGTATCAGCCCAGCTTTGACACATCACTATTCATGTCCCCTTTTTAATTTGGAAAATGGTAAGTCATAATTTAGCAGGAGTCCAGGAGAGAGGTTGCTTAGGAACTAAATTACTTCTCATTCTTAGACAATGATTGTAGCTAGTGCTGAGGTCAGGATGGGATCATTAGACAAGAATCCAGGACTTTGGGAGACCAGCAGCATTACATTACATGCGGGTACCTGGCTATGGAATCATTTGAAATAGAGTTTTCTGCCTCTGCTAATGCCTGAGTCTTTATAGGGGAAGCCCAAGCAGATGATCCATCCTTGAAGAATAATGCAATGAAAAGCAAACTTGGAGGGAAAAATATAGGCAAGAAAATATTTAAGGGTTTCTCAAGATTGTAAATGAGATCAAATGCCTTACTGCATAGCTTCACAGTTAAACTCACCAAGGTTGGGATAAGGAAGAAAATTATATAATGCTAAATTACACTTATGGCACTTTTCAACCCAGGATCTTAAATTATTTTAAAAACATAAATGACAAGATGTGTGAGAAGTCACTTAGCAGAAAGTTAGCCAGGAAATCAAAAAATCGGGCAACCAAAACACGTTGTATTTCAGCTAAAACCCACAAACATGTTAATTAATGTTGGACAATTCCTGCAGAAATTTCTCTTTTGATGCACAAGCCGTGTTTCAGAAAAAAAAAAATTAACCACCTCTAATAATTATCCACATTTTACAGATAGGGAAATTGAGGCACAGATTGCTTATATGACATATGTGAGGACACACAATGGATAAGTGACAGAGTAAGGCACAGGAATCTGGACTCTCATCCTCTGACTATAACCATGGTCAGTCCAGAATATCCCAGAAGGGATTTGAACATTTGAAGCAGTGAACAGGTAACACTCATTAGAATCAGCTAGAATTAGTCCATGTTTTCCAACCCCATGAGCACATGGAGAATGGACAGAGATGAGTAGCTCTCAACTTGTCCTGTCTCATCTTTTCTTTCTTTCTTTTGGAGATGTAATTTTCTAGCTCCTCTTTGTTTTGTGGTGGTGTTTCTGTGACATGCATAGAGAAGGCCCTGAGTGCAAGAGCTCAGTAGCTTAGCAGCAGAGCTTTGGACCAACAGCGAAAAGACCTTCGGTAGAATCCTGGCACCCCCTGAAGTCAGTCATCCAGGATTTCACCCTTGGACTCCATCTCCATGGCCAACTTCCCAGAGCTGCAAGGGCTGGGATTGCAGCCACAGCAGTATCTGCTGTTCATTAAGATCCTTTTAGGTTGTGGTTGGGCTGCATGGGTCCACCAGTCTCACAATAGGTACGTTTATTTCTTCCTCAACATTTCCAAACAGACAGGTGCCCTGACTTGGCCATTGCCATGTCACTGGATGGAAACCCAGAGGAAGAGCACAGAAAAAGCCTGATAAATAAGAATTTCTGCACAAACCCTCCCTCTCCACTTTACAGCTTAAAATCCTCTCAGCCATTCTCATTACTTGGCAGCAGAGAGGTCAGAGTGGAAAATATTCATCTCTGCTCACAAAACCTACAGTGGAATAAAGGGTTACATTTCCCTCCCACCCCATCTACTGGGTAGAGAGAGCAAAGAGAGACCAGAACAGCTCACAAGAGGTAAAGTCTCCTGCGTGAGTGGCATATCAGCCTCTTGAAGAAAAGTTGCACAAATGTTGCATATTACACACAAGGACTGCCCAGAGAAACTATTCTGAGTTTAGTCACACAACACAAGGTGATATTTATGAGTCAACAGCTTTGTAGCTGTGAAGCAGTGATATCTGCAGAGTAAGACTAGCATTTATCTTCCCACTGTGGGTATCAGACTCCTGACGAAAGACCTGTTGGAACACATGGGCCACACCCCTGCTCCTAGGATTAGATGGCTAAAGGGCTGAGTCATCACTTTCCTCGGTTCCCTTCCAAACTCCAATCCATCAGGAAATCCTCACTGGTACTCTGCCAACATTTTCTCCATTCAAAAACTCATGCTCATAAAATCCAGTATCACTCCTCATGTCTGTGAGCACAGCAGAGCCAACCCTTCGCCTTTAAAGTGGGGACATTGGCAGTTCCCTGCCTCGCAGTGGAGTTGTGAGGATAAATCCATTAAAAGACTGTGAAGTGCTTGGAGATGAACAAATAGAAAGTGCAATTTAAGAGCTAGGTATTATCACACAGTTTCTTGAGAGGTTATGTGCAGATGGTCACTTTGCAGCGATAAACACCAAGCCTAAAGAATCATAGAATCATAGGGTTGGAACGGACCTCATAGGTCATCTAGTCCAACCCCCTGCCAGAGGAAGAAGAAACATTTAGGGTGACACAAGGGGGTACACCTAAACCTAGGCATAAAGTGATGAGATTCTGGGATGGAAAATCTGAGCAACATCAGGAAACTCTTCCTTACCGCTGTGGTAGGATTTTGAATTTGGCTTCCTATCTCCCCGAAGCTGTTTGAACATCTCAGTCGAGACCCATTAGACCGGTGAAGTCCCATTACTCAAGACATTTAGACTGGAGTGACAAAGCACTAGAAAAATATACTGACTGTACTCTACAGAGCAATCCTGCT
Organism: Podocnemis expansa; assembly: GCA_007922195.1. Lineage (NCBI taxonomy): Eukaryota > Metazoa > Chordata > Testudines > Podocnemididae > Podocnemis > Podocnemis expansa. The sequence continues at coordinate 9,200,009 of ML682063.1, forward strand.
TTGGCTGAGAATGTGTTGGATGGCACTCTAATAAATTATGTTTATTTTCACTTCCCACTTCTGGACCCAACATCTCATGACCCAAAGGTTTTTACTGTCTTGAGCTCAAGACTCCAAAAAAAGAGATAGATAGACAGACAGACAGAGTCCATGTAAGAATTGGCTCTCAGATTCACTCAAGCCACCTTAAAATGCTGACATTCATAAATGTAGAACCCAGTTCTGCCTTTCATGCTCAGGCCACATCTACACTGATGGCAACAAATTCGTTGCCATCAGATCGATCCAGAGATCGACTTATTAAAACCACTTTAATTTCTCATCAGTGCAGCACAGTGATGATGCTGTGCTGAGGGGGAGTTAAGTAGCTGAAGGGAGTTATGCAAGCTACTCTTTGTAGCTTGAGTAATTTCAGTCAACTGCCACCAAATTTTGCTGCCACTGTAGACTGGGGCTCAATCAAAGCCGCCATGTGATTTCATAGGGTGTTTGGCCTGTGAAAGTACTCGTGGATCCCGGCCTCACTGAACAGTATGTTCACTTAGCTCCTGTTTCCACATGCCGATGTTAACACATCCATTCTCTGATTTAAAAAAACCCCTTTATAAAACATGTTAGGCAACTCAGATGGGATAAACATAGTGTTTTACACATGCACAATTATAACTGGTCAATAAAGTCCCTGCAACTCTCTTGACAAGGCTTCTACCAGTCACTTTCTTCCATTCTACGATAGCGGTCAGTTATTGTGGTCAATGCTTTTTTATTCTTCCTCACCATCTTCTGTCACTGCAGTTGACAGTATCAGTGAAAGTCTTTCATCTCTCGTTTAGGTTCCAACTTCTGGTTTTCTCACATATAGATGTATAATCTGTTTATTAGTTGCCCTATCAAAACTGTACGCAATACAAAACTTTTCTCTTTCTTCTTCCCATCTACTTATTTTATTTCCATAAATTTGGGAGGGGAGTATAAATAGCAAGTTTTGATCAACTATCTTCTTAGGGAAAAAGATATCACACCGGGCAGGCAAAGATTATCAGTGTCCACACTTACACTTTAGCTGCAGCCCACAAAACCACCTTTCAGCCATGGGGAAAAATAAACTAAGAAAGGAGATAACTGACTAAAGGGTTGAAAGAGAGAGGTTTTTTCTATAGTTAGCCTGTAGCTCTTTGGGACAGAAACTGCATTTTTGATCTATGTTCGTACAGCACCTAGCACAACAGGACTTAGGTCATGACTTGAGCTCATAGGGGCTATCGCAACATGAATAACTCTTATACACAGAGAGACAGTTGCAATGTTATCTTGTTACTAAATTGCTTGCACTATGGAAGGATTCAGAAAGGTCGGTTGAGCCCAGAGACTGCGCAAACACACAGTCCATTTAAATGGACAAGAGGTTGAGAGAACCCCGACGTGAAATAACTTGCCCAAGGTCACTGAAAGAGCAGGGATTAGAACCCAGGCTTCCTCATCCATGGCTCCACCTACCAGCCAACACTTTCTCCCTTCTTAGAACTTATTGCAAGTGGACATGAAGTCTCATGTTCGTGTTTTCAAAAGTAGCCTCAGTCCTCTGGGGTTCAACTTTAGCCACTATGAACCTGAGCCCCCTTGGCTCCCACAGACTATCTGGACTTGTTGGGGTTCAGAACATGTGAGAATCAGGCCTTAGGCAGCTCAAAGAGAGGTATGGGAAAGTGAGGCAGCCAATGCTGGAGGGCACAGCTGAGCATCTTGATTTACTAGCCCCTGCCTTCTAGGGCTCTGTGAGCCTAGTGATGGGGATATAGCTCTCAGCTCCATCACGGCCAAGAACACATGGCCCAGGCCAGGAAACAGACAGACAAGTGCAGCAGCTCCTACAAACATGCTGAGATCATTATCTGCTCAGCTCGCTTGTAATAAGAGCGGATCAGATGGCCTAGTTCTGGGCTGTGTTGCAATTTATGGTTTGACTTAAAACAAACAAATAACCTAATCCAATAACACACGATAGGGCCACGGCATGGATGACACAGCCAAGGGCACTGCAAGCAGAGATGCAGCACGATGCTTAAGGGTCACAGAAGTCAGAGTTAAGTGCTTTGCTGAACGGGAGCCTAAATTATTTGTCCCAAAGGCCTAAAATAATGTACTTGATACTAGGAACACTATTAATTCAAAGGGAGAGCATATATGGCATTGGGGTGTGCCTTGTAGGTAATCAAATTACCTTTGTCACCTAAATACCACATTAATGAGCACACTAGGAAGACAGACATACATTATTATTGCACCTCATTTTTATGTCGTACCTGTAATTACAGTAGTGCCATGAAACCTCAATCAGAGACGGAGGCCCCCTTGTGCTTGGTGCTGTATACAGGACAATGGGGCTCCATATAAAGAGAGTAAAGCTACAGACCCTGCTCCTAGCAGCTTGCAGTCTAGCTGATATAGAGACAAACAAACCGTAAAGCTGAGGGAGGTTTCTAACCAAACGTGGACTCCAGCTCTGAACACCCAAGGGCAATTCTAGGCAAAGATGTCGCAGAACAGATTTGAGCAAGACCTAGGTAAGAGCATTAGACCTTTGAGCAAAATTACAATGGAATTTCAGTGCTTTAATGTCACTCCTTGTGCCTACATGGACCATGTGCTTTTTAGGACACCGAGTCATCTGAATCATAGGGCTTGACAGCCAGTAAATCATGCAAAGGAATCCATCCAGGCTGTAGATGGGAAAAGCCCCTATCAATCTGCAAACAGATAAAACATCTCCAGGAGATTTTTCAAATGCATGCAACACCGGAGAAAGTGACAGCACTAGGGAGTGGAGTCCTCTGCATGCAGAATAGGTACAGTATGGTACCAGCTCAGACCACATTTCTGCTGCAGTGCTCTGTGTTCTGCGCTCACTCATTCAGCCACAGCCACAAGGCAATTCATCCACGAATGGTATCTCAGGTTTCTTTCTTGTCTATGCAATGCCTCAGTTCTGCCCTGGACTGATAAACTTCCTCACTGCTAGAGGCTGTCTCCATCTCTGTTCACTCTTGGTGCTCCTCCACTGACTCAGCCTGTGGCAGGGAATTTCTGCTGTGGTGAAGTTGTATGCTCTTGCTGGGTGGAGACACAGGCTAGACCCCAGTGACTAAAGAGCTCCATAGGTCCCATTCCAATCCCAGTAGGATCTCAGCCAGGGTGGCTTTCACATAGTGAGGCAGTACATTCAGAGCAGCTGCCCCAGGATGAGTAAGAAGGGGTGAAATCACAGCCTTACATCAGCTGAACTTCAGAACAGTTTGAAAGCACAGGACTTTGCACTGCTGCCAGAAATGGCGCTCTTGTTCTCAAGGCTCCACTTGGGCTCACTCATTTCTTTGTCCCACGAAGGCACTGAAGTTCTCAAGCAGGGGAAAAGGGCTTTGGATAAAATGGATAGAGAGAAGAAAACATCCCTCCAAGGGAGGGACACAGAGCCCAGAATGGTGATGGAGCCTCACCGCAGAATCATTTACACTGCTTTGCACGTGATAACTGAAAGGAGGGGGTACTTTTGGGGGTTAATACTGTCTCCTTCTAACAGGTTGGGTCAGTCTCCTGCCTCTTGGCTCCAATTTAGCATCACCATATGGCCATAAGAAATATTCCTGCTCTTTGCTCTTCCTGGCCATGGTGGCCTCATGGATCAGCTTCTTCCAGCAATGGTCTCTTACTCCTAGCCCCAAAATGTGCATATACATTGCAAGTAACATTGCCCAGCACTAGAGATGCAGGCTTGCATGGTGACACTTGATATAGCTGTGTAGCATTTGTGATTCAGGCTTTGAACCTCATCACCTTCCCTCAGTGTCAGAGCCCAAACTGCAGTCCGAGCAAGCATTGCTATCTCAGGGTCTGGAGAAGGAGCCCAACGCTGCAGACTTGGGCTCAGAAATGCTGGGGGTGGGGGCGGAGTTGGGATTTTCTTTCTAAATGCAGATGTACCCTCAGCAGCTCCAATGGTGGGAGCAGCGTATATAGCAGGCATGCCCAAACTGTGGCTCAGGAGCCACATGTGGCTCTTGAATGAAAAAGCACGGTTCCCGGAAGAACATCAGCAAATCAACTTAGTAGGTAAAAGTATATGGCTATAAGCCTCAGTGAGGCTCTTGAAGGTTTAATAATCAACTTGTGTGGCTCTTGAGTTCCGTAAGTTTGGCCACCCCTGGTATATAGGTTCATGCATAAATTAGTCGTTTCTTTACATCACTGCCTACTGCCAGCGCATGGGTGGAGGGAAGCTTCAATTGCCCACACTCTCTTGCCATCTTTTTGAAGTGCTGGACGAAACCAGCATTCCCCTGCCCCAGACTCTGGAAACTTGAGGTGAATCAAAGCAGCAGAGGGATTAATATGTAAATTACACATCTTTGGCTCTCTATCTGTACAGCTGCACCATTTCCCATCATCCTCCCAGAGCCTGGAACAATCAGCTATGCCACACAGCAGGAAAGAAGCAGGAGGTTGGTTAGAAAGTGGTCCGGAGCTGGAGATGGCAGAAAAATAAGATAAAAATGAGAGCGAGAAAAGGCAGGCAACTGAGGTTCCCTTTGCAGTTCTCGTGCATCCCATGTCAGGAAAAGTTTGGCCACCTTTGCCATGTTGGACACATATCATGGGTGGAACCTCTCTGCCCATGTTTTAAATCCATTCCACATACAAGGTCTCAGCTTGCAAAATGCAGCTCACATCTACAGGGTTGTATATTTTTGTGCTGAGGACTGGACAGTTCATGCACCAGCCTCCTGCCACATAGAGAGGTCGTGGGAAAAAGCATAAAGGATTGGTGCACAGGAACTCTGCAGCCTGTCAGCTCAGCATCCTACAATAATTAACGCAGCAGTCCATGGGGGAGGGGGAGAAATGACTGTGTGTGTGAGAGAAAGAAAATGAAAACAAGAGAGAAGAGAGAGAGAGAGTCAGTGTTTCTTATGATAGCATAAAATCCAGCTCTGCTCTCCCTCTGTATCCTGCCCTTTCCCACTGGCCTTGCAGCGAAGAGGACTTCGCTTAGTCTTCAGATCCAGTGAGTTAAGAGATGTCTGGGTGTGGTTGGGAAATGAGTAGGTGGAGGCTCTGAAAGCTGTGAGAATTCTAAGGTGTTTCAAGGCATCTGGATTTATTAACAAGCCTCCTCCCACAAGAGCCCGGACCAGCTTCATACCTGTTCACCCACAAACCTGAGACATCCCACCAACACTTGGGAGAATTTTCTGTTGGAAAATGATTTCCTCCACTGCTTTCCAAATCTATGCCAAAAGATCTCCTCCCTCCAGTCCCAAGCTCTCAGCTCTGCTTTAAAAACACACAGCAGCCCTGTATTACATGGACATATGTTTTTGTGCTCATTCGAGCTAAACCTCCTCCACAAATTTCCCTTTTGCCAAGTGTTTCTGGGTAGAAACTTTGGAAAAAATAAACTCCCCCAGCTCAGCTGGAGTGATCCGGAGAACTGACCAATTTTGCATGTGCCTTTAAATCCCCTCTGAAGTGTGTGCCGACTTCTCTGGGGCATTTACTGGAAACAAGTGCCTATTGTATCCAGTCAATATTTAAAGGCTTCTCTGCAGCTTGACATTGAGGAATATAAATCAAGGCTTGAAGGACATCAGTGGCTTCCTCTTTGCTTGCCTAGGAAGGGGGAACAGCCCTTTTTATCTTCTAAGTCAGCTTATGTCATTATGTCTGCACTGTTACTTTTTTAAAAATAATAATCATGAGATGCACCGGGTTGACAGCTCTGGAAACACAAGCATCCTCTGTTTGTCCACAGAGTGGGTACAGCACAGGCAGCAGCAAGTCAGACAGCACATCCCATCATAGCAAAAACTCATCTGCGCTGTGCTCATGACTGATTGAGGTCTGTAAACTCAGAGAGCTGCAACATAGCTCCTCTTTTCAAGAAGGTAAAAAAGGTGATCTGGGTAACTACAGGCCTGTTAGTTTGACATCGATAGTATGCAGGGCCTTGGAAAAAAAAAAACGGAAAAAGAACTTAAGGACATCAAGGTTAACAGTAATTGTAATACAATACAACATGGCTTTACAAAATGTAGATTGTGCCAAACCAACCTGATCTCCTTTTCTGAGAAAATAACAGATTTTTTGGACAAAGGGAATACAGTGGATATAGTTTACCTACAGTTCAGTAAAGAATTTGATATAGTACCACATTGGGAATTATTAGTTGCTTTGGAAAAGATGGGGATTAATATGAGAATTGAAAAGTGGATGAGGAACTGCTTAAAGGGTAGACTATAATGGGTCATACTAAAAGGTGAACTGCCAGCTGGAAGGAGGTTACTTCTGGAGTTCCTCAGGGATTGGTCTTGGGACCAGTTTCATTCAACTTTCTGATTTCTGAACTTGGCACAAAAAGTGGGAATACGCTAACAGTTTACAGATGACACCAAGCTGGGAGATGTAGCCAATACAGAGAAAGACTGGGGTATCATACAGGAAGAGCTAGATGACTTCGTAAACTGAAATAATAGGCATAAGATGAAATTTAATATTGGAAAGTGCAAGGTCATGCATTAGGGACTAAAGTAAAGTATTTTTCCTGTAAGTTGGGGATGCTTCAATTGGAAAGGACAGGAGGAGGAGAAGGACGTGGGTATACTGGTTGATCACAGGATGACTATGAGCTGCCAGTGTGATGTGGCTTTGAAAAAAAAGAATAATACAGTCCTAGGATGTATCAGTGAGATATTCCCAGTAAAAATAGGGAGGTGTCAGTACTGTTATGCAAGAAAGCTGGTGAGACCACATCTGGATTATTGTGTGAAGTTTTGGTTCCCCATGTTTAAGAAAGATTAATTCAAACTGGAACAGGTGCAGAAAAGAGCTACAAGGATGATCTACAGATTGGTAAACCTGCCTTACAAGAGGAGACTTAAAGAGCTTGTAGGCCTGCAGCGCTGGCGGCCTGTCGGGAGGGCGCCTCCTACTAGCAGTGAAGGGGAGTTTGCCGGTGTGTCGCCCCTCCTGGCAGCTGAAAGAATGTCTTGGGCACGACCCCTTGGGTGGGTCGGGCCAATTTCCAGTCGAAGACCCAGCCCCCAGGCGGGGCAGGCAAGCACACAGTCTGGTGGTCAGGGACGGGTTAACGCTTCCTTTGCCAGGAAACAGGGGGGAAGTTGAGGAGGGAGACGCAGGCCCACTCGCTCCACTGCGTCTCAGCCCAGGGCCCTATACAGGGGCAGGGTGGCCTACCACGGGGTCCGCGGGGCAGCCTCTGAAACACGCTGCCCCGGGAACACGGCCCACCATCCTGCCCTCCCTGGGCTACTTCCTCCAACCCTGTCCTGTCCACCCGCCCTGGGTACCTATCTCCCCAGGGAGTACCCGTTTTCAGGGTCTCCCTCATAGCAGCCTGTGGGACCCCGGCGAACCCCTCGGTATCCATGGGTGGCAGGTCTGGATACTCCGTAGGTTCCTCTGCAAGGGGCAGCTCCTCCAGGTCCTGGGGCCCATACAGGGCCGGTATCTCCTCCTCAGCCGAGGGTAGCTCCTCCAGGTCGCAGGGGCCTGAGGCAGTGGGCAGCTCGTCTTCTATGGAGGGCAGCTCCTCTAGGTCGCAGGCCTGGAAAGGAGTCAGGCCTTCTGCTTCCCTGCATCCCCGGGTCGCCCCCGAGTGGGGAGGCTGCGACAGGGCCCGGCGGCCCTTTAAGTGCCCACCCCAGTCGGCTGCCTCTGGACCCCCTTCCCAGTCGCCTGGTCCAGGGAGGCTGGGTGGGCCGTAGCGCCGGACACCCCTGGAGCCAGGGCCTGGCTGGTGGGCCTGGGCCTGGCCTAGCCTGGCTTGCTCCCTCCGTGCCGGCACGTCCTTCCCTCTCTGGAGCTCAGCCCCAACTGAGCTCCCAGCCTGAGTTCTTATACCGCCCCTTCCTGCTCGGGTCACGCCCTTCCGCCTCTGGGGCTGAGTCCTTGCTGTGCCCTGGTCTGGTCAGCAGGGGCGTTCGGGGTGTTCCTCCAGCCCGGAGGCAGCCCACAGTGTCTGTCCACACAGCTTGGTTTCTTTAGCCTAATACAAAGAAGGCTGAGGGAAGATTTAATTGCTCTCTATAAATACATCAGAGGGATAAATACCAGGGAGGGAGAGGAATTATTTGAGTTCAGTGCCAATATGGACACAAGAACAAATGGATATAAACTGGCCATCGGGAAGTTAAGACTTGAAATTAGATGCAGATTTCTATCAGAGCCGTAAAGTTGTGGAATAGCCTTCCAAGGAGAGCTGTCTGGGCAAAAAAACCAGCTGGCTTCAAAACTGAGCTTGAAAAATTTATGGAGGGGATGGTATGATGGGACAGCTTAGTTTGCATTTAACAGATCTTTGACTACTGGTTGTGGATATGCAAATAGCCTGAGATGGCATTTAGATGGGGTTCTGAGTTAGCACAGATAATTCTTTCTGGGGTTTCTGACTGGTGACTCTTGCCCACATGCTTAGGGTTTAACTGACCACCATACTGGCGGCTGGAAGGAATTTTCCCCCAGAGCAGACTGTCAAAGGTTCTGGGGAGGTTTTGCCATCCTCTATATCATTGGGCATGGCTCACTTGCTGGTGGATTCTCTGTACTTAAAGACATGATTTCAGAACTCTAATAACTCAGCCATAGGTTTAATAAACCATGATCTGAGAACTTTAATAACTCAGTCATCATTTAAGGGTTTATTACAGGAGCGAGTTGATGAACTTTTGGCCTCCATTATGTAGCAGTCAGACTAGATGATCATTCTGGTGCCTTTTGACTGAGTGTATGAGTGCTGCAGTTATATTTCTGTGATGGGCACCTGCTAATTCCTTATGGGCACCAGGAGTGAAGTGTGCCTTGAGAAGACATTTGGAAGAGGAGAGAGTGGTCAGCTCCTGGAAGCCTTGGCAGGAGGGGCAGCATGGGAGAAAGCACAAGTATGGCTGATGTGCAATGGGTGCCAAAGGCTGTTGTAGATGGCTAACAAGCAGGGAGAGGCCTGCACACAAAGGGACAAGAGAGGATATCTAGAGCTGAGCAGAGCTAAGACAGCCTGGATACAGCACTTAGAGAGTCAGGATTGTCTAATGCAGGGGTTGGCAACCTTTGCCATCCCCCATCCGCTGCATCCTCAGCAGGTACCTATGGTGGCTCCTGCAAGCCACACCCTCCCAGGGCCATGGAGAGCAGCAGGGGACAGCAGTTGCAGGGCCAGGAGCCCTGTGTGCTGCTCTGAACAGGCACATGTACCATGTTTGGCATGTGTGCCCTTGGTTGCTGACCCTTGGTCTAATGGCTGGGACCTAGCCCAGGAGACCTTTTCAAGTCCTTGTTCTGCCATCACTTTCCTGTGTGACCTTTAACAACTCATTTGGGTGTTGTGCCTCAGTGACTCCATCTCTACATTAGGAATAATTATGCTGTGCTCTTCTTGGTAATGGGTTCTGTGATTCTTGGGTGAAATTTTTTAACAATGAACCTGTAACACTATGGGTCCTGAAAGGATACACCTGAAACAAATGAGCAAACAGCAGAGGTAAAAGGAAAACAGAAACTGAACCAATTAGTAATCTGAAGTCAACTAAATGATTCTATGATGAGATGACTGGATTTGTGGATGCGGGAAGAGCCGTTGATGTCATATACCTTGACTTTAGCAAGGCTTTTGATACGGTTTCCCACAGCATTCTCATTGGCAAATTAAGGAAGTATGGGTTAGATGCATGGACTGTAAGGTGGATAGAAAACTGGCTAGAACAACGGTTTCAGCGTGTAGGAATCAATGGCTCCATGTCAAGTTGGCAGGCAGTAACAAGTGGTGTGCCCCAGGGGTCGGTCCTGGGGCCAGTTCTGTTCAATGTTTTCATTAATGATCTGGATGATGGGATAGATTGCACACTTAGTAAGTTTGCAGATGATACCAAACTGGGGGGAACGGTAGACACCGTAGAGGGCAGGGACAGGATTCAGGGAGACCTAGACAAATTGGAGCAGTGGGCCAAGAGGAATCTCATGAGGTTCAACAAGGATAAGTGTAAAATCCAGCACTTGGGACGAAAAAACCCCATGTACTGCTACAGGCTGGGGAGTGATCAGCTAAATAGCAGCACTGGAGAAAAGGACCTGGGAGTCATGGTGGATGGGAAGCTGGATATGAGTCAGCAGTGTGCTCTTGCTGCCAAAAAGGCCAATGGCATACTGGGCTGCATCAGAAGAAGTGTTACCAGCAGATCAAGGGATGTGATCATTCCCCTCTATTCTGCACTAGTGAGGCCACATCTGGAATACTGTGTCCAGTTTTGGGCTCCCCACTACAAAAAGGACATGGACAAATTAGAGAGAGTCCAGAGGAGGGCAACCAAAATGATCAAAGGGCTGGAGCACAAGCCCTATGAAGAAAGACTGAAGGAACTAGGCTTATTTAGCCTGCAGAAGAGAAGACTGAGGGGGGATTTGATAGCAACCTTCAACTACTTGAAGGGTTGCTCCAAGGAGGAGGGAGCTCGACTGTTCTCGGTAGTAACAGAGGGCAGAACGAGAAGCAATGGCTTCAAGTTACAGCTGGGGCGGTCCAGGCTGGATATTAGGAAAAACTTCCTTACTAGGCGAGTGGTGAAGCAGTGGAATAAGTTGCCTAGGGAGGTGGTGGAATCTCCATCTCTGGAGGTGTTCAAGTCCCAGCTGGACAAAACACTGACTGGGATGATCTAATGGGAGTGGTCCTGCTTTTTTTGGCAGGGGGTTGGACTAGATGACCTTGTGGGGTCCCTTCCAACCCTATGATTCTATGATTCTATGATTCTATTTTATCATGGCATTTCCTAAGAATCCTGTACATCTCACTCATCTACCCTTACCCAGCAAGCATGAATGTGTGTGCAACACATGGAAATCTAAGAGCCACTGTTGTGTAAGGAATCAGGGTCATTTTGTTATACAATAAGAGGTACTTCAGAACTGTCCTAATTTCCCAGCTAACCAGCTCACAGGTGAGTTTCAGAAACAACAAGAGTTCATTCTTTTGCTTTTAATTTAAAACAGAGGGTGAAATTCACCACGTGCATGGAGTCAGCACGAGGGTTAGAAACTACTTACATCCCACTTACATTCTCAAAAGAAGGCTCACATGGGACTAAGTGGTGAATTTCATCCAGATGGCACAGGCTAGGGAACTGTAAATTTTCCACTCCACACATACCCCACGAACATTAACATTTGAGAATCGTCCCTTGGAAACAGTTCCCAGGCAGTACAATGTGCATGCATGCACACATGCAGAGTAGAGTCAGGCTAGAATCTCAAGCATATATTGACTAAACATATTTCCAGCCTTCACACCTGCAAATCTGGTACTCTGACTATAAAAAATAAAAGGCCATTTCAGTGACTGCAATTGTCCAGCACACCCCTCTGGCTAAGATGACTGTGTTGTTGTCTGCTCTGTTACTCCTTTGTATCCTTCAGTTCAGAATTCAGGACAACGTGTGTGTTTTGCAATAATTATCTATTGACTGAGGATTTCACTTACAAGCATGTGCAGCGTTTTTACATTGTGTTTGTGGCTGTTCCTTTTTACTGATGGAGTCTTTGGGTTACTTTTGTGTGTCTTCTGTCATTAAACAAAAAAACTTAATGCAACAATAAAGTTTCATCTTAGCTTTGTTGGATAGGTGTAAAGTTGCTATCTAGCCTGAGTCCCCCAGGCCAGTCTTCAATTTTAGGGGGCTGTCTGAAGAACATCTAGGGTCAGACCTCTTCCTGCTCCACATCCCATGTGTTGCCATTTATATTGTAAGTCAGGGTGGATTTAGCCCTCTTGGAGGATGAAGACAGAAATGGCAATTTATTTGGTATAACCCAAGGGCATTGCATCAATATGAGAGGACATTTGTTATTATTTCCACAGTATTGTAGGAAGAAAGGGCACGTTTTATGGAGAACTATGCAAAAATAACATGAAATGAAGTCCCTGTTCTGAAGAACTCAATGTATGAATAGGTCCAGTACATGTAATTGTTGTGTGGGTGCTATAGGACAGGGCATACAGCATTTCTTCAGAAAGGGTCATTATTTTTGGAGTTTATGGTACCCACCCTACACCTGTTCATGTCACATATTAACTGAAAGCTTATTTTCCTTATGTTTAGAAAAGCTATGACTGTGGAGGTGCCAAGTCTATAGCTGAGGTGAAACAACAGTATCTTAAAAGTGTTATTTTTTGCACATTTCCAGAAACACTGCAACATGACAATGATGACAGTTCTTACTGTTTAAGTTAATTTCATCACCTTAAAGTGGTGTTTATTGGTCAATGCAACCAAACAACATTAACAGATTTGTATTTGTTTTATGAAAGCAGGTTTCTTTTTCCAGAAATGATGAAACTGTTTTCACTAGGAGGGTGGTGAATAAATGGCTTTTGTATCTCCCGTCAATGCCCCACCAGCAGGATAGAACAAGCATACATCTTGCGCTAAATCAAAAATGGTGGTAGTGATGTTAACAATATACTTTGGGAATTTTATTTCTACAGTGAAGTTACAGTATTTGAAGACATAGAGGATGTAAAGCTTATATCAAAAAGAAAAAGACAAGAGCCTCTACTGAAAAGAGCAGATGGTGGTGAAGCACAAATGGGAAGATCAGTAAGTGGTTTTCTTGATTCTGAAGGGACACGTAGCTTCTTTAGTCCAGCCAGGAAATATACATCAAAACATTTACTGTCATGGCCAAGAAGCCTCAATTTAAATTTGGCCAGGGACAGACAATCACAAAAGCTCTCTCTCTAGAAACTGTCATCCACAGAATGCTGTCCTTAGCAAGATGCAGAGATGATATTTTAATGGCAACTATTCTTAGTCACCCAAGTGTATCTGAGCCTGTGTCCCCCTTTCAGGGTGGTGGACCAATGAGAAGGTAATTCTGTAACTGAAGTTTTTGGCAGATACAACAGCACCTCTAAAAAATGCAGAAAAACAGCACTGGACTGGACCTAAGGTTGGATGCAAGAAAGGCCAGTTGACTGGTGTAACTCCACAGAAAAAGTTTCTAACAGTGACATCCAACTAGCAGTCACTTTTAAAATTCCAGTGTGACTATATGGTTCAAAATGCATCAGAATGTGAGAGCACACCCAACAGACGCCACTTCTTGCTGCAGCAAAGTCCATCACTAGTAGAAGTGTTAAAGGCTAGTACAGTACTTAAGAGAAGGCTACAGAAAAAGACAGCTGCATCCTATGTATGCTGCTATGTCTTTTGAGTCTCTCAGTGTCAAAGGACCCATAGTGGTTAGGTCACCTAGAAAGACTATTTGTTCCTTGCTGCCCACTATGTTCCAAAATGGACCGCATAGGCAAGTTGTGGACTGAAACATGCAACACTGTCTTGCTTCATATCTGTGCACACAATTTGTGACATGCTTACTCCTGACTTCTGCACCATACTTCTGGCTGTGTACTTGTCAACTGGATGTGTCTCTGTGTCTTCCTTACCTGGTATTGGGAAGGAATCTGTTGTCAAAAGAGAGGAGCTCACTGCTCCAGAGATCTTGCCAAATGGAGAGACTGTAATGGACAAGCTGCTATTTTTGCAGTTAGGAAATTGACAGTGGTGCTGTATGACCAGAGTGAAAAAGAAAAAGGGACCAGAGAGACCTGAATTGCTTGGGCCTCAATCTAGTCCTGAGACCAAACAGGTCACCACCCAAATTCCCAACATATGAAAGCAGTTTTGAAGAATATCTTGGCAAACAAAGATTTGAACGTCTTTGTTTAATGGTAAACCAGATATTGGATCACCATTGCAACATGGATGGAAAAATGTGTATGATGAACCACTTCCTGTATTCTTGAAGGGCTCAGAAAGGATGGGTCTCACTGAGTCATTCATGTAGCCACTTCACTTCCTGGATTTATTGTTTATCCCCATTTCTATGATAGCACCATTTGACAATACTTCATTTGAAAATAGACATAATAACCTTTCCACTGATGTATTATATGAATATGTGTAGAAAGAGTGCTTTAATTTGACTGAATTGATTGTGTCTACCACTTGTTATTTGTTTCAATGATTGTGTCCCCAGGAATTTAGCCCCAAATTAACAGAAGTTCCTAATTAAACAATGGTGCTTATGATTTTGTTTGTTAATAGTGTCACAGGGCCAGATCCTGAGACTGTCTTTTTATTCACATCAAACCCAAATTATTTGCACGGGGACACGCCCGATAGATGATGGAAATCCCGCCATATGTGACTTGACTGCATCCGTACGGACCATGGAGATTGGCTTCTCAGCTAATCTTTTGTATAGCAATGTGGGGGTAGCAAGGAAGTGTGTTTAGGACCCTCAGACAGTTGGTCAGCAACTGTGCGTTTATGTGTACTGAAGAGCACAGCGAACTTCAGATCTGAATGCTTCTAGACTAGGTGTGTGTTTGTGTTTGGGGTCTATCTCTATGCCTAATTGGTTTCACTGGGGCAGAAAGGATGGGTCTCACTGCATCATTCGGGTCGCCACTTCAGTTACTGGATTTATTCTTTAGAGCTGTGAATGTGACTGAAATTCACTTTAATTTAATGAACATGAACTTCACTGAGCTCTGCAGTCTGTTTACGGGATCGTCTACACCCTGGAGCCATGTGGAGGACTGGAACACCTGCTGTCGCAGAGCCTCGCTGCACAAAAGATTCCAGGCACTGCAGGTTGAATAAAGGTCCATTAAGCCCCATTACTCGCTTCAGTAAGCTCCCCGGGCTTTTCTGCTGATGTGAAGAATGCTGACTGACTGCAGAGTCCCAGCACGTAAAAACACCGTACACCTACATAGCTCTTTCTGTCTTAGGCTCTCACACTGCTGCAGAATTTTACAAATGGTACAGCAAAGCAGAAAAAACTTAAACGACTTTCTTGGGGTCACACATTGAGTTCATGCCAGCAGGAAAAGAACCAAGATCTCCAGACGTTATTATAAATTTGCTTATTTTGTAAAGGTGTCGCCATCTCCCCAAGACCCACCTAGTCTGCATTAGGTATAAGCAGTGGTTAGGGGGAGCTTCAAACTAGAGCTGGCTCTGAACCACAAACCTGGTTCCAGACTACCTCAATTTAGGGAAATTCCTATCTGGATCTCGATGTCATGTGTGACCATCTCTTTAACCTGTATAATCCACTCAAGGTAAAAAGACAGACATACCTATAATTAACAAACTACATGAATGAAACAAAGCCCAGAGTCTTTGCCAGTGTTTTATCAACCACTTGTTAGGCACCTTAGAAATACCAGATTGCAAAACTTTCACTGATTTCAGTGGATAACTTTGCCTGAGTCAGTACGTCAGGACCAAGTCTGCCATGAACAGAATGCTAGTGCAGAGTCATAACGTGGCGATTCGGTGCCCAATCGGAACACGCCCCTTGCCATTAGCTGCTCTTGGGGCTGGTGCCGTGAAACATGCCCTTTAGTACAGCAGCTCTGTCGAGTCACTCTGGTGCACCTGGGACAAAGCCCCATCAGCCCTGCCATGGTTACGAGGCCCTGCACTAGTGAAGTGTAAGAAGAACAGTCAGTGTTTGTTTCATTTTAATATGATCACAGGGAAGTCAACCCAGGATAACCCCAGAGGGACTTGCTTCTGTTAGAGTAATTGTGCCTTACATTCCACAGCCAGGCTGGGTGTGGGTGGCTTTGGAGCTATCACAGAGGAGACGGGGTGGACTTTGTTTGCATTGGCCAAAAGAAAAAAAAATGGAGACTTTCTTTCACAGAATTAAGAAAGCAAATCAACACTCCTCCCCAGCCCCTTCATAGCTTGGAGATGTAATAGTTTACTGAAGCTCATCAGGCCTAGAAAACAAAACAGAGTGATCCAAAATGGCAGGAAAACACTCCTTGGAGCAGAGCAGATAATTGAAAAATGGGAAAAGAGGATGGTGTTCTTCATTCCTGTGCTTCTATTACTGACAGGGGTCTTTGGAATGTGGCCATAGAAGCAAAGGAGAGGGAGGGAGTGCCTACGGTATCATGGTAAATACCAGCATGGGGTCAGAGAGAGAAGACATTCGGAGTGGAAGGATGGTCTTTTTGAGGCACTGGACAAGCCCTTAGCCAATGTGGTTTCAGTTCTAACCTCTGACACAGAGTAAGGTCAGGTCCACACTACAGACCTACCACCCCATGCAGACAGTGCTAGGGAGGGTGCCTCCTGTCAACACAGCTGTTTGGAGAGGTCGATTAACTGCGCAGATGGAAGAAGCCCTCCCATCAGTGTAGTAGTGTCACCACGAAAGCACTGCCCTGGTGCCTCTATAGCGCCATACGTAAAGACAGGCTCTTACTGTATGACCTCTGGTGAGTCATTTAAGTACCCAGTGCCTCAATTCCCCATCTGTAAAATGGGAATAATAATCCTTTGGCCTGTCTTGCCTATTTGAATGGTAGAGTCTTTCAGAAGTGATTGTTTCTTAACCAAGCTGATGTGTAATCAAGCACTGATTTAGGCAGGGGCCTCTAGATCAGGGGTCTCAAACTCAAATCACCACAAGGGCTGCATGAGGATTAGTACGTTAGCCCAAGGGCTGCACCACTGAAACCTTTTCATACAACAATATTGCAAATAGCAATAACAATAGTGTTGTTGCAGGCCACAGGAAATAACTTTAGAGGCTGCATGAGGCCCATGGGCCACGAGTTTGAGACCCCTGCTCTAGATGATAATGCAATAAAAGTAACAGAACTATTAAACACAGTTCCATGCTACTACTACAACATACCTACCCTGCAGTGTAATTGCAACAGCGGTACATGCGTGAATTTAAATTCCAGCGCATTTGGAGGGGCACATTCTCTGCCCTTGCAAGGGAGCCCCAGAGGAGCTCTGTGTCCCTCCCCACCGATCACTGGGTTGGGAGGAGATTGTGCACACCCCTGACTAGAGTAGTGAAACCCCTTTTACTGGAGACTTGCGAGCCAAATGCACTTCATAGACCCCAGCAGATAAAATACAATAATTTGACCTTGAACCTCTTAGTGGTGGTGGTGTGTTCTCACACCAGGAAATATGGATTCCTGGTGATGAGTCTGAAAGCTAACGCTAGGACATGAACCATACAGAAGACAAATGGACAACAATCAAGCCTGTTAAAAAACCAAACGAACGGAAGAGAGCCCACACAGGGTGAGACTCAGGGAATGATTCTCCATTTCTTTTCTTCTGAGCGTGGACCCTGTCCCCCCCATCCCCGCATAATGTGCAGGGCTACACAGAAGGTTTTGGAGATGGGGGAAGATCTGAGACTGAGATCCCACACTTTTCCAAAACTATCACCAAGGGGAGGAGATTAGGAGAGTTAGAGAGCGAGCTCACCCTACTCTAACCCAGCAGTAATGGCTCCTGTCCCATGGGGCTGACCTAGCTCCCTGGTCTGCGCATTGCGACCTACTGTGGAGCTTCACGGAGCTGTTCAGGTTTGGCTGGTCACTCCTCCATCATGATGGAGGGATGGTCTGGCCAAACCCAAGGGGCGCTCTGACCCCACATGCTAGATTGCAATGCCACTTAGCAGTTGGGGGAGGATGTCTCCAGGTGTCAGCATGGGAGGGGACACTGGGCCGGCCCTCACTAAATCCTGCTCCCATTTCCTGGACTCAGCAACTGGACCCAGGCTTCCTGCTGAAGGGACTGAGGCTGAAAAGCTGCCTCCAGCCCTGAAGGAGTCAGGGAGGGCAAGGCTGGGGGTTGTGACCCCCTCCCTCCCCAGGCTTTCTACAGCTGAGGGCTGTGATTGCCCGCTGTCCTAGCTTCCCCACTACTACTTCTAGCATGCAGTGGCAATGGCTACAGCTGCCTGACAGGGAAGAGAGGTAACAGCAATGCAGCCTCCATTTCTCCAGCCCCCCAGTCCTCTGTTACCTCCTTCTCAGAAACCTCCCCTGAACACGCTCACCAGTGAACCTGCAAAGCTCACCTGAATGAGCAGTGAGCACAAAAGTGTGAGCACAGTGAAAGTCTCAGTGTGAGCATGGGGACAGCATCCTCCTCACTCCTCTCACCCACCCAAAGTCCCAGAGAACTGCCCCTCCACCTCAAGCCAGACTCAGCATGTGCCCTCCCTAGGGTACCAGCCTCCCCTTTAGGGAGGCTAAACTGAGGTTGATTTCAGATTTTTAAATAACATCTGATGGGGATACCAGGGAGGGGAGAGAGGATGGAGGCTGTGGGGCTGGAGCAGCACATGAGTGGGTGGGTGGGGGTGTTCCCATCTGGCCCAGCCCAGCCTGGCTTTTATTGGCACCGGGGGGACAGGAGGGGTGAGCTTGCCCCACCAGAACCAGTATCAGGCTGCAGGATAGAGGCAGACACTGATCACTGGGTAAGGGTAGGGGGTTCAAGTGGAACCAAGCCTGAATTTGCAATCCCAAGCCTCCCCCCATCCCCCTGCAGGGCAGCTGGGAGGAGTCACGGAAAGCCCCCTGCCCAATGTAGAGGGTGTGAGGCAGCAGGGGGGTGGTAGTGCAAATGTAAGTTTTGCCCCTGGGCACTGAAGAGCCTTGGTACACCACTGCCACTTGGTTTGGGGGTCCTCTCCAAGAAGGGGCCAGGCGCAAACTGCCTCTTTTGCAGCCCTCAGCCCCCAGGCACCCGTTCTAATATACCAGAAGTCATTTAAAGGCAACAAGTCAAATGTACATTTAGCAAACAATATCAAAAGCTTAAGAACATAGGTGGGCCTGAGACAGGTAAGTTTGGTACAGGATCCATATTTCCCAAGCATTTGAGGGGTGTTTGAAGCCAGACCAGGAGGTGTTGTTTCATCCACTACAGAAAAAGATTAGACCCAGAACATAAAATTCAGGGGTGTCTGCATACTGCATTTTAGCTCCGGACTTTCTTTTTTACAGTAATAGCATGAAAAAAGGTATGGGTCCAACATGCTACACAAGCATCAACATTAGGGATGGTCAACTAGCTACAAAGCGCAAAGCCACCTAAAACATAAACAAAAGCCTTTTTGGGGGGTTGAATAAGTTCTGTTTGCTTTTCTGCCATTATTTTTCATTCACAAATGCATCTGGGTTGTAGGAGATGGCAAATTCCATGAGATAGGCTGTCAGCACCGTAATTCCAGCCCTACAGGAAATAACAAAAATCTCATGGGAGAGCCTTTTTCCATGAGATCTTCTCCCCAGCGTTGGGTAGGCTGGCTCAGCTTCCAAACATGCGTTCAGTATTTCAGCAGTACATAGAAAAATCCATTGTGCTAGGTGGTGGGCACATACATAACAAGATATAGTCTCTGCCCTGATGAGTGTGCACCCCAAACAGACAAGACAAACAAATGGCGGGAAGGGAAAAAAAGAGGTACAGACAGGCAAAGTGACTTCCTCAAAGTCATAGAGTAGACCAGCGGCAGAACTAGGAGCAGAATAATGATGTTTTCTGATTTCCTGGTCACGATCCCCAATACCTCTTATCCTGGGTACTTTTAACTCCACGCTTTCTGTTGGTCACACCTCACTAATGAACAAGGGACCGGTGGGCTGCTGCACCAGACACCTTTGTGGTTTGCATGCTGTATGGAATGAAATAGTCAACTTTAAGAGCCTTGTGTAATAATCTGTGATTCAGGGGCAGGTGAGGCAGAAGTTCATTCCTGTATTATACACACAGTGGCCAGAACTAATCTTTACCGCAACGATCAAGATACTAAAAGAGCATTCAGGGAACCCAAGGGCCATTGCAGAGAAGGAAAAATCAATTCTGTGCATCAGTCATCATTGCAGGGGACATGAGGAAGATTCCCATACCTGAGCTGTTATTTTCACGTGACTAATTTGAGGATTTGTCCTAGACTGAGGTGTCAGAAGAGGAGGTTTTGGAACATAAATTAAACAATGAGAAGTCACCAGGACCAGATGGCTTTCACCCAAAATTCTGAAGTAACTCAAACATGAAACTGCTGAACTAGAAAGTGCAGTATATAACAGCCACTTAAATTAGCTTCCATATCAGATGTAACTAGTATGACACTGATTTTTTAAAACAGGTTCCAGAGGCAACCTTGGCCATTAGAGGCCCTTAAACCTAACTTCACAATCAGGCAAACTGGTTTAACGATAGTAGAGAATGGAATGTCTAGACAAATGGATGAACATAATTTGGTGGGGAATAGTCAAGGAGGCTTTTGTAAAGGGAAATCATGTGCCGCCAGTCTATGAGGATTCTTTATGGGGCAAACGGGTCAAAGATGATCTGGGGTATATAATGTACATGCACTTTAAGAAAACCCTTGACAAGTTTCCTCACCAAAGTCTCTTAGGCAAAGTAACCAGTCAATGGATAAGAGGGATAGTCCCCTCATGGAACAGTAACAGGTTAAAACATAGAAAAGAAAGAGGACTAACTGATCTGTTCTCAGAATAAAGAGAGATAAATAGTGTGTCTCCCAGAGGTCTGTACCAGGACCAGTAAATAAATTCATAAATAATCTGGAGAAAAGGGTAAACAGTAAGGTGGCAAAATTTGAAGATGATGTAAAACTACACAGGATAGTTAAGTCCAAAACAGACTGCAGAAAGGTACAAAAGGATCTAAAAAAACTGGGTGACTGGACAGTAAAATGGCCTCTAGCTGCCAGAAGCTGAGAGTGGATGACAAGGAACAGATCACTCAATAATTGACTTGGTCTGTACGTTCCCTCTGCAGCACCTTGCATTAGCCACTCTTAAAGAAAGGACACCGGTATTCTTTTAGATGGACCAGTGGTCTGACCCACTTCAGCCATTCTTGGTTTCTTATATGGACATCTCTCCGAGCACCTAGACATCTGGGGATGATCCAGGCCCATGGCAGAATAACTCTGAGACTTGGGCCTATTGCTGGTTGTTACATAACTGGCCTCCGGCTTGGATTCCTTGGGGTGATGCAGGAAACACAAGGTATACACATAGCCAGATACTCTAAAGCGAATGAATTCAATCATTTCTGGACTGTCAACCCTGAACATATAGAGGGCTGCACAACAGGGCAGACTGTGGGCTGATATCTAGAGATACATGTGTAATGTAGTTTACAGAGGACACTGAACTATGTAGAGAGGAAGGATAATCTGTTGGCTAAGGCATTTGACTAGGACTCAGTTTTGATTCCCAGCTGTGACCCTGGGCAAGTTCTTTAATCCACTAGTTCAGCTCTTCATCTGTCTACCAATACTCACGTCTTTCTACACTGTAAAGCCCTTTGGGGAAAGGGCCTGTGTTATTCTAGGATCGGACAGTGTCAGACATAATCAGCCCCCTCTGGGCATTACTGCAATATCAATAGGACTGGAAGGAGCTTTGATAGATAATCTAGTCTAGTCCTCTGCACGCTGTGGGATACATCATCCCATCTTCCCCACCTGCCAGGCCGAATGCAGCCCCCTCCCCGGTTCTCCACAACAGACCACTGTGTGGCGACACAGTAACGTGTCTGGACATAATGGCTGAGAACTTTCTCAACCTTTTGTGGGTCGTGACACACTTGGCAGCATATTATGACTCTACGGGACACATTAGCCCACTCCCTCCAAGCCAAATCCAGCCATTTCCTCAGTTCTGCATGACACACTTACTGCTGTGTGGTGACAGGTAACGGGTCCAACACAGTCATTGAGAACCACTGTTCTAGGCCATGGCTGATGGGTGTCTGTAACCTGTTCTTAAAAACCTCCAAAAGCAGAGATTCCACAACCTCCTATGGTAATTTGTTCCAGTGCTTTACTAAGCTGACTGTTAGGAAGCTCTTCTTCCTGTCCAAGTTAAATTGTCCTTGCTTCAAAAACCATTACTTCTTGTCCTATCCTAGGTGGATAAGTAGAACAATTTATCTCTCTCCTCTTTATAACAACCTTTAATGTACTTGAAGGATGTTATCATGTATTGTCCTCCCCCCCCATTCTTCTTTTCTCCAATCAATATATGTTTCTTCCAATAGTTCATACAAGGGTGTTAGACTTACCACCAAATACACAGTCATCTTGGAACAGCTAAGGGCAAATGGGGGAATGAGTCCCAATCCAGGATGCTATACGGGATTTGATCAGCCAATCTCATTCCTTCCTTTGTATGGCCCATTTCATAATGGCAAAAGAATGCCTGCCCCATAGCTAAGTCCAAAGGGGCAGCCGTGTTGCTCCATCACACTCTGAATGGAAGGACTTAACATCTATTAGAGTCCTTAGTCACAATGGAAATGTATTTACAACCACAAGCCTATAGTAAATTTACCTTAACAACCACGAACTGCTGCTGTAATGGCCAAACTATTGTTGTAAATTACCAAACTATCATACAAATACATTCATCACTATTCTACGGTGTTCTAGTCATCCGCCACAGCAACAGGGCAGCAGCAGATTTACTCGTACGATGAAGCTTAGTTGGGGGTTCCACTGTCTCAAGCAAAACACAAGTGCAGCACAGCACATTAAATCCCAAACTGGCCCCTCCACTGACATATTCGGTGTAGCAGCAATCCCTCTCTAGTATTACACGGAAACACTGGTGCCAGTTGCTCTGCTTTCCCCCTCCTTTCCCATGTGTGATTGACTTTCCAGTCATCATATTTTCCTGTTTGGCAGCCAGACTTAAATCTTTAAACACACACAAGGCCAAATTCATTCCTGGCATTTCCCCCTTGACTTCAGTGAAGCTACACAAGGAGTGAATTTGGCCCGTAAAATTAACTTTTCCTAATTTGGGACTGCAAGACAGATCATTCCAGGATAGACATTAGGATTGGATGACAATCACGCTTATGGATAAAGCAATGAATGAGGTTTGATGAAATCTGGTTTTCAATTCCGGGCTCTGATATAAACTGCCCAGGCAAGTCACTCAAATCTCCCTTAGCCTCATTTCATCATCTGTAAAAGGGGTATAATAAGTTGTTACCAACTGAAGATGATTTACTTGACAGGAATGGGCCAGGTTAAAGGCATCATTGTAGATTTTCTGCAGATGATACTGCTTCAGTTTATGCTTGGTTCCATTTCTGAATTACCCTTGCAACCATAAGCGCTAGAAACATGTTTTCTTTAAATGAGAGGTCAGTTTCTGGGTCAGCATCCTACAACAAGGGGGTGAATTCCATAGCTGTGCAATGCACAGAGCCCTGATGATGACTGTAAAGATAAATTTGATATTATCTGTACAATGCTATGATGACAGGGCTACCTACGTAGAAAGAGGAGTATTAATGACACCGGTAGCTAGAGAAGAAGGACACAGAGAAAGAGTAAAAAAAATCCAGCCTTTGCTGTGGAGCTTTTATATAGAGGGATGGTGAGGGAGGGGGAAACAGACACACATGACTAGCCATTCCATTTACAAATCATAAAAAATGAAGCAAAGGGAAGTCACTCAATCAATGCATTTAAAAGATGTGATATCATTGGACTCTCCCCCCGCAACAGACAACCCCTGAGATCACCAGAGAAAGGCTGGGGGAAATAATATGGGTAGAGCTTGGGGTTGGAAAGTTGAGATCATTGAGTCTGAATAGGAAAATTTGTGTGTTATGGCAAACGACTAGGGAGAGAAAAATACAGCCGTATTAAATAGTGGCTAGGTGTGCACATTAAATAACCTAGTTCCATCATGCAGGGATGGGAGCTCTGGGCTCCTCTGCTGGTGTAGATCCATCGACATCAGCACCATTTTACTGATTCACAGAGGCTGTGGAACTAGCCCTAAACTTTTATATTAGTGATGGGCTCAAACTGCAAGACAGGGATGGATCTATGTTTCAAACATGCCAAAGTTGGAGGGAATTTGCATCCAGGGCCTGGGGTTGGGACCTTCTGTGCTTTAAAACACCATAGAGAAATTGAGTTTTCTTCTGAGCACCTGTTTCTCTCTCAACAGTGCTATAGATGCTACAAATAAACTAAAGTCTGTGGAGGAGTTTAGTAGCAACATGGTGATAGTTTAAAGTGCAAGGGGAGGGTCTGAAGGAAGAGGAGAGTAAAGGGAGAGCATTCGAACCTTAAAATTATCCTTATTATTAAAGTGCTGAACAGGTGTCAGCCTTGCATAGTAGCTTGGATGCTAAGGCGACAATCTTGCACCATATACATAGGAAATGTTACTTGACTGTAGATTCATATGAAGGGATGAGAGAGAAAGGAGGGATATGGAAAGGGAGAAATGCCTAATTCCTAGCTGCTAAGTTACAACAATTATTCTTTGGTGGATTCTGGAATCAAGCCTGATCAGGGTGTCCCAAACAGGAGCTTTGTTCCCCGTTGCTAAATAAACACTTGATGAGGATGAAAAGACTATGTTATCGTCAGGCAATGAGGCAAGCTTTCTCAGACAGCGTATGAGAATGCAATGAGGCTGGGGAGCTGACTTACTCCATGGGGAAAGAGGGGTTAGAAACATATTGGCTTTTAGTCCTTGGTTTCCCAGACGCACACAGGGTGGATTAGGGAGGGTAAGAGGCAAACGTCTGACAGAAAGGGCCAGTAATGTAGGTCAGACAGGCAACGCTTGGAACAGCGATCAATGCTCCCTGCTCCAATTACATAACAGTTATTTCATTTAGTGTTTTGTTATATAAATAGACACAACCCTGGGGAAGGGGGCTGGGACACAGAACACAAAAAAGTCCTCCTTCACCTTTCAGCTCTTCCCCCTCCTGAACTCTGACCAAAGGCAGAATCCAGCCGAAGCAATGAAGGTTTGGAATCAAGAGTCAAAGCTGTCCTAACGTAAAGTAGAGGATCACCCATAAGCCGGTTGCACGTACATTTTCCTTTCCGGGAAAGTTCCTGCAAGAGGTAGACCCATTTCTCAGCCTCACTGAGCAGTTTACTGTTACTCCCATGAGCAGCGATGGAAAGGGCCAGTTCAGATATGACACACGGAGAAAATCTGGCCTTTTGTAACAAGTTTATGGCATCAGCAACACTCATGAACGAAACCCTGCCACCACCATCCTTGGCTGTGAATCTGTCACTGCTTAATCACCTCTATGGGAGACTTCCAGAGATACTTCAGGAAGTACCCCACACTTCTGGTGATCCAACAGACAGGACTTTTTTTCTTGAGGCAGTGTCGGATCAATGTCCTGGCAGGCTAAGGAGCAATGAGAGGCCCTTTGAGTTAGATGTAAAATGACATACTGGTCACATATGTCCATTAAAGAGAATGAATTTCATCCCACTCCCCTGCCCCCCACCCCACTTCACCCCACACCCCCCAGCCTCCTCCCACTATCACAGCAAATTTCAGTTTTTCAGTGAAAAATAAATAAATACTGCCCCCTCCTCCCCACAGAAAAGTAGTAGTTTTGGCTGAAACCTGAAAATACAAATTTAGCAATGGTACCATTGCTGGTACCTGGGATTCGTAATCTGGGTGACTCATATCCCATATTCTTTTCTGTGGGATAGCCTAACCTTGCTAGACTATTTCTTTGATCTCCCTTCTTGTATGACTGCTATAACACATCATGGGCGATGTAGTATGGCTGGGAACCCAGAACCTAGAAGAGAATGGAGGCATGCAGCCTCCAAACTATGACTCCCTTGAGACAGTGTGAAAGCATTTCTAAATGAGCATTTCCTCTGCAAACAGAATACTGGGGAAAAAACATCCTTTAGCCAAAAACCCAATTTTCTATAGACAAACAGTTTTGACAAAATATTTTGCTGACCAGCCAGACCTCTAGTGTTGTTTGTGTGAGCAAAGGGGGTTTAAAATCTGGTGGCCTGTCTGAATTACTGTTGAGTAGCAGTTGGTGGTGGTACACCAAAGGAAGAGATGGGAGTTTGTGTACATTTTCCAACCACTGAACATGAAGCATGTCAAATCTGCTTCTCTCTCAGTCTCAGCATTCAGAAAAGTCTGATCCTGAGGTTAGTAGGAGTTCTAGAGGGACATAGAAAGGAACAGGCTTCACAACTTTTTATTACAAGGGCTTTAAGATGCCACAGGACTCTCTTTGTTCTTGCTGTACACAGACTAACACACAGCCATTTACACTTAGCTATTACTCCTTGTATTTACAACTATGTTGTGGCTCTTCAAAACACTGTACAGAGAAGCTGGTTTTTAGGAACGGGTTCATCAGTCATGCTCAGTCATAATCACAACTGACAATAGATTTAATCATCTTACATTAGAGTCATCGTGAGTGAAATAGCCTTTTTTAAAAATAAGATAAATGGACACATATACCACAGAAGCCACACAGTGAATATCTTTTTTTATACCAAAGACCCTCTGCAAATTATAAGGGCTAAGTCTCAAGGACTCCAATTCCGAGTGGTGGGGAATCGGTCAAATCCCATGAGGAGCTGAGGATGCTTGTCCCCTCACAGGATCAGGTCTGTGGTGTAGACAGTCCCAAGTCAGCATTTTAACTAATGCAAGTTTAAAAGGAATATGCACGAAGCACGACTGAAATCTGCTCTCTGAGGAAGGCGGAAGGAAGGAAGGATGTCACACGGGCTCAATGAAAATATTCCATACATCTTTACAAGTTAGCCGTGAACTATATGACAATACAAGCGGCCACATAAAGATCCTATTTATAACACTTTTTTAAAAAAGTGTTTTCATCCTGCCTCCCTCATCTCTCCTGCCTGACTGTGGAATGGGACAAATGCAACATCTAATTACTAGCTGGTTTCCGCACGTCCAAACTTCAAAACGTGGTACCTAGTCATCAGCCATGTAGGACTTTAAGGTTGCCACTATGCTGAACACTGCAGCCATTCAAAACTCGCTGGTGGCAACAGGTATGAAAACCAGCTTTTCCTGATCCAAAAACACATGACCAGGCCACTTCAGTAAAAGGAAACTCACTGCTAAACTCACTACAGAAGCTATGACCCACAGTTGAGCCATTCTGATTCTGTCCAGTAGAGGGCAGTGGTTTACACTCAGCTATTAACTCCTTGTATTTACAACCATGGTGCAGCTCTTCAAAACACTGTACAGAAATGCTGGTTTTTAGGAATGGGTTCATCAGTCATGCTTGGTCATAGTCACAACTGACAACAGATTTAATCATCTTACATTAGAGTCATCGTGAGTGAAATAGCCTTTTTTAAAAATAAGATAAATGGACACATATACCACAGAAGCCACACAGTGAAATCTCTTTTTTTATACCAAGGACCAGAATGAGACTGCAGCTGCAGATGCAAACAACCTTCCTATGCATTCAGCTCCATTTTCAAATCCCACTGCTACTGCAAATCTAGCCTAGACCTTCACACATCAGGCCTTATTTGCACCAGCTGGGTACACTGAATGTTTTTTCATTCTCAGCCAACATATTTTCTACATTTAATACACATGGTCTTGAGCCTGCAAATCCTCACTCAAGCTGACTTCCCAGGGACTACTCATATGAGCAAAATTCAGTGCGATGCACGTGGGCTACACCCATCTAGAACTCCATGGACTTCACAGAGGGGTCCACACGGACATAAGAACATAGCAATTGACAGATGAAGTGGATTAGACCCATGGGCCAGCAAATCCCCACAGTGGGCAGATGATCTCATCCTAATCCCTATTAGTAACAGATGTGGGGGTTAAACCTCCAAGACATGAAGGTTTATCTCCTTTTGATCACTTACTCCAGTTCTGGATATTCATTCTATCCATATACTATGTCTAAACCTTCCCTGAATTTTGCTAATTTTTTGGCCTCCACTTCATAAACTAATTACACAGAATGCAAAAAAGTGTTCTCTTGTGTCGGTTTTGAATTTGCCACTTTTTGATTTTATTCAGCTCCCCTTTGTTCTTGTGTAATGAGACCAAGAGAAAGACATTCTTGATCTACCTTCTCTGGACCATTCATTAATTGATGTACTTTTATCATTCCTCCTTTCTAAGGAAAGCCAGCCAACTCCTTTCAATTTCCCTTCACAGGAAAGTTTTCCCATGTTCCTAATCTTTCTTTTCACCCTTCCCTGAAAATCTCACATCCAGGATCCACCCCCATACACCACACTGCATGATAAGGTTCTGATGGCCTGGAGCTGTTCTCCAACACCATGTTGTGTACAGCTGTGCACACTGTCTGTGTTAGACAAATAACTCTCAGGCGCTGATCCAAAGGCCACTGGAATCCATGTGAGCCTTTCTAGTGACGTTGATTGGGTTTAGATCATGCCCTGAATACCACCACATCACATACATACCACCACATCACATAATTTGAGCTGTAAACGGGGCTGTACTGCTAGGCAATGCTAGTTGGTTCCAAAGTTTACCCTGCAACCTCATACAACTGTATTCAAACTCAGTCCTTGTATTTCACTGTTTGTGCCTGTCCCCTGCCCTCCATCTCTGACCATAATGATTCTACAAGGTTCAACACTGTCATGGTCAATGTGCATCTAGCATCCATGTGTGCTGAGAGCTATGGATGATATAATGCTACACAGGTGGTGCTGACTAAGTTCAGCTGCCAACTTCACTTTTCTATATCCTGAATCTGACTCCTTACCCATTAAATAATGGACAATTCTATTCAATGTGGTCGCGTGTTCTACCCACTGGAATCTCAGCTTTGATCTTACGTGTGGTGAACAGCCCGCAAGGAACACCGAGGGGGAAAAAAAGACACCCAATCCTTCAACTCATTGATTCTTCTTAAATCAGAGCAAATGGTATCTTCCTATACACTGCTGACATGGACAGAGTTATTTATCAACAGCTGAAAAATGCTAGAGAGCTGCAAACTGCCTGCAGTATTGATAGTACGAAGGCAGTTAAATCTATTTTCCTTCAGCATTAAGCTGATATAATTGATATTATTTATTCCCCACAATGTACTAGATATTGTTGCTAAACATACAATGTGCAACCACTGTGCGGAGTTTATGTATCCACAGATGCAGGACAGCTGATGCACTTGTGTGGTAGAAAGGGCCAATCAGCATGAATTTGGGAGGCACATGTGATTCATGAATCATGATACTACTGCTGCAGGACCCTTCTGCAGAGAATCTTTCCTTCCCAGTAGGAACTGTGGTGTGCTCAGCAATTTAGGAAAATCAGATGCCTCAGTAAGAACTTTGGGACCAGACTGCCAAAAGCAACTCACGAGTATCATTATTAATCATGTTTATTCCAGGAGGGCCTAGGGACCAATCCAAAAAATCTAAGACCACTGTTATGCTGGGCACTGAAAAGCACAGAGAAGTAGATGGTTTCTTCTCTAACAATTGTACACTCTAAATCAGGGGTCTCAAGCACAAATCACCACAAGGACCACATGAGGACTAGTAGAGGGCCGCATGAGGACTACTACATTAGCCCAGGGGCCACACCGCTGAAACCTTTTCATACAATATTACAAATATCGGTAATAATAGTGTCGTTCCAGGCCACAGGAAATAGCTTTAGGGGACGCATGCGGCCCACAGGCTGCGTGTTTGAGACCCTGCTCTAAATAATGGCTGCCTTGATTTTTTGGGTGCCCAAGTCAAAGCAACGCAGAGGCCTCATTTTCAGTTGGAGTCTTTTTCCAAAGAATCATTAGACTGATGAAAATTTTGCCTAAGGAGCCTTAATTTAGGCAACCATTCTTATAATCTTGACTCTGATAGTTCTGCAATATTGGACTTTAAAGCCAGGACAATTTTTCTTTAAGCAAAACCATCAGGGGCTCATGAGTGACTCTTCACATCCTGGGCCTTAGGTGGGAGCAATTTTGAGTGAGAAATTCCACATTTTGGACAGAGAAATTCATTTCTTGACGCTAGTGTAATAAAAACAAGCAACCACGAAACTGATACAAAGATTCCCTGTTGTTCCCAGGTCCTCCAGTGATATCGCATACTAGCTGAATACCCTGGAGAAAGGAGATAAATTTAAAAACAAGGAGCCCCAGAAACAAAATCACCCATGGATTGCTGCCCACAGAGAAACAGGCATCCTTGTCCAACCTAGACAGCAAGATGTACATTATACAATTCCTGTTTAAATGGCAAGTCTTTTCAACTCAGCCTTAGAAAATGTAGCTGAAAGGTAACTTATATTGGCTTGGTATGGAAAGAGTCTCAACGAGAGAAAAACTGTAAGGTCCCTGGGGTGGCGGCTGTCTTTTAACTTGGTGCTGCCCCAATACAAATTGATAATATGATCTATGGCATGTGTTATGCAGGAGTCACACTGGGTGATCTCACAGTCCTTCTTGAGCTTAAATTATTATTATTATTCATTAGTTTTAAAAAGCTATTCCTCCCCCTATACCTACCCACTTAATTATAAGAGGAATAGAAGACTTTGCCTGCTTTGGCCCATTTAAAGACTGGCTATTTTTCACAGCTCGAATGACATTGGGGCCTCTAATTTCATTTTGTAGCAAGACGATCAGAGCTATTTATCAAGCTGTCCAGACAGAGTCCTGCTTGGATTTAATAAATAAATAAAAGAGTGCAACCATGCACATCCCTTTCATGCAAATCAGGAGAGCTGGAACATTTTACATCAATCTTTTCGGGGCTCCAACTCAAAAAGCTTTTGCATAAATACATTTAGCCCCAGCACAATATTTAACAATGTGTAACAAAAAGGTGTGTTGAGAACAAACTGATTTCCAGTGCTGAAAAGCCACCAACTGTGACAGCAGGCTGTGCAAATTAGTACCCCCAAAATGCTCTCTGCCTATTTTCAGGAGGGGTAGCTGTGTTAGTCTGTATACAGCAAAAAGCTTTGGTGCCACAGGACTTTCGTTGTTTCTGCCTATTTTAATTCTACTGGACTGTCAGTACTGCTTGGGGTCTAGAAAGATTCATTTCAAATGTTATTGATTTATTTGGACCCTGATACGCAATGGAAGAGGAACAGGGCATTTATTTCAAAAAAATTATCTTTATTAATGTAATAAGAAGGTAGGGGAAGCATGGTCTAGTTCATAGTACACTAGACTGTCAGTCAGGAGACCTAGGCAGCATTTTCAATTCTGTGGGTGACTTTAAACCAGGGGTCTCAAAAAAGTGGCTTGTGGGCCGCATGTGGCTCCTAAAGCTATTTCCTGTGGCTCACAATGACACGATCATTACTGATATTTGCAATATCATTGTATGGAAAGGTTTCAATGGTGCAGCCCTCCGGCTACTGTACTAATCTTCATGTGGCCCTCATGGTGATTTGAGTTTGAGACCCCTGCCTTAAACAGATACTCACCAGCACCTACAGATCTAACAACAGAAACATTAAAGCAGGCACACACCCCTGCAAACCACACTGCCAAGTCTGCCCATATATCTGCACAATAGATACCATCACAGGTCCTGATCAAGCCAGCTACTCCATCAAAGGCTCATTTACCTGCTCATCAACTAAAGCGATCTGTGCCATCATGTGCCAGAAATGCCCCAACATCGTATACATTGGACAAACAGGACAATCCCTGTGCAAAAGAATAAATGAACACAGAACTGACATCAGAAATCACAAAACAAAAATACCACTTGCTGAGCACTTCCATCTTTCTAATCACTCGATAAATGATTTATTAATGACTGTACTCAGAGATGTCAATGGGACATCAAGAGTTCAAAGAGAAACAGCTGAACTGGAATTAATATACAAATTAAATTGTGTGAAAGCAGGATTAAATCCTGTGGATTCTTTTCCCATTACAAAAGGTAATTTGACTTCAGCTTTCCCAGGGTTTGAACCTTAACAACTGCTCTGATTTGCTGTTACTATATGACCTGATCCTATGTTTTACACTCGGTTGCATTTATTTTCATTCCACTATGTAAGATCCCCCATCTTCAAAGCATCCGACGAGGTGGGATATTCTCTCTTGCGAAAAATAAATCTGTTAGTCTTTAAGTGCCACATGACTCCTTGCTCTTTTTTTGCTGGACTAGACTAACACGGCTGCCCCTTTGGGACTTGAGTGTGAAGATGACTGCATCTATCTCCCCCTCCCAGCCCCTGTCTTGTCTATTCAAGGAAGTTCTGTGGGATAGGGACGATCTCTTACTATCCATTTGTACTTCATCTAACACAGTGAAGCTCTGCTGGGGCTTCTTGGGGCTACAAGATGACAAATAATGGTATGCTTACACTAGCGCCCATGATGTACTAGAAACTTTCTGAACATTCATGGATGATCCCTGCTCTGATGTGCTTATAAGCTGAGGACAGACAGAGGTTATGCGAAGTGGAACATAATGGGCAGTTTATAGACAAGCCAGCTACATGCACTGTACATACCATACAGGACTGGGACTGAAATACGAACAGGTAGGAGTTTGGCAGATGAGCCCAGGAAGATTGTTGCATGAATCCTTGCTGGGGGAGGGAAACATGGAAGAAGGCACAACTGTGGCCCAGCCTAAGACTTGGGGAACCTGAGTTTCTGTCCCTATTTTGCCAGACTTTCCATGGAATCTCTTGTGAATGATTTAGTCTCCATGTGCCTTATCCTTCCCCATCTTTAAAAAAGGGGATAACAGCAATGCCCTATATACAAGGGCTGTTATGAGGATATAGCCATTAAAGACTGGGAAATGCTTAGACCCCATGGCAATGGGGACGTAGAAATACCATTGAGAAGTAACTGTGCAAGGAGCTTAAAGGCAGGTGGACATAGAGCTGAGGGGACAGGTGGTAAAGCAAAGCTTACAGACTGATGGGACTTCATTTATAGGCATTACTGAGATCAGCAAGGACTGCAGAGTTTGCAGCTTCATATGAGGAAATCACAACTGCCTGTATTTACATAACGCCTCTCCACCAAGTGATATGCTAGGTATGTCACGACACAGCAGTTAAAATCCTATAAAATTACAAAGCCAAAGCCCAATGCTGTATAACATCCACTAGCATATTTCAAAGACTTGTTTTAACCCCTTCTCACCTGAACACTTGGCGACAGGGAGTATGTGCCAGGACTGGGGTAGGAGATATGAGGTGAAGAGGGTGGGTCTCTAGTATGGTCAGAGGTGCCGTTAAAAGCCACGTCTGGTGTTAGGGGAATGATAGAAAGGAGAGCTGTGTGGGTTACATAAAGCAGGGAACTAGGAGTTAGGTTCTTGGAGTCTAGGGCCAGAAGGGACCACTGTAATCACCTGGTGTGACCTCTTAGATAACACAGGCCGAAGAACTTCCCCAGCATAATCCCTAGAGCAGATTTTGTAAGACAGACATCCAGGATTGATTTAAAATTTGTCAGTGATGAAGAATCCACCATGACCTTCGGTAAACTGCTTCAAAGTTTAATCACGCCCCCAGTTAAACATTTTCGCCTTATTTCCAGTCTGAATTTGTCTAGCTTCAGCTTCTGGCCAGTGGCGTGTTATATATTTTCCTGCTATGCTGAAGAGCCCACTATTGAATATTTGTTTCCGATGTACGTACGTATAGACCATAATCAAGTCACCCCTTCACCTTGTTTCTGTTAAGCTAAATGGCTTGTGTTCTTGGAGCATATTGCTATAAAGAATGTTCCTTCGCTAAACTCTTTCCAATTTTCCAACATCCTTCTAAGAACTACAGCTGTGCAAATAATAGATTTTTCAGTTCTCTGGCAATTCCAAAAAAAATGAAATTAAACCTTTTCAAGTCAAACAAAATATTTCTTTTTGAAAAAAATCAAGAGTTTATTTCTAATTCTGATCTGTAAAAATATTTTGAAACAAAATGAAAAGCAATTTT
This sequence comes from Podocnemis expansa, assembly GCA_007922195.1. NCBI lineage: Eukaryota > Metazoa > Chordata > Testudines > Podocnemididae > Podocnemis > Podocnemis expansa. The sequence goes on from ML682063.1 coordinate 9,233,712, forward strand.
GAAACAAAATTCACAGCAAACTAAAAAAAATCAAATCTTTCATTTTGAAAATGTCTAAATGAAACATTTTAATTCAAATAAAATTTCCAACTGAAATAATTTGGTGAAATTGACATGAATTTGTGAAATGTTCTGGTGTTACCGAATCTGTATTTTTCACTAAAAACTCCCCAAAAACTCTAGTTTGGACTCAATTCTGCCAGTGTGTCTCCTTGGGAAAGCCACTGTATCACTCTGTGCCTCAGTGCCACCCATCTATAAAATGGAGAGAATGATACTCCTTTTCATAAAGTGCTTTGAGATCTCTGGATGCAATGGCTAGGTAGTACTGATCATATTTATTACATGGGGATTTAAATGATCAGTGGGGCTTCAGATAGGAAGGATGGTCTTAGACTGCTGGCACTCAGGAGATATGAATTTAATTCTCTGCTTTGCCCTAGACTATCCTGTGTGACCCTGGATAAAATCAATTAATCTCTCAGCGCTGGAGGGGGCATTAATGCTTCCTTTGTCTTTTATCTATCTTGTCAATTAGACTGTAAGATCTCAAGGCAGAGACGCAAACAAGAAGTCTGGTGGACTCTGCGAGTTCCCCATCTTCAAGTGTCTGAAGAAATGGGATTTTCTCCCACAAAAGCTTTTGTGACAAATAAATTTGTTAGTCTTTAAAAGGGCCACCAGCCTCCTTGTTTGTTTTGCAGGACTAGATTAACATGGCTGCCCCTTTGGGACTTGTCATCAAGGCAGAGGTTGTCTCTCACTGTGTTCCTGCAGCACCTGGCACTATTGGCTCCCAAGCCCCACAGCCCCACCTGCACCAGGAATACAAATAAACCATCTGTAATATTTATTCTGCATTTAAATCACCCATATCTGCGTTGGTCCACCAAACAGCATTACATCACCCCCTGCATCTAACATGTGCTTGTAAAAGGCCATGCTTCCAAATCGCTTCTGGTCTCTTCCAAAGAAAATGTAATCCAGCTTCCTGTGATCCTTTCCTTAAGTGCTGTTTGTCTTAAGTTCAATGTATGTTTTGCCATCATCAATCTTTTATGTCCGCCGTGGATTTTGCCAGGGACACAGGCCAGTCCTGATGTCATGATGCAGGCTTGATAGAGAGAGAAAAATTCTTTCAAGCAACATTACTAAAGCCAAAGCATGAGGCAAGTACATATTGTTGAGAAAATGAAGCCAATGCAACTCCTGGTCTCCAAGGATGGGGAGTTACAGATCTAAATTCTAGTGAAAGAAATAACCTAATAGGTCCTCCCCACTCAAATATTACGGCTGGCTATAAAAAAGGACTTGGTATTTTTATGACCAATAAATAGAAGAAGAAGAGAGCAGAAAAGCTGGTTGCAGTGCATTGCCTTGTCTGGCTGGTTTGGGGATCACAACTCCATGTAGCGATGCACCTTCGGTGTTGTGCGACTCAGACACCCCAGGGGACTGCTGGTGGAGGAGCCGTGCCTGCTGACCTGCTACATCTTTTCCAGCTCTAACGGAGGATTATAAAGGCACGTTCCTCCTTCCTCTGGAACATCAAGTGCTGGTTGCTGCTGACGGACCAGATTTCTGATCCTAACCCTATGTTCGTAAAGGAGAATTTGGAGAGAGCAGCACAAATTTCCAGGTCATGTAGGATGATGCAACTCAATCAATGTCAGTGGTGTTGGAACCTCTTATGCCAGCGTGAATTTGATCGACCGTGTCTGTGGTGCCCTATGTGGGGTCTGGGGCCGTCATACTTGTGTTCAGTTAAATGGCTACCAGTCAGGTCATACACGGGCAGGATTCCACTGGGGTCTCTCACAGATGCCTTTGCTGTTCCCCCTGGTGCAGACTATGAAATATAACACATTCATTTCATGGCCAGCCATGAAGGCTCTGGGCCCTGAAAAGATGTATATTTTGCTAGGTGCCAATTTCATAGTGTTGATCTGCACTGTTGGGTGTGGGGCAGGTTTCTCCCCAGTGCACAGCTCTCTGCAAGCTGGCGCTTTCCTCCATCTATACTGAAACACAATCCAAAACTGCAGAGTCAAAGCTCACCTCCTTCTTTAAAAATAAGATTACGTTTAGCTCATGTGTTCTTTCCAGGCAGAAGTGCTCTTCAGTTTCTTACCTCAGTGCTATTCAGTCCACACCCTAGATCTTCTTTTCAAGGAGCCACTCCCATCTCTCTCACATCAAGGTGAAGTGAACAAGACGCCTGCCCCAGTGAGTCAAGAGGGCTCACTTAGCCTTTCCCTAGTAGGATCATTGCTAACAGGTTGCAGTGACTTAAGGAAACCCAGCCAACCTGCTACGCTCCCATTAATCCCATGTGCTTGCATCAGAAAGAACAGGCCCTTTTATTATCGGAGACTGGTGAGACTCCGTGCCTCTGGTGCATAGAGAGGGACTGTGATGCACAGTTTACAGGTTGAGGGTCTGATTCTTCTCCCATTTACATCAGTTCAAGTCTACTGAAATGAAAAGAGTTACCCTGGTGCTAGACCAGTGACAGGACACACATGCCCCAAATTTTTGTTTAAAACAGACAGCTCAGGCAACCAGCACAGATACTGACATTACAATCTGAAGATGTACAGGGTGGAGTGCAGCAATTTGGTTACAGGATGAGAGCCGGTTTATTCTCAGGATTACACAGCAACACAGTAACTTCAGGAGCACTACGTGCTCTTCTCTAATTGCATATTGCATCTTCCCTCCCTCTCACCTGAAATTACAGTGTTGATCCCAGGTGAGATCAGATCCCATTGTGCTAGGCGCTGCACAGCACACAGTAAGGCACAGCCTCTCCCCACAGCGCTAAGAGACTAAATAGGCAAGACAGGCAAAGGATGGGAGGCTGGGATTATAATGTACAATTCTGATATCTGAGCAGCTCTGTTGGCACAAAGAGCTCTCAAAGCACTTGAAATACATGACGCACAAAGGATCAAATCCCTCACTACCAAAAAGCAGCGGCCTCTCGACTGAAACGACAGCTCCTGAACAATGTATGGACAGAACATAGCATGCTAGCCAGTGAATATGAAGAGGCCTACCACTGCACAAAGAAACCTGGAGGCTGGTAATACAACTGTACAAGGTGAAATCTGAACAGGTTTCTGGGTTTAAACCCCACCCACCCTTCCCAAGAATGCGACATCATCTGATCCTAACTGCACCTGAGTAACTTATCCCTCATTGAATACCCACAGAAGCGGGGTTTCTAATCACTGTGGACAATACAAATAAAATGTAATTATGGAACATTTCTCATGATGAGTGCAGCCAAACTCAGAGCTTGCCAAATCCCAAGGAACAGCTCACTGTCACAGAGGTCCCCCTGGGGTCTGAATTCAGAGCACAAGCTAGGGTAGGTAGTAACAGAAGGAATGATGCACATGTTTGCATCAGACTCCTGACCACACACACGCCCTCCTACATAAATAATGATTAAGTGAGTGTTCTTTCAATCGACAGCTAATGACATTTGAGGGTTAAAGCCACTGATGACTCAGTGCTGGCAATTAATTTATTTTTGTCCGAGGACGACGCTTTGCTCCATTAACCTAAAGGCAGACTTCACTGGTGAGCACACCAAATGAATCTGTCCACCTACCAGCAAGCCCAAATAAATCCACTGGTGTTTTAAGGGTTCGGTGTTTTTTAAGAAGTCTAACGTAAAACAATCCAATAGTTTAGAGACATGGGGATCAAGGCAACATGATGAGTGATTAGAGAATGGGACTGAACTTGGAGGCACTGTATTTTTTCAGCCAAAAAAGCAAGGAGTCCTGTGGCACTTAAACGCTAACAGCTTTATTTATTGCTTGAGATTTTGTGGGAGAAAATCCGACCGCCGAAGTGGGATTTTCTCCCATGAAAGCTCATGCAATAAATAAATCTGTTAGTCTTTAAATGCCACAGGACTCCTTGCTTTTTTTTTGCTGGACTAGACTAACACGGCTGCCCCTTTGTATTTTTTCAGTGGCTTTGGGCAGAATTTGTCTCTGGTAGATGCTGACATACTGCAGTGACACTCCGGCAGGTGCAGGAACCTAAACGCATCTAATCTCAGTCCCATCAGCGGCAGATACAGCACTAATGAAGTCTATGGAACTGCTCTCATTTTCCGCTGGGTCAGTCCAGCGGACACTTATATCTGTCACTAGAGTCAGCAGATCTCACTCTGAATTCACCCAGGGAGCAGGTCTGCCGAGTCAGAAGACAGCAGCTTCACACAGCCACGTGTCAGAGCCGTGAGATGACATGCTGTAACACTAGTGCCATTCGGAGAGATTTTTAGATGGAGAGCATAAAGCAATACCATTTATTTTAATAAGTCCAGAACGTGGCATAGCTGCTGTTCAGATTCTTTATGACTTACAGGAACTGTTTGATCTCAACGACTAATGATAGGACTTCGATAGCCCTTTCTGACTTCAAAGCATTTGGCAAATGTTAAATAATTAACGCTAATGACAAGGTGGGAGCTTAGGAAATAAAACTTGTTCTACCAAGATATAATATTGCGGCGCTTGAGGGCAAAGGTGTTCAGAGCCTTCTTAAAAAGAACGATAAGGAAGAGTTTAAAGGATGCCGCTTGTCACACAGACATGGGAGTGAACGGTAGGAAAGTGATAGGGTATGTCCTCACTGGCAAAAACAGGGGTGTTCTTAATTCGGGTTACAACAGCAGAAGACCTGGCAGCCACTCTGCTTTTAACTCAGGTTTCCAGTTTGAGTTCAACAACTCAGGACTGCTCTGTTAGCTTAAAGTGGCTCATCTTCACTGCTATTTTAACCCCAGTTAGCTAGTGTGGTAGCTAACCTGCGTTAAAAATTCTTTTTTTCTGTGTAGACCACACATGTGGAGAAGGAGACTGTGAATGCTGGAAGAAGAAAGTTAAACTGGACTCAACACTTAGTCTTGCCACACGTGCAGGGGATAGGACGAGATGACCTCTTGAGGTCCCCTGCAGATTCTGTGATTCACTATGAAGTATCTAAGCCAACTCTTCCTTCTTTGGCTGGTGTGTTTTTTCCTATGCCTGCTTCCTCACAGAGGGATAAATCCCAGCCTCCTTAAGACAACAAAGGATGGAAATGTAACCCTCTCATCCTTCAGTCAGTCATCCTTAGTGCCAGACTCGAGATGGCTGTCTCTTGCTTGAATGCTTAAGTTGCTGGTTGGAAGGAGCAGAGCTGGTCACTTGCAAACATGCACTTGTGGAGGGTACAGTCACTCCATCTGGTGTAAGACGCCTAAATACCTTTGTGAATCTGGTCCTGAGCTCACAGCATCCCAGAACCATTTCTGTGCATGCCAGGTGCAGAAACACCAAGCCCCTTCACTGAAGAGGAGGGAAGGGAGGCACCTGGGGTCTCTGTGACATCCCCATGGAGAGAAAAATATAGAGAACACTTGGTGGGGCCAAGTTCTCTGCTCCCCTAATTCCTCTGACTCCCATGGCTTGAGACCAGCAGAGGATTTGGCTCTGTCCACAGTATTTTTCCCAGGACTTAAAATTAGGGCGGGGAGTTCGGGTGCTCACTTAATTTGTATAGCACTATTACTAGCTGACAACGGGGGGGGGGGGGCTTGGGAAATTCATGGTGGGGTCAGGAAATCCCTGTCTGTCCATATAATGAATGAGATCCAGTATTCTCCACAGGACTTGAAATTAGGGGGTGTGTAGGGGGGTATCTGTGTGCTCCCTAAATTTATGTAACAGTGTTACTAGTTATTGACTGGCTGGGGTGTTGGGAAAATTGAAGGGGGGGTGTTAGGGAAATCCTTGTTTGTGCATATAGCAAGTGAGATCCAATGTTCTCCCCAGGACTTGAAATTGGGGGGTACTGGTGGTGCTCCCTAAATTGGTATAACACTGTTGCTAGCTGACAACAGTGGGGGGGTGTTGGGAAATTTGGAGTGGGGTTAGGAAATCCCTGCCTGTGGATATAACCAATGAGATCCAGGATTCTCCCCAGGACTTGAAATTTGGGGGAGAGGTGTAGGGGGATGCTGGGGGTGCTCACTTAATTGGTGTAACACTGTTCCTAGCTGACAACAGGGAGAGGGTGCTGGGAAATTCAGGGGGCTGTTGGGGTGCTCCCTAAGTTGGTCTAACACTGTTACTAGCTGACAACAGG